>CM063499.1:64617713-64717713 GCA_032207245.1 Pardosa pseudoannulata
GATCTTTATTTAATATGTAAATTAGTTATTTCTCGAATATTCTGTTCGGGTATAAAAGGTGATACCCACTAGCTGTAGGCAACTTCCTGATCTTGTAAAGTTACGAGTTGCTACTTAGCTTCAATAAATTCATCTGTTAAGTTAAGCAGTGTGCTCATTCGAATCTTCATGACAATATTTGGGTAATTTTGGTGTGTTCTTAAATGATCACACAGTACCCCCCCCCCATTTCCTCCAGGAACAAAATAAAACAAAAAGGAAAAACATACTCAGTGAGACAAACACCAAACTTTTGTGATCAAACTTTATGATGGTTAAACGTATATCATATATACTCTGTATACAAGAAAACTATAATAAAATTTTCAAAGTGTAAGATTCTATTGAAACTATTATTTTTAGATTATTAAACAGATTCAACATGTGAAGAGAAAAGCAGTTATTTGATTTTATATTGCATACCTTGGCCTCTTTCTTTTGTCGCCTGTAAGCAGTAAGAGTACCAAGAAGACGTTCAGCAATAAAAAAGATAAATATACCCCCAAGAGCTGCCAAACCTCGCCATATAGCCCTCTGCTCAAGTGATTCCATACAATCTGCTTTCTTATTATGATTGTGGCTGCCATGATCATGGCTTTCCTCCCCACCTAAAATGGCCTGAAAAATAGACAATTATTAGATATAGAATATTTATTTATTTATATTATACTGATATTTGGCAATGCTATCAATAGGGATGAAATAGATATTGATATTGCTATTTATCTAATATCTGAAGTCTTTTATCTACCATATGGATTAACCAGTACTAAAATCTTTTGTTACATTTACCTTTTTTATGAATTTTTACCTTTTTATGTACAATTTGTAATGTAAATTATATATACATTAATCATCTTTGCAATTATTGAAATTAATTTAAATATATCAGAAAGAAATTTACAAAATCGTATGCTTAAATATATGTGTATTAATATCCCACTGAAAAAAAATTAATGAAATATTTTAATGTTTGAAAAACATTAAACATTCCTCTTTCTTTATTATTATGTTTTATCTATACATTACTTTCATGGAAGAGGGAAATGTTAAGTATTAAATAATTTATTAATATATTACTGATTGATGAGTATTTTTTCTAAAATATTGTTTTAGCTTATGCATTTGCTTTTTTTTTTTATTCAACTAATGCATCTCATGGCATCCCCAATATAACTGATATGATTACTAGCTTGTAAATTTTTGCATAAAAACAAATATTTAAGGTCATGGTGTTTCATGTATCATTTATGACAGACTATGATATTGATTGACCTTAATTAAATAATTGCTTTTACTGATGAATATTACATTCATGTCATGTAATCATGTTTTAATTTTCTTTATGCATTTTAAGAAAAAAATCAGTTAAAAACGTAAAATATTAATTCAAAACTGCTTTTCTGACCTGTCTATATACAGGGTATCTGCCAAAATAAAATTTTTCAAATCCATGATTTTCATGACTTTCCCTGATTTAGCAGATCATTTTTCATGACTTTAAAAAGCTTTCATTAAAGTATATATGAATAAAACTTCTGATGTACATACAAATAAAATATATGCTTTTAGAGAAATTACAGGAATTTTATCATAAAAAAACTATAAACTTACTTTATAAGTGTTAATAAACTCACATACATAAAAATAAATTGTTGTATCTACATACCTAAGTTTAATCATATAGCAATTTTTCAATCAAAATGTTTCCAATTTGAATTCAGGGTACTTTGGTATTATCCAGGTGACCATGAATAATAGCCAAATATAACCCTATAATGTTTATATACAATATCCCTAGAGATAAACTTATATTTTGTGAAAAAATCTTAACTAATTTTTATTAAAAAATAATTATTATTATATAAATAAGATTTAGATCTACAATTTAAGAAAAAACCAGAATAATATACATTTACCCACCCATTAAGCTTTCTTGCTTTGAGTTTCCTTGGTGAACAAATTTTACTTAGCAATATGGTCAATAGAATAATACATAAATACCAAACTCATTAACTTCAGCCAAATGACAAGTAAAAATAGAATTAAACAATTCAATGCATTTTTATTTAATCGGTAGTTTAGCGGATCCATGACTTTCCATGACTTTTACTCATTTTACTTGAAAAATCAAGACTTTCCATGACAAAATTAATCGATTGTCTAAATCCATGATTTTCCATGACTTTCCAGATGCGCGGAAACCATGTATATAGAAGGCAAATATGCCATCAACAACTGTTCAACTATTACTAAATAATTAAACAAGTAATATCTACTAACTACAATAAAATTATAAGTGGGGAGGGGGAATCTAAGAGCCAATTATACTCCATTTAGTACATTGTTTTGTATAAAATGTTTTCATGTTTGAATCCAGGTGTGCATTCCACATTGTGATACAGTGCCAAACTGAAAATTTGGAAATCAGTGTCACAATGCAAAATATCATATCAATACATCACTCAGTTCTACTTCAGAATATTTCTCTTTGTAAATTTTATCGATTTTTTTCAACATTTCCCCAAAGCTTATTTTATTTTTATTTAAAAAAAATCTTCAAAACTTAATTCATCCACTTTTAAAAATTCAACTTTTAACTGAAGACAATTGCTATTATGAGTTTTCTCCTCTGGATAGCTGTGCCTAATATCCAAGTCTTTAAAAAAGATATCTGGATGAGTTTCCAGATATTTAGAACTCATCTAGATATCCAGTTCATTTCAAGTTATTGAGAATAAATTAAAAATGATTATCACTTAGGATGCTTGATATAATCATTAAGCAATTTTATGAAGAAAATATCAGAATACTGTGAAACCTTGATCTATTGTTCTCACATAATTTTTTCACTTTCCTGCAATGATTTTAAAATTCATTGATCTGAATTTATTCGAATGTAACCAAAGTTATATTTTCTAAGATTCATACTTCTGCCTTTATTCTTGGAAGATTTCAGTCCTTTCACTTTCTCTTCCTAAACGTTTAATTAAATTTTTTTTTTCAGGAGAGGGCACTTCTAAGAATGTTTTAGAGTTATATAAAGAAAAAAAGAACTTAGGCTTATCAGGGGCTATCCTAAGATACAAAAATGTAACTAATAGGATCACAATGGTGAAAGATCTACATATAAGCTAGAATAGAAGCAAGATCAAGAGAAAGTTATACAGGAAGATGAAAACAAACCTGAATCAGCACAAAGATTTTCTAATTTGCACAAAGTTTTATCAAAATTATGATCATTCATGTATGCACACACCAACAGAAATAACATGCTTTTAGAGGTAGAGGTTGCTACTCATTCTTTACAGCTGGGCAATTCACTTGCACAAAGGAGGCATCAGATATAAAATGTATTATCATAAAATCAGATGTATTATTCAAAATATAGTTATATTTTATAAAATACTTAACATTGCCCATTAGTGTAATAATTACTGTATTTAAAGTGATATATTTTATGACATTTCTACATCCACTTTCTACAGTCATTGTTTATCCTTTACATTCCCTTGAAAAATGATGTATTGATGTTTCATGGTTTTTTCTTTTTCTAAATTTTGAAATCAATTATAACTATTACGCAAATAAATAAATATTCCATACTAAATTGACTCTCAGTGTACTTACATGAGGCATGAGATGCAAAAGACCATCTCCCGAAAGGCTTCCAACGGCCAGCCCAACGAGAAATTGCAACAAAGTGTGATAGAACCATTTTTGCATGATGGGGATGATGGCCACACTTAGCAGTCCACAAAGGCTAATAATAACTACAGCAATGGAAGCATACAACCACACTACAAATAAATAAAATATGATTTTACAAATTAACACTCAAATTTATAACATTAAAATACTATTAAACATAACAACTCAAATATTGCCTTATACTGCTTAAGTTAGTTATTAGTTTTATCGTTAGCTGTCTGCAGGTTTGGTTTGGTTTTGAGTGCTACGGTCTACTTTTTGCTACACGAGAGCTAATGAGACCAATATCTATAGCTTAAAGCCGATTCCGAACGGCTACGAACATCGATGCCACAATGGGATTCGAACCCACGAACTCCGGTACTGAAGGCCAGCACCCTAACCAATCAGCCATCATTTGGCATAGCTGTCTGCAGACCCAATAAAAAATATCAACGGGGTCACTATATCTGACTTTGTCAGAACACTGAAATTTCTTAGCATCTGATAGTTGTAACGAACAATCACTGGGATAACACATAATTTACAGATAAATTATTTAAGTAAACATTTTATCAAGAAATTAGAAATAAATAATTTTGAAGCACTCTATTTACTATGTGTGTGTGTTACCATAATGTGAGGTACCATGAGGGATCAGTTAAGTAGTTAGAGAACATAACAAGCATAAGTACTGTCCAATCCCCTTAAGGAATTATGAGACTCTTATAACGATGCTTTTTAAAGGCAATAATATACATGAAATTTTTAGTTTCCTCATTAAATGACAGTCTTGCATGTCTGAACTCTTTTACTGCCAGCAAATCAATATATAAGCCTTTGTTGCCACAGGCTGATATACTTGCATATATTTAAATAAAATATACTAGCCTGTGTTAAAAAAAATACTTGCATATATTTAAATAAAATATTTTTTTTAATTAATGTTAAACCACATAAATCTTCATTCACTCTAAGCTTAAAATATATTTCCAGCATCGGGGAGAAAAATAGATGTATCAAATATAGTCAAAGTCTAGAAATAATTCAAACTTTGAAATACTGCAAACTTCCTGGAAATAATCTTGGCAACCTCCAAACATCCCACTTGAAATGGGCTGGCAGTAAAAAGATTAATATTCATCCCTCAAATGCAGCTGGCAAAACAGACAAATATCTTTATGCCAAATACAGATGCAAAGCTGTTGCTCATTTAGTACCACCTGGGGAGCATGCATAGCTTAAGGAATGCAGAAAACAACATTACTCCCACTGGGTTCTTGTAATTTAGGAGGGAGCCAAGCAGAAGACCCCTACGTTTGGCCTGAACCTATTTTACATGCCCTAGCTGCCATGAATAAACTTGGCAGATCTTTGGTCAACTTGAACTTTGATCTCACAACCTTCTAGTTATAAGAAATATCCTTTTGCCGGCAACAGCTTAGTTAATGTTCCCTAGCAATGAGAAACCAAATATGATGAATGGAATGTTTTCAATTTTTCACTGTGTTCTGCATAAGACAAGAGCCATTACTATGGATACTAAAGAATATACTTATTTTCACTGTAGGACAACTACTTACCACTTCCTGATATGTTCCCCTGCTTATGATGTTCATGTTCATGATCGTGATCATGATCATGATCATGTTCACTCTCATCTTCATGATTATGACCACATTCATGCTTATCATTTGTTCCACAATCATTATTAAAATGTTTTTGTCCACAATTTGAAGCATTTTGTTTATCTGCAGATTTTGAAGGCTGAGAATTGTTCTGAAGGTTTGAGGTATCTGACTGACTCAATACTTGGGAAGATGAAGATTCTTGTTGAATAGGTGACTGACTAGCATCAGAAGGATTACTTCCTAAAAATTAAGTATATCTTGTTAAAAATAACACTCCACATATTTAAATACTATTTGACAAACACAAAAATTATGAATGAATCTTAATTTATAAATTTGGTAATATTAATGGAATAAAATTTATACAGCAAATATATTATAAATAAAAAAATATAAACACTCTCCCAGACAACTGAAAACCAGAAAATGTAAACAGTATAATGAGAGGAATTTGTTAGTTCAGTTTGAAATACTATGGTCTACCATTTGTGACATGAGGACTGATTACACCCAGACCTACTCTTAAAGCGAGTTCTAAATGGCTACACATTTTAACTTTTACAAATACATATCACACACATTTTATTAGTTTGTATGATGGAACACCAAATTCTCATTTGCACATTCTCTTCAAAGTTTAAAGTTGGTTTAGTTTCTTAAGGTAATGGAGTTGTCTGAGTAGAGCTCAAGCATTGCTATCTGAGGGCAACCCCCTGCATTAATATTGGTTGAGATTTTTGTTATATTAATATTTTGTTCAAAACAAAAAATTTACACAATTACAATACTTCCTTTACTTGGTATCAGGAAGCAATAAAAAGCAAAAATTCAAATTTATTTTCTAAAAACATATTTTTACTTTCTAAAAACGAACCAATAGCATTAATAACTAAAGTTAAATCCTAAATAAAATAAATTATATGCAAATGAAATTATTTTAAATATCCAAGGGGATGTCAGTTACATCCAAGAGTGGAGAGGAACTATTAATTTAAACTGTTCATAAATGAAGCAAAGCAAGATGACAGTGTAAAGAAAACTGCCTGCTTTCCACAAGCAATATCTGGGCACAGTACAACTTAAATGCAAAACCAAACTGCTGTAACTACTTAACAGTAGTTTAATTCATGTAGGATTTTAATCAAACATAGATTTTATTTAAAATTATTTGCTCCCTATAAAAATCTTAAGAATTAAATAAAATTTGTTAGCTTTTATCTTTGAGTTATAGGTTACGTTAGGTTTGGAGTGGTAGTCTAATGTTTTGCTACATGAGGGCTAATGAGACCACGTTTTAAGGTATCTGTCTACGTTCAAAACATAATTTTTTGCCAAAAATCATAATTTATTTTATTTCTCTATTGTAAAATTTTAACTTTTGCCTCTACAACATTTTAAAGAAAAGTTACAGCTGTTTAAACATCAGTGACAGCTGTCAAAACAAAATGGAAGTAGCAACTTCGGAACTGGAAGTTGTGAATTTAAAGCCTTTTAAAGAGCATTTTTTGGAAAAAACTTTTTTAATTTTCATGAAGATTAGTTTAAACATTTTTCTAGTATTTTTAATAATTAGCAGCTTGGCAATTAGAAAGTTTTGAAGCAAGTAAGTGTGGGGAATTTTAAACATGTATTTTAATTTTTTAATACTTAAAGTTGCTTTCATAAATTTCAAATGCGTTTTTCTCAGAACGGTATTTTTAATAAAATGTTGAAATTTAAAATGTGATTTCTCAAAAAGTTCTTAAAATATTTTGTTGAAAATTATTATGAATGTTTTTGATAGTATTTACTAGTAAATGACCTAAAAGCTTTAAATTTGGATAATTTTTAATGATGTAGCAGTCATATTTAGATATAATGGTAATGAAAATTCATTAAAAATTCAATGTGTATGATTTTGAAGGACCAAAATTTTTTACCAAAAGTAAATTAAGCAACAATTTTAGGTGATTCACTAGTCCAGTGTATAAGAAATGTGTTGCATCAAAAAATATTGAAATAATTTAATTTATTAAAAAATTAGACTTTTTGAAAAAAAAAACCCGATTTTTTTTACTAAATTTTCTTTATTTATTATAAATTTTATAAAAACCTGTCCAGGAATAAATTTTTTAAGTACAATTCTCTATGATAATATAAAAAATAAATCTAAAAATGTAAAAACATGAACTAGTTTCTATGTCTTAAAGAAAAAAGTTCTCTGAACGTAGACGGATACCTTAAATAAAAACTGGATTTGCTCTCCTCAACTTACAACCCTCAAGACATCAAATTGAAGCCCTAACTCCAACATGGATATCGTAACAAGCATTTTCAACTAACTGATATTAATGAGCACATATACTCCCAAGACCCTGAATTCGGTAGTTACTTTTTGTGAATAAAACTTTCAACCTGTGTGCTGCAAGAGATTTTGAAGTGTGCATGAAGATATTTTGTAAATAATCAACTTCCTTGATATAGTATTGTTAGAATGAAATTTTTTATTAATCATAGAGCATTTTCCTAGTTTACTCTGTTCCCAATATCAGTTTTTCAAGTGTTTTGACCTGCCCATAAGTTATGTTTTCTTTTTACACACTATGAGTTTGGCTTTCAATTTGACAAGTCCTTGATTTTTTTTATTATTTATTATTTTTTTTTATATCTACAATAAACATATGGTGAATTCTGTCTACTGTGTTTTAGTTCAAGAAGGGATTGGATAATACTGTTATAAAGAGGTACCGAAATAAAACTCAAGATTTTTACTATTTTAATACTTATTAAGAAAATAGGTAAAAATTCAAAAATAGAAGTAAGGAAAATGAAAAATCCTTAGCAACGAATGTAGGAAGATTTTGAATTAAAAAATACAAAATGACATCTTCAAATGTTTTAGGGTTAATTGCATGATGATGTCCATCTCATTATTTTTGTAAAGTGAATTACTAAACAAAGACCCATTATATATAAATATGAGTATGAGAACTGTACTACACTTTGCTTTTGTTACTTATGAAGTGGTATCTTTGCAATTACCTCAGGGGTTTCTCAAAGCATCTATTACTTTTCCTACATTGTTGTGTTGCAAAAAATTTCATATTTTTACTGTGAATAGAGAGAATAGAATATCAAATCAAGTGGTTTCGGGTTCGGGTTATATTAAGGAATGTTGAGGGTGTGGCAGCTGGTCACAAGACAACCAGAGAGGGTCGGTCATTCTCAGGACCCATTGGAATTTATTCCCCTGAGAAAAGCAGGAGTTCCAGACCCAGAAAGGTTTCGGATTTTTATGTCCCTGCATACATCTGTGTGGAATGCTGGCTATTATTGAGGAGTCCAGTCCACTGACCACTCCCTTGTTCTCATCCCTTTTTCTTCCCCATCTCTTTTTGCGAGCGGTCTTTCAAGAAGAAGGCAGTTGGTTGTTGGGGGCTTGAGGGTGGAGAAGGTTGGTTCTCTTTCCCAAATGATGTTGTTTTATATTATGTATATATTGTAGATAGTCAAGATAATAAAGTCTAGGACTTTAAGCGATTGTTTTTAATAAGCCCCCACAAACACAGAGGTGCATTATGTTGCGACGTTACAAGGGGTACCAGGTAATATTAGGGAATGTCGAGGGGTTTCAGATAATATTAAGGAATATCCAAGGAATGTTGTGTGGTATCGGGTAGTTTTAGAGAATATCTTGTGGTATGGGATAATTTTAGGGAATATCCAGTGGTATGGGGTAGTTTTAGGGAATATCCAAGGAATATCGTGTCGTATCGGTAATATTAAGGAATATCCAGTGGTATTGGGTAGTTTTAAGGAATATCCTGTGGTATCAGGTAGTTTTAGGAAATATCCAGTGGTATCGGGTAGTTTTAAGGAATATCCAGTGGTATCGGTTAGTTTTAGGCAATGTCGTGTTTTATCGGACAATATTAAGGAATATGCAGTGGTATCGGATAAGACTAATGAATATCGTCTAATACCGGGTTATATTAAGGGATATCATCTAGTATTGGGTTATATTAAGTTATATCGTCTAGTATTGGGTTCTATTAAGACATATCGTCTGCTATTGGGTTATATTAAAGGATATTGTCTAGTACTGGGTTATATTAAGGAATATTGTCTAGTATTGGGTTATATTAAGGAATATCGTCTAGTATCAGGTTCTATTAAGTTATATCATCTAGTATCAGCTTCTATTAAGGAATATCATCTGCTATCGGGTTATGGAACATTATACTCTGGAAGTATGTATGTTTCACGAACACACAGATGAAAATAAAATATTGCTCAGTGAATAAAAAAAAACTTAAAAAATACATCTAAATTAAATTCATAAAATTGATTCTGCATACCAGTAGAACCTTGTGCAGATACTTCATTCAATTGTTCTGCACCTTCAGCTGACCTCTGCTTTCTCAACAAATGAGATGTTGTCTTAGAAATTCTTGCAGGTGATTCAGAGGCATGATGAGTTAAATAGTCATTGTGAGAAATGAGATCCTTTTGGTAAATTCTGTGATGAGATGAGTTTAAAATGTTTTTCAGATCTAAAAAAATAAAACATAATTATTAAAATGCTAATTTTGTAATCACAACTAAATTCTCCATGTGCAAAACATACATATTATTTCTCCCTACCATACCTTGAAAATAAAAATAGTAGATTTCATATTAAAATTAGGAACGTGCATGAAAAGTATGAAAGAAAAGGAATACGAAAAATAAAAGTATTACTACTTTTTAATAAACTTTACTAAAAGACACACCGTATATTTCCGAATATAAGCCGATTCGTATATAAACAGAAGGTACGATTTTCCTTCAAAAATTTACTCAAAGTTCACAACTTGCATATAAGCCGAAGTGAATAAAAGCAATGTTTAAAATGTTCAAATCTGTTTCCAAGAAAAGTCTTTGACTGACGCCTGTTTCAAGTTCATTTGGGAATTTTTCATTATCACTGATTCCATATCCGTTAGATTTTGAAGGAAATCTTCAGAATTAAATTGTCCTTCAAAATATTGACGCAAGGCATTGATTGCATTGAAGGCTTCTTTTTCATTCACTTTTTTAAAAGCTTGGACGATTTCTTCTCCGTCGTTGGAATCGCAGATTTCTTCATTTCCTGTAATACGGGTAGTAAAATCGTCCTCATTCAAATTTTCTTCGCAGCACTGTAAAGTTTCGTCTACCGCAACAAACTCATCAAAAGATCCGGAAATTTGACACTCAGGAGCTGGGTCATTTCATTAGTGTCTGGAGTGTCATCTACCTAGGATATCAATGTCGTACGTAACGAAAGGGTCCCTTTAAGCAGACACAAAGAGAGGAGTACAGGTTTCTTGAAGTTACACCACAGTACAATAATTTTAAAATAGCCCACTTGCTCATGAGTTCTGCGGTCTAAAATTGACGGTCGCTCTAACGAAAAATAATACGCTTGGGATCGTTGTAATGATTTAAAATTAACATTATTCCTATGGTAAAATAATTGGGACTTTTTTAGATTGTCGTTCTAACGAAGAGGTCGTTAAAAAGAGGTTCTACTGTATATACACTTATTTATTATGCATCTTATATTGCGTGAATATTAAGATTTTCTAGTAATTAATATAGTGAAATGAAACTCTGCAATATTCTTCCTTAAATAATTTAAAGCACAGTTTAAAATATATGTTTTCTGTTATCTTGAATTTATTCGGCTAATTATCTAATAATATTTCGCCATAGGTATTCGGACTGATCGAATTCCTATGGCCTCCGAATATTCGTTATATCTCTATTAAATACTTTCATTTCGTGTTATAATAATTTATACATAGTCGCACATTTTAGCAAATTTCTACATCCATTTCCCGCATTCATCGTTTTCCCACTCCGCCCGTTAAAAAACGACGGATCGAGGTTCCACTATACACACTTTTTACAAGATTTGATACTTAAAAACATTACAAGACTTATTAAAACACATTGAAATGTACACCAGATTGCTTCATGTAGGAAGCTGATTGCAATAGATTAAAGAAACACCTGGCTTTACAGCAGTGTTGGTTTATATTTGTTGCTATTTCTGCTTTGTTACGCAAGCATTCGATATTTCCATAATCCTGCCTTTCATTTTGGGAGAAAAACATAACAAGTTTAAAAAATATAATAATACACTCTCCTTTTCCATAAAAAAGGGATTTTTTTTTTCGCTGTAAAGAATTAAAATTCATACTAATATTATAAAACGTGCGCTTTGTGAAACGAAATAGTATTAACAAATAATAAAACAAATAAATCAACTGATTGCTCAATAAAATGGCAATTAGTAAATCTACAATTTTCTTTTATTAAGGATATCGTTTCTTTTATTAAGTATTTAGAGATTGAGGGTACTGCAGCAGACAAAGTAGCGAGAAGCTGACAGAATATAAAACTAACCGATTGATAATATTTTATAATTTTTATCGTAGAGAACATCACCAGCCATACATATACATGGAGAAATTAAAACTAAAACGGTTGCATAAATAAAAACTAGAAAAAAGATCAATAACACCAGAGGACTGCTATTGAGCATAGAAATTACATGTACCATTGAATGTGTTCTGTTATTCAGAAGCTGCCATCAAATACAAATACTATCCTCTCTCTGGGTATGCGGTACCAAAATCGACAATATTTAAACATCTTTAATGGCAACGGTAACAACGATCAGATATTAGACAAGGTTTACAATTTGTAGTGTTATTTTGTGTTATGAAATCAGATGCACAGAAAGAAAAAGCAAAGAAATTATTATAAATGTTCGTTACTTTGTAAGCATCAAATGTACAGAAATTAAAAGCTAAGTCTTGATTATAAATACTTATCAAATTTTTAGTTAAAATAGGATAAATATTAATAATCATTACTTAACTTTTCATATAGCCACTAATGTTTACTTCTGATCGCTGTATTTGTTGCCATTTGGAATGTAGAAATATTGTTGATTTTGCAATTGTTACAAAGCTTTCATTTTTAATTAGGATGCTTAAGAATTAGCCTCATAGAGAATTTAGCAGTACATCCATCCATCACTGTTAGTTTAGCTTTGTAGCTGGTTGAACAGCAGCTAGCATGGTTTTAATCAAAGTTATAATGATGAATTGTAAATGTTTATTATCTAGTGTATCGTCAGAAGATGATTCAATAAATAATGATGATAAAGAAACAGTTGTTAAAGAATTAATTGTTTAGCGATCGTCTGATTGTTTTCTTGGCAAATATAACCACAGCAAAAGGGCCTCTTATTCAAACTTTGGAATGCATGTTCACAACATTAGTTGGGAATGATGAGCTAAAAATGTTGCCACCACACTGTTTTTAATTATAATTAGCTCTTACAAAATGTTGTTGTGACTTCTGGCCGCGAGTTAGATCCTTTGCGCCTAGTATTTGAAGAGGCTTATTAAAGTTAAGCAAAGGTTATATTTATTTCAAAGTTCTAATTAGTTTTTAAATTATTACGAACAGATATGTTAATTTCGAAATCAAAGTAACTAATTTACATAAAACAAATAACACATTTCATTTAAAAAAAAAATTTCACAAATTTTTTTTCACACATTAAGCTTAAGAAATAAAAGTTAATTATGTCTTGATTTTACTTTGCACTCATTTAACGTAAAATTATCCAAGTTTTAAAGAAAACCAACGTACTTAGGTGTGTGTGTATATATACATATATGCTGGGTCCAGTTTAGTAGGTGAGTAGTGGGTGCATACACGCAAATGGCCACATTTATAAGACGGCCGATAGAATATCTACTAGGTATACGCATTGATAGGAAGCGGTCAAATACTATCTTGTACACAGGCAGCTAACAGCTAAGAATCGGCCCTGTGTACGCACACATGTATGTGTACGTCTGTGTCATATATATATACACCGAAAAGCCATTGCATTATAACCACCTGTAGCCCTCAAAACCGCCAGTACCCGCGTTGCACTAACTCCACAGTGCTGATAAGTAATCTGAAGCAGCTGGTACCATGCGTTCACCAACTTATCCTGAATTCCCGCTGGTTTTCCAGGTGGGACCACAAATGCTCTATTGGATTAATGTCAGGTGAATGTGGAGACCAAGACATGACTTGAAAGTTGCTGAAATGTTCCTTGGATCATTCCCTGAAGATTCGACACTTATGACATGGTGCATTATCCTGTCGGTAAAAGCCATTCCCGCCGGAAATACTGTTGGCATGAACGGGTGAACCTGGTCTGTAACGATGTCCACGTAGCGCACAGACGTCAGGGATTATTCTATGGAGATTATGGATCCTAATGGGCTTCGTGAAAACATTGCTCACACTATAATAATTTCGCCACAGGCTTGGATCAGTTCAACTGTATATCCGGGAGCCAGGGTTTCCTTTGGAAATCGGCGTATTTGCACATGCCTGAGGATGTGATGGACCAGAAAACAGCCATCGTTGGACCATTTTCCGTTGCCTTACTTGCAACATAAATGCTGCAGTACAGCTACATCTCTTCTCCATGTTACTCGCAGAACGTCGCAAAGCACTCTTAGTCCTAATACATTATCAGAAATCCTCCCAGTGACCTAACACACCGATCCGGGGCTTAGCGAGAAATTTTTCATGGGAGCGGTTTCCCCCATTTCAACTTGTATATCAAAATTAATACAGTGAAATTGGTAAAATTAGCCCTTGTGTGTGTGGGGGGTGTATACAGGGTGTAAGGAATTTGGACCCACGACCTGTGTTTCGCAGATGTATATTCTTCACTATATCTGCAAAATCGACCCTATTGAACCCTTCCACCCGGCGTTCCTTAGGGGAAATAGGAGCCGGACGGCTAAGGGGGCAGATAAGGTTTTTCGAATGGGAAGTGTTTTTTTTTCTTATTTATTTTATTTTTTTCCCTAAAAGGAGGATTTCTTTTTTAGAAAGGATCAAGTTTCCAGAAGCTGACCCCTCGAAGAAGGGAGAGAGGATCTGTGGGCAGTTGTGTTCTGGATTCCAGATAGAGCCTGCGACTTGAAGAAATCTCTCTGGTTGGAGTGAGAGAACGCAACGCCGTTGTTATATATATATATATATATATATATATATATATATATATATATATATATATATATATATATATATATATATATATATATATATGGTAGCCTGGCTGACATCGAACACCGGGTTTCATGCGCGCATCAAGCAAGCGAAGTTCTACTTTTACAGTAAGGCAACAACTCTCCCCAGTGGAACGCCGACATTGACGGAGGCCTGACGTGAGTTGCACGGTACCGAGTGCAGACGGCACTCCTCGATGACCGATTGATCGCCAAGACGGGCGCCGATGTTATGCCAGACGGGCACTGATGTCCAGTTTCATTTTAATTGTCCCTAGACACCATATAATTTGTAAATAATTTGTAAATAGTTTCATTAAATAAGTTCATGTTAGTTAAGCTTTGGAGCATCTTTTCCACCGTGGGAATAAATCTCCCATATATATATATATATGGAGCGCTCGTCCACGTGATCTGGTTTCGTCAGGCTCCGGGACGCAGAAAGAATAGGTTTTTGTTCTACCTTTAATTTTTACCAATCCTCTAAAAAAATCTTATTTGTTGTCTTTAAAGTTTCGAAGATAATTTAATGCATCCCAACGACGGAATAAAGTATACCTGTCCTAGTTAAGTAGGCGGGCAGATCACACGTTAGCTAGCGCCCAGAAAGTGATGCTTTACACAGGGTTTATAAACATTTTAGTTAATCAAATTCAAGGTCTTCCAGGCCTTTCTTAACTTCTATACATACATAAAAATGGAAAGTGTGACACGAACAAACAAGTCATTGAACTTTAATAAAACACAACACACGATTAAAAGATATTTCGTCAAAATCTTATTATTAAATCATCTTGTTCCCTCGTTGCCACTCTCAAGCAATAAAAACAACTGCAGAGGCTGTAAAAAAACATGAGGCAATGCTACCGACAAGCCACCAAGCGTTATGAATGGATTTATCTTTAAAGTGACATTGGAATACCATTGGAGCAGTATTTATTGGATCCATGAAGACATTGGTTTAGAATCGGGAAAGCCGTTTGTTACCCACTTAAGCTGCGCATTATGCATGACTGAAACGACAGATAAGTGTCGTCACGCTGGTATGAATGCAAGCCCTTCCGCGAGTTAAAAATAAAAAGAGTGGGAAGAAAAGCGAAAGCGAGTACTGACCTGTGAATAGGTGATTGTTGCGCCTGTTTTCATTGGGGGCGGCAGGCCTGACCGCCGATCCGTGGCTGGTGACGATCAGCAGGCATATTATGGAACTGGAGAAGCACATGGCGATCACGGACAATCGCATCGTTCAGATGACACGACTCTGCCTGCTCTTCGATGTCCCCGACACGCGACAACCTGAAAAACACAGAGGCACACACTCAATCAACGCGGTTCAGAGGAACAACCAGGGTTGGCATGATTTAAATCAGTTGATTTAAAAAAAAATCATCGATTTAAATCATTTTTTTTCACTTCTCTTAAAACCTATATTCCAAAGACAGGTGAATTGGTAATCAGTCAGCACAGAAATACCAATAAGTAAATAGATAGCATGTGTTTTCCAAGAATTTAGGGGCTGTTATCAGAAAGTATGTAGTAAGGGTAGGTACAACGACTAGTTATGACTAGTGGAATTCATTTTATACACGGTTGCCAACCTCCAACCAATGGAATCAGGAATCAGCATTGATGAACCTACCCCCCCCTCCCCAGTACTTTTCACCATCTCATATATATATATATATATATATATATATATATATATATATATATATATATATATATATATAAATTTTAAGCAATTTACAGTGCACCAGATGAAAAATATATAATTTTCAAAATTAAGAATTTAAAACTTAGCAAATAATTTTCAATTTTAACCTTCACGAAAGTTAGTAATACATATACAGGGGTCTGTTCAAAGAAAAAAACTGAGTCCGCTTTTGGACTCTTCAGAAAAAATCAATATGAAAAAAAAAATGGACCCTTAACAAAAATCTATGTTTAAAAGTGTTTTAGTAAACAAATTTTTACAAAAATATCAAAATTTGAAACATTTTCATAAAAATAGAAATTAAAAAAAAAAAAAACTGGACACACTTCCTGATAGGAGAAATGCAGACTTACCATAAAAATGCAAATTTGTAGACATAGTTCATATACACAAAATAACCGTACAGCAGAAATTATTTAAAAGAAGCAAAGTGAATTTTCCCAAAATAATTTTATTAAGAAATCTCAGTATTTTGGTTTAGGGCCAACATTGTACATTTTCCAGAAGCTAACTGTTCCTTATTAAAATTCTTTTGATAACAAAATTTTTGATTTTTCCGTAATTTTTGCAGCAACGTCCGTAATTCCGTAATCATTAGCTAAAATGCGGAATAATTCCGCAGAATCCGGAATCGTTGGTAACTCTGATTTTATATAATGGGAGGTAAAGAGAGTATTACAGAACTTGAAATCCAGTTTACCTACCAAATAACAACAGCCGTGGCATTATCTGCTACAATAGAAAGACAGTTTTATTCTTTTGGTATTGTTCATTTTAGCCTTCGTAACAAATTAGGAGAGGATACGGCCTCAAAACTAGCGTTTTTATTGAAACAGTTAAATCCATAATTCGTTGCTTAAAAAATATTGAAAAAAATTGTGATTTTTTTTTTTTTAATAAATAGTTTGCATTAAATGAATATTTAATTTGTTTTTTAAATTTCTCAAAAAATCTTATTTAGTTTGCACCATCCAATTACAAAATAATGAAATGTATTTAGATGAAAATTTCTGTATTTAATTTTAGGTAATCAGTGTGTAGAATATACTAGATAAATAAGTTGTTACTTATAACAAACTATTCCATGTATATTACAAAAAAAAAAATAAATAAATAAATAAATAAAAAATAATAAAAACACAACAATAATTAAAATAAGAATTCAGAAAAAAATCAAATAAATCTGATTTAAATCGAAAAAATCTGATTTAAATCAAATAAATCTGATTTTTTTTTTTTTTTTTTTTTTTAAATTTTTAAATCATGATTTTTTTCCAACCTTGGAAACAACACGGTTTTGGAATTTATAGTGTCACAGGTTTGCCACTGCTGAGGTACTTTGAAAAAGGTGAGAAAAGTGACAAATAATACAGAACAAGTGACTAATAAGAGATTTGAAAAAAATATTTCAATTTTACAACTCCTCTTCAACCTCCACTCAAAATACGTGTTCTGCAAAGATCGGTCGATTTACTTGAAACATTGAAATAAAAAATAAGTATCTAACGTGTTCTGCAAAGATCGGTCGATTTACTTAAAATCGCTCTATTTACTTAGAAAATAAAGAAAAATTTATATAAAAATATACCATTCAAATTTAAAATGGTTAAACAGAAAACAGAAACTCAAAAGGCTGCTCGACTTCAAAAACGTCGTGAACAGTATAGAGCTAAACGAGAAAAAGAAACTTCTGAAGAGCGAGAAAAAAGGCTTGCAAAGACTAGACAAGCAAAAAAGGAAATGGAACGAATGAGAAATGAAAATAACATCGATAATGACGAAATTTAATTGTTAATAGAAATAAATTCACAAAAAAATTGGAAAATACCAAGAGAAAGTTAGTCCAAAGGGATGAGGGAGGGTAGGCGGGATCTCATCCAGCAAAAAACTCTTTGACTTAAAAGAAACTGTATTTTGAGTGGAGGTTGAAGAGGAGTTGTAAAATTGAAAAAATTTTTTCAAATCTCTTATTTTAAATTAATTTTACAATTTACACTAAATCACAAATTTGTGATGAAAATCACACTCAGTTTATTTAATTTGTGATTAAGTGAATGTTTCAGTCTATTTAGTATGAATGTTATGTGTTTCCTTTGTGTTTTCTTTGTTAATTCAATTAGATTTTAAATATTCAATTTTTGTAAAATTTTTCCTCAAAATGTTGTTTTTGTTTATGTATCAATTTGTTGAGTTACGATCCCCTCGCCAGATTTCAAACGCCACGCTGCAAGCACGCCACGCACGCAAGCTGCAAGCACGCCAATTTCGCCAAATGTGGTTGAAGCACCAACAAGATCCATGATTAGAAACAGGAGAGTGGGCTAAGAAGAGGAGTTGAAAAAAAGTGACTAAACTTTGAATTAAAAAAGCTATTTTTTTTCTCCTCTTCATTACAGACGCTATTATTAAGATTTTTCTATTCATTTTAACTCGAAATCAAATGATTCATGCAAGACATGATTTTAGCACCAAATACAAAAAGGGTTAAAAATTTTGTTTAACACAACTCAACGTTGCTTTTTATTTAAGAAAATCTATAAATTAGATTTGAATACATACAATACATTAATTTTATAATCACAATTTTCTGCATATATTAATGATGCTTTGAAATATGTACATAGCTAGATTAGAGTATCGAAACAAAGATTGTGAAGTAAAAGAAAAAGAGAAATGTGTGCTTTGACACAAATTACTTTAATGTATTAAATGTACATTTCAGCACAAATGTAGATTTCAGGAACTTCTTTACGACTTTTTAAAATCGCTAAATTCTGGAAACCATATGACTAATTACATTTTAATAAGAAAAATAAGATTAGAGTATCACATGTTTGGTCTTTTATTAAAATATTTTGTTATTAATTCAGATTTTCTTTTTTCAACAACAGACTTTTGCTGTTATACACCATGAAAAAAGTGACTGTTTACTTAAAAAAGTGACTAAGAGTGATCAATTGTAAAAAAAGTGACTAAAGGTGAGAAAAGTGACGGAATTGCAAGCCTGTATTTCGGAAGGGCCTATTAAAAGATTGGTGAGCAAACCAGAAACTAGAAAATAACGTCGCACACAGAAATTGCGAGATTCCTTAAAGTAAATAAAATATTAGCACTGTACCAAAGTACTTTCCCACGGTGGTCTGGTGCATGCACAGCCGTCAATTGTGCACGTCTAGTTTAGGGACCCCTGCAGAGAAGGTATAGATCACGGAATGGCAGCGTAACGGTCAAGCTCGCACAGAGATGTAACCATGAGTTAAGGGGAGCAGGGGCTAAAAAGTAATGTCAACCTGCACAAAAGGCGCTACTTTAATGAGCCTACCTGCACTCCCGAAGGGGGTGCAGATGTGGGAAAATTTCCCTTAAACAAGCGATTGGAAAGGAAGAAAAGGGGGTGTTGGAACCGAGGTGAGGGCTTGGGAAACGAAGTTAAGTAGAGGAGTTGAAGTCGGAAGTCGAGAGAAGTG
The DNA here is from genome assembly GCA_032207245.1 of Pardosa pseudoannulata. NCBI lineage: Eukaryota > Metazoa > Arthropoda > Arachnida > Araneae > Lycosidae > Pardosa > Pardosa pseudoannulata. The sequence continues at coordinate 64,637,356 of CM063499.1, forward strand.
GGACGAGAATCCGAAGAGCCGCTCACTATGACCAACACGTCCCGCGCGCCCGGACCGACACCACATGAAAAAGCTCCTTTGGACAAACTGAGGGACCTACACATCGAGTGAGAAAAGCCCCTGCCTGCTCCCCTGTGCATTTAATGAAGATAAAGATAAAATAATATTTACAGTCACTTAACTTAGGCCTCTGTTAAAAATGTAACTTGGTGATTAGTAATAGTTCATTATAAAGAGAATTGTAGTAATTATGGTGTAAAAAAAGACATAAATAATTGATTATTATGATATATGATAACCAAGGATCTATTTGTAAAGGAAATGTAAAGAATAAATGTCCGAATCTCAGTATAAAGTATTATATTTTTACTGTGTTTCCCCCTTGTAACCGAACACTGGTGTAGAGGTTGTAAGTCCATTACAACAAGCACACACAGAAGAAAAAACAATTTTTGTTATTAACCGGGGTAATCTGAGGAGTTTCAGCAATAATAAATTTCTTTCATTTCTATGGAGAATCCGATGCGGAAGTCATGTTTGAAAAAACAACTCATTCGGCCATCATTCAGTTTCGTTTTCACTTGAAAAATAGGTGTGTGAGTGTGTGCAATGGTGCACCTATGGTGGTGCGGTCCTCACCGAGAAACACATGTTTTCGGGCAACATTTTTTATATATAAGTCCAAAAAAGAAAATTAGAAATTTTTAGATTATTTTTTGCCTGAGAAGTAAAATACATGCTAAAACTAACAACATTGATGAAGTAAAGATAAAAAGTTGGAGTTAAAAATCCTTGTTAGTTTCAATATTTATTATATGTGTAAAATTAATAATAAGTGCTTCAGAATTTTAGTTCTATCTCAATACAGGGTATCTGCCAAAATAAAATGTTTCAAATCCATGACTTTTCATGACTTTCCCTGATTTAGCAGATCATTTTCCATGACTTTAAAAAGCTTTCGTTAAAGTATATATGAATAAAACTTCTGATGTACATACAAATAAAATATATGCTTTTAGAGAAATTACAGGAATTTTATCATAAAAAAACTATAAACTTACTTTATAAGTGTTAATAAACTCACATACATAAAAATAAATTGTTGTATCTACATACCTAAGTTCAATCATATAGCAATTTTTCTATCAAATTGTTTCCAATTTGAATTCAGGGTACTTTGGTATTATCCAGGTGACCATGAATAATAGCCAAATATAACCCTATAATGTTTATATGCAATATCCCTATAGATAAACTTATATTTCGTGCAAAAATCTTAATTTTTATTAAAAAATATTAATTATTATATTAATAAAATTTTAATCTACAATTTAAGAAAAAACTAGAATAATATACATTTACCCACCCATTAAGCTTTCTTGGTTTGAGTTTCCTTGGTGAACAAATTTTACTAGACAATAGGTTCAATAGGATAATATATAAATACCAAACTCAGTAACTTCAGCCAAATGACAAGTAAAAATAGAATTAAACAATTCAATGCATTTTTATTTAATCGGTAGTTTAGTGGATCCATGACTTTCCATGACTTTTACTCATTTTACTTGAAAAATCAAGACTTTCCATGACAAAATTAATCCATTGTCTAAATCCATGATTTTCCAGGTGCGCGGAAACCATGTCAATAAAAAATAGTGCCAGTTCCAGCTTTTTGAAAATTTGGTAACCTCCAACTATACAAAAAACAATAATGGACATTAAATTAACCTTTCTTTGATGATAATAATGGAAATTTCCATCATAATATTTAGTGAACCAAAATTGTACTCACACGCAACTTTTGCAACGCAGCTGTAAACAAATTATACACGAATTTACAACTAAAAAAGGTAAAAAATAAATAATAAATATATACTTCCACCCTTCACCTTCAGATTGTAGAATGCGTTCATTTATTAAAAAGATGCAATTTTACTTATAAATATAATATACAGGGTGTTTCAAAAATGACCGATATATTTGAAAAATCAATAAAAACTAAACGGACAGTGGTAGAAAAACACAGTTTATTGCAATATGCTTGGGACAATAGTAAATTTTCAGGCACACAAACTTTCAAATTTAGTTAGAATGTTCCACAACAGATGGCGCTGCAATCTGGAAAAAATCTAAACTACGATATTTTTCAGATATCTACCATGCGCAGCAATAATATGGCGTATTCTCAGTACGAAATTATCAGAAACCCGTGTAAACGTCTCAGACGGGATGGTTACACATGCAGAACAGATGTACTGCTCCAGTTATTCGATTGTTTCTGGATAGTGGCGGTACACATGGTCTTTTAAGAGTCTCCACAGGTAAATATCGTAGTTTAGATTTTTTCAAGACTGCAGCGCCATCTGTTGTGGAATATTGTAACTAATTTTTAAAGTTTGTCTGCCTGAAAATTTACTATTGTTCCAAACATATTGCAATAAACTGTGAATTTCTATCACTGTCCGTTTAGTTTTTATAGATTTTTCAAATATACCGGTCATTTTTGAAATACCCAGTAAAAGAATTCTTTACTTACTAATTTCCAGAAGTTATAATTTATCGTAATTTCCTATTTAAACGCGCAGTAAAAAGTAGAAATTAAAAAAATAAACTTGTTCTCTTTGGAGGGAGGGAGGGGGGGGACCGAACTCATGACCTTCGAGTTATTCAAACGCCGCCCTAGCCAACCGCGCTAATGTCCCACGGAAGATGTGGGAGAAATGCCTCCTTAAGAAAGGGAGGTGTCTCACACACTTGTTTCGTAGCCTTTAAATTCTTCTGAAGAAGATACAAAACAGTTGGCATGGTTAATAATCTATATGTATAAAAATGAATTTGTGTGTCTATACTCGATAGACTTAAAAACCATACATCCAATCGCCGTGAAAATTTGGGAATTAAGTATATCCCTAGGAAGGATTCTGAAAATTTTTAACGTACGAAATGCATTCCTTCCCCTTTATCGAGCGTTTCATGTCACTATTCCAAACATTATTTTCCCCGGTTAAACGCAAACGATTAACTTTTTAATTTATCGCATCATAATTAAGTGAAAAAAGCAATAATTTCTAGCAATGTGACGTCATTCCGTTAATCCCATGTCATTGTTTTAAGTTTGGTTTTCCTCGGTTAAAAGCAGGAGATTAAAATTTTCAATTTATCATCTAATAAATAGGTGAAAATTTTTTTTTATCGTTATGACGTCATTCCTTTAAATATCTCATTTATTCATTTCTTATTTTATATTATTTAAACATCGTCTGCGTAATATGAATTCGATTTGACCCGGAAATTTAGATATAAAGTGATTAACTTTCATTTCTATGTGAGGCAAATTATAGCATTTTTATATAAGAACTAATTTTAAATTTAATTCTTGGTTAATTTTTATGTTACAATGAAATGTTTATCAGCAATATTCTAACAAGAAAAAGTACAAATCTCAGTGACTCTCATGGCTTGAACTGAACTGTGACGAATTTAGAGAGTTATTCACGAAAAAAAAAATGTTTTTTTAAAAGTAATATATTAAGTTCACCGTAGCGAAGCACGTGCACACTTGCTATTAAAATAAATAAATAAGAACTAAATTTAATAAATATTAAAAAGTTACCAACTTATCAACTCCAGAAATAGTAAAGTGGTAATGACGATAACGTCTTTGTCATTCGTTAGGTTTGACAGAAAACATGAAACCTACTGGTTGGATAAACCAAACGGTTGCCACAAACAAGATATTATAATGAATTAAAAAAAAAGCTAATTAGAAATATGAAAAAAATTTTCGTGAAGGTTTTTACGGTGTCAGGAATAACCCTTATTCCTCATTCCATGCTTCTACGTTGTACCTTTTACGCGAGATCGTGTTTAAATACATCCATACTAATCATTTTATCTATAAGGCGATTTCACGCAGTAGGGCACTTCTTAAATTATGACAATTCTGGCTTTAGTTTCAAACAGAAGGGCAGTTTATTGTTTGTCTATTGGCTGTTGTAAACATGTAAATGAATGGGAAGGGCATTGTAGTAGTTCGTGACGTTTGATAAATTGCTCTATTAAATAGGAGTTCAACTATCAGATTTGACATCCATATGAACCCTATAGATTCACTAAGACTAATTTAGAGAGTTATTCACGAAAAATAAATCTTTGTTTAAAAGTAATATATTAAGTTCACCGTAGCGAAGCACGGGCAAACTTGCTAGTCTATATATATATAAATAAATTTGTGTCTGTCTGTACTCGATAGACTCAAAATCCATGCACCCAATCGCCGTGAAAATTTGGGAAATTATTAGGTATATCCCTAGGAAAATTTTGAAAATTTTTAACGTTCGAAATCCATTTCTTTCCCCCCTTTTTCGAGAGTTTCATTTCATTGTTCCAAGCATTATTATCCCCGGTTAAACGAAAACGATTAACATTTCAATTTATGGTATCATAAAGTGAAAGAAGCAATAATTTGTAGCAATGTGACGTCATTCCCTTAATCCCACGTAATTGTTTTAAGCTTAGTTTTCCTCGGTTAAAAGCGGGAGATTAAAATTTTCAATTTATCACATACTAAACAGGTGAGAATGATATTTTTTTTATCATTATGACGTCATTCCTTTAAATATCTCATGTATTCATTTCTTATTTTATATTATTTAAACATCGTCTGCGTAGTATCCATTCGATTTGACCCGGAAATTTAGATATAAAGTGATTAACTTTCATTTCTATGTGATGCAAATTATAGCATTTTTATATAAGAACTAATTTTAAATTTAATTCTTGGTTAATTTTTACGTTACAATGAAATGTTTATCAACAATATTCTAACAACAAAAAGTACAAATCTCAGTGACTCTCATGACTCGAACTGAACTGTGACGAATTTAGAGAGTTATTCACGAAAAAAAAAATCTTTGTTTAAAAGTAATATATTAAGTTCACCGTAGCGAAGCACGGGCACACTTGCTAGTTTAAAATAAATAAATAAGAGCTAAATTTAATAAATATTAAAAAGTTACCAACTTATCAACTCAAGAAATAATGACGATAACGACTTTGTCATTCGTTAGGTTTGCTAGAACACATGAAACCTACTGGTTGGATAAACCAAACGGTTGCCACAAACAAGATATTATAATGAATTAAAAAAAAAGCTAATTAGAAATATGAAAAAAATTTTCGTGAAGGTTTTTACGGTGTCAGGAATAACCCTTATTCCTCATTCCATGCTTCTACGTTGTACCTTTTACGCGAGATCGTGTTTAAATACATCCATACTAATCATTTTATCTATAAGGCGATTTCACGCAGTAGGGCACTTCTTAAATTATGACTTTAGTTTCAAACAGAAGGGCAGTTTATTGTTTGTCTATTGGCTGTTGTAAACATGTAAATGAATGGGAAGGGCATTGTAGTAGTTCGTAACGTTGCGACAAATTGCTCTATTAAATAGGAGTTCAGCTATCAGATTTGCCTTCCATACGAACCCTATAGATTCGCTAAGACTCATTGCTGCCAGAAACAAAACATTATAACCAATTTAACATTAAATAAATTAAAGAAAGAAAGCTAATTCAAAATAAGTAATAAATGCTATTTAAATTTTTCCTGTGTTAAGAAGAAGCCTTATAATATTACATTCCATGCCTCTAGATTGTACAGTTTACGCGCAATCGTGTTTACATACATACCTATTAAACATTTTATGTATTAAACAGGAGTTCATTTGTCAGATTTGCTATAATATAAGCATCCTATAGATTAGTCAAGACTAATAGATGCTAGGAACAATTATAATCAATTTAGCATAAAAGAAATTAAATACAGAAAGTTAACTCAAAATTTGAAAAAAGAGCTTTGTAAAAATTTTTACGGTGTCACGAGAATTCTTATACCGCATTGCATGCTTCTAGGTTGTACAGTTTACACACAATCGTGTTTATATACATCCATACTAAGCATTTTATGTATTAAATAGGAGTTCATTCATAAGATTTGCCAAAATATAGGTACCTTACAGATTGGCTAAGGCAAATTGTTCGCAGAAACAAAACATTATAATCAATTTAACATAAAAAATGTTAACTCAAAATTAGGAGGGAAAATGTTTTGTTCAGTTTTTTACAGTGTCACGAAAAATCCTTGTACCAAATATACGTCTAGGTTGTACCGTTTGTGTGTACAGGCTTGCAACTGCTGAGGTACTTTCAAAAAGGTGAGAAAAGTGACAAACAATACAGAATAAGTGACTAAAAAGTGACTAAACATTAAAACAAGTGATTTTTTTCTCCTCTTGATTACAGATGCTATTATTAAGATTTTTCTGTTTATTTTAACTCTAAATCAAATGATTCATGCAAGACATGATTTTAGCGTCAAATACGAAAAAGGTTAAAAATTTTGTTTAACACAACTCAACATCGCTTTTTATTCAAGAAAATCTATAAATTAGATTTGAATACATACATTACTTTTATAATCGCAATTTTCTGCATATATGAGGTTTTAAAATATGTACATAGCTAGATTAGAGTATCTAAACGAAAATTGTGAAGAAAAAGAGAAATGTGTGCTTTGACGTAAATTACTTTAATGTATTAAATGTACATTTCAGGAACTTCTTTACGACTTTTGAAAATCACTAAATTCTGGGAACCATATGACTAACTACATTTTAATAAGAAAAATAAGATTAGAGCATCCCATTTTTGGTCTTTTATTAAAATATTTTGTTATTAATTCAGATTTTCTTTTTTCAACAACAGACTTTTGCTGTGATACACCATGAAAAAAGTGACTAAACGTGACTGTTTACTTAAAAAAGTGACTAAAAGTGATCAATTGCAAAAAAAGGGACTAAAGGTGAAAAAAGTGACGGAATTGCAAGCCTGTGTGTACCTATCATGTTTAGATACATCCATACTAAGCATTTATGTATGAAATAGAAGTTCAGTCGTCACATTCGCCAAATTAAATGAACCCTACAGATTAGGTAGGACAAACTGGTGACAGAATCAAAACATTATAATAAATTTAGCATTAAATAAATTTAAAAAAAAAAAGTCAATTCAAAATATGAAAAAAAAAAGGGCTTCGCAAAGTGTTTTTGGGTGTCACAAAAAAACCCATGTACAGATTATTATAGTCTAGGTTGTACCGTTTACGCGCAATCGTGTTTACATAAATTCATACTAAATATTTGATATATTAGAGTAGGACTCAAAATTCGATAGGTTGCTTATAGAATCGCCATCTACCTGCGTTGAAAAGGAAAAGATAAAAATTCTACAAACTATATATTAGCAGTTCCTAAAAAAAAAAAAAAAGGCTGGGTTAATAAAAAAAGAGAAAAAAAATTTACTTGCAACACGGGCTCTTACAGTTTCCATCCAGACGATATTGTCCGCATTGAAAATATATGTTTGGTGAGCAATGACTCGCCGTGAAAACCGAAGCCGTCTCGCCAGCAACAGAGGGCGAAAGGAGATTTGTCGACGCTACAAAATATCCGATGTCGGCGCGAGAATACGCTCAGAGCTGTTGTGTAAACGCCGATTAATGTAAGAGATGGATATTAATCTCGCATTCTTAATGATTAACAAAGCAATTCGAAACAATGACGACGGAAGAAAATGATTGCTATCAAGGACGACGGTGGAAGACACCTTGATTTCCCATTTCGTACAAATAGTTTTCGACACATAATGAATCAGTGGAAATGCTTGCAAAATAAATGTTTTCCCCTTTTCTAAAGGAAGCATTTAATTGCGAAAATTTAACTGTTCAGATTTCAAGGGAAATACCCATTTTGACTGTGCCTGATTCGGTTTTGACAAGTTTCAGCTTTATGTCAGTACGTACGTAAACGACTAACTTCGAAACTTTAAATATGCATTTTGACGTCTGTACGTATCTCTCACAACTCAAAAACGATTAGCTGTAGAATGCTGAAATTTTGTATTAAGGATTGTCCTAACGCAGGGTTTGTGAACCTTTTATTTTTTTAATTAGTGTGTCAGTTAAATTAGGGTTTAAATAAAAGTAACTAATTACTATTAATACAATACAATTAACGTGCTCCGAAAAACTAGAAAATAGTAAAAAATTCGGCATTGCCGTGTGAAGGGGACACATCACATTTAAACAAGCAGAAAAAAAATTTCAAATAATAATTTTTAGACATTTCTGAATTGTTTAAAACAAACCTCACTGAAATATTCGAACTTGAAAACTATACAATCTCAACATTTAATATCGCAGCTTTTAAGGAACCTATAAAAACATAAATTGCATTTTACTAAAAATGGTGTATTTTTCAACCTGCGCGTACTATAAATAAATTTAAAAAAAAAACTATCGTACATATTGCTTTCAAATTTTCACAGCTTCAAAATTTCACCCCAAATCAACTGCATTTCAAGTTAAAAATATGATGCGAATGTCTAAAATTCCCTTTAACCCTCCTAGTGGAACACACCGAGGAAAAATAGTCTCCAAAAGATACGTTAAAGTTTTATTGCGTCAGTGACCAAAGTGTTCTACAATTTTTTACTTCACACTTTGTCGATTAGATTGGAATACGGGAAACCCACCCTCGTTATTGTCCTTTTATTTCCGGTTATAAACAGATATATAAATAGACATTATAGATTGTTCATTTTTAATACACATAAAGCTCATCAAGTCTCGGAGATCATCCCATAAGAAATAATGGATTCTAAAAGCACGAATAAAAATATTTTTTAAGAGAAATATTCATATTTTTTACGAAAGTCATCCAAGATATTTAAGTGGTGCAATTAGAGATACATCTATTACCGCAAACGAAATTCTTCGAAATAGAGATTGGGAAAGCCATGAAAAGCTATCAGCGTCTTTGTGCCTCAGGAAATAGGGGTGCATCCCTCAATAAATGTCAGTCACAGAGGGGTGCAGTTCCTAAACAATCGACCTGACCCTCCTACCGCAAAACTCCATGGGGGAAAGCACTGGCAGAAATGTACAATACATTCATTTTCGGAACATTTTTGGAGGTCGAAAATTGTACGTGAGAACTGGCGGAATTGTACGTGCGAACCGCTTAGAGGGTTAAATTATCGACAATTTCTTCTTTTAGTTTTTGACTTATTCAGTATCATTAGAGGAGCTTGTTCACAAATGTGAGTGCTGGCAAAATATGTAGAACACGCAGCTACATTCTGTTTTAGGTAGGGAAATTCCTCGGGTAAAGACTTACAAAATTCTAATATACGCTTTACCTTCCAGGATTTTTTTTTTTGAACTTTTTAAAATTTTACTTATTTCATAAATTTTTCATTTTATTTTAAACTAATCTTATTTTATTAACTACATTGATGAGTCAACTTTAGAGGCTTTGCGGACCATAGTTTAAGCATCACTGCATATAAAAGTCACCTCGTAGCTACCACCTGTGTACAGCAGAGGGGGGCCCTGGATAAATGGGTTTGCCCTGGGTCCCCATTTCTGTAAGTCGGGCCCTGGTTGTAAGACTAAGAACAATCTGTCAATTATTTTAAATTTTTTAAACAAGTTCTCACATTTTAAATTATATGAAATATTCTTATTTTTTAAATACAAAGTAAATTCAGGAAAACTAATCCCCTATATAATAATAGCCTAATCTGTCTGTCCGCGAACTTATGAAGCGGTTGTACCCGGAATGGATAGAGACATCCATATTGTATTTTTGATGAGTTAGGTTTAGCAAAATTCAAAAAGAGTTCGAAAACGTTCGAAATCTACCCCTTCCCCTCTTTTCGAGTGTTTAATGCTATTATTTCAAGTTCTGTTGTCCCTAGTTAAGAGCAGAACATTAAATTTATCACATAATACATAGATAAAAATAACATTTTTTTTTCTAACATTATGACGTCATTCCTTTAATCATTTCTTATTTTGAATTATTTAAATATCGTCTGCATTATTTTCATTTGTTTTATCACTGAACTTAGATATTACGTAAATAATTTTCTTTTTTATTTGTTTTAAATAACAGATTAGATACATATGTGCTAATTTTAAATTGAATCATCGATTATTTTTTGTTGCAATGAAAATTTTATCACCCGTATTAACAACAAATTCTTTCCATAAAAGTCTAGGAGTCTATTTCACGGACTTATAAATATCTAGCGTTTAAGTCATAAATCTTTGAAAATTAAGAAGTTCGTTCGTTTGTGTGTTTGTTTTTTATACGTAACCACATGGTGTGCAATGGATTCTCCAAATTTTGGACATCCTACAAATATACCGCCAAATAATCACTGTCAATGTTAAAACATCTGCTGTCCATCCTATCACGTAAAATGACAAAATAAATTAAAGTTGGCAACAAACATACGGTCAGTAAAAAGAAACAAATTATGGAGCGTGTACTAGATAATTCTCAGCGAAAAACCAAACCATTTTTTTTTTTTTTTTTTTTTTACCTGCCTTGCCTTATAGATACTTTACAATTCTAGAAAATTAAAAATTTTACTGATCCCGTACTATGACGAGCTATATGCTAGTTAAAGAATAAATGCTGAAAATCCCATATATTTACGATCATAATTAAAAAAATATATCCCAATGTGAAAAATAAGAGAAAAATCTATTTGAGGTTGCTTTAAGGTAACGTGTCCCTTTTAAGCCCGGTGAATTGATCGGTTTGTTCCAGTTAACACATTGTATGCGGAACACGTACTAGTATTCTTTTCTGACGATTGATACTTGAGCGCGAGTCACGTACTAGTACGGGTTAGTGTAACAACGTTTGTTTGTGGGTACAAAAATAACGGTATATACAGGAAAACGAAGCCGAATGTTCTTGTCTACTACATAGATTCTGGAATGTAAAAATGTTTATATATAACATAATTCGAAAAAATTAAAACTATATACTATTATTTCTATTTGATTTTTCATATTTACGATACTACAGTTGAACCTCTTTTTAACGACCCCACGATACGACCCCTTCGTTAGAACGACCATCTTAAAAAGTCCCAATTAGTTTACCATAAGAATAGTGTTAATTTTGAATCATTACTACGACCCCAAGCGTGTTATTTTTCATTAGAGCGACCGCCAATTTTAGTCCGCAGAACTCATGAGCAAGTGGGCTATTTCAAAATTATTGTACTGTGGTGCAACTTCAAGAAACCTGTATTCCTCTCTTTGTGTCTGCTTAAAAGGCCCTTTCGTCACGTACGACATTGATGTCCTAGGTCGATGACACTCTAGACACTAATGAAATGACCCAGCTCCTGAGTGTCAAATTTCGGGATCTTCAATTATCTTTGGATGATTTTGTTGCGGTAGACGAAACTTTACAGTGCTGCGAAGAAATGTTAAATGAGGCCGATTTTATTGCCCGTATTACCGGAAATGAAGAAATCTGCGATTCCGAAGACGGAGAAAAAATCGTCCAAGCTTTTGGAAAAAAAAAACAAAAAAAAAAAAAACAAAAAAAAAAAAAAAAAAGCCTTCAATGCAGTTAGTGCCTTGTGTTAATATTTTGAAGGTCAATTTAATTCTGAAGACTTCCTTCAAAATCTAACGGATATGGAATCGGTGATAATGAAAAATTCCCAAGTGAACTTGAAACGGGTGTGAATCAAAGACTTTTTTTTCAAAAATTCAGTAATGGAAATACGAATAAATAGAAGTGTTCTCTAGGTATGTACTGTTACATCCTTTCTTTGCTCATTTTTTTAATTCTTTCAATTCGTTACAACGACCATATGATGTTGGTCCCACAGGGGGTCGTTATACCGAGGTTCTACTGTATTATAAATTTATCCACTAAAAATATATATATTTCTTGTTTGCAAAAATCATATGGTTGTTATTCATATATTTTTTTTATATATTTCAATATCAAATACGAAAAGTTGGTTAAAAGATTAAATAATTTTCGATCTATTGAGGTTTAACTGAATAACTAAATTTACTCTCAAAGCGCCCGCTCCAGGTACAATTCCGCTGCGAAATGTACCCGCACACAATGTGTTAAAAGACATAATTCAGATAGAATTTAGGCGCGTGGAAAAGGACTCACTTTATGAGAGTGTTAAAAAAAAGATTAAAAACTAAGTACCTACGTCCAGTCGTCAGATACAAAAGAGTGGAGAAGCAAGGTGTACAACAAACAATAGCAGAGCGTGTAAGCGACATTCCGGAGCTCTCTTTTTTATAAACGTCATAATAGAGTGAAAATTCCGTCGTGGTTGCAACACGGCGCTCATTAGAGCTCCGAGGTTGTCCCCGATGCCAGATGCTCCCGAACAGCGGGGGAGAAAGGCACACCTGCGCTACACTCAAAACACGTGTCCATACAAGGGTTTTCCAGATCAGTACCAGGTTGCACTACATAACATTGGAAACTTGCCGTTTCAACAAATGGCAAATTACTGTTAAAGCCGGAATACACGGATGAATAGTATACAAGAGGCAGAGATAAAACTCGTGGTATTTTGAAAACGATATCATCGCCATTTTTTAATATAAGAAAGTGGTCAGCGAAAGGATCATAGGGCACATACACTGCCGTAAGAAAATGAATGGGAGAGCGAATTTCTCACGATGGGTCCTAATATAGATTAATAATGTGATGATGCCGGTGTGTATGACAAGAGTGAATTCCACAAACCAGTCAGTGACTTATGCAGCTGTCAGCGCTCTCTTTAAATTATGAATAAACAATCTTAAAATCTGAGAAATTTCTGTTTATAATTTAATAATTGAGCTCGTGCCATTTTCTGACGTTGCGCGCGCACAAACACACACTACATATGCGTGTCAAAGGTGCAGATATTATAACCGAAAAATTGTGGTTTTAAGGCTCGAGCCGGTCGAAGATCAATTGTGTTCATTAATGGGCACGTAAAACAGGTTCATGGTTGTAATGTCCTCCACGTTCCGAAATGATACCCCCCAGAGGTTTCATGTCGAGCCGAAGACCTTCTGCTTGGTACCTGCTTCTAAATTACGAGGAAACAGCGGGGACAATGTACTTGTTTCCGTAGCATTGCTAAACTATACGTGCTCCAGGGGTGCAGTTAAATGAGTGCTTGGCATAAAGATTATGTCTGTATTGCTAGTTATTTCTAATTACTTGCTTATACAGTTAGTTAATTTTTTGAAATGTTCCTTGTGTTATTTATTGCGATCGACTTAAGGTTGGAGTCCTGCACCTTACAGATTTGACTGATCGATTTGTGTTGTAAAAAATTAATAAAACCATTTAATATTTCAGAATTAAAAAAAAAATGTTTATCTAAAATCAAAACGATCATCAAACACCATCTTTGCCCCCTGAAAAGATATCACCTCGATGCGCCCCTGGTGTACATACAGAGCAGCTACACGATTTCCCTCATTTTACCTCTGCTGTTTTCAACCAGAATAGCAGGAAACAAGCAATAAAGCGCTTTTAGAATTTGAAATTATCCATGTTAATAAAAAAAAATTAGAAAAAGTAACAAATTTTGAGCTTGTTTTTAATAGTAAAAGGTAAACATTTTGTACCCAAAATGTAGTTGATAAAATACTGTCATGTTTTTTTCAGGAGAATAAAATTTTTTATTAAATTATCCCTCAAATTTTTACTAGCATAGTTAGCAACGGTGAATTACAATTTTGTTAATAACTTTTTGAGAATATTGGACACAAAACAGTTTTTGGGTCAAAATGACCCTTCCCGTGGTTCTAGAGTTAACCCCTTGAGGACCAGCAGGTAAATGCTCTACGAGTCTACCGTCGTGAAAACCGTTGCCATTTAACTCCCTCTAATAATTAAATCTAGCATTTAAAGATTAAAATAAAACGTTGAGATCTCCTATTACGCATAAGCGACGCTGGACTGATAAGAGTGAAATCGCTACGTCACGTTCGCGAAGGGGTTAAACAGTGCAAAAACAATAACTCCTGGTACAGCAAATAAAACAAAGTAAGACAAATAGATTTTTATTTGTTCCGTAAACTTTAAAACGCTCATGCCTTCGCTTCGAGGCGCAATCCCATGTATATGTGTCTAGGAGAGGTTACAAAATATATTTTGCCAGCGTCATATATCTGAGTACTAGTTTAATATAAAATTTCCATAAACATTCAATGAGCAAAAAACCCAATTTAAATTTCGGAGGAAAAAAACAGCTTAGCAGTTTCTAAGACAAAATGGCTCTACCAAATTTCAAGGTCTCACCGTTTATATTCAATGGTTTTTACACACATCCATACTAAGTTTTAAGATGTGTGCGGTTCTGTCCCCGACGATGACAAAATTTCAAAAACTTAATTTAAATTACTAAAAATTGTTTTTTATGATTATTTATTATTCTTTAGGCCTTTTTCGGATTCTTAATGCAATTTTAATTATTTTTAAAACATTTATTTTTTATTTTTTTCAAAATTTTCAATTTTTTTTTCGATTTTGATTTTATTCAATATTTTTTGTTCGGATGTCACTGGTCGCAAAAATATTTTATGTTTTTCTATCCCTAAACTCTCTATACTCTCTAGTTATTGTGCTATGAACTCACGAATCCACCCTTCTATCTCTTTGCTCTTTTATGTGTTTATTTTTTCGCTCGTTGTCATTTTTGTGCTTACTGACAGAAGCCTCTGGATTGAAGGGCTCGGCCCATATGGTCCAGTTGCCACATCACCTTTAAAGCCTATAAAGAAGTGTGTGTGTCTGAATAAAAACATACATAAGGAAGGGGAGGGCCTTTTCCGGACCAACATTTTATTTAAAGTGGTTTGATTCAGTTTGGAGCGAAGGCTAATGAGACCGGGACGTATGGCTTAACAAAAAATCCATCAAATTATAAAGTTTCAGGAATTTCAATGAAAATATGTTTTTAGGGTAGTTTTTCATCTGCAAAATTATAAAATAAAAGATTTTTTATCGAATTTCTAAATTTCAAGTCGATTTCAGTACTTAAATCTGTAATCCGTGAAAGTAGCTCAAAATGCTAATTTCTGCGATACCCGACCTTAACAAAAAATCCATCAAATTATGAAGTTTCTGGAATTTAAATAAAAATATGTTTTTAATGCAATTTTTCATCGCAAAATTATAAAATAAAGATTTTTACCGATCTTCTATATTTTAAGTCGATTTCAGTACTTAAAACTGAAATACGTGAAAGTAGCTCAAATTGCTAATTTCTGCGTTACCGACCTTAACAAAAATCCATCAATTTATGAAGTTTCTGGAATTTCAATGAAAATATGTTTTTAGGGTAGTTTTTCATCGGCAAAATTATAAAATAAAAGATTTTTATCGAATTTCTCAATTTCAAGTCGATTTAAGTACTTAAAACTGTAATCCGTGAAAGTAGCTCAAATTGCTAATTTCTGCGATACCCGATCTTAAAGCCGATTCCAAAAGGCTACGAACATCAATGCCAGCAACAGGATTCGAACTTGCAAAACTCCGGTACCGATGAGCAGCGTTCCATCGTTCGGCTTAAGTACTTGTTCTTTTCACTTTTTAGATCTTATCTTTAAGGTGATGATAGAGTGGAAGCGAAATATAATTGATCAAGGTCGTAGGAAAAGAGTCGGTAATCCTTCAAAAATCCAGACTCTCAAAATGGCGCAAAAGTTGAGCAAGGGAAAGATAAGTTATAACCTGGCCAGGGGCGTACGAAAGGGGGGGGGTTAGGGGTTCAAACAGCCCCTTAAACTCAGACAAAATTCCAAAAAATAAAAAGTTTTAGTAGAAATTATATTATGAACACTCCCTCCTTGAAAATTACGAACCCCCTCCTTAAAAAAATGCTGCATAAGCCACTGAACCTGGCAACCGATTATTCGCATTTCAATCAAAGCTTCCACGTGTCTCCGTGACCCAATTGCTTCATAAATCTGTCTCAGACTCATCTCCCGTTGCCACACATTCTGCGCAAAAGGAGCATCTTTAAAAACCTGAACATTCATTCAATGTTACGAAAAATTCTAGATTACTAGGACAATTATCTAAGAACAGTGATACACATCCCCTATATAATAATACCGTAAGTTGTCTGTCCGCGAATTTATGAAGCGGTTGTACCTGGAATGGATACAGGCATCCATATTGGATTTTTTATGAGTTAGGGTTAGCAAAATTCAAAGCGAGTTCGAAATCCACCTAATCCCTCCCTTTTCGAGCGTTTAATGCTATTATTTCAAGCCTTATTCTCCCTCTTATTCTATACTAAATTCATTATTGATAAGATGGCGAGGGCGGAGATCAATATTTAAATTTCTGGACTGTTTCTACTTGATTCATATAATCTAACCATTTCCTTTACCACGTGTAAGCTGGCACATGGGGGAAAGTGTGTACCCATTTGGTCGTCGTACTTATCGGATTCAGGGTTCAGCCCCCGACGTAACCTAAATGTTTAATTTAATAATTTCTGCATTTTCTTTTGAATTCTTATTCCTAAAGTTGTTTTGATATTTTTAAAAGAAATTTTTAACATTTTTCAAATTTTAATGATTTTTATTATTTTTATTTTATTAAATTCACGTATTACCATTATTCTATCAAGCCCCATTTTAAGAGCAGGCTATTAAATGTATCAATTTATCACATAATAAATAGGTAAAAATAACACTTCTTTTTCTAGCATTATGACGTCATTCCGTTAACCATCTCATTGAATCATTTATTTTAGATTATTTAAATATCTTCTGCATTATTTCCATACGTTTTATCATTAAACTTAGATATTACGTAAATAATTTTCTTAAGGTAATATTTTGTTGCAAAATAATTCTCAGCCAAAAAACAAACCATTTTTTTTTCCTGCCTCATAGGGTACTTTACAATTCTTGAAAATTAAAAATTTTACTGATCCCGTCGTATGACGGGCTATATGCTAGTGCATAAGTATATACATGAATACTGTTTGGTTCTGATTTGGAGCATTGATACGTTGCAATCGGCAAATTAAATTTATTTAACCCATTAATGCCTAGGGCCCTTTATACATGCAGCTAGAAAATTTAAAATTTTTGATTTTCGGAACACGTTCTTTATTTCCGGCGAAAGTAAATAGCAGCTCTATAAATTATCTACCTAATTTTCGAGCACATGCTATTAATTTTGTTCTTGGTTTCGAACTTTTACCATTATTCGAGCCTGGTAAATAAATCTATTTTTTTCGGGGGGTACATCAACAGAAATCGTGAAAAATAGCTTTATTTATTATAAGCCACGTTAGCTCAGTTGACAAAGGCGTCGATGTTATAAAACCAGATGGTTGTGAGATCGAGTCTTAAGCCGACCAGATTCAACGTGTTCATTAATGCAGGGTATGTGCCAAAATAAAATTTCTTAAATCCATGACTTTTCATGACTTTCCCTGATTTAGCAGATCATTTTCCATGACTTTAAAAAGCTTTTCGTTAAAGTATATATGAGTAAAACTTCTGATGTACATACAAATAAAATTATATGCTTTTAGAGAAATTACAGGAATTTTATCATAAAAAAAACTATAAACTTACTTTATAAGTGTTAATAAACTCACATACATAAAAATAAATTGTTGTATCTACATATCTAAGTTTAATCTTATAGCAATTTTTCAATCGAAATGTTTCTAATTTGAATTCAGGGTACTTTGGTATTATTCAGGTGACCATGAATAATAGCCAAATATAACCCTATAATGTTTATATACAATATCCCTAGAGATAAACTTATAGTTTGTGCAAAAATCTTAATTTTTATTAAAAAATATTAATTATTATATTAATAAAATTTTAATCTACAATTTAAGAAAAAACCAGAATAATATACATTTACCCACCCATTAAGCTTTCTTGGTTTGAGTTTCCTTGGTGAACAAATTTTACTAGACAATAGGTTCAATAGGATAATATATAAATACCAAACTCAGTAACTTCAGCCAAATGACAAGTAAAAATAGAATTAAACAATTCAATGCATTTTTTTTAATCGGTAGTTTAGTGGATCCATGCCTTTCCATGACTTTTACTCATTTTACTTGAAAAATTAAGACTTTCCATGACAAAATTAATCCATTGTCTAAATCCATAATTTTCCCAGACTTTCCAGGTGAGCGGAAACCATGCATGTATTCCTTATTTAAAATGAAATTAAAAACTTATCTAAAGAGAAAATAGTACTTTATTTCATGCTCTCTTACATTTTTCTTTAAAAACACAACTATCAGTGTGTTTTAAGTTTTTACTTTTCTCTATAATAACCATTTTTTAAGTTCATTTTTTGCTTTAAAAGCAGAAAATTAAAGTATTTGTATTCCTTCAAAATAAAATTTTTTTCTTTAATAACTTTGTTGATTTGCGTTCTTCTGCAGTTAGTAATTCAACTAACTTTCTGGCCATTTTGCCATTTTCATATTCAAGAACTTCAATGCGCTTACCCTATAAACAGGTGTGGTTTTTTTTTTTTTTTTTTTTTTTTTTTTTGAGAATTATCTTGCAACAAAAAATAATCTACTAAAATTATCACATACGTACTTAATCTGTTATTTAAGTTAAATAAAAAAGAAAATTAGTTACGTAATATCTAAGTTTAGAGATAAAACGTATGAAAATAATACAGACGATATTTAAATAATTTAAAATAAGAAATGATTAAATGAGATAGTCAAAGGAATGACGTCATAATGCAGGAAAAAATGTTATTTTTACCTATTTGTTATGTGATAAATTAATAAATTTTATCACTTGTTCTTAAGTGGGGCTTGATGAAATGACATTAAACGCTCGAAAAGGGGACGGGGTGGATTTCGAACGTTTTAAAGAGGACAGTATTTTTCGCTGTGATACGAAGCTTATTCATACCAATTTACTTCAGAATCGGATCTATAGTTTAAGAAAAGATAAACTTTACTCTCTTTGAATTTTACAAATCCTAACTCATCAAAAATCCAATATGGATGCTCTATCCATTCCAGGTCCAACCTGGTTTGAACTTGTTTTTATAGTAAAAAAAAAACATTTTGTACCCAAAATGTAGTTGCTAAAATACTGCCATTTTTTTTTTCAGGAGAATAAAAATTTTTATTAAATTATTTCTCAAATTTTTACTAGGATAGTTAGCAACGATGAATTTCTGTTTTGTTAATAACTTTTTGAGAATATTGGACACAAAACAGTTTTTTGGGTCAAAATGATCCTTCCCGCGGTTCTAGAGTTACCCCCTTGAGGACCAGCAGGTAAATGCTATGAGTCTACCATTGTGAAAACTGTTGCCGTTTACGCCATCTAGTAATTAAATCTAACATTTAAAAATTCAAATTAAAAGTTCAGATCTCCTATTACGCATACGCCACTCTGATCTCTCAATATCAACCGTAGATCATCGCGTGGAGGTGACGCTAGACTGATAAGAGTGAAATCGCTGCGTCGCGTCTACGAGACGTTGGCCGCGAAGGGGTTAAACAATGCAAAAACAATAACTCCTGGTACAGCCAATAAGGCATTTTCACGCAGCAGGGCACATCTCAACTTATGACAATTCTAGCTTTAGCTAGGCACTTTATTGTTTGTCTATTGGCTGTTGTAAACCTGAAAATGAATGGGAAGGGCATTATAGTAGTTCCTGGTGTTGCGACAAATTGCTCTATAAAACAAAGTAAAAACAAATAATTTTTGTTTCATAAACTTTAAAAACGTTTATCACTTCACTTCGAAGAGCAATCCCATGTTTAAGTATCTAGGAGAGGTTACAAAATATATTTTAGCAGCACCATATGTCTGGGTACTCGTTTAATATAAAATTACCACAGATATACAATAAGCAAAAACCCACTTTAAATTTCGGAGAAAAAAAACAGCTTAGCAATTTCTAAGGCAAAATGACTCTGCCAAATTTCATGGTCTCACCATTTTATACTCAATAGTTTTTACATACATCCATACAAAGGTTTACGTTTAAGATGTGTGTGTGTGTGTATAAAAACATACATAAGGAAGGGGAGGGCCTTTTCCAGACCAACATTTTATTTAAGGTGCTTTGATTCGGTTTGGAGCGTGGGCTAATGAGACCGGGACCTACAGCTTAAAGCCGATTCCAAAAGGTTACTAACATCCATGACAGCAGCAGGATTCGAACTTGCAAAACTCCAGTACCGATGAGCAGCGCTCCATCGTTCGCTTGTTCTTTTCACTTTTCAGATTTTATCTTTAAGGTCATGATAGAGAAGAAGCGAAATGTAATTAATTGATCAGGGTCGTAGGAAAAGAATCGGTAATCCTTCAAACATCCAGACTCTCAAAATGGTGCAAAAGTTAATCAAGCGAAAGATAAATTATAACCTGTCCGAAAGGGGGGGGAGGTTCAAACAGCCCCTTAAACTCAGACAAAATGGCAAAATATAAAAATTTTAGTAGAAATTATACAGGTTCTTATTTTTTAGAATTATGACCTCCCCCCTTGAAAAAATGTTGCGTACGCCACTGAAACTGGCAACCGATTATTCGCATTTCAATCAAAGCTTCCACGTGTCTCCGTGACCCAATTGCTTCATAAATCTGTCTCAGACTCATCTCCCGTTGCCACACATTCTGCGCAAAAAGGAGCATCGTTAAAAACCTGAACATTCACTCAATGTTACGAAAAATTCTAGATTACTAGGACAATTATCTCAGAAAAGTGATACACAAGCATAAGTATAAACATGAATACTGTTGGGTTCTGATTTGGAGCATTGATACATTGCAATCGGCAACTAAATTTATTTAGCCCATTAATGGCGAGCGCCCTTTATACATGCAGCTAGAAAATTTAAAATTTTTGATTTTCGGAACACGTTTTTCATTTCCGACGTAAGTAAATAGCAGCTCTTTAAATTATCTACCAAATTTTCGAGCACATGCTATTAATTTTGTTCTTGGTATCCAACTTTTACCATTATTCGAGCCTGATAAATAAATCTATATTTTCGGGGTACATAAACTGAAATCGTGAAAAATAACTTAATTTATTAATCAATCCGTACTACCAATTAAAATAGTATGGTTTGGTTTCGACAGGGTTAGGCTTCACGACAGTGTTTGGCTTTGCATAATGTGACACTATGCACTGTGGCGCGTATATTGTAGCATTAATTTATAATTATATTGATTTATAACTAAAAATGAAAATATTTTTATAGTTTGTTTCATTTAGAAACAAACGCACAAAAACATTTTGATAATTGCAAACTACCACCAAAATCTACATGACTTTCTGGTTAATAGATTAATTTCTAAAAAATTTTTATCTTAAAAATATAAAAAAGATAGAAGGAATATTAGAAAATAGAGAAGAGAATTTAATTAGAGTAATAGTGAAATAAATGGAATATAGTCCACCTAAAAACTTATCGAATCATCGATAAAATTCTAAGAACCTCATGTTGTTTAACAATGTAGGAAACATTTTGCGATATTTAAGAAATGTCAATTATTTATTATTTAAAAAAATTATAATTTTTTTACAAATTAAAAATGCATAGGTAATTTAATAGAAAAAATGGGCCTAAACATTAATGAAGAGAAAAAACTTATGATTGTGACCAGCCAAAGTACTTTTGGGTGTGCATGTATTGCGAGCTTGGCAACGCGGAAAGAAATGGTAAGAAAAATAAAATGGCTGTTGTTGCTGACGTCGAATGTATTGTTTTTTAATAATAAAAAGCTCTCCAAAAGACTATTTTTTAGAGAATAGAATAATAAGATCAAACCGGAAAAGGCAGACTCGAAGGTTAAAACCAGAATGATCCAACACCTTCTAAAGAAGCAAGCTATAGTACGGATTACCGATATGACGTAGGTTACGTAGTGACACGAGGAGCTACATAAGTTTTCCACATTTTAACTTTTATGGTGTGGTACGAATTGGCTTGAGTTTGGCTTCTTTGTAGCTACATTACACATTATACTTTGTAGCACTTTGTCTTACATTATACTTTGTAGCAGACAATTGTATTTGGCGATGTTTTCATCGAAACACCCGAAAACTTCTGTTTCGAGCATTCTAAGAGTACGAGTTGACGATTTCTACATTATAATTATCCATTAGAATCTTCAATAAAATGTTATATAAATGCATTGTACCTAAATGCAGAGGTAATTATCACAAAGATGGATAGAAGATGTCAACTTTTGGTTTTAAAAAGAATGAAGAATTAAGAAAAAAGTGAATATCGGCGATTACACGTGATTGCAATATTACAATGAATTCCAGAGTAAGTATCCCTTATGTATTACCTTTGCTTAGTAAGATGCATTATAGACGCCGTGTTTTTTCGTCGCCAAATTTGGCGATTTTACAGGGCGATGAGTGGGTTGGTGCGTTTGCCCTGATTTTGGTCGTGGGGTATGGCAGATCTAATGAGTTCTTGCACCCCATTGCTGCTTGTGATTTCTGACTTCAAAACCCGGCACTATTACAGAAATTCGCATCTTAGCTGTTCTTTTGGTTTACCTAGGTCAGGTTGTATCTTTTTTTTTATTCTTATCATTTTCTAGGATTTAGTAAGTAATTCTTTTTATTCTTATTATTTTCTGGAATTTAGTAATTTAGTTATGGTGGGTGTAGTTTTTTTTTGTTATTACTATTTTTGAAATTGTTAAAAAGTATCAGGATATTTTAAATCAAACAAGATATTTTGGTTTGGAACATTTTTGCTTTGTTCTTATTTTCTGGGATTTAGTTAATTTAGTTATGACGGGTGTAGTTATTTCGGTTCTTACTATTTTTGAAATTGTTAAAAAATATCAGGATATTCTTAGGTGTGAGGTGGGTTTTGCATTTCATTCTAAACTCCAAGTGTGAGGGAACAACGGTATTCCAAATCTGTTTTTTTTTTTTTTTTTTTTTTTTTTTTTTGTAAAAAAGAATTATTTCAAAGTTTTTTTAAGGGAGGTAGGAGTGTTTAAAAATGTTTGTGGAGCTACCCTTTCCAATTTTCATCTATTATTAAATTTATTTTGCATTTATTTTATCACAAGGAGGGGTTGAGAAGGGGGACCCCCCTCACATGTTAGATTTTTTATAATATTAGTGCTTATTAAAATGCTATATATTGTGTTTATTCTGTTGATATATATCATAAATATTAGTAATCTGTTATTTATTTTTTAAATAACATAAAAAATGATAATTACTTTAATTTTATTTTAATAATGCTTTAAATTGTTAATCTTTTCTTCTTTTATAAAGTATAGTTTTGTGTTGCCATGTGACCACCGCCATGTTTTTCTTGGCGATTTTTCAAAACGCGTTTTTCTGTTAGTCGGGAAAAAAAAAAAAAAGGCGGACGGGAACGGCGTTCATAATGCATCTGTCCCGTCTAACGTAACTGCTAACACTAATAAACCTGGCAATTATATTCTATAACAAAAAGGGCGCCAAAATTTCTTTTGTTCGGATTTTCCAGTGTTACGAGCGCAGATGACGCAAACGTGTATGACGTCATAGCACTTCTCCTTTCGTGTATTGCTCACCGTGACAATGCGAGAAAAAAATTTAACGCTGCATTATTTTTCGATGTTGAGGACAAAAATTATATAAATAAACCAAAACGACCGAATCATCGTGCGAAAGCACCCGACCTTGTCAAAGCAGACAAGCGTATGTGCATAAATTCCCTTTTTCAGATACCGATAATGTGTAAAATTATATTCAATATTCCAATAACTCGGTTACAATGCAGTTGAAGCTGGTGTCCCCGCTACCAGAATTATCGAGAATACAGTATGTCATTGCCTCACTAGTTTGGTTTGGTTGGGAGCGCTACGGTCTACTGTTTTGCACACGAGGGCTAATGAGACCGGGACCTACAGTTTAAAGCCGATTCCGAACGGCTACAAACATCCATGCCAGCAGCGGGA
This sequence comes from Pardosa pseudoannulata, assembly GCA_032207245.1. Classification (NCBI taxonomy): domain Eukaryota; kingdom Metazoa; phylum Arthropoda; class Arachnida; order Araneae; family Lycosidae; genus Pardosa; species Pardosa pseudoannulata. Next base: position 64,661,227 of record CM063499.1, read on the forward strand.
TTCGAACCCGGGAACTCCGGTTCCGAAGAGCAGCGCTCTACCATTCGGCCACTGCATCATTACCCATCGTGTAACAAAATAATAGATCTTAGCGCGTAAATCAGAAGCCCTAAAACCAGAACTAGTAACAAAAACCCTCAAAATTTCCATACTTTGGCTACAAAACAGGATTGGCTCTATGCGGTAGACGATTGCCTACGGCGACAAAACAGTAGGAATAACAGTGGGGAAAAAAAAAGCAGTTAATACCAACATCAGTTTTACCTTATTTTATTGTTAGTGAGATGGCAACAAAAAGATTTTTCAGTTGTTGATGTTCGAAAGACATAAATAATGCACGGTTGTTAAGAGCTGTAATGAAAGATTTGGTTGAAGCAAAATGTGGATAGTAATTCAAAGCAACAGAGTTCTAATTATTAAAGTTGATTTTAAGTCATAGCCAATATAACTGTATTAGCATTGTCTGAATTCATAAAAGAATAATGCATAAAAATATAGTAAAGTTTATCGAAAATGGTAGTTAAACTGGTAACAGATAATACACAGTTGATTGGCATGAAGATCTACGGTCTATTGTTTTGCTCAAGGCTAGTGAGACCGGGACCTATTACTTAAAGCAGATTCCGAACGGCTATGAACATCGAAGCCAGCAGCGGGACTCGAACACGCGATCAATGAAACCGAAGAGCAACGTTCTACCATTTGGGCATAACTGTTTGTATGCACGTGACTTCAGTTCACTGTATTGTGGTTAGTTAATATTGCTTGGTTTTCGTAGCATATATTAATGTAACTAATGAGGTGTTATTTCAGAATAAGGTACCCCTTGGCGAATTAGGTGAAATTACTGGCGATACACAAATACATAAATTTTTAATTTCACTCAGTTTTGACTGCTGAGCGAAGTACAAAAATAACGAATAAACGTACTTTTTTTTTTTTTTTGGTATTCCAACAGAACAGGGCACCCATTTTATTGAACGAATATAATACAACTATCACAAAACATCTTATTCAACAACAACAAAAAAAAAAAAAAAAAAAAACAAAAAAAAACCACTAACAAACAAGACATTCATATTTATGAGCAACTAATCTTTCAATAGCTTACAAGCCCGATAACTCTGAATTATTAAAGAAAGAAAAAAAACAATTAGTCATAGTGAACCACTTGAGAAAGGAATCGCAAAGCAAGAAACGACATTCAAACGGTAATGATACAATACGAATTTAACCCGCTTGTATTTTCGGTGAAATCTATTGTTCACCGAAGCCAATCTTTTTAATTTCACAAAATGTATTACAAATAAGAATTAAGCCCATTTAATACGTAAAAAAAGAGTTGCACAAGGAGAGTGATACCAAAATTGTATAAAATAAAATATGGATTTGGTTTGGAGTGCTACGGTTTAATGTTTTGCAACACGAGGACTACAAAACCAACTACTAAAGTTGATTCCGACGGCTACGAACATCCATGCCTACAGTGGGATTCGAATCCACGAACTCCGTTACCAAATAGCAGCACTCAACCATTCGGTCATCGTTTGTCAAATCACAATATAGACACGGATTCTTTGGACACAAAGAGATCAGGAGAAAAAAATTAGATCACTTAATTAAATCTTTATCGCCAAGTTGGCGGGATACCCAGACCCGATGTTATGATGACTGAGGTTACTAGCGTAATATGAATTGAAAACTAAAAAAATTTTACTGCAAAAAGAAATTAACCATTTTGAAATAAACACTAATAAATAAATGGATCCCATTTTAAAAAAAATAAATTCTGAAATTTCAGAATAAGTTATTTCTTGCATGTAAAAAATAGATATTTTTTAAACAAAAAAATTATTGTTAAAAAAACACAAAACTTCTCATTACATAGTTTAAAACCACCTGGGTGAAAAACATCTACTTCTGATTAAAAAATATAACTATTTTTTTTTTAAATTTTAATAATTTAAAGTATATTTCAGTAATAATTGTGTATGTTTGATCAAATGATAAATGAAATTGTGATAAGAAAACTCAATTATCACCATTTGGTTTGAAGTGTTATGGTCTACAATTGGTAAAAGTCTTAAATTTTTTTAAGAATTTGAACATTACAAATTAAATTATTTACGTTAGATTTATTATGATCAAAGATTAAGTTTTCATTACCCTATTTATTTTCTTAATATGGGCAATATTATTTGCAAATGCATGAAATGTGATTTCTTTCTAATTCTTCCAACATAAAATCTTAAATAGTTCTCATTAATTTACATTACAAACATAAAGAACTTGAAAGGAAAAAATAACTAATTCATGAAGAGTGAAAAAATGTATTCCTCTTTAAATCAATGATTTTTAAAAAATTCAGTGATTTAAAAAATTTATATTAAGGTAATATAAATCAACAAATCCTGCTACAGCCCACTATTTTGCTCCACAAAGGTTAACGAGACCAGGGCCTACTGCTTTAAGCTTATTTTGAATGAGTATAAACATCTATGCCAACAATTAAATTCAAACCTATTACTTCTATACTGAAGAGCAGCAACCTAGCCATTCACCCATCCTCATTTGATAAAAATTCTACAAGCAAATCATATTAATTGCAATGCAGGACAAGAAACAATCAATAAAACCAAAACCATCGTTTAAAACTTGTTGCATAAATGACATCATAGTTAATGTTGCAGAGCTACAACAGAGTGATACAACTAAAGTTTAATAAGCTGTTACACTTATAACATTAAATAAAATTTATCATTAACTAGGATTGTTAAGTTTTTGACATGTGACGATTTCAACCATAGTTTATCCGTCAAGTCAAAAAACTGCTTGTCATAAAAATAGAAAAAAATCCCACAATCTTTTAAAATTAGTCTTATTTGCTATTACAATAAAATTAGGTAACAGTAAGCCATTCACTGTTATATATTAATTGAAATTGTTGTTAATTACTTAATTATTCAAACATTTTTCCAGACCTTTATTACTATAAACAACAGAGTTGGAAAAAAAATCATGATTTTTTTTTTAATTCAAAAAAATAGGATTTGGTTTAAATCAGATTTTTTTTTATTTTAATTGGATTTCTTTGATTTTTTTCTGAATACTAATTTTAATTGTTGCTTTTATGTTTTTTTTATCAGTATACATATAATAGTTTGTTATGAGAAATAACATCTATCTAGTATATTCTACACACTGATTATCTAAAACTAAATATATAAATTTTAATCTAAATACATACCATTATTTTGTAATTGGATGGTGCAAACTAAATAAGATGTCAATTTCAAGAACAAATTAAATATTCTTTGAGTGCAAACTATTTATCAATCAATCACAATTATTTCAATATTTTTTAACAGTGAATTATGGATTTAATTGTTTCTATAAAAACACTAGCTTTGATGCTTTATCCGTTCCTGATTGGTTACGAAGGCTAGAATGAACAATACGAAAAGAAGTAAACTGTCTTTCCATTCCAGCAGAGGAAGCCACGGCTGTCGTTATTCGGTAGACAAACTGGATTTCAAGTTCTGTAATACTCTTTTTACTCCCATTACATAAAATGAATTCCACCAGTCCTAATCAATCATTGTACTACCCCTACTCCATACTTTCTGATAACAACCCCTAAATTCTTGGAAAGCACATGCTATCTATTGACACTTATTTACTTATTGGTATTACTGTGCTGATTCCCAATTCTCCTGTCTTTGGAATATAGGTTTTAAAAGAAGTGAAAAAAAAAATGATTTAAATCAATTATTTAAAAAAAAATAAAAAAAAATCCAATTGCGTTAAATCAAGATTTAAATCATGCCAACCCTGATAAACAATATACTATTTATTTATTAAATTTTATTACTAATTAATTAAAATTTAATAACTATTTACGACAAACAAATCAGTATTTTAGAGGAAGTATTTTCTCTAACATACTTCTTCTAAAGCTCTAAAGCACTTCAGTCTGTTACAGGCCAAGGATGTCCCAAGCAGTTTTTTCCAGGTGTTCCTATCTGCTGCAAGACTCCTCCAGTTTCCCTTTTTGACAGTAGTTAAATCCCTCTCTACTGAGTCAAGCCACCTAATTGGTAGTCTTCCTCGTTTCATCTGCCCCATGAGATTAGTGAAAGCGAGCTGTTTTACTGGGTTTATGTCATCGAGTCGGAATAGGTGTCCAAGCCATCGCAGTCTATTGATTTTTATGATTTTAACACCATGGGATTACTTATATTTTTTATAAATTTCAAAATTGAATAAAGATCTCCAAAAATTATTCTCTTGAACTGCACCAAATATTTTTCTTAAGATTTTCCTTTCAAAAGCCAGCAACATACTATTAGTCTCTAACATACTATTAGTCTAAAAACATTGGTTATACTCCTTTTTAAATTTTCATCTTTATGTATAATCCCATTAATTGGTTTTTAATAATTAAAGCATGGAAATGTTATAAAAATATTTCATATTCCCTACACCATTCTACTGTGGTGATTTTGTAAAGTTGAGTAATATGTGGAAAGGTATTGCTAGCTGTGAAAGATTTATAAATAACATTCATGCTTCTGAGTTTGTAACATAACAGATTCTATTTGGAAAAAAAAAAAAAAAAAAAAAAAAATTCTGAAATTGAGACAAAATTTTTGGAACACAAATTTTTCTAAAAAAAAACATGCAATACCAATTTAACAAAAAAGTTATGTTATAATAAGGTGAATTTTCAGATGTCAATAATAGGATTGGGCACAATATCTAAAGTATTTTAATAATGTGATATATTGTTTTCCGAAATATATAGATATTTTCAATATATCAATAAATTTTAATCCATATATCACTTCTTATACAGTGGTAAATATAAGTATGTTCTGTATAAAATAAACACATACATATATAAATGCGTGTGTTGATTATCTAAGAAACAAAAATTCAATTTCTTAAATTAATTGATTAAAAAAAATACATAAATTTATATTTTATACTTTGCTTTATAAACTGCAAATCTTTCCCTTGCATATCTGTTCTGAACTTTCAGAAAGTTAAAAAAAAAAGTACATGAAAACGGCATAATGAAAATACTGAACCTGTATATATTTGCACATAATTTTAATACATTTTTTTGTAAATAATTCACAGAAAAAAAATAACTCACATGACAAAGAAAAAAATTATCAGAAAAAAAAAAAGAAAACTTTCTGATTAACTTCAAAATTTATATTACTCAAGGTAAAATATTCCCTTCCCCCTTTTTTTTTAAACTTCAAAATTTTAAATTTTGCGAAAAAACTTAATTTTTTACACAAATCCACATAAATTTTGGAAAATTTCAGTTCAAAATCATCCCTAGTTTGTTAATTTGACTATTCTTTCTTGTCCACTAAATTCAGCTTCAATTGAACAAGTTTTTATAAACTTGAACCTATACATATTTGAAATTAGGTATTTATAAATATTCAAAACAGTTAATGAGTAATCGAATATTACATGGTAATTTTACACCTGACTAATAAAAGATTTTACAATAAGTAACACTTTATCATTATACTGATATAGGATCATTTAATTATAATAAATACTTTCTCTTAAAAATATGATCAAATTTTACCAAGTTTTTAAAGTCAAATCAAAAAATTTAATTTGCTACTAAACAGCTATTTCTCCACTCTGATTATGATACATACAAATACAATTGTTTAATTATTCTTGTTATCATTAAGTAGAAAGTTCTGTTTACAAAATTGAAAATTTTAATTAAATTTTTAATTGTTTTCTAAGAAGCACTATTAACTGTATTCAATGTTTGAAATCCAATTAATAGTAATAGATGATTACTTTAAATTGCATTGTATATTTAAATTAACATTTTTAAGAATTTTGATGGTTTAATCGATTTAAAACATGGTTTTAACACATCATAAACCAAACATTGATCAATATACATGATATTCTTGTCTACAATATATAAAACTATTTTGAAACAATTATAGTAAAAATGTTACCGATATCACTGAATAAAAGAAGACTTCTTTACTTTAGTACTTTAACCTTTTCTATTTCAACAGCCCTGAATTAAAAAATATTTTCTCAAATATTAGAATGCATTATTTTAAGCACGCAAAAAAAAAAAAAATAATTTTAAAATTTTAAACATAAAAATGAAAATTTATTGCCAAAAGAATAATTTTCTACAAATAAAAAAAATACATATTTTGTATAAATATTTTATATTATTTAAAACACACAAAAAAGAATTTTTTTTAAATTTTGAAACTGTCTTTATGAAAATCAACTATAGTCATTTCCACAAACTTTTAAAATTTAAAAAGTCCAGAGTTTATTCCAGTAATAATCATGAATATAACATCAATTGGATGAATTAAACTTTGATGCAAAAATTAAATTTAGTACAGCTATTTGATAAAAATTCTAAAAGCAAATTGCTCACTGGAGTGTTAAGGCCTCATCACACATCAACATGTACATGTTAGTTTGTTTCAAAAGATTTATTTTAATTTTGTGACTTCAAGGCTTTTAATAAGTAAATTTTTTTTCTTTCAATTACATAAGAAATTTGCATATTCTTTAACAAGAAAAAGCATAAACTGAATCTGCTGCTTTTTAAATACTTGCATGTTGATAAAGCCTTCAGTTAGGATAGCAAAAATCAACAAAACCCTCTTTAAATAACCCTATGCACATGATATCCATTTTTGTTTATGTCACGGTTCCACAACACAGTAATACAAACAGTTAAATGGAATCATAATACAAAAAGAATTTTTTAGGACTTGAAAATGGAGTTTAACTGAATTTCATATTTAAATTCATAAGCAGTAAATTCGAATTAATTTTTAAATATCATTCACACTTATTTTCAAATTTAAATATTGAAGAAAATTATGTTTTAATAATTTTTGTTATATTTATTTAGGACTTCCTTGTCTCCCCTTTTTTTGGACATACATAAAAGTTTTAAATCATTTAAAAAAAATTATGCCAAAAAAAAAAAATAAATAAATAAATAAAATAAAATAAATGAATAAAAATTAAAAAAAAATTAAAATTAAAATTTGACCTCTTTTTTTATTAAGACAAATAACATATACACTGAAACTAAAAATTTATCAGTTATTTTAAAATGTGTGGCAAACTAGATAGAAGTTTTAAGTGGTGTGCATCTGACTTTTAAACCATAGTTAGCCACAAATCAGAGGAAAATCAGATATATGAATATGACAAATAACCAGTTTGCTTTGCCTAATATTTAAAGATACACAAACTTGCCAGATATCAATGCTAAATTTACTTCATTTTTATTTTTTTTAAATTGAAAACAAAGAAAGTTGGGTGATGTTTGAAAATAGATGTCTTCAAATTATTTTTTATAAAATGCATGGTAGTTAAAACCTGAAAAATGAAACTAAATCCAACAGTAAAAAGTTACTCCAACCACAGCAGTAAACTGGGACTAGGAAATGCTTAAAAAGGCAATCTGTTGAAAATATACCAAAAATATTCTCAAAATTATACTCAGGAGTGCAAAAACCTACCTTTTGCTACACAAGATTCTACTGCTTAAAAGCCAATTTTGAATGGCTATGAACAACCATGCCAGCAGTAGAATTTAAACCCACATACTTTGATACCATTCAGCCTGTGTCTGGTATATTACTCCCAAATTTACTCTTAAAGTTACACCAAGTAAAATCTGTCTTGTATTACTGATATATATATATATATGTATATATATATATATATATATATATACATACATACAGCTCAATCCTGATTTCGAGTCATTCTGATATACCACTATATGTCTGTGTGAGCAACTCTCCATACAGGATTAATGATGTTATAAATCTATTTAACCACAAACTCATTATAACACCAAAGGATGTAAATTTTCTGAGCAGCAACTGGAAAATTCTGTGTAATTGTTTATTTTATTTATTTATTATTTATCTGAAAAGGGTATTTTATTTTTGCCTCTGTTCAAAGTTCATAAATGGCAGTTTAAGGCTCGAGAAACAGAATTTTATTACTACTTAATAAGATCTTAAAGAAATATGTCTTTCAAATGCCAACAACAGTCTGCTATTAAAGAGATTATTATTTGATGAATAGACACAGCTTAATGGTCTGCACAATGAAGAGAGAAATGCTTATTATTAAGTTTTGATAAATACACACATGCTAAGGTTATTCATTTGATTCCAATCTACTATTTCAAAAGTCCCATCTTTAGCAATTTCTGCATCAATCACATCATTTTATCCACTTGTACCACAGTAATGTGAATGAAGTAAGGCTTGATAAGTGTTTTAATTAGAAGGGTATTGTAAGAAGAAATTAATCAACTGTTAGTACCATTACCATCTGAATACAATAACTCAGATAATTATTTTACAAAGTTTCAACTACTGATACTGCTTAAAAATATTGCATAAATTTTGCATAATAAAGGTTGTTACAATGTTGTACTTTTTTTTTTTAAACAATATGAATGAACAAGTGATAATAAAATATTTTTTTACAAATTTTACTAAAATTGAGAGAATGTGTTAGGATCATATTTATTATAAAATATTCAGAGTCATGCTAAATTGTTATTGACATGAATATGAAGCCAACGAATATAAAAAGCCAGTAACCAACATTGAGATTAGATAAACAAACAATTTTAAAAAAAAATAAGAAAGGCTATTGGTGATGTCAAGAAAAAGATTTTCTTAGTGCAAAAGAAATGACACAGGAATCAGTGGTAGGAAGCAAGAAAAGATAGAAAATAGAAATGTATGGAAGCTCCCATAATTGAAGCACATCTCTAGTGGTCTCCAGAGTATCTGCCAAAATAAAATTTTCAAATTGTTCATGACTTTCATTTAGCAGACATTTTTTATGATAAAACTTGATGTATATACAAATAAATATATAATTAGAGAAATTGATTTTTATCATAAAAATACTATAAACTTGCTTTAAATGTTAATAAATTACATACATAAATAAATGTTGTATACATACCTAATAAATAGCAATTTTTCAATAAAATGTTTCCATTTGAATTCAGGGTACTTTGGTATTAAAATGAATAATAGCCAAATATAAATAATGTAACAATATGGATACTTATATTTTGTGCTCCTATGCAATTTTTATTAAAAATAAATTATTATATTAATAAAATGCTTTCTACATTAAAAATAGAGAATAATAACATGACCTGCACACAGCTTTCCAGATCATGAGAATTTGGGGGCACATCAGAATATGAAGCCAACGAATAGTAGAAAAGCCAATAACCAACATACCCAGGATTAGATACACAAACAATTAAAAAAAGGGGGAAAGAGACAGAAAGGCTATTGGTGATGTCAAGAAAAGGAGGAGGGCTTTCTTAGGGTGCAAGAAGAAAATCAAGAATCAGTTTCCATGAAAAAAAATAATCCTGGAATCCAGATCTTCCATGACTTTCCATTAAACCATGTGCATCCCTAGACTCCACAGCCTGTCTATGACTTACCAATTTGAACCCCAAGCTGATCCATGCATGAGCTTGGATCTAGACACTATGCTTTAAATCTTAGACATACCAATTTGAGACATGGTAGGTTGAAAGGATACATCTGCTCAAACTGTAAAATTAAGTGTAAATATGTAGTCAGGAGATTAAATTATTTTAATTAAGAAATAACTGTGAAATTATATAGTGTGTGTGTGTATGTTTTTATCAAAGCCTACCATATTTTTAAAAAGTCCAAACTAATAGTGGTTACAGCTATAGGAAGCTGTTAGTTATAAGGACATGTCAATAAGGAACACTTAATTTTGTGCTTGTGCTCTGCAATAGATATATTAAAAATATGCACACAATGAAATTTTTATACTGATTACCCACCAGTTATCCATATCCAGTAGGTGTTTGGATATTTGGCAAGACCAAATCTGTTTAATCCTTAAATATTACATAGTTTACTTCAAACTAATTCAAGAGTATAGAGAAGCATATCAGTAGACACAGATGAAACAGAACTGAATATACACAGAAAATAAAAATGGCCACATCTAATATAAAATATGGCAACACCCCCACCCACCCACTCCCAAAAAAGGAAATGCGAGAAAAAAAGCTTTTTTTTATTGGATTCAATTTGGTATAAATGTCTGAAATTAGAAGCATAATTATCCAATTTCAATATAAAAAAATTATGTTGCATACAAGAATTTTTTAGGACTTTGTCAATGGTAGTTTAGTTAAACTACTGGTTATTTAAAGTTTTGGAGTAACTTTCTCACCATTAATTATTACTTCTCAGCATTAGTTTTCTTTTCTTTATATTCATAGCAATAATTTGCAATTTCACACTATGTTATTAAAATTCATTTAGTGTCTCATAAGATAAATGTTAAATTTAGTCTATTTTCCTTTTGTGTCTTAAACTCTTTATAAAAGGATAGATAATTAACAGGCTTTCAATTTATAAGTTTATATATCTATGAATCAACATCAACCTAAATAAATGGAGCCACTGGTGTAAGAAATTCATATTTTTATTGACCACCATTTTGTAACCACAGAAGGAACATTATAGTAACAGTTTTACCTTCCTTTATATATATATGAAAGATTGTTAAAACACAAAATTATCACTATATATAAAAAATTAAAAGTCTTAAAAGTCATATGCAGTTATTTGCATAACCCTGCTCTATCACAATATTCAATTTTACATTACTTATTATGTAAATGAAAAATTATTGATGGATTATAAAATGAAGTGTTCAATATAAAAATATACATTTCATTTATTTACTGTGCCATAATTAAACACAGTTTTCTATTTATTAATATGCTTACGAAAATACATTTTTGTAAATAAGTTAAAAATATTTCTAGTAAAACTATAAAAAAAGCCCACAACCAAAATAAAATAAATAAATGCTTCAAAATATGAGATGTCGTACAAATACTGGAATTAGCAACAACCAGGAACAATATATCTTTTGTAAATAAAAGATAACATTAAAAACTATAAAAAAAAAGACCGCAACCAGAATAAATAAATGCTTCCAAATGTGAGATGTCATCCAACTACTGGAATTAGTAATAATCTGGTACAGGAGCACAGACCACCCTAACAAAATCATCATAGTTGACATAGCCATTAGGAGAAACATTGGCTTCTCTGAATATGCGATCCACTGGAAATGAAAATAGAATTTAATTAGCCCACAGAGAACACAAGTAACTCTGCATTTATTACATTACAAAAATCCCTTCAATGCTGTCACATACTACAGAAAAAATAAATAGGGTTAAAAAAAGAATAAAAATTTATGAACATTATTTTGTACATTTCTAATGTATTACAAAATTTATACAGATGGGTACAGTAAAGGAATATTTCTTCAACACCACAGTGTAATTGAAGAAGCCATTTTGAAGTGAAAAAAAATCTTTTGTCAAGACTAAAGAAATTAATGAGGTCGGGTTCTAGCAACTATAAAACAAATAAGACATCAACAGAAAGGAAAACGGTTGCTTTTTGTCACAGCTTGTTAATCTAACTGAATAAAGTCTAATAAATATGCATATGAACTTTTGTGCAGCTGACCAATTTATAACTCTTCAAAATTTAAAACTAACAAAACAGAAAAGAATAGAAAAATAATTTCTAGTTTACTCTAAAGGAGATACTATACCATCAGATAACTATCATTAACTAATCCAACTATTTTAAATCGCATTTTATATAAAAAAGAGCATCTTTTTATCCCATATTCATTATTTTAATAACTCAAAAAAATTTTTATGAATGGTCTATAATAACTTTTAAATGCCCATTCAGCAGACAACTAACTATCAGCATGCAAATCCTTTAAACATGAGACAAATTTTACAAATCAAATTTATCCAAACTACTAAACGATAAAGCAACAGCTAAAAACCTATTATTTAATGTTGACTTTAAGCATTTATTTTACCAGTGATCACCAGCTAAAATTATTTTTAAAGTTACACCTAATACAAATTCTAGTTAAGAGTGTAAGCCGTATAGGCATATTTCTGCTGAATGTAAATGAAAGATAAACAGACAAAGTTGAAAGAATTTAGAATGTTTACTATTCAATATGCTGTATATGCAACAGATGTTTAGCACTTATGAATTTCAAGAATATAGATTATTTTGATACTTCAAAAGAATGAATGCTTGAAGAAAGAACTATTCCATCAAGTATAAAATAGAAATCGTAGAAAAATCCAGAGATAAAAATCCCTAAATGCATTACTTGAACATCAACAAACAGTAATTATTGTGCATGAAAAATAAGACATCCCCTGAAAATTAGCCCTAGTGTGTCTTTTTATAGGCAAAATAAAGACCAGGTCTTTTTTGAGAAAAATAGTATATGAACTTATAATGTATATATATGACATACATATTTATCCAAGTACACTTTATTATCTTAAATTTGTATCATTAAATAAATTCCCACAATACAATCTATTATTAGCAATTAGAAATCTTAAATTACTTATAAAGTATGGAGAAAAAAAATTATCTTTAAATGCTTACAAAATTTATTACATATTACTTCTCTAATCCAATAATGATCAGATAATTTTTGCTGGACATATATTGATAAATATCTAACATAGAAATTATTTACACTTGAAAGTAAAATTATGAAATTTAAACAATTTTGAGTATTATAAGAAGTCTTAGTGATGAGTTGTAATTTTATAATTCATTAGGGTTCCATAAAAAAACCTTTTATGATAACAGATTTATTTGCTACCATATATAACAATATTATAAAGGAAATTTTTATAATAGATATAGGTATTTGTGAAGATTTCAGTCAATGTACCTTCTGAAAAAGTAAATTCATCTAAGAGGCCTGAAAGCATTAGATGGCAATGCAAAAGACAAAATTATTTATAATAGAAGATAATTGAACATTTGGGAGATTTTCATAAGATTGCTATCAATCTCCCTTAGCACCCTTGGATTTAAAGTTTATACTTTAAATGTTGCAATATTTGAGACAACAGAGTGCAAAAGGTTAAATAAGGAACAACTATTTCAAGACAAAAATTCTACAAACTATTGTTTGATTGTCCTCAAATAAAGAATCTAGTTTTTAATAGGTTAATAATACACATTTATACAGTAATACTTCTTTAGTTTTTAACAAAAGGTAGAATATAGTCTTTCAATAAATTAAGACAAGTGAAAATTTTGCTTCGTAGTATCTTACATTACTCTGAATAGTCAGATCTGACAACAAAATCTTATATGGGACAGTTCCTGAAGTATGGCTAAAGGATTGTTGAATTGCAATAATATAAATGCATAAAAATCAAACCAAAAGTCTTTGTAAAACCTGTATTCCTTTCACCCATAATATATATATATAATGTATTTTTAAAATAGGTAAAGAGATATTTTATAATGTATAAGGCTTATGACTGTAAGCAAGGGAAAAAACATTCTTTGTTGTAACTACAGATTTTCTTCCCCCATGCCAAATCTAATCCAATAATTGGGTAATTTAAAATAAAAATTTGAGTTACCCTCTTTGGGACTCAGCTTTTCTCCCCATAACAGAAGTATGTGGCGTAACTCTCGAGCCGGTATACGACCAGATTTGCTTTTGTCACTAGCTCGGAAAGCACGCAGGATTTCTTGAGGAATATTTTCTTTCTGGCTATGATTATGCATTATCTCAAGCATATCAGCAAATGATATCTTCCCATCTGCAATTAAGTGCACAAAAATCATTCCTAATTAGGGGAACATTATAAAACACTTTTTTAAACCTCATACCTCAACTACAAATTGCCTAATTGTAGATTATGTGATCATCACTTATACATCAAGTAAATAGGTTTTCGTAAGTTAATTTTAATTGCTTTTTATTTCTGCTATATCAAAACTATTAATCAGAACTTCAAGTGAAATTTAGGTAAAAGACTAACAGTATTTTATGATATATACACATCCGTATATTTAAATTGAATAAACAGAAAAAACTAATATTAAAAATTTAACAATTAAGCTGCAGCCTTATTGGTGAAAAACAGAATTAACCAACTTACAGAAAACATTTCTGTATTAAATCATTAAAACTTGCAGCAGATCATATAAATTAAATCCTTTTGTATAATTATAACTTATGTAATTTTCTTAAATATCTTAAACCTAACATACTTTGAAAAAAAATCGTATTTTAAAAAAATGAAAGCTAAAAAAAAATGAGTAACTACACCAAGAATTTTGCTTTATGAAAAACTTCTAATCATTTTGAAAGTTAAAAAAAAAAAAACCCTAATATGTGTCATTTACATTCTTGCATTTTTTATTATTTATCAAATCTTCAAATAATTAAGTAAATGACTTGAATGCTAAGTTACGTTCTATTATATTTGAAAATATTATTCAAAATGCTTTTTAAAATGTAACTGCCAAATAGATATAGAGAACTCTATAAGGTATATGCTTGCATGGCCAACACGTTTATTATTTTAAACTATGCATTAGATAATTCTTAATGTGTCATATGTAACATGGCTTATTCTGCCAAGTGATACCAGCATAAGTGAAAACCAGGATCAAATGTATCCATGTTTAGAATCTAATACTGGTGTACTAAGAAAAGTCATTTGTAAAAAATGCTTTACTATAAATATTAAAAACCGCCTCAAATTATTGACTCAATATCTTTTCAAAATAACAAGTAATTTCAAACAAAATCCTAACTCACTTTTTTCTTTGAAATATTTTTTCAGTTCTGTAATAGTAGGGCTCATTCCCAAAGAGCGCATGATGATTGTTAATTCATCCAAACTTCGAATTTGGCCACTTCTAGCATTCAAGTAAAAGCAATCACGAAATTCTGAAAAGATTTTAAGATATGATTACATACTATCAACCCAATTGAAATAAACCTTACTCCTACCCAAAATGTATCAAAGGGGTCAGTGGAAAATTAGCAATCTGAAAATGATTTTTTGTAAAATAAATATACTTATCAATTAGAATTCGAATTAAAAAAATTAAAGATTTTATCTTACTAAAAAACTCAAATTAATTTTTTTTTAAAGAAATTTTAAAATAAAATAAGTTTCTTTCAGGTTAAGCCTAAAATATTTATACCTATAGTTTATTATCTACCATATGAATGTATTAATGGAATTCACAATTACATGATTTTTTCTATTTCATGCGGGAAAAATGTTGATGTCAAGTTGAACAAGAACATGGTGGTAACTAAGATACAGGATAAAAGGTACCCTGATATTTTCCTAAAATTCTCTGATAAATCACTGGCACAATTTTTTCCTCTGGATGCATCTAATGGTTTTCCCAACCTATTAATTACAGTAGTCAAAATCAAGTGAAAAACAAATCTTTTTTCTAAGAGCAGTATATATATAAAACAAATGCAGTTTTTTCACCCAAATAGACTAAATTGATATATATATATATATATATATATATATATATATACATACATATATATATATATATATATATATATATACATACATACATACATATATATATATACATATATATATAAATATATATATATATATATACATATATATATATATATATATATACATATGGATGATGCAAATAAAAGTGATGAAATATTTTTCTTAGACTTGAATCAGGGTGAAAATATATCCAAATAATTTAGCATATATAATAAATACTTAGCCATTTGAATCCCAGAGGATTGAAAAAAACACTGTCAAAGAATCCTAAACAGCTCAACTGCACTTATCTACATGGGTATGAAAAGACCCGAGCATGGCTATAATGCTTCTTTTATTTTATATCAACAAATCCCAAGCAGCACGATAGCCCTTCTTTGGTTTTATATTCTAAACATATATGCTTCAATATTGCACTATTATTACAGTAATGTGCCTATTGTATTTACATAAAAAGAGGAGCTGTGTGATGTACTTGCATTAGTAAATCTGAGCATGTGCGATTTCCAACAGTCCATAGAGCAGCATCAGTGGTCCATAACACTCGAATGTGAGTTTTCTCGACATAAAAACAGAACAGCGCAGTCTCTGCTTGGGACTCAAATGGTTAAAGCAAAATTTACATTACCTCAGCTGTTTATTAAAGTGTAAAACTTTTTTTTTTTTAATCTTGGCACACTGATCAATCCTTTTACTAATTAAAAAAAAAAAACTTCATGAACTTCTCAAATTTCATGAAATTTTGTAAAATTCCCTAAATTTTGCAGAAGCAAAAAGTACCATAATACCCTGATTTCCAGGTTTTCTTGATGTGTGGCTACCCTGGAAGTGCATTACCGCAATCATGTCAGTTTAGTAAAATTATAAATAAGCATTTAAAAAAAAATTCTTTTAAATGAATATAAAATACCATGAAATAAAATAACTAACACCTGGTGGTTTGGTTTGGTTTTGGAGTGCTACGGTCTACTTTTTGCAACACGAGGGCTAATGAGACTGGGACCTACTGCTTAAAGCCAATTCCGAACGGCTACGAACATCCATGCCATAGTGGGATTCGAACCAACGAACTCTAGTTCCGAAGACCTGCACTCTAACCATTCGGCCATCGTTCGGTAACACCTGGTGATAAAGTTCTTTTGCTTTTAAATCCCAAATAATCATATATATGCAATAACAGCTGCCTTAATATTAAAAAACAATCTCTCTTTCTTTCATATATATATATATATATATATAAAAGATTGTTTCTCAATCTCTCTCTTATATATATATATATATATATATATATATATATATGATTCTTTTTTAGTATTAAGGCAGCTGTTATTAATAAAAATAATGAAAATATACCACGCTCAGATTATCATGATTAAATAAAAAGAATGTTGTCAGAAGTTCATTTTTTAATTCGTTTTATTTTATTACACCCTAAAAATAATAAAAACTAAAGGCAACCAGTAAATCCATACATTTCATATAAACCTTATCTATCACTTTGATATAAAAGAAATTTAGATGTATAGCACTCAGATACTAGGGAAATTCAACAAAGAAGTTCTATTTCAGTTTATACATAAAAAAAAGGATAAAAATAAGGTAGAAGCTACAAAAATGAAAATGGCAAATTATTACATTTGATATAGTTTAGTGCTATGTTAATATTTTTAGCACAGTGTAAATCTGAAGTTATTCCCAATACATACTTCTAATGGATAAGTACCAAAAATTTACTTTCGCATTTAAAAATATTTTTATAAATATATATACATTTCTTAAATATGCTGTAATTTTCCCTTGATTACTAAAACTTACTTAAGACTTAATTTTCCCTTGATCCACTGCTTCCTTTTTAAGTGTTATGTATAAAATGATTTTAAAACTTTTATTTTTAAAAAAGCTTCCGTAGTGTTTTACTTAGATCTCGGGTGCTTTACAAATCAACAGTAAGGTAGCTTTTCCCTGTTCACATTTTTACCATAATTTAAAAAGTTGCAAAAAGAAAAATCTTAATATAAATTACATTTAATTTCAAACTGTATATTAATTTATTAATATAAAATAATATACATGTTAAATATATTTTCAGGAAAAGAAGAAATTTTATACTAATCCTTGGAAGGCATAAACTTCAAAATAGAAACAAGATATAAATACGTACATACATATCTTACTTAAATTTCAAAATTTTTCCATCATTCAAATTTGAAGGGGTTTTTTTATTAACAGAAACCTTATATAAAGCTACAGTTAAGAGATGTCCACATTTAAATGACTAAGATAATGACCATTTCAAAAAATGCTACATATTCCCACTTTATCTGAAAATAATTTAGATATTTTCATTAAAAAAATACTAAAAGGTATTTCAGACAAAACCTGAGATGTTGCACATTCCTATGCTTACATTTATGTGTTAAAACTATATACAATGATTACCTTCAATACATTCATTTGTACTTTATTATTCATTTGAAAGATTAGACTTATAATAACCAAGCATGTGAGATGATGTTTTTCATGCATTATGGATCTAGGGTAATTTTATGTCTGAGGGTTTAAATCTAATCCATGGATGTTTGTAGCTATTTGGAACTAATTACAAAAATATGATAATCATGCTAAAGAGTTTACAACCTTTAATTTACAAGCACTTATTTAACATTTAAAAAGGGGGAGAAAAGAAGGTTGGCTTTACTTCAACAATTATGAATTCCTACCTGACATTCCAACATTGTGACATGTCTAAGTACTGTGCACACCAATTTTTACAGACTTTCATCTCTGCATCTATGTTTAAAATACCCTCACAAGATGTTTATGTAAAAAGACGATATTTTAGATGCCTTTTTACTGAATGTATATATAATCTTATAATTAGGGTTGGCATGTTTTTGCCAAAGGTGGAAAAAACCATGGAAAGAATTGGTAAAAACAGTCCTGGCAAAAATACATTTTTGCCACTTTTTGCTAAGTGACAAAACTAGATATGTTTTATTTATGGGGCTATAACTATTTTAACTTTTGCTAATTTTAACTCTAATCTACAGATAAGTTTTTTTATATATATAGAATATTCAATGTGTCATTGAAACAGTAATCTAAATGCTTTAAGGTTTGTACTGTTTTAATAAAATGCTTCTTTAATTAATAATATGAATGCAGAACATGAGAAAGGGAGAGCAAATAGCAATAAAATAATTCACTGACTTTAATTTAAACTATTAAACAACAAATTCTTATGTTTAAGTTAATTTTTAACAGAGAAGTTAATACCAATTTTGCTATGCTATCAGAACAATAGAAATTTGAAGAGATACAAACTATAATTCATATCTAATATAAATATGAAAAAAAAATAACTCATTAAACTGTAACTTTAATAATGAAAAGAACTACATATAGACATAAAATACTTAAATTTCATACATTAGAGCACAATTTTTGTTTTTTCAACATTGAATAACAAAAAGCAAGTTTTGAAACATTATCTATTCCCAACTTATTTCGAGTTTTTGAATGCACAAATGAAAATATAGAGAATATTCTTTCTATAGCAGCACTACTTGATGTGAATGTTTGGAGATGTGCAACTAACTTACAAAAGTCTTCAGAAATATCACATGCTCTTGCTATACTTCTTCACCATTTACTAGCATCAAAGTCTTAATCATTTCATTTTCAAAAATGACCGAATTTTCAATACATTTTTTATCCCATGCCTCCATCATATAAATTTATTTACAAAAGTAGAATATTGTATTTTGATTGCTAAGCATCAATGAAAATTATTTTAAATTGTCAAATTAATACTAATAAAATACCTAATTAATATTCTGATTTAAGTCACAATTGTATTACGTACAAAATTATTTATTTTGTTATTTATTAATTGATTATCTTGTACATTTTTAAAATCCAGCCAATTTTTCTAGATTTTGCCGGTTTTATCCAGTTTTTATCACTGTCCTGGCAAAAATACCATTTTGTCGGTAAAATGACCAACCCTACTTATAATAGTGTAATTATGCAGTATAATTTATATTACAAGTATTATGTCTTTATGGTATAGAACAAGCAAATTGTATTTTTGGATATAACAGAATAAAGGTATTTCTTCATCAACCAGATAACCAGAATTAAGCACATATAGTTACACAACTTTATTCCTCAAAGACATAAAAGTATTAGATAGATAATAACTGTAGAACCAATTTAATATTTAATATAAAATACAAAGGGTTAATCAGTAGTCCACAGTCCTAATAATCCCCCATTTTATAACAAGAACTTACTAACAGTTTAAATTCGTATGATGTAGCAAAACAATACCACTACATAACAAATTACCAACTTAAATATTTTTTTTGTGTTATTAGCTTCTATTTTGACCAGTCACTTTCAATTTTTGATGACCAAGACTGAGTTAACATAAATTACTTCAAATATTTTTTCTCAACTATTTGAACTGCTTTAAGAAGTTACCAACTTTAAAACATTTTCTTTTAAATATTTACATTTTTAAATATATCAACAAGATAACATAAGTTAAAGTGCTACAACTATGCAGGTATAGTATTTAACGCCATATTCTTTTTTATCTCATTTTACAATAATCTTTATTAAACTTATATGACCCACTTGTAAATTATGATGATTGATAAAATTATACCTTGGTATAGGCACTTTGAATGCATTCTGAAATTTAATAAATATTTGTAAATATTAAAATATTTTTTGGCTCAATTCCTTTATGAAAAAAACGTTAAAAAGAAACATGTATGTTTGCATGTCTATTCTTAATTTTATAACATCCAGTAAAGTTCGAACATTAGGGTTTCCCACAAAAATATGAAACCAAATCTCCCCGACTTTCAATGACCAACTATTTAAAATTTCTCTTCCTTTTTTGGAACTAAAAATCTTTAAATAGCCTCTACCATCCCTATAGCCAACTAACTCTCTCCTTTAAATTTTTTTATTTAATTAGCCATTACAAAATATAATTATAACAGTTGGCATTCTCTTCATTCAAACGAAAATGATTAATAGCAATGATTAATAAAACAATATTAGAATCTCAGAAAAAAATACTCTATAATTAAGACGGATGAACTAGCAGAGAAAAAGAAATTTATTAATTCCTAATTATTATTTTAACATGTTCTTTAAATACTATTACAGGA
This sequence comes from Pardosa pseudoannulata, assembly GCA_032207245.1. Classification (NCBI taxonomy): domain Eukaryota; kingdom Metazoa; phylum Arthropoda; class Arachnida; order Araneae; family Lycosidae; genus Pardosa; species Pardosa pseudoannulata. The sequence goes on from CM063499.1 coordinate 64,681,930, forward strand.
TTTTTTGAAGAATTTATATTTGACAGACTTTATGTTAAATATATAAACATTCTCCAACTTTCACAACAATTTTAACAGGTTTCCATAGGCTTTTAAAAATTGGACATCTACCAAATAGAATTCTTATCAAAATGAGATAGACAACAAATGAATGGATTTGAGCTATAAGTAAATTAGCAATTTATTATCAGCTAAATTCCTTTTACATAAAGAAAAACCAATGTGTGCTAAGAGTTAGACATTTTAAAATTATCATCTATTTGTTCTGGCAGTTATTAAAATAAAAATTGACTGAGTCATGTAACCTGATTATTTGTCTGTTACAAGATACAATTTTTTAAAAAAATTTATTGATTTTTTTTAAAGTTGATTTTGAAACATTTTTACAAAGCATAATTTTAAATAGTCCTGTACACTTTCACAGTTTTGTAGTAATAATCAAGTACCAATATGGGCCCATATAGGCGTGAGATTGGCCAGGCTTGTCGCAGCAGTAGTGGGCAAGTTACAGATATTGGACCCGCCCCCTTCAAAGTGCCCAGCATGCTGCAGGAGTAACTGGTTAGCAAATGCAGCAGAGTAAGTCATTTGAGAAATTTGGAAGACTGCTGGATGCTCTATAAGACCTTTTGGTTATGGAGAAATTAGTGAGCATGGTATGAGCCACAAGGGCCAAAAAGAGGATTACTCCTATAGGCTGATGAATTTTGCTCATTGCATTTCAGAACAGAATGCAGATGGCCGAAAGGAGAAAGAGAAAAGTTTGAGAGGTAGCGGTTGCAGTCCTGGGCCTTGGAACCATACCAGACAGTGGCGTGCGGTAGGTTTTAATGAAGGGTGTGCAGAGAACATGGATTTTCCAATAAATCTTTAATTATTGAGACATCTGAGTTCTCCATTCTGAAACGGGTTATTTCTTATGAATATAAATTTAAAGAATACAATAAATAAAATATTTACCTACGAGTAGTCAAGTTATAACTATAAAAAGAGCTAAACTTATGAGAATCTAAAAGCACTGAAGGAAAAATCATGTCCTTTGTTGTATGGCGTCATATCGGCATCGAAAAAGCAACGCTTCGGGTTTCCACAAAAAACTTATATTTCCAGCAAACGTAGCACCACATAGCGCCCGCCGCTGCGGTGCCTCATCCGGATGGTCATTGGTGCCGACAAACTGAACGTCTATTCCAAGTGCAGAGGATTTCACTGTACACTGGCACAATAGAGCAAACTGTTTCTTATTCGGTCAGTGGATTAAATTATATTAATTGTTTTTGAAATTTGGAAATCATATAGTCTGTGAAAAACATCTTGACAATTTTTAAAAACAAAACCAGGGATATGGTGTTACAGATATAACTTATATACTGTCTGTAAGACACAATGAATATTAAAATTTGGACTGTTCTGTTAAAATTTGTTTCTTTAAAACAATACAACATTGTTTTTCAGCTAATTATTTCAATAAATATAATATATCACCGAAATTAATTTACCACTCTAAAACATTTCACTTTATATTGGTGAAATACTTCTTTTATATTTCCATGAAAACAAAATCTTACAATATATAAATTTAAACATTAACCGTCTGCAATATCGTATGGCCAGTTATAAAAAAAAAAAAAATCCCCGCTCTAATACAACATTTAATAAACCGTACCTTCGGATGATTCTGAATGCCAAGTGCAGGAAAATAGCTTCACTTGCCTCAGTGCCATAGTATGCTGTTTTTTTCCAGTATCCCATACATATAAAGCGTGATTTTCAATTATAGCGCAGTGCGTACACATCAGAAATTCCTATGCTCATTTGTGCGCTACATGGTGCAGCACCTAGTACCAAACGCACTGTGGGAATACAAGCAAGCAAATCAACATAATATTTTAATATATTATAAATATTTATTATATACCATATAAAGATAAGTAGACATAAGTGCAGAAAGTTATTGTCCCTCATAATTTTGCCAGGGTGTGCAGTGCACACCCTGCACATATTGACCGCACGCCACTGATACCAGATGACCATTCTCCCAGAAGGACAAGAAAAAATCTTAGTAATTAATCATCCATTACAACATTCACATAACAACATATATGAAATACTTCAAAAATATTGATTTTAAATTGACCCTATGAATGCAAGTCCCTAGTGAAATAAAATTGTCCCACGGTAAGTAAAAACTGCCTAACAAACTCAAAACTGTTATTTGAAATGGTAATAAGAGACTGACAGACTGTGTCATAATTTAATGCAGCACTTACCTAGTGACAGGGTTATTGTGAGTAGATTGAAATTAGTGTCTTCAATATTAAACAGTATATGATGGTTTAAAGGCTTTTGACAAGGCATATAAAATATTCAGCTGCAACTTGGTATTTTTGCAAAAATATTTTAAATAGCCAAATGCTAAATAAATATTAGGGCATGGATGAATATTTTTACGTAGTTGATCAAATAAATTCAAGAAAATACAAAGATTTTTCAATAAGCTTTTAAATATATTAAAGAATATTGCAAATTTACATTTCACTGCATTATTAGAAAATCATTAATCATTAGAATTGAGTAAATATAATATTTACTCAATTTAAGTTCTTAAGTATACTTAATATGTTGCAAATTTATCATCATACATATTTAAACAAGCAATGAAATCATATTAAAATGCAAATATTTATACAGTTTGTTAAGTAGAAATCTGAATACTATTTGAATCAGCAATTAAAATTTCTTCATGATGATATCCTTAATAAGGGTATCAAGATTATCTCGATACAATCATTATGATAACCTTGATAATATAAAGTTATCAATAATATACATTGTGTACATATTATATAACTATAATACAAAAACTGCAACATGTTGATAAATTAAATCTTCAAAGGTAAAGTAATATTTAATTTGAAAATTATGTTAATTACAATTAAAAGTGATATATTTTTAAAAAGTATTCAATTGCTCAATATTCAGAATTTAGCTTAAACTTTGGTCAAATATTTGGTAGTAAGTTATTTGGTTAAATCCATTATTTATGATATGGCTACTTTTGGCTTGATATTTTAAATTCAATATTATTCCTCTATGCTATTGAATTTGAATTAACTCATACAAAGAATTTAGTTTTCATGAAACTCAACGTGATCTACTCATAAATATATCTGAAATTAATGCAAGTTACTTATTGGGAAAATGATCTGAACAACACATAACCCATTTTTTTAGGAAATTAAGATTCTTAAAAATCCTCCAAATATTGAATAGAATTTTCTTCACTGCAAAACATGAATCTGAGAACAGAAACAATTTGCCCTGTTATTACACATTCATTAACTGAAAACTTTCAAATAAAAATTGGTTTAAATTTTAAAAAATTGCTACCCAGATTGTATAATGGTTAGCACATTGTGCTCTCACCCAATGGGCAGGGGTTGATTTCTGAATAAGGCTTAGATATATTTGTGTTGTCACTTCATAGGGAGCAAAGTTACCCTACCTATATGGTGCTCTTACAATAAAAAGAACAACATTGTATAGTGAATGTTATTAATAATGCCCTGCATTGGGAAAATTTTTTTTAAATTAATGCTACACATAATGTAGTATGGTCAAGTTTTAAATTAGATAAATAACACTATGAAATATGTTGTATTTGTCATTTCCATAAGAGAAATTTGTACTATTTGAAAGCGATCAAAAAGAAAATGTCTTGAAAATTATGAATGAGAAATTCTCCCCACCCCGTACATTTGTTATAACTTAAAGAATCCAGTGTAACTTTCTAGAAAAATGATAGTACAATTTAAAAAAAAATATATTGGTTGCATTTCATTATCTAAATACATCGTTTTACTTCCCTTTATGTTCATACATCATTTATCCAAAAAATTTTAAGATGGGGGGGGGGGGTTTAACCCTTTGACACTAAAGTCATAGTTGTTAAATAAATATTGATGAATATCTTAAATCTTGAAATATTTAAGAGAAGAAATTTAAACAACCTTGAATATAAGTTTGTTATCATTAGTGATCAACTGTCTTTTATACATCATAGGATGTCATTATATATATATATATATATATATATATATATATACAGTTAGTACCGGCTATATGGTCACCTGGCTTATATGGTCAGTTTTCTAAAGTCCCGTTTAACTTAAGAGGGAACATGTGTTAAAGTACATCACTTATACAGTCATTTTCTTTTTCTTGTTCCCGTTATATGGTCAGTTTCATGTTTTCAAAGAGTTTCCAATACTTTTTGTTTTTTTAAAGAAGTCAGTGCGAAGTCTTTATTTTCCTCCCTTTCCCTTTTTCTTGTTTGTGTAGACATCACTTCTCTCAGTTCTCTTGCCCCCTGAAAAGAGGTGAACATCTGTCTGTTTATTGATTGAAGTTATCTCTCCCTACTTAAGTTGAAATTGAGACGAAACAAGTAAAGCAAAATTGTGTTGCATTTGGATCATACATCACGAATAAGAACGTCCATTTCTTAATTATGGCTTCAAAAAGAAATAATTTATCATTTGCTGCCAAAAATGAATTGATTGAAAATTTTAAAAAATCTTATCTTTTAAAAGCACTACTTTCCCCAATGCAAATTTGATTACCTGGATGACATTAAACAACATTTTAGCTACCAAATTTTGTTCCTCAAGTGTTGAAATTGGTGATCAAGAAAGAAAACATCAGCGATTGTCACCTTATGGGAATGTGGATAAAACTCTTCTGTTATGGATTAAAAATACACGGTATATGCACAATAGGGTTGTATTGTTCTGCATATATGGTCTGATTTTTCTGGACCGCTGAGCTGACCATATAACTGATACAGAAATTTTCTTCACTGCAAAACATGAATCTGAGAACAGAAACAATTTGCCCCGTTATTACACATTCATTAACTGAAAACTTTCAAATAAAAATTGGTTTAAATTTTAAAAAATTGCTACCCAGATTGTATAATGGTTAGCACATTGTGCTCTCACCCAATGGGCAGGGGTTGATTTCTGAATAAGGCTTAGATATATTTGTGTTGTCACTTCATAGGGAGCAAAGTTACCCTACCTATATGGTGCTCTTACAATAAAAAGACCAACATTGTATAGTGAATGTTATTAATAATGCCCTGCATTGGGAAAATTTTTTTTTAAATTAATGCTACACCTAATGTAGTATGGTCAAGTTTTATATTAGATAAATAACACTATGAAATATGTTGTATTTGTCATTTCTATAAGAGAAATTTGTACTATTTGAAAGCGATCAAAAAGAAAATGTCTTGAAAATTATGAATGAGAAATTCTCCCCACCCCGTACATTTGTTATAACTTAAAGAATCCAGTGTAACTTTCTAGAAAAATGATAGTACAATTTAAAAAATATATATTGGTTGCATTTCATTATCTAAATACATCGTTTTACTTCCCTTTATGTTCATACATCATTTATCCAAAAAATTTTAAGATGGGGGGGGGGGTTAACCCTTTGACACTAAAGTCATAGTTGTTAAATAAATATTGATGAATATCTTAAATCTTGAAATATTTAAGAGAAGAAATTTAAACAACCTTGAATATAAGTTTGTTATCATTAGTGATCAACTGTCTTTTATACATCATAGGATGTCATTATATATATATATATATATATATATATACAGTCAGTACCGGCTATATGGTCAGTTTTCTAAAGTCCCGTTTAACTTAAGAGGGAACATGTGTTAAAGTACATCACTTATACAGTCATTTTCTTTTTCTTGTTCCCGTTATATGGTCAGTTTCATGTTTTCAAAGAGTTTCCGATTCTTTTTTTTTTTTTTTTTTTAAAGAAGTCAGTGCGAAGTCTTTATTTTCCTCCCTTTCCCTTTTTCTTGTTTGTGTAGACATCACTTCTCTCAGTTCTCTTGCCCCCTGAAAAGAGGTGAACATCTGTCTGTTTATTGATTGAAGTTATCTCTCCCTACTTAAGTTGAAATTGAGACGAAACAAGTAAAGCAAAATTGTGTTGCATTTGGATCATACATCACGAATAAGAACGTCCATTTCTTAATTATGGCTTCGAAAAGAAACAATTTATCATTTGCTGCCAAAAATGAATTCATTGAAAATTTTAAAAAATCTTATCTTTTAAAAGCACTACTTTCCCCAATGCAAATTTGATTACCTGGATGACATTAAACAAAATTTTAGCTGCCAAACTTTAGTCCTCAAGTGTTGAAATCGGTGATCAAGAAAGGAAACGTCAGCGCTTGTCACCTTATGGGAATGTGGATAAGGATATTCTGTTATGGATTAAAAATGCATGATATATGCACAATAGGGTTGTATCATTCTGCATATATAGTCTGATTTTCCTGGATCACTAAGCTGACCATGTAACTGATACAGACTGTGTGTGTGTATATGTATATGTATATATATATATATATATATATATATATATATATATATATATATATGGGGGGGAACCATATTAAATAAATGACATACACAGACATACTTGGTGTCTGTCTTTTAGGAATTTAATTATACACATATATATGTAGAGATAGATATTTGATAACACGTAAATACAGTACTGTAAATTGAAGCTTTATAATAGTGAAGCTATTTTCCCTGATTTTAGCTGAAGTACCTCCCAAAAAAGAAATTTAGTATATGAGGCTCAAAAAATATTGTTAATCCAAATGATAAAATTATAAGATTGCCATCAATCTTTGCAGAAAAGAAAAACTTTTTGATAAAACACAAAAATTTTACTATTTTAGATGTCCTAAAAATGAATGCTGGAATTGATAGTTGAATGCGATGTTTTTTTTTTCACATGTAATCAGAGCCTGATGATATAGAGTCATACCCTCACTTCCCCCCTTATGTTATAAAAAGCATCTTGATCAGTAAGTACACAAGTTGACATTAACTTAATCTTTGCTTGTGAAATTTGAAATGCCACTGCAAAAAATAATTAAATTTAAAACAATCATAATTCATGTATAATTCCAAACAGCATTTTACAAAAAATGAATATACAGAAACCTATTTTTGTGCAGAGGATAGAAACCACATTAAAATTTTTTAAAAATTCTTAGACTTTATAAGTAGTTATAAAATATATTGTTTGCAACACATTAAAAAAATACAATAAAAAGGGACAGCATAAAAATAGTTCTATGTTGAAATGACAGAATAATTTCACAAATAGTCCCACATATAATACTTTCATCACCAAAGTCAATGGAGGATAAAAAAAAAAGTATCTCCATCCTGTCCTTAACCTCCAAACAATTTGATCTACTTAAAACCTTCCTAGGAGTAATCTTAATCGCTATACAGAAATGATTCAATCATTTTTTAATACATAGCAAATATACACACATACATACAAAAGATTTTACATATATAAATGCAATTAGAAGATAAAATATTCACAAATAGAATTGGAGATAATATATGTAGAACCATCTCTTGGATTATTTTTGATTTGAAAGTTATTTTGAAAACTATTGGTTATTTTCTTTCAAAATTATATTTTTGATTAATTTTTATTTATAATATGAATGACTGATTTTTTTTATGAATACTGCATAAAAAATTCATAAAAGAAACAATGGCTACATGCTGGAGAACTTATGCAATATTATCTTCTGTTGAATATTAAACATTATCAGAAATATATGTCATATTAAAAAATATCACAAAAGTTCATAAAAATTTACCCGATCTACATTCTAGTTTTCTTCATCTGAACTTTCCCCTTCACCGAAAATAAGTCAAGGATATGTATCATTGATATTGACATTCCTTTCACACAACCCAAAACTGCAGATTAAATTAAAATATTCTATGTCTAGCCCTTTCTATCTCTTCTTTGACCCAGCTGGCCATTCTCCCTCCCCCCCCCCCAAAAAAAAACTGTAGCTATCTATTTCATTTCTTAATGCCATTGTTTGCAATTTCACCAATAGTGTTTTAACAAGCCACAAAATAAATGCTGATCTAAAACTCTATCACATGAGAAGTCATCCATGTGATTTTCTTTTTCTCAGACCAAGCAGATGCATATTTGTCTCTTGTCTATGAAAGACAAGTTTGTGAGTTCTGTATCATCATGAAAATAAAGGATCTTTATTCAGTATTTTCGCCTGGTCTTGAGTTCAGAGAGAGAGCCTTTCTCACCACGATGACTGTATATGAGTTACATTGACAAAATAACCCTAGCAATTAAACACATGAGCTTTTTCTCCCATATAATTGGTAAAGACCTTCTTTTAAAGATTACATATATGTACAAATATTAATACAAATAATATATAAAGAGTATATATGTATATGTGTGTATGTCTATACACATATATAAATACAAAAATAAAATACTTTTTTCTGTTTGTTAAAAACATTGAAAAATAAATGCAGAACTTCAGTAACTACAATATAATAATTAAGATTTTAAGGACTTTGTCTATTTGTTCTGCTTGCCTGTATGGTAATCACGCAGTACAGATTCGATACGCACACCGCGGTTTTTGTCGCCAAATTTGGCAGTTTTTCGGGCAATTTCTGTGCTGGTTGCCTTTGCCGACTTTTGGCATTTCAGCTTTTTAGTGGCAACCCTGACTCGTAGTTTAATCCGAAAGCAGCCGGAAGCGATGTGATCGAATCAGTTTCAATCAGGCCATGCTCAGAGTATCTGACTAGAAGAGAGGGTTGTGGGTGGGAAGGAATACTCTGACTGGATTTTGAAGATATATCGGCATCTATAGGGATGCACTACAAATTAAATTCAGCACTCTAGTGTTTAGTTAGTCAACTCTCATTTAAAATTTAACAGTAAAAAGCTATGCTAAAACTAATATCTTATAAATGAATATTTAATAAAATTAAATAATGTTAATGAGCATCCATGTATTGAATTAAGTTTAAAAAATTTTAAAACAGTAAAAAATATGCACACAAAATATATAAAAATCATTGAAACTTTTTTAAACAAAATTTTAAAATGTAAAGAATGACACAAATTGTTTTATAATTAAAATTTTAGCTGTTTAAACTTGTTGAATATAACATCTTTTAAAAAGTTAAGTAAAACTAGTAAAGAATAGTTAGAATAATAGTTTTCTAAAACATACTGCCTTTAAAGGCTGCATAATTACTTTAGTTTATGTAGCATATATGTATGTGGTATAAATATTTTTTTAAATTTAAAATAGTAGGGCTAACAAAAGATGCAGAACCCACTAAATCTTATAATATACTTAGAAATCCCACCATATGATCAACTAAGTTACATACTTTTCATACAAATAAACTTAATAAAATTAAATAAAAAAGGATACTTATGTAAACAACCTATTAAACAATAGCAATTGCACAATATTACGTATATATATGATTTTCTGTTGATACATAAATTGTATAAACTTTGAATTTGATTAGATGGGATATAAATATGTGTATTTACATGCAACCTAATTAAATTTGTAATAATTTAACTTAAAACTTTTAGAAACTCAGAACTGCAAATATATCATATCTTGACCTGAATGACAGTTGGTTATTCTGTTTATTAATATGTATTCCAAGAAATATTTGCTCTTAAAATGCGGTCTTTTAAATCGAGTAGTTCACCAGATTCATGAGTGAAGGCAAATATTGTACAGAAACTTAAGGAAGACGAACTGTCTCAACCAAATTACATCCATCATCAGTAGCTAAGTACCTACAATAGTTTTTTTTTTTTATTATTATTTAACCCACACTTATAGTATTAACACTTAATTGTGAGAGCTTGAAACAATGAGAAGACTAAGTTTTCACTTCACGTGTTTAAAACACAACTCCACATAACCTAAAACATGTGCATGGCTATATTTCCACACATAGAAAGTAATTCCCTTACTTCTACCAAAAAAAAAAGGTTATAGAAAATTATGGCAAATGTGGGTGGAAATTTAATGAAATAAAACCATGCGCGCAATTACGAAAAATAAAAGAACATTCAGAACTTACCATCGATATCCTGCTCTCTAAAGAAACGTGCCTAAAAAGAATTCATTACACAATAAGTCTTAGTACAAATCATTAATTTGTAATAATAAGTAGAATAAATTATGAAACAGTCTGATTTGAAGTAAACATAGAACACAATAAATAAAAAATTACTATGAGTTGATAAAAGAAGATATGTAAAATTCAAAGAAAATTGTAAACAGGATCTTTCATTTGCCAATATTTCTCGAAACTCTTAAAGCATAAGAAACCATTTAGTAAATAAACAAAACACATTAATTACCATTTTAGGATACAACAAAACCTAGATTGTAGACCGCTGACTTGTAACTAAAAACGAAAAAAATTAAAATATGTTACTGACAGTGACAGTCTCAGTTATGAAGTGAAAAAAAAAATATATAAATTAATCTTGTTGCTATGTGACCAGTTTTTCAACAGATTCTCAATCTTCAAAATTATTGATAACAAATAAAACTACTCCAAATATTTTTCAAAGTTATTTAACTTTTTCAGTGATTTATTTTAAAGACATCTTCAGAAACTACAACTCGCATTATACCACGTGATGTTTCGAAACTAAAACCGAAGCGGGAAGGTACAGTACATAGATTAAGCCTGACTGCTCTAGTCTATGGTACATTATTAAAGTCATTTTATAAAGTGGACAGTGAAATATATTTTGCATAATACGTTTTAATAAGGTGTTCCTGTTGTTAATGATTTTTGAGTTATAGAAATTATTGAAGGTCCTTGTTAGTTTGTCCTTGGTTTATTTAAGGTTTTGCAATGAACTAATGAACATTGTCCACAATGGGTTTGTTTTTCTTTGTTGATTTTTAAATAATTATTAATTTTATTGATTGAAATTGAATTGAAAAATACAGCTTCTGTGCATTTGCAATTTAACTTTTCAATTTATTTTTTGGTGTTTCTAAATTATACATTATTTATTTGATCTGTAAGCAATAATTATAAATTACTATTGTATTACACCTGTTACTGAGACACTATTCTCATTAAATTCATATTTCGTGTTCTAGGTCTAATAATTCGTATAGAGACAGTATTATTCTGTCATTCAGACGATTTTCATCTGGCTATCTGAGAACTCTTTAGGTATAACATTTAAAACTTCAAAGATGATTAATACCTTTGAACTATATAATTTAGATACCAAAAGACTTCCTTTCAATTGTAAAAATTTAGTCTAAAAACTTTTGTCCCTTGTTCACAATACATCCTCACGTAAATTTCTGTAGTTAATTCTAACTTCATTGTACCTATTTTAATAAGGTTGAAAGTATTTTATTGAAGAGGTTATCTGATGTATTGCATCTTGTTCTGCCTGTGAGAGCTTTTCATTAGGAAGACTATTTTATGGCACTAGTATTTAAATAAACAAAATATATAAGTAAAAATATGCTCTTGATGTCAGATTCAAAAATAAAATAGGGAAGTGATTCAGATTTAGCATGGAATTTCATTGTAAAAGGAAATATATTTAAGCTTTAATCTTTATTTTGCAAATGATACTGTGATTACATGATACTATGCATTGTAATGCTACGGCTGGTGCCCTCTATTCATTTAATTAAAAAATATTGTTAAACAGTTTTTGTTATTGTTTAAAAATTTTGTTACAAAATGTGAAAATAAGTTATTGTAAATCATGATTTATATCAAGGGGATATCAAAGGTGGTGATGCAACTGGACCATATAGGGCCGAGCCCGTCAATCCAGAGGCTTCTGTCAGCAAACACAAAAATGACAACAAGCAAAAAATAAACACATAAAAGAGCAAAGAGATAGAAGGGTGAATTTGTGAGTTCATAACACAAAACTAGAGAGTATAGAGTTTAGGGATGGAAAAACATTAGGTATTTTTGTGGCCAATGACATCCATACGAAAAAAGCCGAAAAAGTAGAATAATAGTGAACAAGATCAAAAAAATTAAAAATTTTTGGAAAAAATAAAATATGTGTTTTAAAAATAAGTAAATTGTATTAAAAATCCAAAAGAAGCTTAAATAATAATTTTTAAACATAAAAATAATTTTTATTACTTTAGATTTGGTTTTATAAATTTTTGTTTATTGAATAATAATGATCAGAAACGATAAAGTTAAAATTTTTGAAAAAATAAAAATATATGTTTTAAAAATGATTGAATTGCACTAAAAATCCGAAAAGGGCCTAAATAATGATAAATAAATAAAAAAAAACAATTTTTATTAATTTTGAAGGGGATATAAATCAACAAACTTTGGTATTTATATATTTTCAAAGGATTTCATTTAAAGTAGATTTAAATGAGAATTTTTTAAAATATTAATGATTTTAAACAAAATGTATTTTATAATATATATATTACTAACACACTATTTTATATTTTCTTCAATGAATGTAAAATTTTAACTGACACAGTAACTATTTAAGAAATACTTTCAAACTAAAGATTTGCATGAATCTTATACCTGTAAAATATTTATAAACTATATCAGAATATGTGAAAAAAAAACTAAAATAATTTTAGATGCTATATAGCTACAAATGGAATGATGTGATAAAATGATACAGTTAACAGTTGAATTATGATTGTTTTCAACACATGATTGAATGTACTGATGTATTAGATACACATGTGTCAATATGCTCATTTTTCTCCTGAAAAACTTTGTGACCTTCACCTTATCAGTATCTGTATATCTGTTTCTATCTAACACCAATAATTCTCCAAACTATCAGTAAAGTTTGTGAATATTTTCTGGTGTTTTTTTTTTTTTTTTTTTTTTTTTAATTTGAAATTTTCTTGTCTTTGATACAAGTGCCCTATAACGTTCGTTACTTGAAGCTTTCCAATAAGTCTTTTGACTCCCTTTTTCTTTTCCTACAATGCATGTTAAATGCTTTTTTCTATTTAAATAATTATAGAAGTCCTTGAAGTAATCTATAATGTTCTATTTAGTGATGTACATCACAAAGCATATGAATTAAATAATTTTTAACTGAATCTTCAAACCTACAGCTAAACTACTGAAAGAGAATAATATGCAAAAGACTCAGTACCTCAAATTATCACTAAAGAAATACAGATTGATACAATATTCCTTCTTAAACTGCAATTCTTTTTATTATTATTTTTAACTCACAGTAACACTGTTCCAGTAATGTACAGCTGAAAATTGATCTTAAATTTAGACTCAAATTTGAATATGACTAATTTACTTTGTTATTTTTGTTATATTATTTTGTGCAAAAATGTGTATTTGTTATTTTCAACTGCATTGTCTTTTTATAGGCTTTATAAAATAGGGGAGACTGGGGCACCTTGGCACACTTTTCAGTTAAACATTTTTATGATTTTTTTTTAAAGCTAATTGAAAAAAATAAGTATGCATGCATATATTGTCATCATATCTGCTTCTTATAAACATTAAACCTACTTAATATCTCATTTAGTTAAAGAGTAATAAAAGAAATAAAATACCTTTCCAATGTCCCAACCTGCCCCACTGTATGGGATAGGTTGGAACACTAAACAACAAATAAAAAAGACTGTTCAGATTATTTTTATTAGCTGTTATAAAAGAGAAATAGCTGAAAATTGTTCAAGTTAATATATTTTTTTAAGAAATCTTATATTTGCAGCTGATTCAAGCATATTAGCATTTACAGCAGAATACTTTTTGTTTTTCTTGTTCTCACCATTTTTTCTGAAAAAGATTAATAAATTAATATTTTGACATGTTAAATCAATTAAAAATTAGGCACCAAAATATTAATTATTTTGCTTGAATTGATATTTGTTTACACTTTTTAAAATGTCCCAAGGTATATGTATGTATGTATGTATGTATATATATATATATGTATGTATATATATATATATGTATGTATATATATGTATGTATATGTATGTATGTATGTATGTATATATATATATATATATATATATATATATATATATATATATATATATATATATAATTACACAATAACTGATGTAAATTGAATATCCAATAAATAAAACAATTTTTAGACATAGCAGAACATTTTTTTATATATTGTAGCAATACATAAAATTTTGTCTTTTTAACTCTTAATTTTTTTTTTAATATTAGAATGAAAACTTACACATTTTACTGTTTTATCTTTATTACTATAGTTCTTTCTTAATGTTTATATGTATGCATTAATGTGGATGGGGGAATCTCACTTTCTGCTCATTGCCCTGCAGTAGATAAAAGATTTATTTTAAAATCTTATTTGCTATCAATGCATTCTTAAAAATAAAAGTATTTAAGATATTAGTTCCGTTAATTTATGACATATGCATGTTCTGTGAAGTATTTCCTTAAATTTATATTACGATAAATTCATTTTCTAAAGCTATATGTAGATCATTTTATATTATTTTTTTTTTAATATATATATATATATATATATATATATAGCTGAAATAAAATTGATTCAAATCATTACAGCTCAAATTTTTAACCAATTCAACTTTTTTCTATTTACTTCCAGTGCTATTACTAATGGGCTAATGGAATTGCTTGTTACTAATGTGCTTGAAATAAAAATTTAAAATTGTTAACACCATCTCCCTTTGCTTATCCTGCTAAACATAGTCTTTAAAAAAACAATTTAAAAATATATTGTAATCATTGAAGTCTCTTTTATCCCAGTTTTTAAAGATTGGTCTAATGTTCTATTAATCTTCAGTCCATGAGTGATAATTCGTGAATTAATTTTTAATTCTTTTTAGAATATTATCAGTATTATAAGAATTTTTAATTTTTTCTTTATATATTAGTTTCCAGGTATGAGCAGTAGAAACAGATATCCTAGAAGGAAGTTTTATAACCAAGGAAATATCAGGTGGCAGTCAGTTCTATATACTGATATGGATGAATCTAAAGAGGATCAGGACAAAGATATCAGTGACCTTCCTGAAGTTGGTGATTGGAAATGTAGAGATGATGTGGATGAATCTAAAGAGGACCAAGACAGAAATATCAGTGACCTTCCTGAAGTAGGTGGTTGGAGATGTAGAGATTATGTAGGTCAAACTTCAAGTGGAGCAGAAAGCCTCAATAACAATACTAGTAATAAACTATATAACTATCAAAGGCAAAACTCTAGAGGTGCACCTCGAACATTCTACAATGGGGTAGAAACAGAAAGTGCATCTATGTTTAATTCATTACCCTCTCAAAAATCAAGAGGTCCAAAAAATATGAGGAAAAATTCTGTTCGTGCAAGAGGCTATAGCAGATTTCCTAGGAATAGAGGAAATTATCAGAAAAGTAGATATAAGGTTGTGCATGAGTCTAAAACAGTTCCTAGTAGTTCACTAGGTTTTAATAATGATTCTAGTGATACATGTGAAAATCCTACCAACCTTTCTCATACTTTTAGACCTGCCAAATATGGACTAGAATTTTTACCTAATAGTGTGAATGTAAATCAAAATAGAAGTATAGAGGCAGAGGAGCAATCCCCTCCAGAAAGTATGACATTAGATTCTGGAGATTCACTTGCAGAGAAAATGAAACAGTTTCTAAAAGCTAAGGAAGAATTAGATAGCATGAAAAATGTGTTTACACCAGCAGATGTAATTATGGATTATAGGCATCAAATCCAAAAACTCTCTGAAGATTTTACTGCCAAAAATTTTTCAAAAGTAGAACACATTTCTTCTTTAATAACTACACAGAAGGCTTATGCCTCACTCTTTAAATTGCACCATAAAAATTTAATCTTACAACAAAAACAATTTGATGCATATATCAGTCGTCAAAAAAATGAATGCAGTATTATTCATGATAATGATATAGATGATATTGTAAGAAAAGCGGAGAAAATCAAAAGGAATGTTGAAATTGAGTGCAGACTGTTTGGAAGAACTCTTCCTGCATATGCATATAAAGAAGAATTGTTAAGAGCATTTGAAGCACATGAGGTAATCATCATATCCTCAGATTGCTCTTATTTCTTTAACACAGCAATACCAATTATTCTCTTGAATGAATTACCTGATTATTCAGTTATATCTTGCGAAAGTAGTACTATGTTGTGTGATTGGGTGAAAAGTGATATAGGAAGCATACTGACAAGTGTTGACAGTTTAAAAATTAAAAACATGAATGAAAAGGATTTGTTGAATTATTTGAATGTGGGTATTTCTTCAAAAAAACATTGCTTTATTTTTAATCTTCAGTTAAAACGATCGGTTACATCTGATTTGTTATTATCTTTGTTTTTAGACCTTTTAAAGAAACAGGAGGATTGCCGTCTTATTCTTCTGCTTTCTGTTTATGATGACGTAGAAAAATTTCAAAATTATTTCCAAAACCTTAAGGTCTTTACTTTAAAAGTTCCAAAACTTTTGCTTCCTGTTACAACTGTGTGGAAAAAAGATCCATCTAAAAATTATAAGGAGGATGTTGTATCCACTGCTTTAGCTATCCATGTTTTAAATGATCCAGGTGATATTTTTGCCTTTCTTCCAAGCAATGCTGAAGCTAAAACTACTGTAGCCATGTTCACTACAAGTATAAAAGAATTGAAGTATGATGATATTGAATGTAAGCTACTTCATGAAAACAGTTCTAATGTGAAGCAGCCATCAGACAATGGAAAAAGAAAAATCTTTTTTATCCCTAGTGGGACTGCTGTTATGCCTCTTCTAACAGTCAGATATGTAATTGATTGTGGCTTAACATGGAATAGTATATATGATAGTATTAAAAATGTAGATGTTTTGACAACTGCGTTTAATTCTCGAGCTGAGTCAAGACTGAGAAAAAGTCTAGTTGGTGTTTTCACCAGTGGAATTTGTTATAGAACTTATAGCAAAGAAAACTTTTGTACTGATATGTTGTCTTATGAACGCCCTGATATTTTGACTCTTAACCCCTTCAATACTCTTCTTACAATATTTCATCATCAGCCAGAAAACGCTCTTTCTGTGAAGTTTGTAGAACCATTAAGTAGTACTGTGGTGTATAATACTGTGAAACTTCTAAAAAACTTCAGTGCGGTAAGCAATGGAAAACTGACAGATATAGGAAAGAAAATGGTAAAACTGCCTTTTTCTGCAAGATATTCTAAGCTGATATTGCAAAGTATTCAGTGGGGATTTGCTTATGAAGCTGCCCTTCTAGTTGCTTTCTTTTCCATTGACACTAATGTCTTTAAATACTCCAAAAATGAAGAATTTCAACAAAAAATTGATGCTGCTAAACTTGAATTAATTCAGCATGAAAGTGATGCCTTGACTTTCCTTTATATATATAAATGCTGGACAGAAAACAAATGTTCAAAAGTTTGGTGTGACAAATACCATATTGAATATGAAACACTTTTAGAGATCAAGTCAAAAGTCAATGAAATATGCAGTAATGTTAATGAATGTTTAAATGAAGTCATTTTTCAAGAATTTTCGGATGAGAAAGATGCAGCCTCACACATAACAGAAATGTTGTTTCTTTGCTTTGCAGATAATCTCTGTGTGTATTCTGGACACTATAGGTGTGGTTATAGAATTCTTGCATCTCGTCAGACTGCCTTTCTTCATCCTTCAACAGTGCTGTGTAACAAAGATAACATGCCACAATTAATTATTTTTAACAAAATTATTCATACGAGCAGAAATTTTTTGTCTGGCATTACTGCAGTACCTCAAGATTTGGTTCTTAAGAGTTTGACTGACAAGATATTAGATTATGATTACTCTGATGTATTTGAAAGATCTCTAGTGTCTAGTGTTATTGAGCCTGTAAGTGAAAGAATAATAAAACAGGTATTGCTCGGGAAAAGAGGGAAAAAGTTACAGGAAATAGAAAATTCAATGAAAGAGAAATTAAGATCAGACTTTATTATTGTTGATCCTTCTCCTGAAAAAGGGTGTGTTTATATATATGCATTGCAGCAAGTTTTAGATTCTGCTGTACAAATGGTTAAAGATATTTTAAAAAGTGACCTTGAAGATGTCATTAATGCTGAACAAGTTCATATCTTAGAACTTAAAAAAGGAGATAGAACTTTTCCTGTAGAAGTCAGATGTGTCATGGGTGCTAAAATTACATCTGTCAAAATTAAAGATATTGTACCCAAATCTGATTCGAATAAAAAATCAAAGTCCATTACCAATAATAGTGCTAAGGATAATCCTTCATCTGTTCAGTATTCTATTAATTTGACGTGGATTAGACGTCCATGTAATGGAATATGTTTCGTTAATTTTACTTCTGATAGTTTCCTTCAAGCTCGTAGACTAGCCTGTAGGCATTTCTCTCTGCTAGACTCTGATGTTTACGTAGAAGTTAGCAGAACAGGAGATAATCAACTTGTTCTCAGTGGTATCCCACAAGAAGCGAAACGCCTTGATATTGAAGATGCACTACGTAGTTATATACCAGGTGCTAACATTAGTAAAATAGAAATGAAATTTGTTAAACCTTTTGAAACTACCCAAAAAGACATTGAAGACATAAAAATGCAAATTCAGGAGAATTGTGAGGAATATACTTCTCTATCAGATTTTGATATTGTTGTTCCAAAACCTAAAGACACAGCCTCCATAATGACAGCATATATAAATGTGTTTGGATCTGAGGACTTAACTTCAGCTTCAGAAAATTTATCAAATACAATTATTCGAAATTTTAGAGTCAATGCAATTCCAGTTTATAGGTCTGTTGTAAAGTGCAGTTTCAAAATCTATTCAGCATTAGAAACTCGCATTACAGGACAGATTGAAAAACTTAAGTGCGAACTAAGCAAAATACATTCAAATAAGGATTTATTTCGCTTTGAGGCAGAACGTGTATCTAAAGATTTAGTCTTAATAAAGCTTCTTTCTAATGACATCAAAATAATGAAACATTTGCAGAAAGCTCTTCATGAATTATTGGAAGGTGAAGTATTAACTAAACAGCAAGTAAATGACATTCATAAATTATTTTGTCATGGAGGACTGATGTGGCTAAGGACTTTAGAAAAGTCCCAAAAAGTTTATATCACGGAAGATTATAATTTGAAAATTATCAGAGTTTATGGCTCCCGAGAAAATTGTTTTAAGGTAAAGCAGAGTATACTAAGTTTTCTTAAAGATACTGAAAATGAAGCGGTTGAAACTATTATTTTGTCTAGCAGTAATAACAGTAGAATCCTTTTGAAGTCTATTATAAAAGAGTATGGAGTGAATTTAAAACCATTTGTTGAACTTTGTAACTTGAGATCTGCCGTATTGGACATTAAATTATGCCGTCTTTACCTTCATGGCAGCAGAGATAGCATTGACCAAGTAAGTAATTTTGCATTTGAATTTTTTTAATTTCATTCAAACTGTAGGCTGTGTGTGTATATTTTAATTATTGTTAGAGGATTTAGGAGGTTTTCAATGTATAAATATCTTTAGTGTTTCAGAGCTAACATTTTTGTGCCTGATGTTGTTTACCTGAAATTTGGATATAGTAAACTAAGTAACAGGATAAAATAATGTAGTTTTTATGGTATTGTGTGGTTATTAAGATATTTCTGAATATATTTTTAATGAGATTGTATTGTATAAAAATGGCTTAGTTATAATGATTTATATAAATGGTTTGCTTTTTGTTTGAAATCAAACTTGGATATAGTAAACTAAGTAACAGGATAAAATAATTTAGTTTTTGCAGTATTGTATGGTTATTAAGATATTTCTGAATATATTTTTAATGAGATTGTATTATATAAAAATGGCTTAGTTATAATATGATTTATATAAATGGTTTGCTTTTTGTTTGAAATTAAACTTGGATATAGGAAACTAAGTAACAGGATAAAATAAGGTAATTTCCAAGTTCCAGGGGCCCTGCCGCCATGTTTTTGGCGCTATTTCTGTACAAGTTATCGCCAAATTGTCGCCAGGTGATGTTTATAATTTGTGTATTAAGTTTATATGCGATTTCAAAGCATATTTTAAACAAAAAAAGTGTTTTAATGTATTTAAAGGCACTTTTGTACTGTTTATTAAGTGCAGAATTTTTGCAATAAGTGCAAATTAAGCAAAATATAAGCATTAGTTGGTTATATTTAGGCAATTATGCTTATAAAATATTTAGTTATATTTATAAAATACGGTTGCTATTTAATGAAATTATTTTAAAACTATCAAAAGATTTAAAAGTTCTAAAGTACGGTACAAATTACTTCTAGAAATTATTAGCTTAAAATGGAAATGTAAGAACGGAGTAAATGTTTTAAATAAATAATAAATTTTTAGTTTAAAATTCTGAAGATAGTAAGGGAGTGAAATAATTTTTCTTATCCAAGTGAGGTAAAGCTCCCCTTGATTTTCCGTAACAAAAATGGTAGAGGGTCATAATAAAATTACTTTTTTTACTTAGCGTATTACTTTTAACAATGTAATAAACTATAAAATAATACAGTTTAAAAATATTTCTTCTTCATTTTGTATTAAATTAAGACACAATTTTGAATAAAGTTCAAAAAGCAGTAAATTAAAAAATATAAATGTGAATTATAGCATCACTTGTTACTCTTCGAAAATTAAGCATAAAATATAAAATAAATAAAGCGCTAACCTAATTTAAGTATTCTGAGTTGTTGGTGGATATACATGTTTGATCTGATTTAAAAAAAAATCCTGAAAAGCATCTTGCAGATTTTCTTTCATTTTCCTCCACATAAATTCACAAAGGTACGAATCATATTGATTTTCACACTTGCAAACTGTGTGGAGGGATCTCTTAATTGAGCTCCACAAGCCCTCAATTGTATTGGTGTGAGCTCCAGTATTAAATCTAAAAAACGAAAAAAAATACAAGAGCATAGGCAAAATGGACAAACCTCCAGAGCACAGCCGAAATGGACGCTAGAAGATCCAAATTCAGCGGTCTTGGAGTATTGTTAGTTACAGGAACCAATAAAGGTCAGATATTCAAATCACGTGTAATTTCCCCCAATACCCTAAAATAAAGGCGTCGATTGACACCCCCACCTTTTTTAGTGGTGGTGGAAGAGTCCGAAAAGAAGAGCTGGGTTTGCCAGAAAATAGGTTCTAGAATTTGGCGGTATCTCCCACGCTTGGCGTCCCTACCGAACTGGGTTCTGGGTACCCCCCGAACTGGGAAACAGCCTTAAATAATGTGGTTTTTACAGTATTGTGAGGTTAAGATTTTTCTGAATATATTTTTAATGAGATTGTATTGTATAAAAATGACTTAGTTATAATATGATTTAAATAAATTATTTACTTTTTGTTTGAATTTATAATAAGTAATTTTACTATCACTTCTAGGCTAAGGATATCATAAGTATGCTTTCCAGTAAATCCGATTCAGCAGAAGATTTTTCTTTGCTATCCAGTGGGGAAAAGTGTCCAGTTTGTGACTGTTCTGCATTCAATTTAACTGTTCGTCTTCAGCATTGTGGCCATCTTTATTGCAGGGAATGTATTGTAGGTCTAGTTGAGCAAGCTAATTTCCCTCTACAATGTTGTGCAGAGGTAAATTTTTATATTACAAATATCATTTCTGGCCAGAGTTCCCATAAACTTTTTATCTCCCTAGCTTTTAAAAATGTCAGTTTGAAGAATCGCAAATTAATATTGGATTTTGAATAATTTCCCAACTATAGAGGGTTAATAAATTTTACATATTTTTGTCATATTAAAGGCATATTTCTCATTCAGGGTTGGCAAAAACCTGGGTTTTTTTCAGGGTTTTTGAGGTTTTTTGACGGTTTTATCAGGGTTTTTACTATACTTTAATGGGTTTTAGATGCTTTTTTGGGGATTTGAAAACTATTCAGGTTTTTTGTTATGTAAGAGGACGGGATATATAAATAATTGTATGATTAAAATAAATTTAAAATTTTAATCTCTTTTTAAAATTGAAAAATTGAAAAATCAATTTTAAATTATGCAGAAGAAATTTTTGTCTAAAGGAAATTTTGAAATCTTAAAATAAATTTTTTTCATATTATAAAATTTTTCTAACATCAAAAAACTAGTTTTGAATGGCGATTATTTTATACTAAAAGTTGGCTTTGAAATAGTCGCATTTGAAGTTTTTTCTTTTCAATAAAATGTATTAAATTATTGCTTTATATTTGTTAGCAGTATTGTGTTATTAAAGCATTCAGAAGATATTTTTTTAGTTAATTTGTAAGTTATATATGATAAGTAGCAGAATTAATGATATATATTATTCCCATGTTTATTTATTTGCAGTTATACATATTTTTTTCCCAGTTTTTCTTGTCCATTTTTCAATTAATTTTATCACATGTAATACTTCAATATTCTTATTTTTTTTTTTCATCATACATTCTTATTAACTTTAAGACGTTTAATTTAGATTTTATTGTATTTGTTATACAGATAACTATTTTTCCCTGAAAAGTTTTTAAGTTTTTGTTTTTTCTAGCAGTTTAGACCCCCTCAAATTAAACAAAATGTAGGATCATTGTCAAAGATGAAATATGTAATATATATTATAGATTTAATTTAATATATTTATTATTAGTTAAATTTGTGGAATTTTAAATAAAGATTTTGAGAACCCAAATTTGAAAAAAAAAACCCACTTGGTTTTTTTTTTTTTTTCTTTTTTTTTTTTTTTTTTTTTTTTTTAACCTGCTTGGGTTTTTTCGGGTTGGGCAAATGAAGCCAACCCTGTTCTTATTTGAATTCTACATTTTAAAAAACATTTTCTACTCATTGTATAGGAAAAAACAAAATGTAGTAACACAATGAAGACCTTTTAAAGACATAAAAAATTAGAAAGAGGAAGTAGATAAATGGGTGAAAAACAAAGCTTTTTTAAAAAAAAATTAATAACTTCACTCTGGTGGGTTTATTTAAGTTTTACTGGTTTCTTTAAGGTTAAATAGTTTTTTAAAAATTACTAAATGAATTTTTGTTATTAAATGATAGTAATAAACCTTATTGGTACAGATAAAAGTGTATGTGTATGGATGCATAAATATTATTAAAAATATTTTTAGCCCCTTCTATCTCACTCATGTCAAATCATGATGTGAGATATTGCACTCTTTTTTATACCTGTGATATTT
The DNA here is from genome assembly GCA_032207245.1 of Pardosa pseudoannulata. Lineage (NCBI taxonomy): Eukaryota > Metazoa > Arthropoda > Arachnida > Araneae > Lycosidae > Pardosa > Pardosa pseudoannulata. The sequence continues at coordinate 64,705,042 of CM063499.1, forward strand.
TTAGGATGAAGTAAGTATTCAAAATCAATGCATCTAAAAGATTAAAAATAATCCATTATGCTTGAAAAATGTATTTCTTATTGTACATAATAGCAGTACCAGATTATTATTAATGTAATTGGAGTAATTTATTTTAAACTTGAATTTAAAAAAAAAAGCTTTTTTTTTCTTTTTAATTTATCCCAATCTGTATAACTTTGTTAAGAAACACCCTGTGTTCTTAATTATCAGTGTTCTTAGTTTTAAAAATTGTTTAAAACCTAATTTAAAGCCATTTTTATGGGAGTACGTTCAGCAGGTTGCCTTCTAAGGATTTAGCTTTCAAATTAAAAATTTTACTCATTTTTCTCATCAAGCAAAAATTTTATGATATAATTTTACTTATTTAAAAAGGTTAGAAAAGTGTACTGAATATTTTTTAACTGTGTGATATTTATAACAAAAAATAAGCATAAACTGATTGAGAAAAATAATTTTTAAAATGCCAAATTGGCAAAGTTGATACAACTTTAAAATAAATATGAAAAGTTTATTACTTTTTATATTTATTCTAAAGTTAACTTTGCTGAACAAATCTTTCTCATTTTTAGTTTGCAATCAGTAAAATAGATTACAAGTTTCTGTTTTGATTCTAAACCAAAATTAATGACATAATAGTTTTGCTTTAGATCACACACTAAATTTAGAACTGATATTTGATATTAAGTTCGTATTTTCTTATCACTGATAAGTATTTATTCTCTGATATCAGGAGTTTAGGGTTGGTGTTTGATATTTAGTTTCTATTATCTTATCATTGATAAATTTAATTCACTGATAGTGAGAGTTGTTTAAGAATCCTATTTTAGAATCTTTTTTTTTTTTTTTCCTTGCATTCGTTCCATTTACTGATGGAAAATTAAAATCAGGTCAGAAAAGCTGGTTTAAATTTTAAAAATAAAGTATATGTTTATGTGTATCAAAATTTGATAGTTCTATAAAACTAATTTTTAATTTTTATAGGACCTTAAAAACTCATTACTTTTTCAACCATTTTATTTTTTATTAAACTACTATACTATGAAAGTCATGAATCAAGAGGTGAAATTGTGTGTGTGTGTGTTTGTATAATCACATACTACTGATAGCAGCACATTAAGTTTACTTTAATACACCCTGTGTGCAATAGCTACCTTTTTCTCACCTGCTAATTAGCTAGATTAGACTATCGTATTGCGGCACAAATTACCGTAGATTTCTAAATATAAGCCCATCCATATGTAAGCTGAGAGGGCAATTTTTTTTTTTTTTTTTTCAAAAATTTATCCAAAGTTCAAAAATTGTATATAAGGTGAAATGAAAAAACAATATCTAGAACAATAAAATATGTCACCAAGCAGATAAAATAGTGAAATATTTTCTAATTGTTTTAGGGTAAAACACAGTAGACCAGCGTTTCTCAAACCTTTTTCACCACTGCATCCAATTTAACCTTTAAGCTTTGGCTGACCACTGGCTTGAGTTTATACTACAAATCGGCAGCATTTTCGAAATTTCCTCCCCCCTCCTTCCACTTTCTCAAGGGGAAAAAATGTTTTATCCTATTGTCACTCTCTGGGAGTGAAATGCAGGGTTACTCTAAAACCAGTCTGAAAGTTATTTGACATTTTTTCAGTATTATCGACACTTTGGCAAACAAGTTATTTTATATCATTTGGTAAAATTTTCGAAAGGTACATAAATGTTGTGTTTGAATGAATGAAATCACCTTTAGGGCAGCCCCTGGGGGATTCCCCAAGAGCAGGGCACCGCGACCAGAGGTCTATAATGTTGTGTTTCATAAAGCATTGTTACTATAAAAAATAAACGACAAAGGAAAGAAACTTTGACTCGCTTCCAAACAGATTTGGTTCACAAGAAAGAGTAACTAGTTTACAAACAACTGCTGGACATGGACAAAAAGTGCCAGTAGTTTCACATGCTGTCAAACAAAATCCCATTCTTCTTTCCTGGTAGTGATGCACTCAGCCAAATTTCAACAATAGCGAGGGATTGGCCAAATGACAAGTGAGTAATGACCCCATCACTGCAAAAGGGGAGAAATATCTACGGTACAACTGTTGTACCCTAGCCGACTTTTGGGTCTCTAAATATTTATGGTACAACTGCTGTTACCAGCCGAAATCTAAAAGTTCAGTAACATGAGGGTAGATGATTGGTCAAACCTCGAGACAAATACAAGGACATTTCTTAATGTATCTCAAAAGTGGTGAGGATAAACAGCATTCATTTTAAATTTTAATTAATTTCATGCTTTTGTAATTAATTTCACAATTTTCCACTAACTTATCTAGATTACTTTCACGGCATATGATTTGATAGTTGTGGCACTGGACCATATGGCTATTGATAAACTCTGATAATGACGACAAGTTACAGCTCTAGTAACCAACCCTATATAAAGATAACTTTTTCATAAATTTAAGCAATATAAGCTCAAAGAAAAAGTAAGAAAATCCTGTTTGGCAATTTATTGATTGATTCCAGCTTGTGTAAATTGTGTTTATTAGAAGCTTAGACGATCTGTATTAATTATAACACAGATAAGAGCCATTTTAATTATTATTATTATTTTTATTTTTTTTTCTGTTATACATTTTCTTTTTCTTTTCTACTTTTTCGTTAATTTTTGCCAGTTTGACAAATTTTTGTCGTCAATGGCAAAAATGTTGCCAAAAAGCACATATATATTACATCTTTTCAATGGATCCATATTTAAGCCAAATCCCCCCCACCCTTTATGTCTTTAAAATGCACCAAAAATTCTCAGCTCATGCACAGAAATATACAGTATGTCTACATGTTACGCAAAAATATGACTGGATATATGTTGGAAATTTTTTTTATTTTTTTACTATTATTATAATAATAATAATAATTGTTATTATTATTATTACTAGCATATAGCCCGTCATATGACAGGATCAATAAAATTTTTAATTTTCCAGAATTGTAAAGAACCCTTCGATAACTTAGGCTATTATTACATTACGAGGAGAAAGTTTAAGGATACACAACATGAAATGTTTATGTGGCCAGGGGCATCTGTAAAGCAATACGTGAATTTAATAAAAGAAAATAATAAAAATATATTTTAAAAATAATAAAACAACTTTTGGAATAAGAATTTAAAAGAAAAAGCAGAAAATATTAAATTTATTAGACATTAAAAAGATTTGGGAAGTTATTTTAATTTTTTCAATTATGAACAGTGTGTGAAAGAGGTGCTTGAAAAAAATATCAAGTTTTGGAAAAGTCATTGAAAAGTGCTTGAAATTTTCAGAAGCAAAAGAGTGGGAACCATGCATCTGTTTAGATTCCATTTGACAGGTAGCCCTGCCTGCCTGCTCTGTCGCAGCGATGCATTAATGAGTACTGAATACCTTCCGTATGTCCAACCCTTTTGAAGCCATGCATCCTTTCTCATTATTGAACAGCAAAAGACTTTCAGACTAATTTGTTTTCTTGATCCTTTAATATTTTTCTGCTGTTGTTTAGTGAGTTTCATTCTTGTATATTGATTTTAGGATAATGTCCAAAATGCTGTTGCATTAGGGAAAAAAAGTTAATGGAATATTAGTTGTCAAATTACTATAAAAATATTAATTTTGCTGAAATAATTTTACTATAAACAAAGTCAAGCATTTATTTATATATTTTCAGAATTGCCCTGAAGATATTGTCCTGGATGATATCATTAAAATTCTTGATGAAGATGAAGAAAAGCTGAAAAAGTTGCTAGAAGCTTCTCTTAATTATTTCCTTGAAAAACACCGATCCGAAATATTTTACTGCCCAGCTCCTGACTGTCCTATGTTTGCTTATAAAAATGAAGTCTCAGAAAAATGGAACTGTCCTTTATGTCAAAATGAAATTTGCACAAAGTAAGTTTTAAAGTAAATTGATTTATTAAGTCAGTTTTTGGTATTCATAGAATTTAAGAAAGTAATGGTTTTTTCTAGCATTAAAGAACCCTTCATTAATTTTTGAAAAACAGGAGTTGTCATTGTAACCAGAAATGAATTTTAAACTGTCATATCTCCTTGGTTTACTCTTTGATTTCTTGTTTGTTCCTTGACATTTCTTAATAATTCCTAAAGATTTTAAAGCTCTAAAAAATCTATTTTTGCTAATTATCTATGCATTTTTTATCTTTAAAAATATTAAAAAATTGTAGTTGTGGAGGGATTGGAAGTGAAAGGCTACAAGCAAAGCTTGTGTGTAATGGGTGACCATAGAGTCTCGAGAATAGTTTAACAATATATGTCCCATTTTTAGTTGTTAAAATTTATTGTTCATTATGTATTTCAGGTGTAATGTTGTGTATCATATTGGATTCACTTGTGATGTATATCAAGGTTCAAAGCAAGACCCTGATTATTCTTTCAAAGTAAGCATACACCATATCCATTTTCTCTAAATATTTAATAATTCAATTCAGCCTTTATAATCTGAATTGTATATTGAAGTGTATATTGGCATAGTAAGAGGAAAGAGATTTTAGACTTCTACCTTAAACCTAACAGTCAGCTGCAAATATGTTCCAAAGTTGATATGCAATTTAGTTTTGAGATGGCTCTAAAGTATTGACATTTCTTACTATATAAAATATATGTATATATAACTTGTAAGTATGTAATAACAAAACCAATCATATTTCTTTATTTTGAATGGCCGCAGTTGCAAAAACCAGTTGTAAACGTAGTGGCTATCTGAAACTTGTGTTACAATGCATGCAATAGCAATTATCCTATATTAAGGCAAAGTGGCGTACCTTTCGTTTTAATGAGCACCTCTAGGGTGAAAGTACAACTTTTGCTCAATTGAGTCCTTGTAATTTAGAAGCAAGTACCAAGCAGAATACCCATAGACCTTGCCTGCCACCCCCAGAGGTATTGATTGAGAACTTGGAGAACATTATGACCACAAACATATTTCACTTTTAACAAACATGGCAGATCTTAGGCTGGCTTGGACTCCAAACCTGCAGCCTTCCATTTACGGGAGCATTGCCTTTGCCAACTGAACTACTGTGGCTCTTGTAAAATTATGATGTAATGTAATGAAAATTACTTTGTTATCAATTATAAACTTGTCATTGTCAACAATTATGTATATGTTTGGTTTAATAATTAAAAAAATCTACTAACATAAAATAAGATCATTATAAAAAACATTGAGCCGAATGCTGGCCGATTGGTTAGGGCGCTAATCGTCGGTACCGGAGTTCGTGGGTTCGAATCCCACTATGGCATGGATGTTCGTAGCCGTTCGGAATTGGCTTTAAGCAGTAGGTCTCGGTCTCATTAGCCCTCGTGTGCAAAACAGTAGACCATAGCGCTCCAAACCAAACCAAATAAAAAACATTGAATTATGCACAATGAGACATTTAGGGGTTTTAAAAGAATTTGTAAGAGAAAAAATAGCTCTTATATTAGCAAGACTTGCCTATGAAATGAAGTCACACTCAGGAGCTGTCAAGAAAAAAAATATACACTCAGCAGTCGCAGCAAGAAGTACAGTACAGTCTCGCTAATTCGAGATGGACAGGACCAAAACTAGCTCAGATTGTTAAAAACTAGATTTATTGAAAATAATTGCTTTATAAAATAGAAATATAAGTACAATTTTTAAATTTCAATTAAGTATATTTCAATAAAAAATGTGTTTACATAATATTTTTACATTAATTGCTAAAGATAAGTTAATTACATCTTAAAGTAATTGTTTTTTGTGTGAATACATTGTTTCTTTTACATGCAACAATATCATGCCATTTTCTGGGCATCACATTGTCAAAGATTTTCTGTTCAATGATAAGTCTGAGTACTTGTTACTAGAAAACACTTCTAATTTGCTTCTGTTTCTATGCCAATCCCCAACCATAACTTCACTTATGCCATATTCGACTGCATATTTTTTTAAGAATTTCCCCCTTATCCAATTTTTTTATTGGTTCTAATTTCACTCTTAATGGAACAAATTTCTTTTTCTTTTTTGTGGAATCAGTTTGATTTTATTTTATTTTTTTGTAAAATCATTTTTTTAATTACATCTGTATTGACTTGCAATTTTGTGAAATTTAGCATTTTTTCTTAAAGGTTCAGGTACAACAAATAAAACATGGTTCCTGAAAGTTTTAATATAGTGAGGTTCAACTTTTTTTGTGGATTTATTTTTTTAATAAGGCATACTAAAGAAACATGGTTTGAATCTTTTTAAATATTTGATTAGGGAACTTGGGTAATATATATATATATATATATATATATATATATATATATATATATATATATAAAAGAGACCATTGGAAAAAGAGGCCTGCCAAGCTTAGATAAAAACTTCAACCATTTGACTGATTTGGTTTGGAGCTCTACGGTGTACTTTTTGCTACACAGGGGCTTATGAGACTGGGACCTACTGGTTAAAGCCGATTCTGAATGACTACGAACATCCATGCCATGGTGGGATTCGAACCCACAAATTCCGGTTATACAGGCCAGCACTATAACCATTCTGCCATCGTTCTGCAACCATTCGATTGAAAGGCATTTTAGTAGATAGATTCCTCCCACTGATAAGAAATGGCAACCATCAAGAGAATGCAGGATAGAAACTTAATACTAAAGTCCAAATTGTAATGCTAGACTATGTATCTTATGCTTTGTCTTGTGCTTATCGCACAAGAAAAATTACTTTTATTTATATTATACCTAAGTGTAACAAAAGTTTTTTGGTATTTGCTGGAAAACCAACATTCTGTCATAATAATCCTGAATATTGGCTTTTCCTGAAAAATTAATTTTATTTTAAGCTCAAAATGAACCCAAAAGTTAAAAATGAATGCAAATATTATTCATACATATTCAAGAAAATTATATAAAACTAGGCACTAAGACCATTTTCCTCAAAATTATGAAATTGTTAAGGGTTTTATAAGGGTAATATATAAAAAACATCATTGCAAAGCATGGGAACCTCTGCTAGTCTTCTAATAAAGACACTAGATACAAAAAGGTTAAATTTTAAAATCTCTATAAAAAGTAAACTAATACCAAGGCTGTTAAAATATGAAGTTCGAGTAATACCTTAAATGCTAATATATTTGTGTGCTAACACAGCAGTCCTTAAACTTGTTTCTCGTGGCACTCCTGGCATAGTTTCTAATCACACAGTTTAAGAATCACAGATGTAGAGGTTTGGTTGTACTACAAGATAAATACAAAAATAATTCTTGGTACTTTTCCAGAGTTGTGATGAAAAGACAACTTAAATTTTAAATATTTTCATGTTTTCTTAAATAATTTCACATATTTTCTTGATTATTGCAGTGGCACCCAGTTTTAGAGCCACAGTGCTAACCAAATGCTTCTTCCATTTTTAGGTTTGGAAAAAAGGTACGACTGAATGTAAAGAATGCCCTAAATGCAAGATGGCCATTGAGAAGAATGAAGGCTGTGATCACATGACTTGCATCTTCTGCAAGGCCCATTTTTGTTGGGTGTGTGTGCGTGAGTTTCCCACAGATGTTGCTGTTTATAATCATATTCCCTTTTGTGATAAGTATCCAAAGTGGTAAAATTAAGAATAATTGAACAAAGAATGTTGCGATTCAGTTTAGGATCTGGAATTAAAAGCATGTTTGGTTCCTTTCTCATACTGACAATTTAATTAGTGCAAAACTTATAAAAACATTTTTATTATTTTAAGAATTGTATAATTTTAATGATTTATTTTTTAAATAAAATGAGCTTTTTTATATATTAAACTTTTATTGTAATTTATATTTTTTCAATTGTTCAATTTTGTGTGTAAGATTTAATATTTGTAGCAAATCAATTTTTCATATATCTGTTTGTAGCCTTTTTAAAATTTATGTACATATTTTATGACACTTATTATATGCCTTAAAGTTGAATGTAATAGCTATGTTATATTGATATAAGATGAATGTGTTTAAGCAGAACTGAACAGACCTTGGTTGTTCTCCTAAAAGTTGTATGAGAGCAGTATTTTGTCATAATCCATGTTTGGAACTTTATAAATGTTACATATGTTTTGTTCAATATATTCTGAAATAAAAAATTTATTTTTATGCATTGCAAACTGATAAAAATTCTTGGTGTTGCTTAAAAATACATATGAATATAAACATACTACAGAATAAGTGCATAGGCAAGCCCACAGACACAATCTAATGGCTTTTTCTCTCTCTCTCCTAGTGCCAGATTATCCATTAGGTGAAGTATGGGGTAGGCAATTGCCCATAGGCTCTACAAGAAGGGTTAGAAAAATACGTTTGCTAATGGTTTCAATTCTTTTTAACGTTGTTGAAGGGTCGGGATTGTTGTCAGAAGTCACATGGTCATACGGAAGGTCAATTCCATCATTTCATGTATTGGGCTCTTGTTTACTTGATATAAAATTCAACATCTACTTTTTTTTTTTTTTTTTTTTTTTTTTTTTTTTTTTTTTTAAGGATTCACATGAAAAATTCGCGAAATAATGATGAAAATTTTAGAAGCAGAATAGCAAAGAGGATAATGAGGGAATTAATTCGATCCATTAAACAGTCTGTCAGTATTTTTAAAAAATTTTCAGTTGCATTTTTTATTACTATTCTGTACAGCAACCAAGTCAGCCATTTTAAAATGTAGTTCTAGCAAATGCAAAGGCTCATGGGAAATGAGGTTTAACTCTACAATTAAGAAAAGGTAAAAATGTAAAATTTTCCTACACCTCGATTTTTTTCCCTATCTTAAGATGTCTTGAAAGAGAAATAGGGTATTTGTGCTGCTTTTTTGGCACATGTAAACTGGTTTATACGACAGACAGTTTTAGGTATATTGTATCAGCTGCAAAGTGATAGGTCTTTTTTTCATTTTACAACAATAAGGATTTTAATCGAATATTTGTCATTTGTTGAATACTCTTGTAATTGTCATAACATGTATAGCCAATCATGTGATTTTATGCTTATCCTATATATAACATAGGTGCTATCCTATAGTGGTCGAGATATGTCACAAGCGATATATGCGTCATAATGACGTATGAAATTGCCAGCAAGGAGATTTTGGCACCATGTTCAACCAACAATCGACCTATATATAGTCATAAGGTGCCACCATATTGTGGTCAAGATATGTCACAAGCGACATATGCATCATAATGACATAGGAAATTGCCAGCTAGGAGATTTTGGCATCATGTTCAACCAACAAACAACCTATGTATACTCATATATGGTGCCTCCATATTGTGGTCGAGATATGTCACTGGCGTCCTCTGCATCAGAGGTGATAGTTTGGTACTATAAATTCCCACTTTCGAGCCTTCTGACATCATTATGCCACCTAAGTTGCCTGTGACATATCATGATTAGAATATAGTAGCATCCATAATATCTCGATCAGTCAAGAAATGTCTCCTAGGGTGCTATCATATTGCAGTTGAAATATGTTGCAGGCGACTTAATAACACCAGAAATGGAAATTCAGTACCATAAATTCCTATTCTGTCAAGTTCTGACATCATTATGACGCAGAGTCGCCTGTGACATATTTCGACAGCAATACGGTAGCATCCATATCTTGGACAGTGGGTTGCAACTATTTGTTATAACCAGGTTTTATAAACTATTAATAATGTGTTAGCTCTATTTTTAAAATATTCTATAGTTTCAACACCATACTGTACTAGGATACAGAGAGGTTGCAGTATTTCGAAAACTTGCAACACACTCATTGTACTTAGCTATATATTTGAACATTAAAGAGATTTTTTTTTTTTAATTTAAGCTGATATACGAGTTTTAAAGTTTAGATGAATTTTAAAAAAATACTCTCTGCATATGTTCGGAAGTACTCAGTAAAAAAAAATATATATATGCATTAAAAGAAGTTGTGGTGTCTACATCACACATATACATATACACACACTACAGGGGTATAATTTGGGCATTTCAACTGAAGAGGCTAAAGATGAATAAAAACTATAAAATATGAATAAAACCTCAAAAAATTGGAGGGGCAAAGTGCAAATTTGCCGCCCTGCCAACATTTCTGGGGGCATTTGACGCCCTTGTCCCTCCCAAGTTCCACCCGTGCACACACACACTATGTAAATTATTATCTGAATCTCACATGCCTGTCATACCGAAAATTATGTGCAGTATTGACTCATCGACTGCACAGCATTTAGAAACTCGCAATGCTACGGCCCAACGAGCACGGAAATGTTGGATGTCTGCCACAAATTGGTAGTTGGGCATATGGTGAAATGACGGTACTGAGTTAGCAGAATGTCTTTTTCACCAACTGAAGTATTCAAATGTTGGCCCTCCTTTGGCACAAAGTAGAAATATGTCTGTTTTCGTCTCTTGAATAAATGTTGGTATACCATTGGCTAAGAAAAGAATAACCCTCCAATAGCCACTAGCATATGCAGAACCAGCGGCAAGCGAAAAAGTTGTATGACAATCGCCATCTTTAGTGCTAACGCTGTTCAGCACAAGACTGCTGTCATATTCATTGTAACTGTTGCTATGTTAACTAAATTTTAATATAACTGTTATAACGAGATTTTCAGTTTTTGATTTAGTCTCAGTATTCCATGAATAAATTGTTTTGTATACGAAAGCGGCTGGTTGTTTTACGTGCCTTTAACACTTAACTGTCTTTCTAACTACATTGTGGGGAAGACCAAGTACCGGTACTGGCCCAAATGAACGCCAGCTCAGAACTATACTTCGCGAGATTATCAGCGATTTCATTGCCAAAAATACTGCAGTGCCCAGGGTTTCTAACTGAATTGATTATAATTACAATTCTTATGTTTGCTTGTGGCTGACTGTAAAACTACTTCATATGTATGTTACTTGAGTAAGAAACTGCATTTTTCCCTCCAAACCCAGAGAAAGTGGGATATAGTTGTATGCTTTACTGCAATCGAGAATTCATAAGTTTTGGTATTAAGATGGGTAACATCGAAACAGTATGTTGGCATTAATTTGGCCATTGTTGGTAATCTGTAAAGTCTCTTCCACAGTATGGTCCACTGCAAGCTATTATCACTGTGTAGAGGGGGTATGACTAATCGTGGTCGATGGTGGCAGATGATAAAATAAGACTTGGCAGAGAATAGCTTCGGAAGCGATTTTTCTTTAAACATCAAGGACCATTAGCATGCGCTACTAAAGTGCCCAGTAGATAGAAGATGCATCAACGCGCTCTGCTCATTTAGTGGTCCATTATGTGGATGCAACCCTTCAAACTTTGAACCAATGTCGCCATCAGGCCAGTACTGCAATAGTCAGTAATAGACCATAGTGCGGAAGAGGTATCAGAAACAACCCTTAGCTAACTGTTAGTCTTTAGTTAGCCAACATTCCATATAGAAATTGTTGGCCCATCACAAAGTTGTTAGTGGTAGGAACTCCAGATACTTATCTCTCCTTAGAATACATGGGTGTGGTTGTGACTTCACTGTATATCTCTCTTTAATAATAACAACACCTATTTCCATCTTAAAAATATATACACATATATGTCATTTATTAACCGGTTATTATATAAATGCCTCTTTATCACATGTTTATAATAACGAGTGAGCCGATGTCTTATAAATTCTGACAATAGATGAAGGGGATGTTCCCATATTGCGTTGGAGGCGGAGTCCATTGGTAATGACATCACCTGCGAGTTGTCCCCTTGCCAGTCGTCTCGCCAGATCTGCCGGATTTCCGATCCTGGGATGACCTGAAAAAAATAAAGTTGACATAAGGAAGGGCAACACTCGCATATGTATATGTATACATATGTTATGGGCATATTTAGCCTATCAGAAAGTTAAGAGAATCCACATTAGCTTGAGTACAGTCTTAAGTAAAAACGTAGCAGAGAGAGAAAACAAAGAATTTTGGAATAAAGGAATGATTTTATAAAGCAGCATCTCATGTAGGCTTCTGGGGTGAAAAACCCATACATAACAATTTATAGGTGTGTGAGCCAGCCAATCAGTTCTTAATGGTTAACCTAGTGGTGACGGTTGATGACGTTTAGGAAGCCAAACTAATTATATAAAGAGTTATAGAATGGTTAAGTCAGCAGGAATTTAAAATCTACTGGTGAACATAGTCTTTCAAAGTTAAAAATGCTAAAAAAAACTGTCATCTATTTTCAACAGCACAAGAAAGACCGAACTCACTTGGTCATTGAATACAGCGTCGTGCAGAACATAGAATTCCAAGATGTTCTAAGAAAATGCGCGGCAGAGAAAAAAAATTAGTTATTTTTAGTTTGTTTTTATTATATATAATCACTTATATAATAATAGCCTAAGCTATCTGTCCTCGAATTTATGAAGTGGTTGGACCTGGAATAGATAGAGACATACATATTAGATTTTGATGAGTTAGGGTTAGCAACGTTCGAAATCCACCCCTTCTCCTCTTTTCTAATGTATTATTTCAAGGCCTATTTTCCCCAGTTAAGAACAGACGATTAAATTTATCAATTTATCACATAATAAATAAGAAGAAATAACATTTTTTCTATCATTATGATGTCATACCTTTAACCATCGCAATCATTTCTTATTTTAAATTATTATAAATATCGTCTGCATTATTTT
>CM063499.1:64722713-64727713 GCA_032207245.1 Pardosa pseudoannulata
TGATTTGAATTTAATAAACATTAATGCAAGTGGGAATCTGATGGAGCCACATGATTTGAATTTAATACACATTCATGCAAGTGGGAATCTGGTGGAGCCACATGATTTGAATTTAATACCCATTCATTCAAGTGGAAATCTGGTAGAGTCACATGATATGAATTTAATACACATTTATGCAAGTGGGAATCTGGTGGAGTTACATGATTTGAATTTAATACACATTTATGCAAGTGGGAATCTGGTGGAGCCACATGATTTGAATTTAATACTCATTAATGCAAGTGGGAACCTGGTGGACATACACGGTCACAAGAAACAAAGCATAAGCCGCTAATGATTACATCTGGTCTTACAACCGTTGCCTATCGGAGTGTATTAATTTCGTTGATTTTAATGCTGCAATGCCTACGAGTTTTACACTTAGATTATTTATGAAAATTACTTTGTGTTTCCTCCTATTTTTCAATACAAAATGGGAGGAGAGGGCAGAAATGAAAATAGGTTGTTTGCGCTTCATTGAGTTGGGTTTAAGTAGAAAAAGAAATTACGAGGATTCACTTTGTGTTGTCTTAGACAGTAGTATTGGTCACCTATATGGTGCTCCTACAATAAAACGGTCAACAAAATCCGTGTTGTTGTATGTGCAATTTCTTATTAGGCAAGAGACCCTCGTTTAAAAAACATTCTTCTTTTAATACGTTTGACAATGTTTTCGATATTAAACACTATATTTATACTCTAAAAGTTGGCTTTCGGTATGCATTTTAAAATATCTGAAACTCATGAATTGCATTTGCATCGATTTGTATAAAAATGATTGCCTCGGATTTTGCCGATCGTTTCCGGGCGAATTATCGACGGAAACTCACGTATCACCCTATATAAATGTATTTTAAACGTCCTAATCCTATAAGGTTATGAAATGCGTCAAATATGATACACTCGTGTCGACCCGGAATGAGTGGAACTTACTCGATGTGCTTCTTGACTTCCTGAGAGAGCACGGGGCCCGAATCGGGGGAACGGGAACGGCTGCGTCTGTAAACACAAAGTTATATCAAGATTAATTAACACATTTAAATGTATATCTCTACATACACCTACATACAATTATATAAGACATTCCTAGATTTAAATAAGCAATTTAAGGGAAAAAAAAAAACCTTTTTTGGTTTGCCGAGTCTAGATTCGGCAACCAATTTACATTCAAGCCGTCACTGAACTAATGTCAGTCATAACCAGAAGTACGTTAAAACTTCAATTTGTTTATGTCAGTTTCGAAATCCAGACATCACTGGTCATACGTCTTAACTCTACTCTTCAGTAATATAGTGGTCAGTATTCCCGCATGTCACGCAGTAGACCGAGGTTCGATTCTCCGCCGCTGACGACTTTTCTGCTATGATTAGTGACTCAACAATGTGACCAGCATAAGTCAGAAATCTTGCCCTCACTGGTCATACGTTTAATTCTACTCTCAGTAGTATAGTGGTCAGTATTCCCGCCTGTCACGCAGTAGACCGAGGTTCGATTCTCCGCCGCTGACGACTTTTCTGCTATGATTAGTGACTCAACAATGTGACCAGCATAAGTCAGAAATCTTGACGTCATACGTCTTAACTCTACTCCTCAGTAGTATAGTGGTCAGTATTCCCGCCTGTCACGCAGTAGACCGAGGTTCGATTCTCCGCCGCTGACGACTTTTCTGCTATGATTAGTGACTCGGCAGTGTGACCAGCGTAAGTCAGAAATCTTGACCTCACTGGTCATACGTCTTAACTCTACTCCTCAGTAGTATAGTGGTCAGTATTCCCGCCTGTCACGCAGTAGACCGAGGTTCGATTCTCCGCCGCTGACGACTTTTCTGCTATGATTAGTGACTCTGCAATGTGACCAGCGTAAGTCAGAAATCTTGACCTCACTGGTCATATGTCTTAACTCTACTCCTCAGTAGTATAGTGGTCAGTATTCCCGCCTGTCACGCAGTAGACCGAGGTTCGATTCTCCGCCGCTGACGACTTTTCTGCTATGATTAGTGACTCGGCAATGTGACCAGCGTAAGTCAGAAATCTTGACCTCACTGGTCATACGTCTTAATTCTACTCCTCAGTAGTATAGTGGTCAGTATTCCCGCCTGTCACGCAGCAGACCGAGGTTCGATTCTCCGCCGCTGACGACTTTTCTGCTATGATTAGTGACTCGGCAATGTGACCAGCGTAAGTCAGAAATCTTGACCTCAAGTCAGTATCCAGTCACTGGTCATATGTCTTAACTCTACTCCTCAGTAGTATAGTGGTCAGTATTCCCGCCTGTCACGCAGTAGACCGAGGTTCGATTCTCCGCCGCTGACGACTTTTCTGCTATGATTAGTGACTCGGCAATGTGACCAGCGTAAGTCAGAAATCTTGCCCTCACTGGTCATATGTCTTAACTCTACTCCTCAGTAGTATAGTGGTCAGTATTCCCGCCTGTCACGCAGTAGACCGAGGTTCCATTCTCCGCCGCTGACGACTTTTCTGCTATGATTAGTGACTCGGCAATGTGACCAGCGTAAGTCAGAAATCTTGACCTCACTGGTCATATGTCTTAACTCTACTCCTCAGTAGTATAGTGGTCAGTATTCCCGCCTGTCACGCAGTAGACCGAGGTTCCATTCTCCGCCGCTGACGACTTTTCTGCTATGATTAGTGACTCGGCAATGTGACCAGCGTAAGTCAGAAATCTTGACCTCACTGGTCATATGTCTTAACTCTACTCCTCAGTAGTATAGTGGTCAGTATTCCCGCCTGTCACGCAGTAGACCGAGGTTCCATTCTCCGCCGCTGACGACTTTTCTGCTATGATTAGTGACTCGGCAATGTGACCAGCGTAAGTCAGAAATCTTGACCTCACTGGTCATATGTCTTAACTCTACTCCTCAGTAGTATAGTGGTCAGTATTCCAGCCTGTCACGCAGTAGACCGAGGTTCCATTCTCCGCCGCTGACGACTTTTCTGCTATGATTAGTGACTCAGCAATGTGACCAGCATAAGTCAGAAATCTTGACGTCATACGTCTTAACTCTACTCCTCAGTAGTATAGTGGTCAGTATTCCCGTTTGTCACGCAATAGTCCAAGGTTTGATTCTCCGCCGCTAACGACTTTTCTGATATGATTAGTGACTCGGCAATGTGATCAGCACAAGTCAGAAATCATGACCCTAGGGACTAACCTTTGCAGACAAGCCAAAATGACCAAATTCCCGGAGGAGCCCTATTTTCCCCGGTTAAGAGCAGGCGATTAAATTTATCCATTTATCACTTAATAAAGAGGTAAAAATAACAATCTTTTCTAGCATTGTGACGTCATTCCTTTAAACATCTCATTTAATTATTTCATATTTTACACTATTTAAATATCGTCTACATTATTTTAATATCTTTTATCACTGAACTTAGATATTACGTAAATGGTTTTCTTTTATATTTAGCTTAAATAATAGATTAGGTACATACGTGTTAATTTTAAATTTAATCATCGAGTATTTTTTGTTGTGATGTAACTTTTACTACCGGTATTAACAATAAATTCTTTTCATATAAGTCTAGGAGTCTATTTCACGGACTCATAAATATCTAACTTTTAATTTATATATATTTGGAAATTAAGGGTGCTACCATATTACAGTAGAGATATGTCACTGGTGACTTCTGCGTCATAATGATGTCAGAGAGGGAAATTTATAGTACCAAATTCCCATCTCTGGCTATTTCTGACGTCATTATGACGTAGAAGTCACCAGTGACATATGTCGACTGTAATATGGTAGCAACCTAAGAAGTTTGTTCTTTTGAGTGTTTTTTTTTTATTATACATAACCACACGGTTTGACTAAATGAGTTCAATGTGGTTCTAAACTACATTATAGGATCGGGAGACTCTAGAGAAGTATGACGATAAATAAATTATTGAGAGTGAACCAGATAGTTCTCAGCCAAAAAACAAACCATTTTTTACCTGCCTCATTGGGTACTTAACAGTTCTGGAATATTAAAAATTTTACTAATCCCGTCATATGATGGGCTATATGCTAGTTTCGTAATAAAGATACCAAAGAAAACTAACAATCTTAGTTTAAGTAATGTTAACAACTAGCATATAGCCCATCACATGACGGGATCAGTGAAATTTTTATTTTTCCAAAATTGTAAAGTACTTTATGAGGCAGGTAAAAAAAATGGTTTGTTTTTTGGCTAAGAATTACCTCGCAACAAAAAATAATCGATGATCCAATTTAAAATGATCCCACATGTACCTAATCTATTATTGAACCCAAATAGAAAAGAATATTATAAGGTGATTTCACGCAGTAGGGCAAATTCTCAACTGATGACAATTCTGGATTTAGTTTCAAACGGAAGGGCAGTTTATTGTTTGTCTATTGGCTATTAAACACGTGAAAATGAATGGGAAGGGCATTATAGTAGGTCGTGACGTTGCGACAAATTGCCTTATTTACGTAATATCTAAGTTCAATGATAAAACCTATGAAAATAAGGCATAATTTAAATAATTTAAAATAAGAAATGATTCAATGGGAGGGTTAAAGGAATGACGTCATAATGCTAGAAAAAATGTTATTTTTACCTATTTATTATGGTATAAATGGATGAATTTAATCGCCTGCTCTTAACCGGGGAATATAGGAGTTGAAATAATGGCATTAGAAGCTCTAAAAGAGGGGAAGGGGTGAATTTCGAACGTTTTAAAGAAGGCAGTATTTTTTGCTGCGATATGAAGTATATTTATATCAATTTTAGAATAGGATCGATAGTTTAGGAAAAGATAAACATGACTCTCTTTGAATTTTGCTAATTATGGATGCCTCTATCCATTCCGGGTCCAACCGATTCATAAAATCGAGGACAGACGTGTAGATAACTTAGGCTATTATTATATAAGGGATTAGATTGCAAGCTTTCATCTCGCATTTTGATACTGCAAGTTATGTTAAAAAT
>CM063499.1:64732713-64750213 GCA_032207245.1 Pardosa pseudoannulata
TCTTTAAAAGAAACGTATTTTCCAACAGTATAACAGTTAGTTCCTGTAGCAGTGTAGACGCCACCCACAGTTTTCAGGATCTGACCAGTTTTATAGACAAGTCTACAATTACATGTGATCGTATATTTAATGAACACAACAAACATGTATGGGCAACGGTCTTTAATCCCAACTTTTTGTCTTTGTTTTGTTCTCGACTTACACCAAGCTGATTGGTGAGTAGACCCCTCAAAGTATCGTAAAAGTTGTTTGCTTTGGCAAATTCTATCACCACTTGAGTTTGAGATCATTGGTTTTTTTACACCTTGTATATGATTATGCGATTACGGGGCATCAAACTGTATGTAACTGAAGCCACTCCCGTTCTAGTGGATATATACGTAACAAATGATACTCACCCGCTCTTTTTGGTGGAAAGGTCGCGTACTACTGCACTTTGGTACCTGAAAGAAAGTACATAGATCAATAAATGAGGGTCATATACTCACTCATATGTATGTATGTATGTATGTATATATATATATATATATATATATATATATATATATATATATATATATATATATACATATATATACATATATATGTATTATTAAAATCCTTTATTTACGTACTTTAATATTGATTTAATTTAACTTTTGCTCATAAAGTACGTTCGGGGTTTGCGAGGTAATTCTGATTTTTCCCTCCAGACACGCTATAGACTTAATTCAGCCTCTGTCTCTACTACTTTAGCCAATAGTTAGCGCGTTCTCTTTAAACATGGGTATTTTTTATCACGTGATCAATTGTGCTTAGGGATTATTCGTAGTCTTTTTAGCTAAGGAATCCCTACTTGAAAAGTGTATGTGCGGGATCTCATTGTCTGTGTACACGAAGTTGTAAAGGGGCATGTTGTACGGATTTCATGTTTCTTACCAGAAATAAACTGTGTTGTAATTTTGAACGAGTTTCGCCCATATTACACACACACACACACACACACACACACACATATATATATATATATATATATATATATATATATATATATATATATATATATATAATGGGTTTTCTTATCCACTACAAACTAAGATTGATTGTAGTGCTGGATATGATGCGGCCATTATATTATGCAAGAAATCAGGAAAATTCGAAGTTGACAATCTATATTTAGAGTTCACCTGGACAAACTTTTTACATTTGCTTATGTAGTGTTGTGAGGGCACAAGATAGCCAGCCAGAGTGTCCAGATTAATCAAGTGGGGACTCATAAGATGTGAAACTAAGTCACATAAAGGATTTATATAAGATTAGTTCAGCAAAGCAGAAATTAATTTGATGTTCTCGAAGTCACCAAAGGTTACAACAAGTAAAAGAGAAGCAAAACCATTTAAGATGGAAGAGCAAAACCATTTAAGAGATGGAATGTGTAAAAATCTAAAGAAAACTTTAAATATATTAAAAAATGGTCAAACATCAGGCATTCGTACTCCATTACCGACCATAAATTTATCCACTTCCTCTTGGTCGATTCTCTGTAATCTGATTGGCCACCCCATGGTCGGTTCAATCTCTCAGTTAAACAAAACGCTTCATTCCCTCTAGAATCGGCGACATGAATAGATGTCCCTGGCGATATAAACATTGTGTGTATATCTATCCCTAAACATTCTACTCTGTAGATTTCAACTGTTGTGAACTTACGAATCCCCCACTCTATCTCTTTCATCTTTTAGTTAATTATTTCCGCTCGTTGTCATTTTTACTGTTAGAAATTTCAGGATTAGTGGGTTAGGCCCAGAGAATCCTGTTACACCCCGCTGTGAAGGAAATGAAAGTAGAGAAGGAATTTCCAGAAATATAGTTTAGAATACAGTTGTAATTAAGTTGGTCAGTTTGGATTTAGGGTGGGGTGGCTCATAAGAGCACCAGCACTGCGACTCAAGGCCTATTGTACTGAAAACCCCCCATTTACTGGAACAAAAGAGTCCGATCAATAAGTTAAGAATATTAACAGTTAAGTCTCAGAGAAAAATAGATGACACAAATCTAATCAGCAACTTAACCGGGAAGTTAACTAACTCCCACGGCTCGATAAAATGATAACCAAGAAATTCAAAACCCTTAGCAGTGTAGTAATCACAATCGCACAAAATGTGCAGTGAACTCTCCTCCGCCTCCTGACAACCCCTACATACCGGGCTATCCATGATGCCAATAATCTTAAGGTGCCTCTTTAGGCAACAGTCACCTGTCAACAGACCAATGGCCACCCTTAGTTGCAGTTCATTCTTGCTGAGCTTAAGTAGCTCCTTAGTCCTCAGCCAGAGATATCCCTGGTTAAGCTCCTTAATTACCAGAATTAAGCCGAGCCTTATAAGTCTCTTCCGTTAGGAGATCCTTAACAGTCTTCCTAATCACATTGTGAGGAAGACCATGTACCGGTTCCGGCCCAATGAAGGGCAGCTCAGAACCGTACTTCGCCAGATTATCAGCAATTTCATTGCCAAAAATACCGCAGTGCCCAGGAACCCAGACCAGGGTTACTTTATTAACCATAGCCAGATGGTTGATGGTCTTATAGCAATCCCACACTAATTTGGATGAGAAGCAATAGCTATGCAAGGCCAAAAGTGCGGCCTGACTGTCAGAGAAAATGTTTATTCTCCAATTATTATTATTCTGGTCAGTTTAGTTAAATAGCATTACATACATATACACTTATAAATATATTATAGTACAATAGGCCTTGAGTCGCAGTGCTGGTTAGAGATGTAAAAAACCCGGAATTTTGAAGAGGTAGGAATAAACCAGGGAATTTTGGGGAATAAACCTGGAATTTTGGGAACTTTGGGAAGAAATCATTTTAAAATTGTTTACATTTATTTTTTACAGTGGCTAATTAAGAACTAGCATATTATTTCTAAGAGATTTTTTTTTTAACTTTTGGCAATATATATATATATATATATATATATATATATATATATATATATATATATATATATACATACACATATATATACATATATATATTCAAGAAATAATAGCAATGGGCATTTAAATGATTTTATAGTAGTACTTATGTATTTAATTACCTTATTAGTCTTATCAAACACATAACTGGTTGCTTCAATTTTAATTGCTAATATAATAATTATATACATTATTTTTGATCATTATTTATTATGTAAATTGCTTTATGCTAAACTTTTTCCCCTACTTTTATAATATAAAAATAAATATCTTTAAATTTAAAATAACAGTTTATTATTTTTTGTAATGCATATATCATTTAAAGGTGTAATCAAATGGCACTGTTGCATTTTGTGTTCAATTCCTGCACAGACACCAAGTTATCCAAGAAAATAATGATTTATGAGTTTTATGACACTACAGATTATTGCCTAATATTTAAGTAATAATAAAAATATTGGATATTTCTCTAAGGAAAAATATACTCATATTTTCATGCTAAACATGATACCTTGCCAAATATAGCTAGTTAATCCCAATTATTCAATTTGTTTTCATAGCATATAGTAGTCAAATTTCGTGAAAATATCAACTTTTGAGGTCTACAACAAAGACAGAAAAAAATGGTGGTTCTCATTGTGCCATTGGAATTGGCGACTTCAAAATACTTCAAAATTCCCATGTTTTGGAAATTTTCAAAATTTCCTTCCCAAAAAACCCGGTTTTTTCCCCTGCTCCCAAATCTAGTGCTGGTGCTTTTATGAGTCGCCCCACCCTAAATCTAAAATAATATATATATATATATATATATATATATATATATATATATATATATATATATATGTGCGTGTGTGTGTGTGTATATATATATTATATATATATATATATATATATATATATATATAGCTTTGATAGGGGCGTCCAAATACTATCTTACATGTAGGGACAGGGGGTGAATAAATACTATCTTGCATGTAACTCAACAAAGATCCAGACCAACATTCCTAATCCCAACTCTCCGTAAATTGCTTCAAAAATTAATCGCGAAAAGACTCATCTACCATTACGAACTCAATAGACTTTTTTTTTGTTTTTGTGTAATTTTAATATTTTAATTTTATGGTCGGAATGCTGGCTTTGTCCCCTGCGTGAAGCACTGCTGCCGGAAAGTCAGACCGAACCAACAATCCAACACCTACACCCAACCTTCGGCTGGGTGGCTGGTTATAGGGTAGTACACTACCTTGCACACAGGTGGCTAATAACCGAGAATTTATCCTATATGTACTGCAGATACGAGCGGATCCAAAATTGCATTCCAACTCGTATCGCAAATGAACGTTGAACAAAAGGAAAAAAGATTGAGCCGTTAACCAAAACTTTACATTTATTTCGACTTCATTCAAATATTTCCACGATGGAAGACATTAGCGAGGTGAAAGACTGATGCACCGCTGTTCATATCTCGCGCCGGTAAGTATTGTTGTACCGGCACAGTTACAGTTACATGTCACCTCCGCACGTCGCTCGACCAAGGAGTCTGGGGTGGCTACGCGTCACCGCAGTACATATATTAATTATATAATGTACATTATTATATACATTATATATATATGTGTGTATATAAATATGTATATTTGGCGACTAGGTTTATTCATATATGTATTGAAATTCCTATAGTAATTGAAAGAGAGCGAGAGAGGGATACAGAGAGAGATACTGACTTTGTTGGTGCTCCGTCGCTCTTCTGCCTCAAGACATTCTTCCACTGCGATTCGGACTCCACCAGGTTGTAGTTGCTGCCACACGGACGACTGCAATACAGAACAACACTATCATGCTACGTACTTTTATGTCCCTATATCATCTCTATTAAAACAGTATTCCTCTACATTTCACCTTCTACTGATGTCAATTCATAACATCCTTCGATTCCCATACCAAATACTTCTAGTAGGAAAGCAGCCTCGAAAGCCTATTAAATATGTCAGAATTCGTCCGTGGTCCAGAAACGTCAGTAAATTAATCATTTAACGGTAGTTGTTGAAGGTAAGTATTTACACTCATGCCCAAATTATATTTATATACACCAAAATAACGATATTTGATAACATATCCAATAAATGGATTTATATTTGCGGGAAAATCAGGGAAAAACAATACTAATAGCTTTATTCAATCAAAAGTAATTAAATAATATTCGATATTCTAGGCTTACGTCATCCAAAGCTAAATCAAGAACTTTGCGTAAAATGAATATTTGAGTGAAGTTTTGTTACACAGTATTTGATTCCAGTGAGTAAGAACTCAAATCGGTTAGTTGTGGCTTCGAAGAATCTGTGGAGTGGAGAATAATAGGCCGTTTAAAAGCAAGGCGGTCAACCACGAAAGCAGACAGGTGATTGACAGGAAGTCTCAACGTTATGGTCAAGTTTCAAAACTATGGAACTGTTGTAAAGATGTAAATTAATGCAACTGCTTTTGAGAAACTTGCAACAACTATAACAACGATATCTTGCAACAACTGTCCGTTATTACAGGAAGTCTAATGCCGGCCAGTTAGGTTCAGAGCTTGCAGTTAATACTGGAACTGCGGTATCACTTAAACGATATACAGAAGCCTTAAATGAAAAAAGTCTGTATGCCAGAAACCTAATGATTGGTGTATTACTTTCTTCATATAAAAAAAGGGATCGCTGTAATTACTGCAAAAAACATCAGAACTAGAGTGAAAATCGATGATTTTATGTTCCCTTTACTGATGAATCAATGTTTAGCTTTAAGCTATTCTAAACGTGTTTACATCTGGATGGTGTTGGAAACATGAAATTACCCTTCGAACATAATGGAACGTGACCGTTTCGGTAGAGAACATATGATGGTGTGTGAAAGAATAATGATCGATAGACATAGACCCTACAAGTTTTCAACGACGGATCTGTGACAACCCAGCGATATCGGGATGAGGTCTTAGAGCTCTACTAAGACCTTTCAGAGGTGCATATGTATTTCGCTTTTTATTTATGGACGATATTGCTCTCCCGCACTGAGAAAACATTGAATATCTTGAAAGTGAATACACTGAATAAATATTTTGTCCATTAAAGTCTCCTAATCACAACCCGATAGCGATCTTATGGGACTACCTAGGAAGAGAAATTTCAGAAAGACTTCCACATTCTAGAGATGTAAATGCTCTAAAGACGGTATTGCTGGAAGTATCGAGCTTTGTTGGCCTGTCAGTGGTTAAGAATCTTATTTCCAGCATAGAAACACGTTGTGATTTGTGTGTACACATCCCATTCTATATAAAATTCGTAAGGATTCTTTTTTTCATGATTATTCATTTCTTTTCTAAACTATCTTTGTCACTTTTTATTATTCTTATTGTTTCAAGCTACAGCTACATATAAAAAGCAGTACTGTTATTTCTTTCTGTTTAGGTGTCATAATGTTATGTGTCATTCCAGAAAAAATCATTAAACTAGAGTTCGCATTCTCGGAGGAAAAATCAAATTTATTCGTGAAAATATAACTTTGGACACGAGTATATTTTTTACACCACCTACAACAGAGAAGATTTTTTACACTTAATGTCCCAAAACTATATCCACTTCCAAAAATTTAAGGTATCCCCAATTGTGTTTCACAGTATAGCTTAATAAAAAATACGGTAACCAAAAATACAGCAGTTCTACGACTGATTAAACTCCATCTTGCCAACTCTGGCATAAAATTTCGGAAAAATGAAAAAAAAGTATAAACACGTTTTTATCTATGCATATATATATATATATATATATATATATATATATATATATATATATATATATATATATATATATATATATATGTATGTGTGTGTGTGTGTGTGTGTGTGTGTGTGTCTACGTATACATATATCTATTATATATACGATATATAGATATTTATGCTTATGCCTGTATATATACATGCATATGTACATTTATTTACACAGATATATGCATATATATATATATACATATACAGAGAAGGAGAGAGAATTAGAGACTAATGTAACCATATAATTTTATATATTTATAGATATCCAATTTTTTTTATTTGATGTTTTTGTAATTTAAGGTTTTAGGGAAGCCAATGCGTTCCTTTGCGGCCCGACTCTTCAAGTAGTGGATGAGAAATAAATATGGGAGGGAATCCTCTTTCGTGTAGTCTCAAAACAGATTACAAACGCAGATCCACTTACACGTATGCATACATACATACATACATACATATATATATATATATATATATATATATATATATATACATACATCTATACATACATCTATACATATATATATACATATATATACATGCATATATATATACATACATATATATACATACATACATATGCATATATATATATATACATATATATACATACATACATATGCATATATATATATATATATATATATATATATATATATATATTTCAATCATTTTTTGCCTCCTCTCAAAGGGAGCAGTTCAATGACAAGTCAGCTTGCAGTCGTAGAACCGTAGACGACTGAAAACGAAATGGAATGCTTTGATCAAACTGACATATTTATTCATGCATGAACTCTCACAAACGACTGTTCGCAAAACCTGTACATCGTGCTTAAATAGTTGTCTGAGCGAACCAATCATTAATTACCTACAAGTCACGTGGGTCAAAGCGATGACGTAGTTTAAGCTTCATAATCTATTTTTAGTTACTTATGTAACCGGAAGGGGAAACAAAGACATTCACTACGGTTGCTAGAAAGGTATGCCAGAAAGGATAGAATCGAACAGAAAATGAATTGAAGATAGACATAATTACGTTGGTTAATTTTTAGGATAAAAATATCATTACATTTACATACACAACCCGCTATTTGGAGTGTAGAGAGTGCTTCTTACCTGTGCCGCCTTCTACTTCTCTTGTGCTGAGAATCAGAATCACTGCCGCTGCCACCGCGGGAATGACTCCTGAAACGGGGATTAGAAATGGCGTCACATACATATAAGATAATGTATACGCATTCATATACACATATAGATATAATTGTTACATACTATACATATGGATTATTTCCGCAAAATGTTTGCAATTTAAGGATAAAAGAGGCCGAAAATTATTTAAAAATACAAATATGATTACTTGCTTAGTTTTGGCAAGCTAGATGGGACGAAGGCATATCAGGAAGAAACATTCATCGACATTTTCCAAGGGTGTCGACAAATAGATTTAAATCTAACTTCTATCTAAATATGCTCCTTACAAAACATGGAATATTCCCAGTGTACCAAGCAGAAAGATTTGGAGGAAATCCAATGTGTTGGTGTGGAGAAGAAGAAGGAACGTTGGAACATATAATCGATTGCGAGGAAGTATCAGAAATTCGGACTAAGTTCTTCCCCAAGAACTATAAAGAAGCGAAATTAGAACTTTTTCTTGCATCACAGAAATCAAGGCAAGGACTCGAGGAAATCATGAAACATTATTGTAACTTAGCAATTCCAAGATAATCATGTAACCTATGAAATTGTATCTTTGTAATCTGTATAACTCTTTGTAAATATTGTATATATATTGTATATATATATATATATATATATATATATATATATATATATATATATATATATTATATATATATATATATATATATATATATATATATATATATATATATATCAACTCTGTATAACTATGTATCTCTTTATGTAACCCAGATTGAATAAATAAAGCTCCAGGATTGGCTCAAAGACCGCAGTATGGTGCGTATAATCGCGGTTACGCAAAATTCGAACTTAATCAATCCTCTTTAGATCATACCAGCAGAACTGGCTCGAAATTTGAGGCCCCGCACAGCTTCGTCTTGTGCCGGCCTCGTCGGGGGGACACCATCGGGAGGTCTTGCGATGGCGAGGCGCGGGCGGTAGAGGTGCATTGTCACAGCCGTCTTAAGACTTAAGGGTCTTGAGACGGCTTTGGCATTGTACGGGCGGAGGACCGAGGAACCGTAAGGTCCGTGGTCCCACGGATGTAGTTGGAGTCGTACTGGGCAGCAGTGCCGCTGTACGACAATTCATTGATTCTGGATGGCTAAGGCCGGGGCAGAGTATGACCACTCTTACTTGCTTAGTTTTAGGTTATATATATGTACACTGATCGAAACAATTAGGGGAGTACATAGTTTTAACGAAATTAAACAAATACTTACACCGATAAGTAACACAAAATATATCCTCCAGAATTTAAAGCCTAGCAGGAAACAGAAGAAACATTTCATATGCAAATCAAAGACACTGACGTCAAAAACCAGAAAAAGAATATAAGGCCAGAAATCGGGATGTTGCAGAAATATTTATTTTACTGTCATAACTGCAAAATTCGATTGCTCAGTTATTCTTTTTTGAGAAAAGGTGACTTGAATATACCTCAACAACCTTATTTACCGGAATCCATGCCATCGCGCATTATAGGTAGACTTGAATCCGGGCAAACACAACGTAGAGTCACCAGAAGTGTCGTTGCAAGGCTGTGGAATCGATTCCAAGAAACAAGGAATGTTAAGGCGCCTCCACACTATGGTCCACTGCAAGTCATCACCACCGTCTGGAGGGGCTTTGGCTTACCGTGGCCGATGGCGGCAGACGATAAAATAGCCTTGGCGGACGATGGCTTCGGAGGCGGTTTTTCTCCAAAGATCAAAGGCAGCCAGATGCGCAACTTAAGTGCGCAGTAGACACTATGGACGAATCAATGCGTTCATCTCATTCAGTGGCCCAGCGTGTGGATACGACCCGTGAACCATCGTTCGAGGTCACCATCAGGAAGTGGTGAACAACTGGCCTTAGTGTGGAGGCTACATTAGACGTTGACCACGGAAAGGTCGACCACGCGCCACTACAGTAACTGATTAACGGTATATACTGTTAAAGGCTCGTCGAAACAGAACAAACAATGCTACTCAGCAGCAAAGACACTTTCTCTCGGCAACAAGACGAAGGGTGTCCAGCAAGACCGTAGCCAGAAATTATTTTCGGAGGGGGACCAAGGGAGAAAGACATCTTTATTTGTGAATGATACTTCAATTGATGAAAGGGAAAGCACTGTATTTCCGGCCAGCGGCCCAGGAAAACTTTAATGGTCTGAGCGGTTGTTTTTTTTAAGAGAATAACTGTTTATGTTCATAGCAGATAGCAAACACACACACACACAAACGTAGGACATTGTCTATGTACAAAATGGTCTTTCAAAATTTCGGGGGAGGGGACAAGTCCACCAAATCCCTCCCCCTGCCAACGGCCTTGGTGTCCAGCTACACGGTACGTAATATGTTTCATCAGGGAGGTCACTACGTACGTAGGCCATTGGTCTGCATTCCGTTGACCTCACGCCCCCGTGAGGCCCGAAGAAGATAGGCTGCTGAACATCGAGATTGAGAGCAACAAATTGGAAAAGTGCTGATTACAGACGAGTCCTGATCCAGTTGGGAGTGTGACACCCGACATGTTTTGGTATAGAGGGAAAGGGGCATTCAAAATAACCCCACATTCATTCTTGAAAAGTCACAATACAGACGACCTGGTTGGATAGTATGGGGTGGAATCAGCATAGGGGAACGTACGGACCTGTATATGATTCGGAATGGTTCTACTTTGACGGCCTGAAGGTTTGCAGACGAGATTCTGAGACCTCATGTCATTGGAGATTCCTTTGTTTTTCAGCATAATGCCAGACCGGCCAGCATGCTCTCCTGACCCTCCATCCAATCGAACATATTTGAGACATGCTTAGAAGACGCATTGTTGCGAGACCAAGGCCTCCTTTTGTTCTCCAAGACTTGGAGATGATCATTCTTGAGGAGTGGAACAGTATCCCCCAGTCTTATAACATCATCGCATCTATGCAAAACAGGTGTGCAGCAGTCTTAGCTGTTCGAGGAGACCACAGGCCATATTAAAAATCTCGCATCATAAAAATACTTTTTTTTATCGTTTACATGGAACAAAATTGTTGCACTAATATTCTTTTCATATTTCCCCCCCCCCCATATTTTCAAAGAATTAAAGCGTAATTACAATTTTTTACATCTTTTTTTGCTGTATTATGCCAATACGTCACTGTTTCGCATGGTTTAATTTTGTGCAGTGCTTTGTTTATTTTTATGTAGTATATATATATATATATATATATATATATATATATATTTATGTATGTATGTATATATATGTGTGTGTGTGTACATATGTGAGAATATAATACATATATCTATGTATTTATGCATATATATGTACATATTTAATGCATATATAGATATATACATAAATATGTACATTACTTTTATTTATATTTTGCCTAGTGAGAGTTCTCGGCAGTTCCTACGACACAGGACCAAGATGAATAAATAAAGCTCCAGGATTGGCTCAAAGACCGCAGTATGGTGCGTATGATCGTGGTTAGGCAAAATTTGAATAATTAATTAATCCTCTTTAGATCATACCAACAGAACTGGCTCGAAATTTGAGGGCACAGCTTCGTCTTGTGCCGGCCTCGTCAGTGACACCATCGGGATCTTGCAATAGCGAGGCGAGCGGTACAGGTGCATTGTAAGTAGGACCGAAGAATAAAGCCGTGGTCCCGCGGATGTAGTTGGAGTCGTACTGGACAGTGCCGCTGTATGACAATTCATTGATTCTGGATGGCTAAGGCCGGGGCAGAGTATGACCACTCTTACTTGCTTAGTTTTAGGTTATATATATGTACACTGATCGAAACAATTAGGGGAGCACACGGTTTTAACGCAATTGCGCAAATACGTACACCGATAAGTAATATAAAATATATCCTCTATAATTTAAATAGCAGCCTAGCAGGAAACAGAAGAAAAATTTCATATGCAAACCAAAGTTCATGACGTCAAAAACCAGAAAAAGAATGTAAGGGCAGAAATCTGGATATTGTAGAAATATTTATTTCACTGTCATAACTGCGAAATTAGATTCCTCAGTTATTCTTTTTTGAGAAAAGATGACTTGAAAATGCTTCAACAACCTGATTTACCATAATCTATGTCATGGCGCATTATAGGTAGACCTTAAATCCGGAAAAACACAACGTAGTGTCACGAACACTATTGGAATCACCAAAAGCCCAGAAGTGTCCCAAGAAACAGGGAATGTTAATAGAACAAATCGACCACGCGCCATACAGCAACTGATAACGGTTATACTGTTAACAGCTCGTCGAAACAGAACAGACAATGCTACTCAACTGTAAAGACAGTTGCTCTCGGCAACAGGACGAAGGGTGTCCAACCAAACAGTACGTAATAGGCTTTATCAAGGAGGGCTCTATGCACGCAGGCCATTGGTCTACATTCCGTTGACCTCACGCACAGTGCTGCCAAAAAAGGGCTGCTGAACATTGAGATTGGAAGAAACATGATTGGAACATGCTGTACACGAGTCCTGATTCAGTTTGTAGTGACATCCAACGTGTTTTGTATAGAGGGAAACATTCGAAATAACTCAAATATCATTCGTGAAAAGTAATACAGACGATTGGTTATTATTAATCAGCATAGGGGAAGAACGGACCTGTATATTATTCGGAATGGTAAATTTGACGGCCTGAAGTATGCAGACGAGATGCTGAGACCTCACGTCATACCTTACGCTGCAGCTATTGGAGACCTTTTTTTTTTTTTTTTTTTTTTAAGCATAATGCCAAATATGGAGTGGCCAAGCATCCTCTCCTGACCCTCAATCCAATCAAACATGAAATTGAGATTTTCACAAATGTGTTTTTGAATTGGATTTTCGTCATGTTTCGCAGTTTGTAAGAGGAATTGCGCCACTAATTTTCAACCAACCAATCGAACATGTTTGAGACATGCTCAGACGACACATTTCAGGAGACCAAGGCCTCCTTTTGTCTCTAAGACTTGGAGATTGCACTTCTTGAGAAGTGTAACAGTATCCCCCAGTCTTATCGATAACATCATCGCATCCATGCAAAATAGGTGTGCAGCAGTCTTAGCTGTTCGAGGAGACCACACGCCATATTAAAAATCTTGCGTCATAACAATACTTTTTTTATCGTTTACATGGAACAAAATTGTTGCACTAATCATCTTTTCACATTTTCCCCCATATTTTCAAAGAATTACAGCTTAATTACAATTTTTTACATCTATTTTTTCTGTATTACCATTGATGCGCGAGAACCATTCATTTTATGCCAATACGTGGCTGTCTCGCACGCTTTTCTTTCGTGCAGTGCTTTGTTTATTTTTTGTGCAGTTAAATATATATATATAAATATATATATATATAAATATATATATATAATATAAGTGTGTGTGTGTGTGAGAGAGAGAGAGAGAGACAGAGAGAATATAATACATATATGCATGTATATATGCATATATATAATATATATATATATATATGTATATATCTAATACATATATAAATATATGTACATTATATTTATTTATATTTTTCAAAGTGGTATTGGGATATTGCCTCGAGCTCCTAAGACGCAGATCCGAGGATCGATTTCCGGGCTGGGCAAGGTTGATTCAGCCTTTCATCCTATCAGATAAAACTGTGTACCAAGCATGCTTGGGAACTAAACACCGGGGTAAGGTTGACCACCTAACCGGGACATATGCTTCGTACGCCAGGGCCTTGGTCTCGAAAAAGGAGATTGGCCCCGCAGGCCCTGTCCCCTAAGATGGACTGTTGCACCGAATAGGAGTTTATGTTACGATATTACATATATATATATATATATATATATATATATATATATATATATATATATAATGATTTTATTTCATTTATTTATTTATAACTTTATGCAAAAAACATTTCGAACCACGATGTAAAGAATTTTATGCTCAGATAAATGACTAGTTGCTAAATTACCTATTATTTTCACTCGTGCAACAATAGCATTTCATGTGCTGCCATCTTTTTTTTAAGTGCTAATATTATTTATACATTTCCACGTTATAGATGGGCAGAACAGTTGTTAATACCGACAGTGACCATCTAGTGGATCAAAGAATGCCTGTCCGAAACTAGGTGATTCCGACAAACCGTGTAGATTAGTACAAAATACAAACGGACACTCTCTTTTATATATCTAAATATACACAATATTTAATTTATATAAAATATATTATATATATATTATAAATATAAATATATATATAAATATATATATATATATAAATTATATATATATAAATATATATTTACTGTGAAAGACCGAAATCTGGAGAAATACTTTCATAATGTCAACATTCATTATGTTTGGTGTATGTGAATATTTGCTAAATACCCTTATTTTCTGACTTACATATAATGTCAACATTCATATATAAATATTTGTAATTTTATACATATTACATTGCACTAATGGTGAATGTTGAACATGTCTATATTATATTTTTTCTCCGTAATTCATTAAATCTATAGTAAAAACATGTAACTGTTTAACTTAAAACACCGAACACTCTTAGAACAAAAAATAATACCAGTAATTAATTTTATGTGATTGACGATATACTATCTTATTTGTTGTAACAAATTAAACTGTTGTTGCAATTTGAATTGCACAAGCGTCCCTTACATTTATAATGGAATTTAGTAATGAAATATTTCTTTTTGCAATGACAGTGATATAGCCATGCCCTCCACTTCTCGAATTAGCTTCAGCGGCTTCTCCCAGCACGACATAATCTTGACAATAAATTTCATCTATGGAGTAACTTTCTTACAAAATAAAACTGATTACGATAAAGCTGCTTGATATTTTTTGGTTTTCTTATTTATAAAAGTCGGAGTCTTCTATTACAACAACAAAATACATTTCGGGCTTCTGTACGACCATCGACATAATCTTGTATTAGAGTGTCATAAATTTGAGCAGGAGGAAATTTTCTTTTTAGGTTATAAACATTTTCGTTGCATGATTAGAAGATTATTTTGCGGCGTCTTTAATAGAAATAAACTTCTGTGTTTAGTCATTGATAGAATAGTAATTGAATATCTTCATTTATTTTTTCTTTAATGGATACAGGGACTTTGGAGTATTCCTTCATGGTATGCTATTTTAACATATATTATTATATGTTTCAATAATAAAGTATAATTAAAACGTAACAAAAATATTTTTTTCAACATTCACCATCAGTGCATGGGGATTGTCGACATACACCAGTGATAGTAATATGTAAGAATATAACAAAATATTCAGTCTTCGATATTTGGTGTATGTTCGACATTCACATGAATTTACATTTTTTAATCATTATGTATATATATATATATATATAATTATATATATAAATATATATATATTTTATTAATATATATATAAATATATATATATAAAATTTATATATAATATTATATATATATATATATATATTAATATATATATATATATTATTTATAAATATATATATATATATATATATTAAATATATAATTTTTATATAGATTATATATTTATATATATATATTATATATTTATATATATATACTATTTATGAAATATATATTATATATTTAAATATATAATATAATATATATTATATATATATTTATAATATATATATAAAAATATATTATAAATATATTTTTATTTTTAAATACATTTTATACTATATATATATATTTATTTTATAATATTATATTTAATATATATATTTTTTATATATTTTCAAATTATTTATAAAAAATATATATTTTTATATAATATAAAATTTATTTATAAAATATTTCTGGCACTTCATGTTCTAGAACCAATAGTAACAAAAATCTAACATTCATATAAATATTAAAACAGAAAGGAATAAGTACCAAAATTTTCGCTTCGGCAAAATTGAAATCATTTAAAAGTGTGTACAATGACTTAATAGCGCATTTACAGAATCAATTCTTTGCAGTTTGGCTATCAACAAAGCAAATATCAATCCCAAAATAGTTTTTTAAATGTTAAGTATAAGTTATGATATATTTTATAGCATGTTAAACATTTCCAATGAGTGTTGTAAATAATTAGTGAATTCACAATGACACATCTTACTGTATTCACCGCTTTCTATTTACGCCCCTGATCCAAACGATAGATCGGGGTTACAGAGTATAAAGAAAAAGTCTCACCTGTGCCTTCTGTGATTTCTGGAAGACTGCGACGCTTCGCTCTCGTTGTCCGACTGGCCACGACGAGCGCGGTGCCTGACGGGAAATAAAATCGATGACGTCATAAACACCCAGCAGGTATATAGAATCATTCGCTTGCTTTTTTTATTTTAACTCTTTTAGGGACGGTCTCATCAAAGTCGTTTAACGACTAACCGCGATTAATCTCTGTTTAAACGGAGAATTGCGTCCCACCATTGGTTGGC
The DNA here is from genome assembly GCA_032207245.1 of Pardosa pseudoannulata. NCBI lineage: Eukaryota > Metazoa > Arthropoda > Arachnida > Araneae > Lycosidae > Pardosa > Pardosa pseudoannulata. The sequence continues at coordinate 64,749,108 of CM063499.1, forward strand.
GCCATAGGTTAATCTAGGTTAGCCGTTAAACGACTTTGGTGAGACCGGCTTTAACTATTCTATTTTATTATGATATGCATTAGATATAATATATATAATATATTATGTATTAGTATTACGTACATTAGATATAAAGTATACCAATTATTAACCACTTGCCTGTGACGCTCGAACTTAATTCGAGCAAAGCAAAAGCGCCAATTTTGGAAAAATAAATAACCACACAATAACATTTTGATGATGATAATTAGCCAATTTTGGATTTATTCGACCTAAATAACAACGTAATAACATTTTGACGATAATAATTAATGAAATTAAAGAAAAAGTTTCGATTTTTAACGCGTTTTTCTCAAATATATTCCACAGGCAAAGATTAAGTACCAATTACTTATTACACTGGTGTGCAAAATTTAAGCAACAGGTGGGTTTTTTGCCATAACTCCGAGAGAAATCATCTGAAAGGCATGAAATTCAGAAACGAGCAGAGTATTATGTACGTAAAGGATGACGAAAGCATCGGTGCTGAGAAAGGCATACAATGCATACGGTATGGAATCCTATACTATAATACGAGGAATGGTTGTCAAGTCGAAAATCGCCCCAGAATTAATAAACTGTAGTAAACTTGGGGATCTGGGGTTTTTGGTTACGAGGAATCGATTGGCATCGGTTTTGACGCGCTAAGGTCACGTAGTTCGGCGCTACAGATAGGGCCGGGTTCGAACCCCGGTGCGGGCAAACTTTTTTCTCATGCGTCCAAACCAAGTGAAAATTGGTATTTCGACCTCAAAGCTGTAGACTAAACACAGAATAATAATATAAAAGTCCGTGATTATTCTATGATATCAGGAGCCGCTCTGACGCGCCAGTTTCGGTGCACACGAACGTTTTAAAACTGATTTCGATTTAAATCACCGTCAACAAAGTTCAATTTCAACATTCATCAATTTCAAGCTACATTTTCAACATGCAGAACGCACCTCTACATGAAATGTTCAAGGAGCCGAATTTTGGAACAACAAGCGATCAACTCAATTATACCCGCAAATGGACAACTAGAAGATACCGTCATTGTCAGAATGCTTTTCCATTCAACACACTTC
>CM063499.1:64755213-64772713 GCA_032207245.1 Pardosa pseudoannulata
AAGTGGCAGCTGATAACACGTTCTTCTACAAAGTGATTTTTGAGAATGTTTTTAACAGAAAGGCTAATGTGTGGAGGAACTCCATCTTGGATTTTGGAGCATTTGAAACAACTAGTAAGTCTTATAAACCGAGATCTATATTTGATCTGAAAGACAATCAATCAAGCACCAAACCGGGCCCATTAGGCCGTGAGGCCCTTTAGGCTTACCTCGGCGGCGGTGGGTAGATCGCTAGTACTGGGCCACTCCACCACGAATTCGACCCTTTGAAGGACCATGAGCGCGACCGTCGCGAAGCAGGCTCTAACATGGGGCGATCGCAGAAGAGTTGCGCTTGTGAAGAAGGATAATTTGGAAGACTACTGAATGCTTAGCGGACCACTAGAAGTCGTAATTAGTGAGGGTGGCGCGAACCACGCGGACCAAAAAGGAGAGCTAAACAAGAGGAAGAGAGTGAATTTAGCTCGTGAATTAGCTTTAAAAAATGGGGGAGAAGAATTTTGAGTTAAAAAAAAGCCGAGATGGAACACTAAAAATGAGCCGTGGCTAACTGCGGGATTTGGGTCTTTTTGGTTCGCTGCGTAGACCTGCCCCATGCGTCTAGGCCTTCGTCTTATGCTGACTACCTTGCCAGGTCACTCATCAATGCAGGTGATCTGAAAGATAGCATTGTCCCGGACACACTGTGATCAACTGTAGAACATGCGATCTTACGATTTCAAATGATATCTGAAAACGATAGGCGCCATGTCTTGATGTAAAATTTTTTTTTGAGCTAGAGTAAATGATGTCTAAATGTGTAATTCATCAAAAACGCACTCTAATGATGAAATTTGGAACTAATTATTTTAATTCGCTCAAATAAATTACCATCCTTTTATTATATCCTACACAACATCTCATATAATGGTTTAAACTGTAGATAACTTTAAAGTAGGGTAGTTTAATTATGGACAGTCTCTATATATGTTTATGCATAAGCATGTGTTCATACATGCGCCACTCACATTTCGGAGCTGATCCTGTGTCGTAGGATGTCCAAGTCATCCGCTATGCGCCGCTGCGTTTTCCTCTGGAATAAAGACCCTTCCTTGTTGCCTTTTCCAACCTTACCCTCGGAAGCCGGTGGATCTTTCTCCGCTGAAACAAAAACATAATATACATATTCCGTACTTACATTAATACAGCGTCGTTGCATACATTAATGATTATGTAGTTTTCAGGCGCACTTGCATTAGGATATTCAGTGATGTAATGAGGAATTTGCACATGTGATTTACAACTTAGTGTTTTTCTGATAATTTCAGACTCGTAGATTCCAAAAATGTTCTCAAAAATGTAAAAAACTGGGTCCATCATTTAAAAAATTAATTTTAAAGTTAAGCGAAAATCACGTGACATCAAAACGCTCCGTGATTGGTTGTGATGTCATCGTTCATGCAGACCAATATTTTTGTATTGCTTTTAAGCGCGCACTATTTTCCGATTTTGTTTTTGCAAGTTCCTGAAATTTTCTAGCTATCAAAATTTATTTTTATTTAAACCTGAAGGTTTATTTTATCGATCTAGATAGCTTAGTTATCTCAATTTGTCATAAATGTCTCTTCTACCTGGATTTACCAAAAGACAATCAGACAGCCTCCCGAAAATTGACAGCATGTCAATGTTTTCTTTCTTGGCAAAAAACCCGGATTTTATGGGAGCAGAAATACGAGGAATTAAAACCCAAAGGTGTGTAAAATCATTTATATTTTTTTCCAATTTTACTTAACATGTATTAATACTTTATTCATGCTAAACACAGCTCTTTTGTTTGTAAACACAAACAAGTCAAATAAATATACATATATCATATACACACACATTTGTAGTAGCATCGTTTTTTATAAATAGAGACGGATGTAATATTAAAATAAAAATTAGAGGAGGTATTTATTGTGAGACCGGTCTCATTAGCCTTCGTGTTGCAAAAAGTAGACCGTAGCATTCCAAAACCAAACCAAAACAAAATCAATTCTTAGATATTTTAAATATGATGAAAAGAAATTTAAAATCTTTAAACGGCTTTACTTAATTATTTATACATTTTTAAATAGCAATACAATTTTATTGCCTTTAATATTAATGTCAAATTAAAAAATGTATAAAATTTCTCAAATTAAATTTAATTTTTAAAGTAATATAATTATTAAGTATTTTAAAAATATTATACTTTTTTTTTCAAATTAGTCACCAATTTAATCGAAAAATATCACTGTTACATTTGATACACAAGAAAGTATGCATCTCTGAAGAAAATATTTATAATACCTTGAAAATACATAACTTTCCCCTCCCCCCAAGTTATTTATTAGATAATTATATGCTTTAGATATTTATATGTTTTTCGATATTTATATGCTTTATAAAATATTTATTGTACTTGAACTCTGTGATAATACTCGAAAATTAGCAGTTTTAAAAGTTAAATAGCAGTGGTTAATCAACAATCCTTTTAAAGGTATAGATGTATTTTATATACTTTAATTGTTCTAAAATAGTAATATTTAAACAAATGCAAGCATTTATTTACCGAAAAATGGTCTTCACAAACCCATAGAGATGATTTATATGATAATTTGAGGTTTAATTTCTCATCCCTTTTCATCTCAGTTGTCCAGATTTTACGTGTATGTGGGTCTTTGGAAACGCTGAAAAATATCTTCTCATTGCAATTAGTTGTTGTATTTTTACAGAGTGGCACAATACAATATTTAGAGTATGATTTTTTAATGCCAGACATAACAAAAAAATTTCTATTATATGCGATACTTTACACAAAAACAAATTTAAAAGTCGCCTTTTAACATGTAAACAGCATAGGCGCTCGGTGTTTACATGAACGATGACGTCACAAACTCGGCGGAGAAAAAGTATCGTTTTTGAGAGACGTTAAAGAGTCCGCTATAAAACCCATTAGAAATCACTCATTAGGCCCCCCAAATGAAAGAAAAATAGCTACTGTCCTGCTTACTTTTTTGTCTTCTATCGTTAAAAATCAAAATTAGAAAACGTGAAAATTCCTCATCTTTGTTTAAAAGCACATAGTCAAAAATAATCCATAGTACAGAAAACGTCTAGGGATTCAAAGATTCCTTCAGTGTATATACAGTCAAACTTCTCGAAACCTGCTTATCTAAAAACCTGTCTATATAATTTTTTCAATTCCCTACATTTTCAATAAAATTTAACGTATTTTTCCAAACCTATCTCAAATTATTTTTTTAAACCTGTCTATCTCGAATTTTTCGTAAGAAACATAACATTAGTTTAGAGTATTGCGTTGACAACCACACAAGTTCCCATTTCTAGGAAAGACACTTCTAGTTTTTGCTCTCGGAGGGTTATTGGGTCAGGGACTGGTGGAATTGTAATCGGGTTCTCTGCTCTGGAATAATAAGGGATAGAATAGGAGAAATTTCGTTTTGAAATAGAACTGGTTCTCAGTCTATAGCCTAATGACTAAAGTATCATCGGGCAACTTGCTGTCTCAATTTTAGAGCTAAAAATGGCAGGTGTTAAAAGAAAATTAAATATTTTAACCATTGAAAAAAAATGGAAATTCTGTCATTTTGGAAGGAAAACCATTCTATGAAGAAAAGCGTTATCACCGCTAAATTTGGAATTCCACCTAGTACTATTTTACTATCATGAAAAAAAGATAACAAAAGAACTTCGAAAACGGCTACAAAACAATGAAAAAGAGCCGTGCATGGAAATAAAACTAAAAGTACTTCAATACTTTAAAAAATTCATAAAGTAATTTTCAATCTTTTGTATTTCGTAAAGAAATTTTCTTAGTCTATTTTCATAAAACCTGTGTATCTCGGAATTTTTTTTTTTACTCCCAAGAGATTCGAAATAGACAGGTTTGACTGTATATACTAGACTACCCAACAGACGTTGCCCTGTTTTAACGCTGTAAATCCAAACATCCCCTATATAATAATAACCTAAGGTGTCTGTCGGCAAATTTTTGAAGCGGTTGTACCTGGAACGGATACAGGCATCCATATTGAATTTTTATGAGTTAGGGTTAGCAGAATTCAAAACGAGTTCAAAATCTAAGCCATCTCCCCTTTTTTAGTGTTTAATGCTATTATTTCAAGCCTTATTCTCCCCCCGTTAAAAGCAGGCGATTAAATTTATCATTTTCGATACCATTCATATATGCCACCAAATAATCACTGTCCCGTTTGGTTTCGAAATCAGAAGTGTGATACTGAAGAATGTTCTCAATGGCGTTAATTAATTGCTCAAAACAGACGCCCTTTTAATATAAAACACTTTTTATTATATTTACGTATGCGAGATCTTTAAATGCACAGAAAATGTCACATAGAAGAATTTATGGCGTAAATAATATTAACATATTAAAGCACAAAAGCAACTCAAGAGCCATTTTTCTCGCATACGAAACAACAGCCATGTTTTCACTAAACAAAATCGTTCGTTGCCACTCGCAACTTACAGAGAAAAAATAAAATAAAAAAGATAATATGTGGGTAGAACATCAATTTTAACAGACGATTTGACATTCTCCCACCTAAGTTAACTTTTATCTTAAAATTTAACTTACAACTAACTACATAACAATAACAATAACATAATAGTAACAGTTCACAAGTCTAGTGCGCTATATAATAATAGCCTATCTGTCCGTCTGTCCACGAATTTTTGAAGCGGTTGGACCTGGAATGGAAATAGGCTTCATATTGAATTCTTAATGAGTTAGGGTTAGCAAAATTTAAAGCGAGTAAAGTTTATTTTCTCCTTAACTATCGATCTGATTCTAAAATAAATTGGTATAAATAAGCTTCATATCACAGCAAAAATATTGAAATTCACTCCTTCTTTTCGAGAGTTTAATGCGATTATTTCAAGCCCCATTTTATTAAGAGCAGGCGATTAAATTTATCAATTTATTATAGAATAAAAAGATGAAAAAAACATTTTTCTATCATTATGACGCATTCCTTTAACCCTTTTATTTAATCATTCCTTAATTTAAAGTATTTAAATATTGTCTGCGTTATTTTCACACGTTTTTATCACTGAAATATATTACGTAATTAATTTTCTTTTATATTTGGCTTAAATAATAGATTAGGATCATATGTGATAATTTTAAATTTAGTCTTCGATTATTTTTTGCTGCAAGATAATTCTCAGCCAAAAAAAAAAAAAAAAACCATTTTTTTATTTTTTTTTTTTTTTTTGACCTGCGTCACAGGGTATTTTACAATTCTGGAAAATTGAAAATTTTACTGATCCCGTCATACGACGGGCTATATGCTAGTTGTAAATGTTTTTTAAATAAATTATAAATGGATTATTTATCGAAAAAGGAAAAAAAAATATAAAAATATTTGACAACAGTGTACAACATCACAAACGTAATTAGATTAATAAAAATTAATCGCCAAATATTCATCAATTCGTACTGAATGAAAATGGCCACATAAAATCGGCATGATACATAAAATAATCTCAATAAGCGAGCATCATTTTTAGTAAAAAAAAAACATTTTCACCGATCAAATTGTGAATCTAAACTAATTATCAACTTTAAACAAAATTTTATCAAAACCATTCTAGATTAGGACTTTTTTTACAACACAGGACAGAAGAATCAGCCAGTTAATTACTTTAAATTTCTCTTATAAATGAACGAGTACTAATTTTCTGTCGTGAATTAGAAGCAGTAAGTAGAATCTTGAAGTTCATAAGTTGAAGTTATAAGTATAAAAAGGATCTTTTCACGACAAAAGCTTTCATCGAATAACAAAACAATTTTTATAACGAATTTCGCAACAGCGAGTGATCAAGCGGATTTTATGAAATGTATTAATCAGGATTATGCAACAATTTAGATATTCGAAGCGTGAACCATTTTTTCTGGGACAGGTGGAAAATGTGGCGAGTGGATAAATAATTAGCCTAGAATTAGTTTTGGGAGACTGGTAAAAGAATTTAAGACGGCGAACATTTCTTCAAATCTGAGATTATACAGCAGGGAAATTAGGTATTAAAGATTGAGAAGGGATAAAAGGAGAATGTCAGATATTTTAAGTGTAAAAATATACTTGATATGTATGTATACATACAAATATATATATATATATATATATATATATATATATATATATATATATATATGTAAAGACGGACTTCTCGTTGATTTTTGGTTGCAGTCATGATAAAAATGACACCGTTTTAGCTAAAGACTTTTATTAAGATATAGGACGGATTCCCAATTCATCTAAGGACAGACAAACTAAAGGGTTTTAGCATGAAGTTATATGTACAAGATTAACATGGGTCAACATCTCAGTCCAAATCTGTGGGAAAATCTCTAGAAAAATTGTCTGCGATAGCGCGCATCTCTTTTTGTTTGGAAATTTTTTCAATTTTCTTCAATGTAGAGTTATCATTGGTATACTCTTTTTTTATGTAAACTGTAGCCCTAGTGGTCAATTTAGGTTAGTTAAAAAAAATGCAAAAGGACGCGGAAATTTTTAGCCCTTGACTTCTATTTTAAAATATGATAATTTTTGGTGTCTTAGGATATTGTTCAAAATTACATAGTTTTATATGTTTACTTTTCCTTACTCATATATATTAATATATATTTATATATATATATATATATATATAAATATATATATATATATATATATATGATATACAAATATATTATATGTATATGTATATATATATATTATGTATATGTATATTTTATATATATATATATTTATATGTATATATATGTTTATGTATGTATTATGTATGTATGTATATATATATATATATATATATATTATATATATATATATATATATATATTATATATTTATAATATAATCAGTTATAATTAAAATTCCACTTTTAGAATACTATAAAACAGGTACACTGATGAATGACTCCAAATTCGAACTGAATATACTAAGAACGAAGAAACTGTATGGCATAAAATAAGTTCCACAGTTCCATAAGTTCCAATAATCGACTTGAATGTATAGAACATTCTCATGGGTCTGATTCAGATCAGAGAGATAAGCAAGGAGAAGAATAAGTGAAACGCTGCGTTACTGTATAAAAGAAGTGAGTTTGAATAATATGGACTACATAATAAACCACACTCCAGTAAATTCCCCACAGTAAATATCCATGTTGGATTCTATGAATGTTTCTTACCTCCGAGGGGCGTTCTCCTGTTCCGCCTCTTGCTAGGCACCCGGTCGAATTTCTGCGACGTCCTGGCCGATCTTCTGCCTTCGGATAGGGCTTGCTGCTCCGTGCGACCACTGAAACAAAGTTGTATATAATGAAGCCTATAAGCCATATCTTAGTCGGGAGAAACAACGATATCATAAACGAAGAGCTGCGAGTTCAAGACTCTAGCTGGCTAAAGATCCGCCAATTTATTTCTTTGCACGTGTTATAGGTTCGTAGTATCAAAGTCTTCCAAGTTCTCAAACGATACCACTGGGTGCGAAAGGAGAAGCATGGGGGGGGTGTCTTCTATTTGTTTCCTTCTTCTAAATTACGAGGAAACAGCGCAGGCAATGTTACTTGTGTCCGTATAATTATTTATTGTGTTAAGATATCCGTCTACGTTAAAAACGTCATTTTTTGCCAAAAATCATAATTTCTTTTTATTTTTTTATTGTAAAATATCAACTTTTAGGCTTCTAAATCAGTTTTTGTTTTGTCTCTACGGCAGTTTAAAGAAAAATTACATCTTTTTAAACATCAGTAACAGCTGTCAAAACAAAACAAAAGTAGCGACTTCGGAACAGGAAGTTGTGAATTTTAAATCTTTTAAAGAGCATTTTTTGGACAAAACTTTTTAAATTTTCATGAAGATTAGTTTCAACATTTTTCTAGAATTTTTAATAATTACCAACTTGGCAATTAGAAAGTTTTGAAGCAAGAAAGTGTAGGGAATTTTAAACATGTATTTTAATTTTTTAACAGTTAAAGTTGCTTTCATAAACTTCAAATGCGTTTTTCTCAGAACGGTATTTTTAATAAAATGTTGAAACTTGAAATGTGATTTCTCAAAAAGTTCTTAAGATATTTTGTTGAAAATTATTATGAATGCTTTTGATAGTATTTACTAGTGAATGACCTAAAAGCTTTAAATTTGGATAATTTTTAATGATGTTACACTCATAGTTAGCTATAAAGGTAATGAAAATTCGTTAAAAATTCAATGTGTACGATTTTGAAGGACCAAAATTTTTTACCAAATGTAAATTAAGGAAAGATTTTAGGTGATTCACTAGTCTAGTGTATGAGAAATGTGTTGCATAAAAAAATATTGAAATAATTTAATTTATTCAAAAATTAGACCTTTTGAAAAACCTAATTTTTTACTAAATTTTCTTCATTTATTAGAAATTTTATAAAAACTTCTCCAGGAATAAATTTTTTAAGTGAAATTATCTATGATAATATAAAAAATAAATCTAAAAATGTAAAAACATGAACTAGTTTCTACGTTTAAAGAAAAAATTTCTTCAAACGTAGACGGATACCTAAATCTTTTGCGATTTCGTGAAAACATTTAATTTCTTAATTGTAATGGGTGTTTTTGACTCACTACAAGGATGGAATGAATCCAGGCTGAATACAGTGCAGTCATTAGGCCATGAAAGAACACAGCAAAATTTTAAATTAAAAATTTTGAGTTTATTTAGACAAAATATCTTTGGTGCTCCCCCTCCAAACAGTTTTACATTCGCTTATATAGTACCAGACATGCCAACATTCAGGCACTTGTGTCCGGAGCAACAGCGAGGTTTGAAATTTTAACATGTTAATTACAGATTATACATAAACTAGCATACAGCCCTTCATATGACGGGATCAGTAAAATTTTTAATTTTCCAAAATTCTAAAGTACCTTATGTGGCAGGTAAAAAAAATGGTTTGTTGTTTGGCTGAGAATTATCTTGCAACAAAAAATAATCGATGATTCAATTTAAAATTATCACATATGTACCTAATCTATTATTTAAGCCAAATATAAAAGAACATTATTTACGTAATATCTAAGTTCAGTGATAAAACGTATGAAAATAAGGCATAATTTAAATAATTTAAAATAAGAAATGATTCAATGAGATGGTTAAAGGAATGACGTCATAATGCTAGAAAAATGTTATTTTTACCTATTTATTATGGGATAAATTGATAAATTGAATCGCCTGCTCTTAACCGGGGAAAATAGGAGTTGAAATAATGGCATTAAAAGCTCGAAAAGAGGGGAAGGGGTGGATTTCGAACGTTTTAAAGAAGGCAGTATTTTTCGCTGTGATATGAAGCATATTTATACCAATTTATTTTAGAATCGGATCTATAGTTTGGGAGAAGATAAACATTACTCTCTTTGAATTTTGCTAACTGTGGATGCCTCTATCCATTCCAGGTCCAACCGCTTCATAAAATCGAGGACAGACGTACAGATAACTTAGGCTATTATTATATAGGGGATACATATCTTATTGATTTCTAAATTAAAATTAAATTTAAAATATTTACAAAGTAGTAAATTGTAAAAGGTGAAATTAAATTTATGCATTTAAAAATTTATAAGTAGCTTTTTTAGCTTTAACAACTTATTTTTCTTATGGCAACATTGACCCTGATTCAAATATTTCCATTTTTCTATCATCAGGGATTCTAGAGTTTGCCTACTCAAATTTCACCTCAATTCAGTTTTGTTTTTCTTCACAGTTCTGAAAACTTTTATCATGCAGCATTACTGTGTGAAAAGAGTAATATTCAGCGTTACTTTTTGCAAAAACTTTGTATTTAATTGCTGAATTGTAATCTTTTAGATGTTCAAAAGTTTTGTAATTTTCCGGAGCAATCTGAGAAGTTTCCGGAGTTATCAAATTTTCTCATTTTTCCGGAGCTGCTCCGGAGTAATTGGCATGTCTGTAGTACCATGAGGGTGTAAGACAGCTAGCCAATTACAGTGTTAAGGTTAAGAACATGATATCGCTTAAGAAGTAAGTTACTTATTTACCCGACACAGCAAACGCCATACGGGAAATGATTCCTTATCACCAAGACAGTAATCCAAAACCCAAACTAGCAAAAAACAGCCAATACTAATCAAAAATTTTTTTAAATTAATCTAACCACAGAAGCGAACCCGCAAATCAATTTAGAATTAAAAAAAATAATAATAATAAAATAAAATAAAAGCATAAAAAAATCCTTTCGTGTAATCGAAGAAACTTAACCTTTTTTTTTATTTTTTTTATTAAACAATTTATTTATTTATTTATTTTTTGTCAATCTTAACAGTTACTTTAAAAACAATTTACAATTACTTTAGAAACATTTAACAATTAAATATAACACAATTTACAATCGACCCCAAGGGCAACAAAATAAAAACAAATAAACAACAAGAATATAATTAACCCAAAAAATCATTTTACAAATTTAATGTACCAAAATGCTAAAAAAAAAAAAAAAAAAAAAAAAAAAAAAAACCAATTAAATGTAAAGTTTTGAACATTTTTCGAAACAAATTAAAACATTTCAAAAGCAAACATACCAGAACTAATAAAAATTACAGTAAATTCAACAACTTTCCAATGATTTATTCACAAAAAAAAATCCATAATTGAACACAATCCAGATCTAGCCTTAGGAGAATTACATAGATTATTGATACTAACATTCAGATAATTCACAGGGAAAAATTTTTTCCTAATATCCATCACCAAGTCACATTTATAAATAATGTGTTCAACAGATCCAACTTCCTGTTGACACCAACATAAATTTGATTTGTTAAAAAAATCTACTCTGATGAATTGGAAACGCTCCATGACCCGTAAAAATTTGATTCAAATAAAAATTTCCTTCAAGCCTGTTTATACTAACCTTGGGAAAAAATGAGAAGAAAACTAATTTAAGTAAACAAATTATATAAGTATAGATAAGCGAAGCAGAAGTTAATTTGATATTCTCGAAGTCGCCAAAGCTTACCAGTTACACCAATTAGACGAGAAACAAGAGTATTTTGCGAAAGATTACCAATTACTAAAGTTAAAAAAGACACAAAGGTATTTTGCCATAGGTTTTAATTTTAGGGGTAAAATAACCAGAAATTTAGTTTAGAATACAATTAAAATTAAGCTGATTTGTGTTAAGATTCGATATATCTTTTAATCGTACTTCCACCAATTCAAAGGCTTCAAAGGTGATGTGGCAACTGGACCATATGGGCCGAGCCCTTCAATCCAGAGGCTTTTGTCAGTAAGCACAAAAATGACAACTAGCGAAAAATAAACACATAAAAGAGCAAAGAGATAGAAGGGTGGATTCGTGAGTTCATAACACAAAACTAGAGAGTTTAGGAATAGAAAAGCATAAACTATTTTTGTGGCCGGTGACATCCGTACGAAAAAAGCCGAAAATGTAGAATAATAGTGATCAAGATCGAAAAAATTAAAAATTTTGGAAAAATTAAAAATATATGTTTTAAAAATAAATAAATTGCATTAGAAATCCGAAAAGGACCTAAATAATAATATTTAAACATAAAAATTATTTTTATTAATTTAGATTAAGTTTTATAAATTTTTGTTTATTGAATAATAATGATCAGAAACAATAAAGTTAAAAATTTTGAAAAAATAAAAATATATGTTTTAAAAATAGGTAAATTGCACTAAAAATCTGAAAAGGGCCTAGGTTTTGGAATAGGGACAACGATAGAATTTTTCCAGCACTTTGGAAAGTAATTAAAATAAAAAATATGATCTGTGATAGTATATAAATAATCCACCAATTCTCATCAAAGGCATTAAAGGTGGTGATGCAACTGGACCATATGGGCCGAGCCCTTCAATCCAGAGGCTTCTGTCAGTAAGCACAAAAATGACAACGAGCGAAAAATAAACACATAAAAGAGCAAAGAGATAGAAGGGTGAATTCGTGAGTTCATGGCACAAAACACAAACCTCACCAAATCTTCTCTTTCCTTTTTTATATATTGGTGGAGCTGCGAGTTTGGTTTTTTTGGTTTTGGTTTGGAGCGCTACGGTCTACTGTTTTGCACACGAGGGCTAATGAGACCGGGACCTACAGTTTAAAGCCGATTCCGAACGGCTACAAACATCCATGCCATTAGCGGGATTCGAACCCACGAACTCCGGTTCCGAAGAGCAGCGCTCTACCATTCGGCCATCGTTCGGCGGTGGAGCTGCGAGAAGTTTTGTGGTAGCAGTTTAGTTTTTTTTTTTCTTTTCGCCTACGTTGCGTTGTTAATGTTATTTTCGTGTTTATATATATATAAAAAGAAATTGTGTCTATCTGTCTGTACTCGATAAACTCAAAAACCATTCATCCAACCGCCGTGAAAATTTGGGAAATTATTAGGTACATCCCTAGGAAGGTTTTTGAAAATTTTTAACGTTCGAAATCCATTCCTTCCCTCTTTTTCGATCGTTTCATGTCATTATTCTAAGCATTATTTTCCCCGGTTAAACGCAAACTATTAACTTTTCAATTTATCGCATCATAACTAAGTGAAAGAAGCAATATTTCTAGCAATGTGACGTCACTCCGTTAATCACATGTAATTGTTTTAAGCGCAGTTTTCCTCGGTTAAAAGCAGGAGATTAAAATTTTCAATTTATCACATAATAAATAGGTGAGAATGATATTTTTTATCAGTATGACGCCATTTCTTTAAATATCTCATTTATTCATTTCTTATTTTATATTATTTAAACATAATCTGCCTCGTATCAATTCGATATGACCTGGAAATTGAGATATAAAGTGATTAACTTTCATTTCTATGCGACGAAAATTATAGCATTTTTATATAAGAACTCATTTTAAATTTAATTCTTGGTTAATTTTTACGTTACAATGAAATGTTTTTCAACGATATTTTAACAACAAAAAATACAAAATTCAGTGACTCTCATAGGCAAATAAAAACGTATCATTTTATATAGTTATATACAGTTTTTATAGTTATGAATATATGGTTGTCAATATGAATGAGTGTTTCTGTTTCATACAAAACCATGTGGTTTGTCATAAATTTCCTTTTGGACAATATTTATGAACTAGCACATAGCCCTTCATATAACAGAATTAGTAAAATTTTTAATATTCCAGAACTGTTAAGAGCCCAATGAGGAAGGTAAAAAATGGTTTGTTTTTTGGCTGAGAACTATCTGGTTCACTCTCAATTTATTTATCGTCATACTCCTCTAGAGTCTCCCGATCCTATAATGCAGTTTAGAATCACGTTGAATTCAGTTAGTCAAACCGTGTGGCTATGTATAATAAACAAACACACAAACGAACAAACTTCTTAATTTCCAAATATATATAAATTAAAAGTTAGATATTTATTAGTCCGTGAAATAGACTCCTAGACTTATATGAAAAGAATTTATTGTTAATACTGGTGATAAAATTTTTATTGCAACAAAAAATAATCGATGATTCAATTTAAAATTATCACATATGTACCTAATCTATTATTTAAGCCAAATATAAAAGAAAATCATTTACGTAATATCTAAGTTCAGTGATAAAAGATATAAGAATAGTGTAGACGATATTTAAATAGTTTAAAATATGAAATGATTCAATGAGATGTTTAAAGGAATGACGTCACAATGCTAGAAAAATTGTTATTTTTACCTCTTTATTAAGTGATAAATGGATAAATTTAATCGCCTGCTCTTAACCGGGGAAAATAGGGCTCGAAATAATGGCATTAAACTCTCGAAAAGGGGGGAAGGGGTGAATTTCGAACGTTTTAAAGACGACAGTATTTTTTGCTGTGATATGAAGCCTATTTATACAAATTTATTTTAGAATCGGATCGATAGTTTAGGAGAAGATAAACTTTATTCTCTTTGAATGGATGCCTCTATCCATTCCAGGTCCAACCGCTTCATAAATTGGAGGACAGACGTACAGATAACTTAGGCTATTATTATATAGGGGATACCAACAAAATTAGCAATGTTGTTGTCAAAACCTCTGCTTCCAATTGTACCACGTAATATGGCAAGATCTATTAACGTTGCTAATCAACGTACAGTAGTAATACAGTAATTTAATTTTAGCTTAAACTTATATTTTACCATAAAGAAAGTTTGAGCACACTTAATATAAGAAACAAACTCGATATAGATTTAATCGCTACCATGTAGACATATATTTTGCTATTTTTATTTATTGATATTAAGAACAGTTTTCATTCGTATGTTTTTTTATACAAAAAAAAAATCTTTGTTTAAAAGTAATATAATAAGTTCACCGTAGCGAAGCACAGGTGCACTTGCTAGTTATCTTATATATTACACTCAATATGAATACGTTTGTAGAATTTACTTCAAATTTCTGTTTCTTCTACTGCGTTCCCGGTGCAGATGTGATGTGGAAGTAAGTGAACACTTTGTTTATTACCTCACCTCTTGCTCTCACATCGCAAATTTACAACATTATGTTCGTTTAAAAAATCAATAATGGGGTGAAAAAACTGCACATGACAATTTGTAGATATCTGAGCCAGCCAATCAGGGTTATTAATGATTAATTCCAAGGGGACGCTTTGTGACATAGTTTAAGCGTCACCAACTTGTTAAAGAACAGCAGGAATCATCACGAATTAATTTTTGGCTTATGCGAACTCCCAATTCTGAACATTTAATATATAGAACATACCATTTGTCATATTTCCGCAAAGGGCCCTCGAGCATATATACCCCCATTCCACTCCCCGTTTGCTAGGCCAGTAATAAGTAGCAGAAAAGAACTCACCTGTATCGATGCCTCGAACCGAGCCTGAAGAGTTGATGCACAGGGTGGGCCGAATTCTCTTTCACCTGGGTCAACCTGAAGGAAAATGAATAAGTACATATTACGTTAACAAGTATAAATATTTCTCTCAGTTTATTCTTTACACAAGCATTATTACATTCTTTATACATGCCTAGCAACAAAATCGGAATTGGTAAATGTGTGTTATACTATTTTGCCTCCACCTACCCTGAGGAATCTAATACGTTCGTAATACTACGATGGAAATTTCCCCTCCTTTTCGATCACCGTCAATAGCAGTGGCGTGCGGTCCATATGTGCAGGGTGTGCACTGCACACCCTAGCAAAATTATGAGGGACAATAATTTTCTGCACTTATGTCTACCTATTTTTATATGGTATATAATAAATATTATTTATAATATATTCAAATATTATGTTGATTTGCTTGCTTGTATTCCCGCAGTGCGTGCGGTACTAGGTGCTGCACCACGTAGCGCGCAAACGAACATAGGAAGTTCTGATGTGTACGCACTGCGCACTAAATTGAAAATCACGCTTTATATGTATGGGCTACTGGAGAAGAACAGCATACTATGGCACTGAGGCAAGTGCAGCTATTTTTCCTGCACTTGGCATTCAGAATCATTCGAAGGTACGGTTTATTAAGCGTTGTATTAGAGCGAGGACTTACGTGCTGAAGCGCTTTTGGTTTTTTAACTGATTAACTGGCCATACGATTTTGCAGACGGTTAATGTTTAAATTTATATATTGTAAGATTTTGTTTTCATGGAAATATAAAAGAAGTATTTCATCAATATAAAGAGAAATGTTTTAGTGTGGTAAAGTAATTTCGGTGATGTATTATATTTATTGATATAATTCGTTGAAAAACAATGTTGTTTTGTTAGACAAACAAGAAACGAATTTGAACAGAACAGTCCAAACTTTACCATTCATTGTGTCTTACAGACAGTATATAAGTTATATATTTTAATATCCAAGATATTTTTCGCAGAATATATGATTTCCAAATGTTAAAAACAATTTAATGCACTGACGAATGAGAAACAGTTCTTTCTATTGCGCCAGTGTGCAGGGAAATCCTCTGCACGTGGACTAGACTTTCGATTTGTCAGAACCAATGAGCATCCTGATGAGGCACCGCAGCGGCATGCGCCGTGTGGTGCTACGTTTGTTGAAAATATAAGTTTTTCGTGGAAATATAAGCTATTCGTTATTTTAAAAGTAATACGGATAGACGTATGGATTTTGTGTACAAATGAATAATAAGCGTTAAAGAAGTGTTTAATGTACATTTTTATGGTTTTATTATTATTGTTGTTGTTGCTCTTTGCACACCCTGCATGAACACCTACCGCACGCCACTGGTCAATAGGTTTAGTTTAGTTCGGATCGCTACGGTCTTTTTTGCTACATGAGTGTTAAGGCATTCGTGATGCTACGTTCAGAATTTGTCTTTCATTTCCATTATCGTCAGTAGGCTTGGTTTAATTTGGAGCATGACGGTATAATGTTTTGCTACAAGGGTTAAGGCGTTCGTGATGCTTCGTTACGATATTTCCATTCCATTAATAGGTTTGGTTTGATTTGGAGCGCTGCGGTCTACTGTTTCGCTAGACAAGGGACAATGCGTTCGGGATGCTTCGTTACAAAATTTCCATTCCATTATGGTTTAGTTTTGGTTTGGAACGCTGAGGACTTCTGCTTTGTTGGACGAGGATTAATGAAAACCGGATCTAATGATTTAAGATGATACCGGGCAGCTAAAAACATTCATGCCATCCATCGTCAGGGTTCAAACCCGCAGACTCTCGACCGAAGAGCAGCGCCTTGCCCATTCAGAGCTCGGGCATCGTCAATAGCACGGTGCGATGCTGAAAAAGTTACACAGCTATACATAAATAGCTTTATATCTCAATTGGTATTTGTCGGTTATAACGGCGACCAAAAAGCGGCAAGAAATAATTTCGCCAATTTGGCGATTCCAAATGTTTTTTAAAAATTACTTAGTTCTTTTGCATCATACACTCTCCAACAATCGGAATATATCGTTGATCCTTTTTACACATGCTGTACAGTCGTGGAAAGGAGCGTGTCTGAGACGAGGAAACATTCTATCATTTCTCTACACATGCCATCGAAAATCCATTACTTTAACAGAACTGAAGGGGGGGGGAGTTAATGTTACTCGCATCTGTAAAATATTTTAAGGTACACGTTCGCCCTGGGTAGTGCTAAATGAGTAACAACTTTTTGCAAGATTGGAGCAATGTATACAGTTTTCAAAGCTTTGTGTGTTTTGCGCTAGAATACCGGAAGAATGTCACAAGCAAAGAAGGTCGAAGTAGAGAATATTTCCCAGATGCATTGCAGTTGAGGCATTTTGTCCGAAAACCAGTCCCGATTACCTTTACCGAACACCTTTACCGTATAAATATCTATGATAGTCCCTTGTGCACTCTGTGAGAACAAAATTTTGAAATGGACAAAGACCACTTTGGAAAATGCCCATCTTTGAAAGATGAAAACCTCTACAATCGATATTGGGAGACAAGAGAGATCCTGCAGTCGACAACCAGAGATTGATTTTCTTTTGTAATGTTTTTAATA
>CM063499.1:64777713-64812713 GCA_032207245.1 Pardosa pseudoannulata
ACGACCGCGGCCTGTTACTTTTCCTAACTCCGAAACTATATTCATTGTTGTTACACTAGACTCAACTCACTGGATAGTGCGCCATTTTTCCTCCATAGCCACTACAATTTTTTTTCGTTTATCACCCATTTTGGAGTGTTCACTGTGGTACACTTTAGAAAACATTGAGCATACCCAATGAACAATTTATGAATGCTGTACGTACTGCAGTAATAATCGCGAACAGCAGCAACAACTGAGGTCCGTTACACATTGACGGAACAACAGCTAGTAAGAACACTGCTCTTTTTCGGACACAAGTTGTATTTTGTATACACGTAGGCAGAAAATGGCAGACGCCCGTTTCAAATGCCTTGACCAATGTTGCCAGTGTGGCGCCTTGTTTTCCTCATTTAATGATGATAAAAGAAAACTCGAACCTTGTTCTTTTTTTCCTTATATATCTGCAATGTTGTCTCAAGGCAGTGATCTCAAAACCGGAGTACTGTGAACTCGAGGCTCAAGATCTACCGTGTTCATTAATCGCTTGTGAGACACGAAATATGGGTTCGTGGTCGTAATGTCCACCAAGTTCAAACGAAACGGGTTGCAGGCAAAACCTGTGGGTCCTCTACTTAGTCACTACTTCTAATTTACGAAGACCTACTTGAACAGAAAGACGCTCTTTCTTCCTATCAGTGCTCATCAAAACGAAAGACGCACCCTTCGGTTTTAATTCGAGTAGCCTTTGGCTCATGTGCTTGGCTTATCCAAGAGGCATTGGCAACAACAATAACAACAATTGATAAAATATCAATGCAATACATCACTGAAATCGACTGAAGTGAGAGTTGTGTGTAGATACTTTGCTAGCTGTGGAAGGCCCAAACATTCATGTCAAATAAATAAGTAAAATTGAAAAAGAGAGTTAAAAATTAATCTTTAGATTGTAAAAGTTCTTAACCCCTTCTTGGTTGAATATTTTTACGCATTTCCAGTTCAAAATAAACAATTTTTGTTATTATTGAAAATTAATATATACTTTATCTTGTATTCTAAAATGCAGACCATTTATTTTTTCAGCAATAATCCTTTTGCATGGACCACTGGTGATGAAATATGGGATATCCCGTTCACCGAACTCACCGATAATATAAGCTTTATCTTATATTCTAAAATGCAGACTATTTTTTTTTCACCAATAATCATTTTGCATGAACCACTGGTGATGAAATATGGGATATCCCGCTCACCGAACTCACCGATAATATAAGCTTTATCTTATATTCTAAAATGCAGACTATTTATTTTTCAGCAATCATCATTTTGCATGAAGCACTGGTGATGAAATATGGGATATCCCGTTCACCGAACTCACCGATAATATAAGCTTTATCTTATATTCTAAAATGCAGACCATTTATTTTTTCAGCAATCATCATTTTGCATAAACCACTAGTGATGAAATATGGGATATCCCGTTCCCGAACTCACAGATAATATACGCCTCATCTTGTATTCTAAAATGCAGACTATTTATTTTTTCAGCAATCATCATTTTGCATGAACCACTGGTGATGAAATATGGGATATCCCGCTCACCGAACTCACCGATAATATAAGCTTTATCTTATATTCTAAAATGCAGACTATTTATTTTTCAGCAATCATCATTTTGCATGAAGCACTGGTGATGAAATATGGGATATCCCGTTCACTAATTTTTTTTAATTAAAAAAAACTCTGTAACATATTTATCAAATTTAATGTCTTTAGATAATTAAGATAAACATTTGCATAAAAAGAATTTATTCTTAAACGTAAAAAATGATTTTAAAAATGATTTCACAACTAAACCGTGAAAGTAGATTTGCAATGCTTCTTACATGTAAGAATGCAAATAATAATAATAATAATAATAATAATGCATAATTAAAACCGATTATTTTATTTCTAATTCGGATAAAAAACTTTGGCTAGGCATAAAAAATAGATTGAATATTTATTTATTTATTTATTTATTTATTGTATAAGATATGCTAAATGTCACACTGCGTTTAACAAAATTCAAACCAGTGTCTAACACAAAGCGTTAAATGCACTGTGAGAAGTATCACATTGCTCACAATGTGACATTTCTCACAGTGTCATATTGTGATCAGTCTTCTATCTTATCCCCTTCTTTTAAAATAACAGTAAAAAATAATCAAGGAATATAACGAAACGTGTAAGTAGCCATAAATTCACTCTCGACAATGTAGTTTTCTCTACTTCGTATGACATGCGACAAACGGTTATTAGGTACGATTAATTAACTTATTTATACGATTAATTTTATTAATTAACGGTTGTTGGGAACGGTTCCTCCTTAACTAGGTTTGTGTGTGTGTTGTGAATGATATTGAATTGTACACTGACCAAAAGAAGTTGTTGACTCTTTGGCCGTCTTTGACCACCAGGATACCGCTCGGCGTAAGACCCAGGAAGTACCGCACGTCGTTGTCGCCCTACAGGGAACAAAAATATTTATACAAATATTATTACACATAGAATCAAAAATTTTCACGTTATATATATACTTTATATATGTCATGATGCTGAGCTAGGCGAGAAGGCAGTCACCACAATATAATTTAAGGTATCCATCTAAGTCCGGAGAACTTTTTCTTTAAATGTAGAAACTAGTTCATGTTTTTACATTTTTAGATTTATATTTTATATTATCATAGAGAATTGCACTTAAAAAATTATTCCTGGAGAAGTTTTTATAAAATTTCTAATAAAAAAATTTAATAAAAAATTGGGTTTTTTCAAAAGGTCCAATTTTTTAATAAATTAAATTATTTCAATATTTTTTGATGCAACACATTTCTTATACACTGGACTAGTGAATCACCTAAAATCTTTGCTTAATTTACATTTGGTAAAAAATTTTGGTCCTTCAAAATCATACACATTGAATTTTTAACGAATTTTCATTACCTTTATAGCTAACTATGAGAGTAACATCATTAAAAATTATCCAAATTTAAAGTTTTTGGTCATTCACTGGTGAATACTATGAAAAGCATCCGTAATAATTTTCAACATAATATTTTATGAACTTTTTGAGAAATCACATTTCAAGTTTCAACATTTTATTAAAAATACCGTTCTGAGAAAAACGCATTTGAAGTTTATGAAAGCAACTTTAACTATTAAAAAATTAAAATACATGTTTAAAATTCCCCACAATTTCTTGCTTCAAAACTTTCTAATTGCCAAGTTGCTAATCATTAAAAATACTAGAAAAATGTTTAAACTAATCTTCATGAAAATTTAAAAAGTTTTGTCCAAAAAATGCTCTTTAAAAGGCTTTAAATTCACAACTTCCGGTTCCGAAGTCGCTACTTCCGTTTTGTTTTGACAGCTGTCACTGATGTTTAAACAGCTGTATCTTTTCTTTAAAATGCCGTAGAGACAAAACAAAAACAGATTTAGAAGCCTAAAAGTTGAAATTTTACAATAGACAATAAAAAAATATTATGATTTTTAGCAAAAAATAACGCTTTCAACGTAGACGGATACCTTAACAAAGACAACATTTAATATATTTAATAAATCATTAATATAAAACAAACAAAAACAGTTTTTATTGCGTAGAATTTACAAAAAATAATGTTCATACTATTTTCCGAGATTGGACTTTTCGGCATGAACTTTATCACGTTAGAAGTACAACTGATAATGATTGCGTCATGGGCCCTTACTCTGGGAGTTGCGGTTCATACCGCAAGTGCGGTATGACGTAGTCGCGGAAACTTGGCCTAACGATACCTAGTTGCCGCAACTAAGCTCAAACCGTACTCTGGGAGCACGGAAACGAAGGTGCGGTAACTAGCTTACTATCGAGTTTGAGAAATAAATCCCGCCTTTGGGCTGGGCTTATTTTAGAGGCGGAGTTTAATGGGATCTTCTACTTTGCACCATTTAAACCAATCAGAAATTTAGAATTATAATTCTGATTTTCAGTTTCGGCAACAGCAATGTTTGTAAATATAAACAAATAAATAATTCGCATTTTTCTTTGCATGCGTACGGTATTGATAAAAGTGGCATCCAAATCTCAAGAGTTTAAATCGAAGAGATTGTCTCACGGAAACTTTTACCCATGATTAGTTTTATGGAGCATTATTATATACAGTATGGAATTTTATTAAGCATATAGAGGCGCTTTCCATAGGTTTGGTTTGGAGTGAAACGGTCTACTTTTTGCAACACGAGTGCTAATGAGACCGGGACCTGCAGCTTAATTGATCTGCAGTTGAATTTTCTGGGTTTCTGCAAGTTACATTCTCTTACAGATATATTTTATACATTACAATTATGATGGAATGCATAAAAATGATGTAACTGATGAATATTATGATGTAAATATTACTGCATTGAGATCATTGATAAAAAAAAACTTGATAAAAAGTTATATTTGTGCTGAAAAAACTGTAAAATGATAGTTATTCCATCAAAATTTATCATATTACTACTATATATTAATACCTAAAATCTAAACATCAATGTTTTGTTTTGAACACAGTTATTAAAATATATAAAATGCAAGAAATTAAAATTTGAAAATCACAATATGAAAATTATATGGTTGAAAATAAAAATATAAAAGATGAAAATTAAAGATAAATAATATTTAAATCATACTTTGATAGTATTTTAAAAACAGTTTTATTATATGTAAACACAAATTTTGGGTTCAGACTAACATCACAGGTATCCATGAAGATTGTAAATTTTGTGCTTAAAATATGTAAAATAAAAGTCGAAAGTTATAAAGGCTTCGATCTTTTTATTACTTAGCATTGTTAACAAGATTTCTACTAGTATGAAAAACATAAAATATAAGATCAAAACTGAAGATACACAATATTTACATCATACTTTTATACTGCTCTAAATTCAGCATTAATATATTTAAAAACAACTTTTTAGTTCATACTTTTAATATCAGTGGTATCCGTGGAGATGGCATGGAACATTTTGGCAAAACAAGCATATTTTTCCTGAGCTATTTATTCGTAACTCAAATAAGCCGCCATGTTTTCTTACTATCGGGAAGTTCTCTCTACCAAATTTGCTGCCGGAAAGTTTCCGCAACCTGTAGCTATCGGTAACTTTCCGCATGTAACCCCAGAGTACCGAAGTATCGTTTGCTCTCAAAATTTTCGCGAGCTGACGTCAACTTGACGTCATACCGCACTTGCGGTACGAACCGCAACTCCCAGAGTAAGGCCCATGATTACATTTAGCAGTTAGACTGTTCAATTGTTCTAAACTGAATCGTAATCAAAGCAAAAGAGATTTCTGTCCTTACTCTGGAAGTTGCGTATCGGTTCGAACGTTCGTTGTGGCGTCGCTCTGACGTAAGCTTGCGTACATTTTGAGAGCAAACGATGAAGCTGACGTCAAAATGACGTCACAACGAACGTTCGAACCGACTCGTAACGTCCAGAGTAAGCTCCCCCGTTATAACGGCTGTCGAACACTTTGGATTACTGAACTTTGAAATTGTCAAAGTCGTCATTTCGACGGGTCTTGGCATAAATAGGTTGTGACGACTTCAATGTTCTCGAGTGAAGAAGGATCACAGTCACGATAAAATTAGAAATCACTTTTATTTCTTGAGTAAATACGGCTATATACAAGGGGATTCTAATCTCCCAAAACAAGTCGAAATGCAAAGGATTGTCGCCTGCATAACATCACCACGACGATCACAGTCGAAAAAAAAAGAGATTAAATAATCTCACACAAGTGGGGAGGCTTTTCCAGGGTGCAATGCAAACCCAATTTATCCCCCGTTCGGTATCCGAGACTCTGCCGCTCCCTATATGAGCGGACTTTACGAATCTCCCGAACTTAATCACTAGAAAGCTGGCTCCGGTCAAAAGACGCGAAAGCCTCCACGAGGTCAAAGCACCTACGTAAAAGAAAATGTGGAAAAGCCCTGAGTAGGTTGTAGATTGTATGGGGTTCCTGGGCCGAAGGCCTTATCCCCAATTGGTGAGAGTTACAAATTTATAATCTAGTGTCCTTCTTTAAAAATAGCACAAAATTATATAAAAAATGCAGGTCTTTTAGGTAAGTTAACATATTTAAAGTTAAGAAATAATTAGCCCATCAAGTTTACACTAATAATTAAACACAAGATAATTAAATAAAAGAAAAGATAAGAGAAGGTTTAAGGATAGCTAAATAAAAAAGATTAGGGATAGCTAAAATAAAAGAAAGTTTAGGGATAGCAAAGAATTTTTATGGTTTAAGATATTTTATAGTTGTTTTTCTATAAAAAAAAGAAAAGAGAAGCACGAAGTGCCAGTAAAAGATACAAAAAATTGCACATTGCAGTAGGAAAAGAAGGATGCAATAGCGCGGTAAAAAAATAGATAGAATAGATAGAAAGCCCCGAGTCCACAAGATTACAGGATGGTATTGGCACAGAACTGCCTGGGCCTAGCCCTCTAGTTCTGCATTACATGGGAGTTTGGCAAAACAACATATGGAATGATTTGGCTCGAACATGGAAATTTACAGTTAATAAAATAAGGGAGGGGGTGCTTGAGTTTAGACAGAAGATACAAAAAATAAAGATGAGAAAAAGTGAACTAAGAGTGAGTATCCAGATGTGGATGGGATACGACGTCTAGTGAACATTAGGAGTTTAGTGAAGACACAGTTAGGTAATCAAAATGAGAGTATAATTATTAATAAGTATATATTTTTTTCCTCCCGAAGGAAAGAAACGAACACAAGTGTAAGCAAAACGTCTGAAAACGAGCAAGAGATGTGGCGATTCAGACGAGAAAATCTCAGCGAATCAAATTTGAGCTGAGGACCAACGGCAATCTTAGTAAATGACCCTCCAAAGTGTGGCCGCGGGAAGCAATGCTTCAGGAGAAGGACTAGCAAGTGAGTTAAGGGGGGGGGAGAAAAAGCAGTACGGTGGGGCAGGATCCAGGAAGAACCAATAGAATTTAAGAACGGGGAAATGACTGACGAATAGAATCATTGGTAGTCTTGGGCTAAGATGGACATCGGTCTTTTACGATTACTAGAGTTTGCATAGTCAATCCCCGAGTCGAAAAATTCTAAACTTTATATACCTCGGGGTCAGTTACGGTTCCAGTTACCTGGGAACTCCAGCTAAGGTTACAGCTAGTTCTTAAAAAAAAAAAAAAAAAAAAAAAAAGAGAGAGAGAGAGAGAGAGAGAGAGCTGAATTTCCAGGAGGCTTCAAATCAGCTGATTGCGGTCGTTAGTTTTGGATAAAGGGGGGGGGCGATCTTCACAAGGTATAGGTCATACTGATTATGGAAATTAAAGTAGGTGAGTGGAAATTCAATAGGAATATTTAACTATTCTTATATTTCGTTGAAAACAGGGTGGTTACGTTTAAAAATTTTGTTTAAAACACCTGTTTTAATCATGTTTAAAACATTGCTTAAAACAATTTTATTATGTAGCAATTTATTCTTCCATGACTAGATGGCGATACATTATATTTCTGTTAGTTTAACAGTTTAGTAAATATTACTTTTCCCCCCTTCTTTATTAAATTTATGATAATTGAACTGAACTGATTAATGTATTTTGGCCGAATAAACTTAAAATTATGATATTTTGAAATTTATAGCTTATCATTTTCATTTTAATGTTGTGAAAAGGAGCTGAAGTGGAGAAAACTTATTTACTTCACTTTTGATTGCCATTTGATTTGAAAAAGTCATAGAGACTCGATATGAAATGGCTATGACACTTGTCCATTTTTTAAAAAATATTAGTGATCCACAGTTTAAAGGGGAATCATTAAGAACTGGTGAGACAGAAAAGGCCATGAACTTTGCAGCAGAGATATGTCCTGGACTTATTCCTATGATTATAAATTATAAGGCTAATTCACCTCCATTTTCCAACAATATATTTCATGTGATGCAAACAAGAAAAAATGTTTTATCAGTTCCAAATAGTGATATCTCTGCTCAAGAATAAAAAACAACAACTACTTTTAGATATAACACCCTTATCTTGGTGGACAAGTCTTTCAAAACATATGGATGAAAATGCCATGCAGTTCATTTTCAAAGTACATACAAGTGTCTGTTAACTGTTGGTTCAGAAAGAATTTTTGATTTTTGGCTTTGTACAAAGAAAGCAAGACCCGATTGGGCGTCGATAATGCTTCCAAACTTGTTACTATTTTTTAAGCTCTTAATAATAATTAAATGTCTTTGTACACAATAAATAATTAGTTTTTGCTATTTATTATTTAATTTTTATTTTCTTCATTTTCTTTCTCTCATTAACCGGTTGATTTGTTTGATATTGTCCCACTTTAATCAAAATTCTTTTGTGTAGAGGAGTAAAAAAAGTTTAAAATATGTTTAAAAAAACTTTTTTTTAAAAAAAAAGTGTTTTTTTTTCAACCCTGATTGTTTATTTATTTATTTATTTTATGTTTTTTGGCACAAAATCCTCGGGGGATATACTGCGCCATACAAGTTCTGTTCAACTTTCTACTTCAACTAATTCAGCTCTGTTCAACTTATTTTATGACTTAACTTTCATCTTTGATTGAAAGTTGAGTCATAAAATTCTAGAAAATTACATAAATTATATCAAATTTTTAAGCAAGAAATTAGAAAACCGTCAAAATGACGGTCTTTGTAGTTCTAGTATAATAAGCTTTTTATCAAAACATGGAAAAGTTGACTGTCAAATAAAATAATAAAAAATATGATTGCTTACTAGAGTAGCCTTACATGCAAAACAAAACAAAAAAAAAAAAGACATCGAGTTACTTAAACTGAAATTGAAGTTTAGTTCTCATTGGCCGTCATTATTGGCTCCGCCTTCGGTTGCAAGATCTATGTACTCATTTGAAATTCGCATGCAGGTTTATTTCGTCGCGGATTTATGCGTGTAGAGTGCGTTTCACAATGGGTTATGTTATCAAGGTTGTAATCAATAATAATACTAATAATAATAAAAAGAAATTTGAAATTTACAAAACACTACTCGTACGTTCTAGAGCTAGTAACTCGATAAAAGACCAAGTAACTTCACAAACTAAATTTATAGAAAGAAACAATGCAAAATCGTAGCATAGTAACACAAAGACCATACAATTCTACATCGTGTTTATACGTTACCCGTCCTCAAGCAAAAATCTACTAAATACGTACTTTTACGTGATCGCGCTCCAGTAAGACTACAAAAAACGTAAAATTACGTTTTCCTCATGCAGTGTGTTAATAGCAAACATATTAATAAAAAAATCTCCGAAGTTTTATATAAGAAACACATAATATTAATGCACCTGGAACATTTCGAAATGACTTATTCGATACAAAAATCATTGAACTGGAAAATATTTTATAAAGTTAAAAATAAAAGTGTACAAACAGGTTTCTGTGTAGTAAAATAATCATGTTTTTCGAAAAATATTTTTTGATAATAAAGCAAATGCATAACTTGAGTTTCTCAGAAAGAAAAATCATTTTATGTTTTTGGTCATAAATCTGTTATATGGAAGGTCCCTTGTCGCCTTAAGATTAAATGAAATTATAAAAAATAACTAACCGTAACCGCATGCAGGTCTACCCCGTAGAGGTCGAGCCACTTGACTTTCTCTAGGAACTTCATCTCGACCGTCGATGGCACTTGACCCCTGACAAAGTACAAAGATTCCAATAAGTTCAACACATTTAACGCAGTAGCCATCAAGTGCGCACATGCGCACATGTGTTACAGCACTGTGCACTTCAACTGGAACAAGCACAAAGATGTTCATACATATAGTTAGTAAAAGTTCACTTACAAGCCTGTTGTGACGAAACTTGTAAATATGTCTATTTTGGCTTGCTGGTAAACTTTCAGCATCTTTATTTTTGGCGCTAAATTTGGCAACCATTTTGATGACATATTTGGCGAGATCAAACACTTTTAGAACGTTCAAAATCCAAAACTTTCTTGAAATATCCGTGGAACTAAAAATACGGCTTAGCCCGTCCACTTTGAGCATTAACCTTTTGAAGACTGGCGTATCATATATGCAACATCTTTTAAATTGAACCAGATGATTCTGTATTATATTTCTCTATTAGACAAGTTCACTTGTAATAGATATAGAGATACCTCTAGTGGCAATAAGAAATACTAATTAAATGTTTAACTTAAAATATAATTAATGATATACTCATTCTCAGAGTCAATTTGAAAGACGATACATATATGATGCACCCGTCCTCAAAGGGTTAAAAATTCATCAAAAATCGGACATCTCTTTGTTCAAGCCCACTCTATCAGTAATGCTTCCAAAGCTTTCATTGGTGGACAGAAAAAAAAAAACTCCCATTGGCTGAAGATATCCCTTTCTAATCGGCTGATATAATAAAATTTCTCATACTTAATCGAGTCTTGGTTGTGAACGGATGTCTGTGACTGCATAAAAATTGTGTATTTCTATCCCTAAACTCTCTTCTTTTCAATTACTTCTGTGTTATGAACTCACGAATCCATACTTATCTATCTTTTCATACCTTTCTGGTTGTTTATGATCGTAGTTAATTTTATGTTCACTGATGAAATATCAGTATTAGCGGTTAGGCCCATAGAATCCTGTTGCTCCACACCATGAAGGCAATGAGGGACTCTGAACAGACTTCATGGTCAAAAAACGCATTGCTCTGCCTTTTAAAACGCTGTTAATAAATTAGTGCTTGTAGTGCATCAGTGTTTTGATGTGCGCAGAGCATTGAACTGTAACAGAGAGTTCTATATTATTATACGTTCTGAACTAGTTTGTTTTGGACAGTTCTTTGTGGACTGAGATGTACCAAATTCTATAATTATTGCTAATAAATTAGTATTTCTTGTGCTGCCTTAACCAAACTCCCTTCAATCGTCGAACTTACAAGAGAAATGTAACAATAAGTTACATTCGATTCAGCTCTTTTTACCTTTTCCCATGAGTCATCGTCAAAGACAAACCAGAACAGGACCGGTTTGAACTAGAAAGAAACTTCGGATTTCTCCCAACCAATAGAAGGGTCCGTTGGTTTGGGGGATTCTGACCCTCCCGCTGTTCTGGAGTGGACCCCTGTGTTTTTTTCTCCGCGAGGCAGTCTGATTGTTTTAGAGGACAAGGCTTGTGACCAGAGAAGAGTAGAAGGTTAACACTGCTGGCATCCGCGACTTGAGAGATAGACCTTTTGAGAAAAATCATCGCCATACTGTTTTTTTAGGGTCGGAGCTGAGAGCAGTCGTCGATATCTACAAATGATAAGTTGATTCCAGTTGTATTCCCTAGGCATTTATTTAATTTTATAAATTCATTTAATCAAGATTTGTCCATGTGTTTATTAATGAGTATTAATTACTTCTTTCTCAAATACTGGGCCAACGTAACATTATTTTTACAAGAAGTAATCAAAAAAATTTTATAACAATACAGTAGCCCTCCTCTACATTTAATATCCTGCACACTTTTTAGTGTGGATTTCAATAATTTATAAATAAAGTGTTTCACTTGGTTATCACGATACCAAACTTTTATGACATTCTGAATCCTTTTTTGAGCAGTCCATCTTAATTATGGGATTTCATAATTCGGCCGGGTGCTTAAAATCCTTAAAAAGTGCTTATTTTGTAGATCCATTTTTAAGGTCCCTAATAAGTCCTTAAAAAGTGCTTGATTTTCTTTTCGTAGCCTTAAAATTTATAATTTTTTCCGAGTGCTCAAAAAGTGCTTACTTTTCCCCAAATATCGGTTGCTGAATTTTTATTTCAATTGGTAATTAATCGTCAATCGATTCAACAAATCTAAAGGTAAGAAAGAAGAGTTAGATCAATTAAAAAAATGTGTAGAAGAAAAGAAAAATGAACTACAAAATTAGATATATTCTCTTATTTTCCCCCTTCCTATATATTTTGGGCCGAACGATGGCCGAATGGTAGAGCGCTGCTCTTCGGAACCGGAGTTCGCGGGTTCGAATCCCGCTGCTGGCATGGATGTTCGTAGCCGTTCGGAATCGGCTTTAAACCGTAGGTCCCGGTCTCATTAGCCCTCGTGTGCAAAACAGTAGACCGTAGCGCTCCAAACCAAACCAAACCTATATATTTTGGTTCTCATTGTCGCGAGCTCGGCTGTTTTTGTTTTCCCGCCGGTGGCAACGCAAAAAGAGTTGGGGAAAAAGAAAATAAAGGTTGTTGCTGATGTTGAAGTTTGTGGTCGAATGTTTAATTTTTTTGAATACTAATTTGCTCTCCCAAAGACTATTTTTTTGAGAATAGAACATTGTGGTGCCTCACCTCGAGACTTTTGGATTAGAACTGAACTGTTGATTTGAGAAAATTTAAATTTAAATCGAAAGTGTGGGGTGAGTCATTTGAACTTCATTATTTGAATTATGATATTCTCGTAATTGATAAATTTGAATTATTATTTGGTTTTGATTGAATATTGAGTTGAATTAGATATGGATGAATTTCTAAAGCTTAAAAATAAACGTTCGACCTATAGAACACAATTAACTAAGTTGTTTGCCAAAATCGAAACTGCTCTTAACGATCAGAATTCTCAGTTAGAGACATTAGAAAGTGATTTAGAACTGTTATCAATTAAAGATTCTACTGTTAAAGAGTTAAATTCTGAAATAGAAAAATGTCTTAAACCCGAAGAAATGGAAACCGAAATTAATAAATGTTCGGAATATGATGATAAGGTAATTCTTTACAAAATGAAACTCAAGAAACGTATTAAACAATTGCAACCGGATAGTGATCAAAATAATTCTGTTGATAATAGTATTTTAAATTCATCAGAAGAAAGCAGAATTCGTATCCCTTCAGATATAAAAACAGTTAAATTACCTAAACTTGTGATTTCGAAATATTACGGTGATCCTGACAAGAAACTATATCCTCTTGAACTTTCTTCACTTACTTGAACTCATTTAATTCGTAATTCATTTAGTATTCATTTAGTATTTTTGTTTATTTTGGTATTGTTTTATATTGTTTTGATTTTTATTTATGATGATTTAACTTAAAAATCAAAAGGTGGGAGAATGTCGCGAGCTCGGCTGTTTTTGTTTTCCCGCCGGTGGCAACGCAAAAAGAGTTGGGGAAAAAGAAAATAAAGGTTGTTGCTGATGTTGAAGTTTGTGGTCGAATGTTTAATTTTTTTTAATACTAATTTGCTCTCCCAAAGACTATTTTTTTAGAATAGAACACTCATCATCTATTATGAATGGAAATAGTTCTTCAGTTACATTTTTAAAATAGCATTGATAATTTCTTGAATCTTGTTTTGAGTATGTCATAATTAAAACTTTTATAGTGTAGATACTGCATCTTCTTTTCTCTCCGTCTCCCTGCGTGTGTGAATATTATATTTACCTGTTTATAATACAGAAGTACTTTTTATTATCTTATTTTACATCTATGTTGCTCTAAAAATACTGTTTCTGTGATGTGAAATTTGTTGATCTTCCACCACATACAGTACTTTCTTATCTTTACAAATATTTCAGATTTTTTTAGGGAGGGGGGCATTTGATCAATAAGGACTATTGCTGTTCTAAAATATATGTTTGCGAAGAAAGATGTCTTAACATAAAGTATGAGATATTAACAATTGTGTTTAATAAAATTATTAAATTGATCTATATATATTATTCAATGTCAGTTTACAAGTCATAAAGCTCATGAAAAGCTTCAATTTTTAAGCTTTAACTGTAGGTCGATCATAGTACAATAAAAATTAAAGTGCTTAAAAAGTGCTTATTTTTTTTCTGAGGAAAGAGTCTGAACCTTGGATTTATATCTGGAAAATTTCAAGCAATTTAAAAATTATTAATTTCTAGTTTTTAAAAAAGTTAAGATTACGGCGTAGAACAAGATCTTATTACAATACACCAATGCCGCCGCCAATGAACGTTTGCATAAAAGACACAAGTTAATCTTCTAGTTTTGAAGATTAACTTGTATGTGATGTATTTTTTTTTTCAGTTTATTTTAGACTCAACCGGTTTTTAGCTACTATGTCCTCCAAGCATAAAATAACCCCCAAATATCAGCGTTTGAGGGTGTTTAACCGTTTTGATAAAATGTTGTTCAGAGATGGTTACTCTAGCGTGTCGTCTGATAAAAGTTTATCAAAAGTCTTGCACACGAATTTGTTTTATCGTTGGTTACAAACTTTTTTCAGGCTTGTGTAGTTTAGGATAAATATTTCCTGATCCTTCCGTCTATGAACGCTTGGACACAGGGCACAAGTTTTTCTTCTAGCTTTGAAGTGTGTTATCTTGCAGTTTGACCTTTCTTCAACCGATATTAAGTTACGAAGTCCTTCAAATATAAAATAACCCCCAAATATCAAGTTTTGAGGGACTTCAATTTTTTTTCAAGATGTTGTTCAAAGATGGTTTCTTCTGTCGTTTCGTCTGATAAACGTTCATAAAAAGTCTTGCACAAAAATGCGTTTTATTGTTAATTGCAAACTTATTCTAGGTTATTTCAGGATTAATATTATATGCAGTTCATCCTACCCTCAATCGGTATTAAGCTACCAGTTCTTCCAAATATAAAATAACTCCAAATATCAGCTTTTGAGGGTACTTAATCGTTTTAATCAGATGTTGTTCAAAGATGATTCTTCTATTGTTTGTGTCTTATAAGCATTTGTCAAAAGTTTTTCACAAAAATGCATTTTATCGTTAATTACAAACTTATACGAAGTCGCCAAATTAAAAAAAAAAGGAACAAAAGATATATTCGTCAAAGATTAACAGTTTAAGGACAGAATGACCCGAGAATTTTTTAAAATAGATTTATAAATACGTTGGTTAGTTTTGGGTTAAAATATCACTACACACACATACACACATATATATAAACCTCCATCCTTGCCAATATACACATCAAAGTGACTGACCTAAGTTGCTTGTGTATTTTCTCGGCCTTCTCTTCAAGGCTCTGCGACTGCGCAGGAACAAACCGGAACTCAGAAGCGTACAAGGGAGGGTGGCGACGGGGATCGTGGTCTCCCAACTCGGCTGTGATAAAAAGAAAATAATGATGTTAACATCTACATATGTAACTAGACAAAAAAAATCTTCACCGATTGCAAGGAAAAAATAGCACGCATTTTTTATTGACAGGGCTTGCTTGGCAACGTGAGTCAAAAAAGTCATAAAGATCATCGAGAGACTCCAAACTCAAAACCAGGCGAAATACTTAGTAAAAATCCTTTATTTTCACGTTAAGGATGGAAAACTGAAGAATGCATGTTGAACAGACAATAGACAACCGTGCATTTGTTTGATCTGAGAAAAAGTCACGTGGGTGACTTATCATGAAAGTGAAATTTAGATCAGCATTTATTTTATGGCCTGTAAAAATTATTAGTAAAACTGTCAACAACGGCATTAAAACTGCAAAGATCTCTAGTTTTCCCTGGGATGAGAAATAGTTTAAAGAAGGTAAAGAAGGAATCACACATTGAAATCATTAAAACAAGCTTTAGCTTTGGCAAAAGTGAAAGGAATACCAATCTCAATGATACATATCCTTGAACTATTTTCGGTGGTTCGGAAAGTTAAGATTAAGAAAACTAGAATGTAGATGGGGAAAGTTTTGAAGAACTATTTGAACAATAATTTTGTATATTATATATATATATATATATATATATATATCTCCAATAGTGCAACTATATATATATATATATATATATATATATATATATATATATATCGTACTTAATTATTTTTGCATATAATTTCAACAAAAAAACTAGCCCATATTTGGTTGACCGAGGCTAGATTTGACAATGTACATTAGCACCCAAAAATCAGTCGATGATATAGAAGTGCTAAAATCACATCTTCATTTTATCACTCTCGGTCGGTATGCGTCTGTACAGCGGTAACTCTGTCCGCAAAGGCATCTGTCTCAAAATCGGAGATTTGACCAATTTTTCAAAGACCCGCTGTATATGTAAGCACATATACTGGTGCACTGTCCTCGACCGACCTTTTTCTGGGCAATCTTTGGTCGTACTGTGATCATTAATGGCGGCTGAGGCATGTATAGTAGATTCGAGGTTGCAATGTCTTTTAAGTTCTAAAAAAACCTTTAAAGGTGTACAATTAAGCCTGGGGGTCTTCTGCTGGATCCCTCTTTCTAATTTACGAGGACCCACTTTGTAGGATTGCGTTATTCCTAGGGAGTAGTGCTGGATGCCTATTTAATGTCCCATTAAAATGGCCAACAAATATCTGCGGCTTGACAGATGTGAATTTTATAAAAGCAAATATTCCCTTATTGGACAGAATAAACAAGTATCAGCCACGACTGTGTGAAAAAAGCAATTGAATTAAATATTGGATTTTACCACTATTTGGATCTGATTACACTTTTAGAACACGTATGTGAGCCGCGGTATCTCAGCCGGCAAAGGCTGAGATAGTTATAATCTGGACTGGACAATTACATGTTTGGGGCTCCACCCAGTCTAAGATCCACCGTATTCTTTAATGATCACGGGCGTATAAAATATATTCGTGGTCACTATGTCTTTCAGATATCCCAAACAATACCTCTAGGGGGTAATAAGCCAAGCCTGGGAGCCTTCTGCTTGGCCCCTGCTTCCAAATTTCGAGGACTCATTTGAGCTAAAACTTTATTTCACCCTAATGGTGCTCACCAAATAAAAGACGCACCTTTTCGTCTTAGTTCGTTTTGTATCTGGATCACGTGCTTGGCTCGTCCAAGTGGCATTGGCAACAGCCACAGATTGGTTTGGTTTGGAGCGCTATGGTCTACTTTTTGCAACACGAGGGCTAATGAGACCGGGACCTACAGCTTAAAGCCGATTCCGAAAGGCTACGAACATCCATGCCATAGTGGGATTCGAACCCACGAACTCCGGTACCGAAGGCCAGCCCCCTAACCAATCGGCCATCGTTCGGCGCAACAGCAACAGAACATGTATTACTGAAGTGAAAAACAATAGATGTATGTCCTACCTTGCATGGATAGAGCAAAGAGCTCTGCGGCCAATTCATCTCCGACAGGTAGCCTTCCTAGAAGGATGTCTTGCTTCAGCTGCAGAACGAACTGGTACCTAACAAGTACACATCAATGTGATAACACATACACACAAATTATGCATGCATATACACATATATAAGGACATATACATATACATTTACAATGCAACTTATCAAATTTGAAATCGTTGTTAGTTCAAAGATTTCTCATTAAATCAACGTGAAAAAAAAAATCGTGGATTATTCATAGTTCGAATTCTTTAAATCGAAGTTTATAATAAAAACTTTCGAATCATAAAGACTTTTCGGGATTCCATCGTTGGAATATCCCCGCCTGTTCGACACCTGTACGGGTGGTACAACAATATGAGCTCGAACTCAAGGACGTATTTATAGGAGGGTCCGGATGGACTGGATGCTCCCCGGAATATTTTTGTTGTATGTATTGCAAGATTTTTTTATATTGATTAAAATTTATGTCGCCATGTGATGACCAGAGTAGAAAAATTCCTCCGAAGCCTATGTGTGTCGTAAAAGGCGACTAAAATAAACACCCAGAGTCCAAGGATATAGCTGGGCACACCATTCTCCAGGCGATTTATAAATAGAGAGGCTGGCGATCCAGATTGGGAGTTGGACACAGGGCTAACAACTCTGCTCTGTGAAAACTAATTGTTGCGAAGTCAAAAAAAGAAGATATCTGGTTTCACTATAAGTTTGGACTGTTTTCTGGAGAAAAGTAGCCATCCAGGGCTGTCATGACACTGAAGAAGAAGACTGAAATTTGTGTACATTGCTAGGTTTTACTGCAAGTGTTGAAAGATCGTTTCAGCTGTAAAAAGAGTAAAAACATTTCTTCATAATAGGTTTGGTTGGATTTGATTTTGAGCTCTACGGTATAATGTTTAGCACGCGATGGATAAGGAGATCTCTTCATAATAGAACTGATCACAAGAAGGTTGGTTGGTTGTTTGAAATTTATTGGCGCTAATTCCTCTTGGGACAAACTGCGCCAAACGTGACAAAAAAAAACAGAATACAACAACACAATTTAAGAAACGAATTTGATAAAACGTTAAAAAAGAAGAAAGACTCAAATTTAACACGAAAATCAGTAAAGTTGGATTAAATAATTAAAGATTAAAATGTAAAAGAGAAGCAAAAAAATTGAAGAACGTACAGCACAAAGAAGAAAAATTAAGAATTTAAAGATTCAAATTTATTAAAATATTAGAAATTAAAATCAAGAATTAAAAGATTAGGGATGTAATATTATAAAATTGAACATGAAAAGAAAGAAAACAAAAACAAATCAGACTTCAAAATACAAGACAGATCACAAGAAGACGAATTTAGCATTACTTTCGGTGCATGATTATAAAGGTCGATGGAGGTTTGAAGAAGCTGGTTTTTAAACCCCAAAAAACTAATTTGCTACTATGAAATGGTAGTTTATAAATTACTAATTATAAAATTTTCTTTTCGAAGATTGTTGTCATACACGGTATGTAATTTAGAAAAATTTAAGTATATATCATATTTCCTTTCTCGATATTTTTTTTCTTGTTCTTGCTATTTATTAACTCTTTGACGGTTAGGGAAATGAGAAGTTTTCGTTTACTTAATTCGCGCAGCATTACGAGTAAACAGTAGTCGAAAGTGGCAGCTGTTTTCCCCAGCCGTTCTTCCGAAAATGTCACCCTTCTCTGGCGATGCCGTAGATAGCTCGCCTCACGCGTTTTAAAAATTTCTTAAAGTATTTGTAGTACATAAATAACAGTTTTTACGCACTTTAAAATAATTAATAAATGATAATTATTAAATAGTAAATTATAAATGATTATAATCAATTATATAAATAATAATAGCTAATTATAAATATTAGACAAATATTAAATTGAAATTACTAAATAAATACAACTAATGTAAAACTTTAGCTTGATATACTGTGAACAAAGTCTTCATCAGACTCAAAACTTGATAAGCTTTCTGTATCACAATCATAATCATCATCATAATTATGTAACTTTCACTTTTGAGCCATTTTACTTTACAAACACCCTGAAACACGCGCCAAAATACTCATAAGAAGAAGAAGGTAAAAAAAAAATCCCCCTTCATTATGAAAAGAAATTTATGGAACCCATACTGCCATATGTAGGCAGTAAAACTAACTAAATTTCGCGAGTCGGAATCGTTTGTAACATAATCAATGCAGAATAATAACGGTGAACGAGCTCAGCTCGTCAGCGCGCATTGGGAAAAATTTTCACTACGCGAGTAGTGCTCGTTTCTAACCATTTCGGTCAAAATTTTGCCCACGAGAGGAACTCGTTTGCACGCATTATGAAGCAAGATTCGATTGCGAGCTGAACTCGTTCATTACCGTCAAAGGGTTAAAATTACTGTAGTTTACATTTGTCTGGTAAATACTGAAAAGTAAATTAAATATGCTCTAGTATTTCCCAGACAAATTAACACCCGATAAAATCTTGGTTGAAGAAAAAAGGTGGAAGCGTAAATTAAAAAAAAGTGTTGTTGTAAATATATTTTAAAAGATAAAATTAAATTGTGTCCACTTTTGCTGATCCGTTATATGAAATATTTATGTATGCATGAAAAACCATCTATGTGTGTATAAGACTTATACAAGTATATTCTGTATATTTGTGTGCGTAACAAATTTTATTCATAAGATTGAAAGTTAACTGTACTTTGGACAGGTCATCTTCGGGGGAATAGAAAATCTATGTCTGTAAAATTCCTATGCTTGTGTCGTTGAATTTCAATTTCAAATTATCCACACTGCATTGCATATACGTACATATATAGACATGTTACTGACCTGGTGACCTCTTCGGCCAGCTTGCATGGGTCGGAGGCGTAGAACTTAACCCCGAAGTACAGAGTGTGAGGCAAGGGTAGACCTGTCAACACAGTTCGTTAGATATAATACTATACAATACATATACAAAATATAAAAATAATAAATTAAGAAATGTGCGTGTAACCGACTTAGACGACAGGAAATCCTTTCAACATTATTAATTTCAAAATTATAAGCTTATTAATTAACTTAAAATTTATATAATTTTATTTTCGTTTTAATTAGAATTTATATGGCATACAAGAGTAGTTCGTATTTATATTTTAGAGATTTCTTTTAGTTTTTTGATATGGTTGTGATTTTTATCCTATTCTTTTAAAATATTCGATTTTTATTTCAATTTCTTATTTTGTTTTATAAGCATAGAAACAATTTTACGTTTTGATTACATGTAATGTTGTTAGTTACCTATTATACCGTATTTACAATTTAATAAATCTAGGTGATTTATTTTTTATATTTTTTTATATACATGCACGTATATTGGGAAACTCCCACGTCCAGTAATGAAATATTTTAAAATATTATTTTGAAGTTATAATTTATGGTCAACATAAAATAGCATAACGTTATACATAATACATAATTGCTGATACTCTCGCGAAATACGGTTCTGAGCTGCCCTTCATTGGGCTGGAACCGGTACTTGGTCTTCCTCATAATGTAGTTAGAAAGACTGTTAAGGATCTTCTAATGGAGGAGACTTATAGGGCTTGGCTTAATTCTGGTAATCAAAGGCAAGCTAAGAAGCTTAACCAGGGGTATCCCTGGATGAGAGCTAAGGAGCTAGTTAAGCTCAGTAAGAATGAGCTAAGGGTGGCCATCGATCTGTTGACTAGTCACTGTTGCCTCAAGAGGCACCTTAACATTTTTGGCATCACGGATAGCCTGGTATGTATAGGGTGTCAAACGGCAGAGGAAAATTCTTGTGTGTTTGTGATTATTACTCCGCCAAGAGATTTGAATTTCTTGGTTATTACTTCATTGAACCATGGGAGTTAGCCAACTTCTCGGTTAAATTGCTGCTTAGATTTATCTCAGCTATTGGTCTCTTGGAGACTTAATTGTTAATATTCTTAACTTATTTCTGGGACTCTTTTGTTCCAGGAAATGGGGAGGGGGTTCAGTACAATAAGCCTTGGATCGCAGTGCTGGTGCTCTTATGGGTACCTTAAATCTTACATAATACATATTAACATTATAATTTATATATATCTTGTAATATGCGTTATATTTTAACACTTATTGTATAAGTACCTCACCCTTTTTCACATTTATCCCAATATTCTTTCCAATCTTTGTTTATACTTTTTTTTAATATTTTTTAGTATTGAACAAGGGGGCTTTATAGTTTATTGCAATCCATACGGCAGCGTGGTTTGGTTCGGTTCAGAGTGTTACGGTCTACTGTTTTGCAACTCTAGGGCTAATGAGGCAGGGACCTACACTTTAGAGCCGACTGGGAACAGCTACGAACATCCATGCCACAACGGGATTCAAAACCACAAAGTCCGGCTCGGAAGAAGATCAGCGCCCTAACCATTCGGCAATCGTTTGACTAATAAACATAGAAACAAGTTAACATTTTACTAATATTGTCGGTCTACCGTACTAAAAATTTCATGAATATGGTTTTTTTCCCACGTCTAGTAATTAAATATCTTAAAATATTAATTTTGGCTTAATTTATAGCCAAATTTTAATACTATTCTATGTGTTTGTTACCTAATTATACCGTATTTACAATTTGATAAATCTAGGTGATTTATTTTTATATTTTTTATTAATGCGTTATTAAACTCCCACGTAGTTAAATAATTTAAAATTAAGGATTTTGAAGTTATTTAATTTAAGGTCAACATAAATAGCATACGTTATACATAATACATAATTGCTGATAATCTGGCGAAGTACGGTTCTGAGCTGCCCTTCATTGAGAGGAGACTTATAGGGCTTGGGCTTAATTCTGGTAATCAAAGACAGCTAAGGAGCTTAACCAGTGGTATCCCTGGATGAGGGCTGAGGAGCTACTTAAGCTCAGTAGGAATGAGTTAACGGTGGCCATTGGTCATTTGACTGGTCACTGTTGCCCCAAGAGGCACCTTAACATTATTGGCATCACGGATAGCCCGGTATGTAGGGTATCAAATGGCAGAGGAAAATTCTTTGTGTGATTGTGATTATTACTCCGCCAAAGGATTTGAATTTCCTGGTTATCACTTCATTGAACCATAGGAGTTAGCCAACTTCCGGTTAAATTGCTGCTTAGATTTATCTCAGCTATTTTTTGTCTCTTGGAGACTTAATTGTTAATATTCTTAACTTATTTCTGGGACTCTTTTGTTCCAGGAAATGGGGAGGGGGTTCAGTACAATAAGCCTTGGATCGCAGTGCTGGTGCTCTTATGGGTACCTTAAATCTTACATAATACATATTAACATTATAATTTATATATATCTTGTAATATGCGTTATATTTTAACACTTATTGTATAAGTACCTCACCCTTTTTCACATTTATCCCAATATTCTTTCCAATCTTTGTTTATACTTTTTTTTAATATTTTTTAGTATTGAACAAGGGGGCTTTATAGTTTATTGCAATCCATACGGCAGCGTGGTTTGGTTCGGTTCAGAGTGTTACGGTCTACTGTTTTGCAACTCTAGGGCTAATGAGGCAGGGACCTACACTTTAGAGCCGACTGGGAACAGCTACGAACATCCATGCCACAACGGGATTCAAAACCACAAAGTCCGGCTCGGAAGAAGATCAGCGCCCTAACCATTCGGCAATCGTTTGACTAATAAACATAGAAACAAGTTAACATTTTACTAATATTGTCGGTCTACCGTACTAAAAATTTCATGAATATGGTTTTTTTCCCACGTCTAGTAATTAAATATCTTAAAATATTAATTTTGGCTTAATTTATGGTCAAATTTTAATACTATTCTATATGTAGACTTCAATTTTATCACAATATTTTTTACCAATTTTTATTTACTCTATTTTCTTGTAGTTTCTTAGTATTGAACCCGGGAGATTAATAGATTTACAGTTTATTGTGACCCCTAGGACTATACTGCGTGTGTAACCAAGAATAGAGAAAGGGGTGCACTAACCTTTCATCTGTGAGGACACCTTGGCACCGGGATCCAGCCATCGCTGAAAAAAAAAAAGAAAAAAATAATAAAATACTTTAGAAAGTGTAAGGTACATATAACAAATTACACACACACATCTATGTAACCACAATTATTTCTTGCCAATTACACATGAAAATTTAGCCTCTATTATTTGAATTAAACAGGTTTACTGGGCAATAAAAAGACTGAATCGTAGTGCAATAGTTATTCCATTAAAAAAAAAGAGAAGAGAAACGTTGTGGAACTTATTGGGAATAAAATACTGCCCAACTTTAGAGGGCATAAGCTTTGCGTCGAATGCTTCAGAAAAATACATTTTTCAATTTGTCGCACCCAAGAGCAAGCGAATGACGTAATTTCATTCCCATGAGACTGATTATTCAGCATTTTATAGAAGTCAAGATTAAACCTTGATGATTTAAGTTATCCCGAAAACCACATGGGTACCAATTTTGCTATTGGAGGAGTGAAACTATTATCCTGGGACAGCTGAAAAATGTAGCCTGTGGACAGAAAATGAGTATTTATTCTAGCATTAGTTTTGAGAGACGGGTAAAAAGAATTTAAGTCTGAGAATATTCCTTTTTATCTTACACTTTACGGATGGTTGGTTGGTTGGTTGGCTGATTGAAGTTTAATGGCGCTAAATCCTCTAGGGACAAACTGCGCCAAACAAAACGAGGAAATAAACTGAAGACGAAATTTAGATTAAAAAAAATTTTGACAATATAAAATGAATGGTTCAAAAACGGATTAAAGAAACAATAAAAATACAAAATTCAACAGAAAACACGAATAAAAATTGAGTTATATACAAATTAACAAGAATTGAAAATTGAGTGGAGAATTAAGAATTCAAGTTATAAAAAAATTAAAAAATTGAAAAAAAAATTGATAAATTGAAAACTTTACGAATGGAAAATTAGGTATTAAAGAATGAAAAGGGGTAAAAGGAGAATTTTTGATACATATTTTAGATGTAATAATTTTGATATATTACATATATGTATATGTGTGTGTGTTTGTGCCACTAATGGAAATATTCTTTACTCATTACACGGGGGGGGGGGGCACAACGTCTTTCGCGTCCGCTGCTACGAGTTCAAGCCGTACGTGTCCTCTGTGTAGTGCTGAATGAGAGACAGCCTCGGGGGTATACTTCCTTTAGGTATATACGTGCTTCACGCGCCCGGGGTTCACTCCCATACTTAGATCTCTTTAACTTGTTGTCATGCCAACTCATTTTCCTAGTTTTGTACATATCCATCGTCTGTATTCCAGCACTAGAGGGCTTGGCCCAGGAAGTGCTGCAGCCAATTCTTTCTGTGAGCTTCTGTGAGGGGTTTCACTTGAGTGATTTGGGTCTTCCGACCTTCCTTGTAGCCTTCAGCTCAGTGTTGCCAACCTTCAAAGGCAAAATTATGGATTCTAGGTCCTAAAATTATGGCATTGGCTTATAAATTATCGTACATTTTTGTAATATTTAAAAATAGTGTTAATAGATGGCGCTTGTACGATATATTTTTCTGGTTATACATT
This sequence comes from Pardosa pseudoannulata, assembly GCA_032207245.1. Lineage (NCBI taxonomy): Eukaryota > Metazoa > Arthropoda > Arachnida > Araneae > Lycosidae > Pardosa > Pardosa pseudoannulata. Next base: position 64,802,366 of record CM063499.1, read on the forward strand.
TCTCTCTCCCCACTTATATGTATATATGTATATATATATATATATATTATATATATATATATATATATATATATATATATATACTTTTTAATAATGTTATAATTCATTATTTACTGTGTTTTATTTTTTTTAAATATGAAATATTCAGTAATAAAGCCGATTATTATTTAATAATTGGTTTAATTACTAAAGATACCATATTTTAGTGAAAACGGCAATAGAACAAGTAGAATGCAAAATTACTTCTAATTATTCATAATTATGTAATCATTAAAGAAATATCTCCAGTATAATTGTGAATATTCAGTAATTTTACATTTAACAATTTTATGTTTTAGACTGATTTAAATAATTTGAAATAACTAACAGATACAAACAGTGGACATAACAATTTTTAAAATTCTTTATTTTATATTCGTTTCAAATAATACCAAACATTAGTACCTAGGTCATATTCATTTTCACAAATATACATTTTTTTTTTATTATTGACACTTTCCTTTCTTTTATTACACAGTACATATGGGCTTTCTCAACCTCTGTGTCAGGATTATTTACTTTCATTTAATGAAGAAGCCCCTCAAAACATGCTCCTTAAGCTGCTCTAAAATCTACAACAATAATTATTTGGTGGGAAAAAGTGATAAAAAAATTAATTAGACATTCTCTGTTTTTTTTTTTTTTTTGTTTTTTTTTTTATCTTTATAGAGTTTCACTTAAATTACCCGTTCTTTTAATTCTCCATTAATCTAATGTTGTTTTATCGTATAAATCAGGAAATTGTCGTACAGTTTTTCAGAATTATATCACATAATTTTGAGATTATTTTTCATCGTACAGCGTCCTAAGTTATCGTACATTTACGATAATTATCGTATGGTTGGCAACACTGCTTCAGCTTGTCTCTGTAGAGATTGATCCTTACTGGGTTGGACAAAACTAATCTCGGACTATGACAGAACTCCCGCAGGTCAGCAGCAGCTTTATAGCTGTTGTGGTTACTGTCGTGGAGTACTGGTCTTCATTTTGTTTCTACTGTACATCTTCGATGGGTAGGAGTAAGAATAGACTTACTCATTACACGGGAGAAATAGCAGATATTTTTAAGTTTTCCCGGGATTGCTGAGCAAAATGAACTCCTGGTTAAGTTGTAGTCGTGAAGACATCAAAGAAAACGGAATCCACAGTAGTGGAACATCACACTGGTTGAGAATCTAAAACGCATCGGTCTGCCAACTGGCTTTACACCGCAACAGCTCTGCTCTAAGGATACATGCATTCGTCCCCAATGATGACCCCACAGGCAGTAAATCATTCGATTTTGTTCCCATAAAATTGAAGAATTATCAGCACTTTATAGGAAGTAAGAGTGAACTCTATTATCTTTATTGCTAAAAGTATAATGTTATCAAATAAGCATGGAACACACTGAAAATTTAAAATTATTCTTTCTGCTTTACCTGTTTGGCCCGTTTCACGTGCAACGAGTATAGGCATGGATAATTGTTTATCGTGACTGTTTCTGTGTAAAAATCTGTGTGATAGTGAATTTTCTATTCAACTACGAAACAAAACAATTATCAGTATGTTCGACTCGTGTGATAAAGCTCTTACTGTGAAATGTTAACCATCCTCTTGTCTATAGGTTATTGACAACGCCCTGCTTATTTCAGCCATGTGTAAAACCTTTTTGTGTATTCCGATTGTAATTAGATGAATAAGAGTCGAAAGGAAACAAAAATAAGAATAAAGGCAGAAAAAATTAAATGCGAGAAATTCGTGTAGTAATAAATTTTTAACGCGAATAAAAGAGAAAATACGCCAAGTTTCCAGCGTTTTCGCGCTGCAGTAAGAACACTAATATATGAATAGTAGTCGATAACGATGTACACAAACATACATATGTCTGCAAACTTCTGCGTATTTGTTATGCAAGTGAATTCAACAGAAGACAGGTCCCATGCGACCAAGTTGTACTCCCACATTTACTTTGCATCGATGTTTATCTCGTGCACGTGCTCTCTTCGCGGTCCGATGCGTAACGTGGGAACGTACGTGTAGTCACGCCGAGAACATGCACTGACCTACGCTCACATGCATAAATATATACAGTGAAACCTTGATCGATCGTTTTCAGAGTAAACGATGAAAAAAATTACTTAAAATTGGTCACTATGTGAAATTATATAAAATAGTGAATTTCACATAGTGAAATTCACTATTTAGGACTATCTCTCTCTCTCCCCCCCTCTCTCTCTCTCTCTCTCTCTTATATATATATGTATATATGTATATGTATATATGTATATATATATATATATATATATATTATATTTATATATATATTATACTAGCATATAGCCCGTCATATGCGGGATCAGTAAAATTTTAATTTTCCAGCATCGTAAAGTACCCTATGAAGCAGGTAATAAAATGGTTTGTGTTTTGGCTGAGAATTATCTGGTACACGCTCAATAATGTGCTTATCTTCATACTCCTCTAAAGTCTCCCTACACTGTGAATGCAGTTTAGAATCACGCTGAATTCATTTAGTCAAACCGTGTAGTTATGTATAAAAAACAAACTCACAAACAAACTTCTTAATTTTCAAACATATATATAAACAAATATCTATAATCAAAGATATATATTAAACGCTAGATATTTATTAGTCCGCGAAATAGACTCCCAGACTTTTAGGAAAAGAATTTGTTGTTAATATCGGTGATAAAATTTTCATTGCAATAAAAAATAATTGATAATTCAATTTAAAACTATCCCCTATATACTTAATCCATTATTTATTACAAATATAAAAGAAAATTATTTGCTTAATATGTAAGTTCAGTGATAAAACGTATGAAAATAATGCACGCGATATTTGAATAATTTAAAATAAGAAATGATTATATGAGATGGTTAAAGGAATGACGTCATAATGCTAGAAAATTTGTAAATTTTACCTATTTATTATGTGGATAAATTGATAAATTTAATCGCCTGCTCTTAACCGGGGAATCCATTCCAGGTCCAACGGTTTCATAAATTGGTGGACAGACGGACAGATAACTTAGGCTATTATTATATATATATATATATATATATATATATATATATATTATATATATATATATATATATATATATATATATATATATGTATGTATGTATGTATGTATGTATGTGTGTGTGTAAAAATATATGTAATGAGACGGACTTCTCGATGGGTGGTTGCAGTCACGGCCATGAAACTGATACCATTTTAACTAAAGAAATTTATTCGGATTAATTTGGAGGACGGGTTTCCCCTTAATCATAGGGACAGGACAAACTGAAGGGTCAGCTAGCATGTGTAAGACCCTTAACACCTGGGTCAATATCTGTGGGAAAAAATATATGCCCAACGACATCGTGCATCTCCTTTTTGTTTGGAAATTTCCTAAATTGTCCGCTAGGGCCATATAGAGTTATAACTGGTCAGGCCCCTTCTCTGAGAGCGTAAACTGTAGTCCCTGTGGTCAATTTAGGTTAGGAGTTAAAAGGGGAATGTAAAATGACGCGGAAGTTTTTAGCTCTTGATTTAAGTTTTGAAAACCCCTGAGAATTTTCCTTACAGACACACACACACACACACACACATATACATATATATACATATATATACATATACATATATATACATATACATATACATATATATATACATATATATATATGTGTGTGTGTGTGTGTGTGTATTTATATATGTATTTATTCATATTTATATATGTGTATAGATAAATATAAATAAATTATATATATATGTATATATATATATATGTATATATATATATATATATATATATATATATATATATAATATATATATATATATATATTAATTAATTGAGCTAAGGGTGGCGAATGGTCTGTTGACTGGTCACTGCTGCCTCAAGAGGCACCTTAACATTATTGGCATCACGGATAGCCCGGTATGTCGGGGGTTTTAAGTGGCGGAAAAGAGTTCCTCACACATTTTGTGTGATTGTGATTACTACTCTGCTAAGAGTTTTGAATTTCTTGGTTATCACTTCATCAAACTTTGGGAGTTAGCCAATTTCCGGGTTAAACTGCAGCTTAGATTTAAATCAGCTACTCTAATCTTTGAGACGTAATTGTTAATATTCTTAACTTATTACTGGAACTCTTTTACTCCAGTAAATGCTCTTATGAGCCGCCCTACCCTAAATCTAATATATATATATATATATATATATATATATATATATATATATATATATATATATATATATATATATATATGTATATGTATGTATATATATATATATATATATATATAATATATATATGTATATATATGTATGTATATGTATGTATGTTATATATATATATATATATATATATTTGTGTGTGTATGTGTGTGTGTGTCAAAGTAAATACTCAGTTCGCAACAGAAAAAAAAAACATTATAAGTAAAAATGTGCTTACTGACACGAAATCCCAGTAGTCAAGATTTAGCTATGTTATTTTTATTTTATATATTTTTTATGTAATTCACTATTTAAAAAAACTGTTGGAATTCAACCCTTGCATTTTCAGTTTTTATTGTTTATGTATATTATAGTGTAAATCTACAAGATATAATAATAGCAAAAAAAAAGTGAAATATTTATTCAGTTAAAGGGGTAAAAAAAGAAGCACCAACTGATACGACACCACAGTAATGTAGATTTAGTTATTTCGATTCGTACTGATTTTATTCTAAATAATTGAGTAGTGAATCGAGTGATGATATTGGAAGAGAATAATCCCCAACAATCTCCTGTTCGGTATGGGAATTGTTGTAATAACACAGAATTAAAGCAATTGGATCATTGGTAATAACACCTAGAGAAAGAATAAATGTCACTAAAAGATCCGACAATTTAATAAAACAAAATCTTTTTTTTTTTTTCCCGGAATTTCGAAAAAAAAATCTGACAGAAGGGGCGTTAAAGATTTTTTCCTCATTGAACAAAAGAAGAAAAAAGTAGTTTTGTAGCATTTCAAACACCGTAAAAAGCCCGTGTTTCTACCGATCATTTAAAGGAATGGCGAGCCGACATTCCGACTGCCGAGGCGATTGTCCCCCGACGAAACAGGTCCTCGGGTTGTGAGAAGCGAGGAGATAAACACCCCCAAATCCTTCGGATGAGCGATCGAGCGGTCAGCCGCCCACGAAGACATATTGTCATTCTGCACACGGTTGGGGAATAAACCGATTTTTTCTTATTTACTGGTCATTCGGTAAGTAGAATTAACCCCAGCATAACGTCTTCGAAGAGCTCACGGATAACGCCATACTGAATGGGTTCGAATTAGGGCCCGACTTAGGCCCAGGGAAAACCCATTCATCCGGGGCCTCCCTCACTCTGCTGTACCAACACCTCCTATAGACTCACGTCTGGATAATTAAGCAACGGTGGACAGTCGCCGTTGACCAATGAAAACGCAACATCTCGTTTCGTCGCCAAACCAGTATGTTTAAGTTTCGCCAAGACATAAAACACACCACCGTAGAATAGGCAACTATGATTGCACAGACTGTAACACGCAATAACCTCTTTTATCAAGTAATTTTAACTTTTAATGGCGACAATAATTTTTTTTACTACGAATTAAATAAAATTTAAGCTTTTTTTTCCCCATAAAGACAGATCTACCTGAAATGCTTATAAGAAACCAGAGGTAGAACCTATTTGAAAAGAAATTCAAATTGTTTATTGTTTCAATAAACCAACAACCTTAAAAAGCCATTGAAATTAAGAGAAAAAGATGCCAGAACTTTGAATATTTCAAAATTTCTATACTATATATTGATAAAATATACTTGTATTGTAAATTTTTCTTTATTTGATTAAAAACAGTTTTTTCAAAGCAATCATTCGTACAATCCATCTAAACAATCATGGAATAGACAAATTACACTTTATAGTCTGTGTTTATTGTGTTATAATCTGTGCAATCATGGTTTCCTATTCTACAGTGGTGTGTTTTATGTCTTGGCGAAACTTAAATACACTGGTTTGGCGACAAAACGAGATGTTTCGTTTTCATTGGTCAACGGCGACTCTCCACCGTTGCTTAATTATCCAGACGTTAGAGACTCTACGAGGTGATATTGATCTGGGTTGCTTCGCCACTGTGTCAAAACTACAAAAAAATTGTCCAGTCTAAAAAGGTTTTGTATCTAGGAGGTGTTGGCTGTAAACATATGGTGGCTACAGGGTGTTCGTTATATGTAGTAATGCTTAAACCAGAGGTGGGCAAAAGCCAGCCCGCGGGCTGAATCCGGTCCTTTTGCTTATTTTATCCGGCCCGTTGAAAAATCCTACATGCAGTTTCTTTTAATCTCTTATATGCGATTTTGTTGAAATCAACAGTATTTGTATGCGTAGTGTACACATAAATAATGATAAATCCCCTATATAATAATAGCCTAAGTTGTTTCTCCACCAATTTATGAAGCGGTTGGACCTGGAATGGAGATTCCATTCAAAGCGATAAATTTATCTTCTCCTAAACTATAGATGTAAAATAATTGTAAATTATTTCATATCACAACAAAAAAATATGTCGCGTTTAAAACGTTCGAAATCATTTCTCTTTTAATAGTTTAATGCCATTATTTCAAGTACTATTTTCCCCTTAAGAGCAGATAAATGTATCCATTTATATTAATAAATAGGTAAAAATAACAACTTTTTCTAGCATTGTGACGTCATTTTTAAAATTATTGAATCATTTTCTATTTTAAACTATTTAAGTATGTCTACACTATTTTAATATCTTTTATCACTGAATTAGGATGATGTAAGATTTTTCTTTTATATTTGCTTAAATAATAATTAGGTATACGTGATAATTTTAATAATCATCGATTATTTTGTTGCAATGAAATTTATCATTAACAATAAATTCTTTTTTATAGTCTGGGAGTATTCACACTTTAAATATCTAACTTTTAATTATATATATTTGGAAAATTAAGAATTTGTTCTTTTGTGTGTTTGTTTAATACATAACCACTTTGTCTAATGAATTCAATGTGATTCTAAACTTCATTACAATAGACTTAGAGGAGTATGACGATAAATAAATTATTGAGAGTGAACCAAATAATTCGCCAAAAACCATTTTTTATGCCTATTTTACTTAAAATTCTGGAATATTAAAAATTTTACTATCCCGTCATATTTGGGTATATGCTAGTATAATAATAGCTAAGTTGTCGTTCCACCATTATGAAGCGGTTGGACCTGGAATGGATTCCTGGCTAAGGGCAGGCGCTTAAATTTATCAATTTATCCACATAATAAATAGGTAAAAATTACAATTTTCATAGCATTATGACGTCATTTCATATAATCATTTCTTATTTTAAATTATTTAAACATCGCGTGCATTATTTTCATACGTTTTATCCCTGAACTTACATATTGAGCAAATAATTTTCTTTTATATTTGTATTAAATTAGTATATAAGTAATAAGTAATTATTATATTAGTATATAAGATTAAGTATAAGTGATAATTTTAAATTGAATCATCGATTATTTTTTATTGCCATGAAAATTTTATCACCGGTATTAACAAAAATTCTTTTCCTAAAAATCTAGGAGTCTATTTCACGGACTAATAAACATCTAGCGTTTAAGTTATATATCTTTGAAAATTAAGAATTTTGTTTGTTTGTGTGTTTGTTTTTTATACATAATCACATGGTTTGACTAAATGAATTCAGCTCGATTCTAAACTGCATTCACAATGTAGGGAGACTTTAGAGGAGTATGAAGATAAACACATTATTGAGCGTGTACCAGATAATTCTCGGCCAAAACACAAACTATTTTATTACCTGCTTCATAGGGTACTTTACAATTCTGGAAAATTAAAAATTTTACTGATCCCGTCATATGACCGGCTATATGCTAGTATATAAATAATAGAGAGTATTATAATTTGTACAGCTGCAACCATATCCCTACTTTAATGTATGCAACATACATACTCTCATAAAGCGTATGGTCGGCTTACTACATAGAATTGAACGTGCATTCCTCTGACTCTTAGAGGGACGACAGACCACAGCACGCGTGCTGTTTATTTTGATTTAGCACCAGTCGCAGACTCGTCATTTCTGTTGAGACTACTGCTTGTTATTTTGCAGATATAATTTTCTTTTTATAATTCTATTTACTATTATACTTACAAAATGTAATATAAATATAAAAATGTAATAACTGTGATCAAAATAAAATAATTTGTATCGTTATGATATATAAATAAATATCGAAATAAAATCTTTCATTAACTGATTTATTTAATGACCATTAATTTAATATAATGGATCACATTTCTTTAAAAATGACGTGACATATTTTACTGGTCACACATTGTTCGCATATACACCAAAGTAAGACAATTTATTATTACTATTATCTTTTATTAACTGTCAAATTTCTCTGTCCAAATGCTTTAAAATGATACTTATAGTGTTTTTTTTTCTCAAAAAAATTTCTTGGGCAGGGAAAAACACCCAAAACATTCGCGTGTGTACAGTGTACGCGGTATAGTCCTACGGCCCGGGAGACATTTTGAAAATTTCATTTTGGCCCGCGCTTAAAGTATTTGCCCAACACTGGCTTAAACTGTGATCCGCAGAGCCTTTAAAGTTGACTCACCAATATAGTTAGCAAAACAAGATTAGTTTAAAATTAAAAAAAAAAAAAAAAAAAATTCCGATGCGTGGGTAAAGTGAAGCTAGTTCTTCTAAATCACTGGAGCCGAATGATGGCCGAATAGTTAGGGTGCTGGCCTTTCGGAACCGTAGTTCGTTGGTTCGAATCCCACATTGGCATGGATGTTCGTAGCCGTTCGGAATCGGCTTTAAGCAGTAGGTCCCGGTCTCATTAGCCCTCGTGTTGCAAAAAGTAGACCGTAGCGCTCCAAATCACTGGAACAGTTCGCTAATTAGTGCCGGTACGAAACGCTAACACTATAACCTCCGGGCTGACGATTAGTACAATCGGCTTTCACACTAAGGTTCAAACGCTCAGAGTACGTATCACGCTGCAGTTCGTTGAGGAAACTCGGGATGCAAGACGATCCAAAATGAGAGTAAGGTTCACTCTCAGCGACCTACTTCTATGCACGAAGTAGAAAAAAATAGTAAGATAACGGGAATGAGATCCCAAAATCGAAATTCGACTTCTTAGCAAACAGAGACGCTGGCGGTCTCTAAAACAAGCAAACTCCGGAAATCGGAGAGACGAGTGGACTTCTCTCGAGCTAAACACAACAGCTCCAAAAGCAACTCTCAGGAAAACGCCTCCTTCTTGGCTCCGCCAATCTTCTTTTATAGGGGTCCTGGTTCCCTTCACGTGATTCTTAAGGAACCTTTCAGAACCAGGATGATGCAATATTGCTGTCCCTTCCCGCCTGAATAAGCTGTTCCGTTTCCAGATGTGGCCAAAAGGCCATCTTTAAATCAGCCGACCCCAAAAACTTAAATTCCTTTTTCGCTACCGCTAACGGACGCACATGTGGCACTATAGTGTAGCTCTATTTATAATCATTTCCCCGAATCTTTTCACTCAAATAGTCTCACAAAGTCTCAGACGCGCTGGCTCAAGCGCACGGACAGTTTTCAATTACGTCATTTAAGCGTGAGTCGTGGCTTTGTTGACGGGACCTAGTACACAAACGTGTATTGTTAGGACCACCCGTTTCCACCTGCCGCTAACCGTAATTGTCCGTGGCGAAAGGTCACCTTCCGCTCCTCTTTCGCTAGGGTCATCGTTACAGTTACCATCATACGAACAGATTTGTAACAGATACGTGCACAACTTGCATAGGAATATCATAGTTTTCAGTAAGAGAGACTCTGAATCTTATAGAGTGAGATATAGAGTACGTTCATTCCTGGACTACGTATTTAGTTAACTTGTTTCATTTTATTGTTTTCACTAAATGTGTTCTTTCAAATGTTTTGTACCGTACAAAGTATCATTCTCATTAAACGTAACTCGTTCCTTGTAACTGTGATTTCGATGTGATTATAAACGTATTCTCATCTAAAAACTCTCTTGATCACTTTGGTTTAACATGAGTAATTGCATTATTAACCAGTTACAGTAATAAATTAATTGTTCTAGCTTTTAAGACCAGCTTGTTCAAGACTTCATCAGCATTTACAGCCATGCCTATATGAAGCGAAAGTAATGCTAAGTTTGTAAACCTCTTGTGACCAGTTCTATTGAATAAATGGTTTTTCTCTTTGCATGATTAATAACTGTCTTTCACCAGTT
>CM063499.1:64815213-64842713 GCA_032207245.1 Pardosa pseudoannulata
AATGCATTAGAATGGGAGAGATTACGTTTTTAAGGTAATATTACAGTTAAATAATTCTGATATATATATATATATATATATATATATATATATATATATATATATATATATATATATATATATATATATATATATATATACTAGACGACCCGACGGACGTTGTCCTGTTTTAACACAGTAAATCTAAAAATTGTAAATGTTTTTAAATAAATTATAAATTGGTACGTTTAGATGGACAAGTAAGGAAAAAGGATTGTTTTCATCACCACGCGTACAGTCATCACAAACGTAATTAGATTAAATTAAAATTCTCCACATCGCCTGTACGGGGATTCCATCTCAGGACTCATCGTACTGAAGCCCGTTGCGCTGACCAATGAGGCACAGATACGTTGGGAATAAAGGATTTCGAGCGGCATTATAATAATATCAAAAATCAAGCAATTCTGTATTTTCAACAAAAAAAAGCCTTTTCTATCGGATCAAATTGTGAATCTAAACCATTCTCGAATCAACTTAATGACATACACAAAATTTCATTAAAATCTGTCAGCCGTTTAGGATGAGTTCTGTTACAAACACACGGACAGAAGAATTTTATACATAAAGAAATATAATAAAAAAGTTTAATTTCTCATCTGTTTTTCATACCATTTGTCCAAGTTTTACGTATATTGGGTTCTTTGGAATGCTGAAAAATATCTTTTAGTTGTTGTATTCGTACACAGTGGCACAATACAGTATTTAGAATATGACTTTTTAATGTTAGATATAATAAAACAATTCTATTTATGTCATTCTTTGAACAGAAACAAATTAAAAAGTCGCCTTCTCCCATATAAACATAGGCAGTCAGTGTTTTTCATGAATTATAACGTCACAAACTCGGCGGAGTAAAAGTAGCGTTTTTCGAGATACGTTAAAAAATCCGATATAAAACCCATTATAAATCCTTAATTAGGCCCCAAATGAACTGAAAAAAGGTACTGTCCAGGTTACTTTTTTGTCTTCTATTGTTTAAAAAAAAAATTAGAAAGCGTGATAATTCCTCATTATTTATGGAGCCTTGGAGATCCTTTTTTGTCAGATGTTCGACAATAGAAGCGGCAGTCCTCCCTAGGTTTGCGGTTTTAAAGCCGGGGGATTTGGTTTGGTTTGAGCGCTACAGTCTACTTTTTGCAACACGAGGGTTAATGAGACCGGGACCTACTGCTTAAAGCCGATTCCGAACGGCTACGAACATCCATGCCACAGTGAGATTCGAACCCACGAACTCCAGTTCCGAAGGCCAGCACCCTAACCATTCGGCCATCGTTTGGCATTAAAGCCGGGGGAAGTTGCCGATTCAGATCTTCAACGAATGGAGAGTGAAGGTGGATCGCAAAATCAAAAATATCTAGATATGTGATTCGACAGAAGGAAAAGAAAGGTGGAGCCCCAATACAAATTTAAAAAAATGGGAAGTCGAAGCGGTCAGAGAAGAAGAGGTCCAGAGCAGATTGGTGCACTGGCTACAGTTCTTCCTAGCAATCTGAGGTCGCACAAGGGATTCTAAGTGTACCGAGGTACTTTCCCACGATGGTCAGCATGTGCATGTACAGCTGTGGAAGAAATTTCCAAGAAGAATTTAGGTGTAGCTGTTCACTTTGAGTTTTAAGGACCCCTGTGGAGAAGTTATAGATCACGGAATGGCACAAGTGTAACAGTCAAGATTGCACAGAGATGTAACTGTGAGTTATGGGGGTAAGGGCTAAAAATAATGTCAACTTTCACAAAAGGGGCTATTTAATAAGCCCACCTGCACTACCGAAGGGGGTGCAGATGGGGGAAAATTTCTCCAAAGAGGCGATTGGCATAGAAGAAAAAGGGGCGTTAAAACCGAGGTGATAAGTTTTGAAACAAAGTGAAGAAAAAGAGTCGAAGTCGGGATTAAAGAGCTGCTGGACATCCACATAGCCAGGACCAGCAATCGAGTCCCGAACCCGCATGCCAGAATAGACGTACAGCAACATAACGGCCGTTACGCCCGTACCGACGCCCTTTACATCCTGATGAAATCCCGAGCCTGCTCTCCTGTAATGTCCGGGGGTAGATTTAATAACTACGCCTACAGTTAAAAGCTGCGATAGTTTTCTTACTTGACAATTTCATCTCAAACACCAATATATCCATGAATACAAATATTTTTTAATTTAAATATATATATCTACATATAACAACGTTTACTCAACAATTTGCATGGATATTTATAATATACATAACACTTCGCAAAACAATAGGCAATAAGAACTACTAATATTCATACACTACATAATGAAATTATTAATAATCATATAAATTGAGGGATGCAATAATGCCTATATATATAATAATAATAAACACTCAACTCAATTATAAAGTTCTCATAATAAGAAATGCCTCATTAGCTAATTATTTTACTATTCATACCAAATATTTTAAAATTCTTCTGGGCTGACAAAATGTCCAAAAACCCAACGTGAATAATTTACTTCCCCACACCGGTCACACACCCCGAACCCGCATGCCAGCATAGACGTACAGCAAAATAACGGCCGCTACGCCAGTACCGAAACCCTTTTACACCCTTTACATCCTGATGAAAGCCCGAGCCTGTTCCCCTGTAATGTCCGGAGGTAAATAGATTTAACATATTTATGACAGTTATTTAGGCGTCAGTTAGTAATTCAATATTTTGATTAAGGAATAACGTATAACAAAAGAGAATTGTAATAATTATTGTGTAATGATGAATCTATATATAAAAATGAATTTGTGTCTTGTCTGTCTGTACTCGATAGACTCAAAAACTATTCATTCAATCGCCGTGAAAATTTGGGAAATTATTAGATATATACCTGGGAATGTTTTTGAAAATTTTTAAGGTTCGAAATCCATTACTGTCAATTCATTAATCCATGTCATTATTCCAAGCATTATTTTCCCCGGTTAAACGCAAATGATTCACTTTTTAATTTATCACATCATAACTAAGTGAAAGAAGCAATATTTCTAGCAATGTGACGTCATTCCGTTAATCCCATGTAATTGTTTTAAAGCAGTTTTCCTCGGTCAACAGCAGGAGATTAAAATTTTCAATTTATCACATAATAAATAGGTGAAAACGATTTTTTTTTATCATTATGAAGTCATTTCTTTAAATATCTCATTTATTCATTTCTTATTTTATATTATTTAAACATCGTTTGCGTTGTATCCATTCGATTTCACTTGGAAATTTACATATAAAGTGATTAACTTTCATTTCTATGTGAGGCAAATTATAGCATTTTTATATAAGAACCAATTTTAAATTTCATTCTTGGTTCATTTTTACGTTACAATGAAATGTTTATCAACAATATTCTAACAACAAAAAGTACAAATCTCAGTGACTCTCATGACTCAAACTGAACTCTGACAAATTTAGAGAGTTATTCACGAAAACAATCTTTGTTTGAAGGTAATATATTAAGTTCACCGTAGCGAACCACGGGCACACTTGCTAGTTTAATATATAAACAATTGCTGGTTATGTTATATGGTGATTAAGGAGTGTATCAATCTGTAAATAGTGTACAGAATAAATGTGTTAATCTAAATATAAGGTATCATATTTTTACTGTGTTTCCCCTTTGTAAGTGAACAATGGTGTTGCTGTTGTAAGTACATTACAACACTGAGGCAGCCGAAGTGAGTTTGGAGGTTACTGAAGGAAAACGGGGAGAGTACCTGGGAGTAGTTTCCTAAGACCTCTAAAAATACGAACCAACGAAATAGTGCCCATCTTCCGAGAGCCCAGACCATAAGAGAAATGAGATTCCAGCCAACCTGCAGCAAACGTTAGCCCCGTTTACATGTGTCAGTCATGTACCCTTCTTTTTACCCGGGTAAAGGGATTTTGCTTGGAGGGTCGGAGAAACCCGTTTACATGGTCAATTATTTCTACCCTCCATTTCGCCGGGATCGTCGCTAGAAGTCACGTGATCATACAGGACGGCAATCATCTGTAAGCGCAAAGGATGATGGGAAAGGAGAGTAAACTCTGCTATTACCCGGGTAGAAAAGTGGGTTCTTTCTACCCCTCAATTTTTTCCCTAGTTAGGTATAATTCTTGAAAGGGGAGTACAATTCGCGTATCTACCCTGCATTCTACGCTGCTTTTGGCACATGTAAACGGGGCTATATAGTCTTCCGAAAGCCCCCTCCTTAGTTTTCAACAAAAATCAAAGGTACGGTTGAGTTTATCAGCATAAAATTGAATTAACACTAACCATACCAACACTAAATACATACCTATTTTTATCATAGCCGGTCATATGACCAGACTGTGCTTCCTAACTGAAGGTATAAAATATGGATTTTGTGCAGAAAATAAACAAATAAACTTCATTATGATGAAACAAAGTTGTCTATTTTCAATTTTTATGTATCACAAAACACAAAGAATAAGAATTTTAAATTCATTTCGCATCACATTTTTTACATATGCCTTATGGGTCACTTGACCCGTTATATGGTATGTTTAGTGTTAATTCTGATCCTCTCTTTATTTGATTCTCAAAATGTAATTAGAGTTTTATAAGAATTTTAAAGCTACCAAACAGAAATGCAAATTAATGACTTTTAAATAATAAATGGTGTATATTTCTAACATTTATGTAAATAATAAATTTTAAAGGATATTTTTGTGTAAATAAATTCATTGGTCCGGAATGAATTACAGGCATACATATCGTATAAGAAGCTGTGCAACAGCAATTCGAGAAAACTTTTCAAACATATAACACATGAACGTTACGTGTACTAAACATCAGCGTTATCCATACACTGTTCAAGGAACACTCCGCGTCTGCTATTTTTAAAAAAAAAACAGGAATTGTACAACAATAAACTCCACGCGCAACATTCGAACATTATTATTTTTATAAGAATGTTTCGTCTGTTTCGGTAGTGTTCATGACACCGCCTTTTTCTACTCTTTGAGACACTGTATGTAAATTAAAAAAAAAATATATATATATACATTTATATATATATATATAGCTTTGAAGTTCGTAACAACATTAATCATAGAACAAGAAATTACAAATAAATTTTGATTACATTATTCACGAATTTTCAACTAATAAAGCTAGAAAAATATATATATGAGTTCACCTTTCATATACACATGATACAATACTCTCATTTATTAAAAAGATGTAATCCTACTTATTTAAGAATATAAAAACATATTTTCTCGTGTTTTTCTTGTAAATCAAGTAGAGGTACATGGTTTATCCCATGACAAAGTATTTATATAAGTTTGTTTAAAGAAAACCCCACTATTTAATTGATTTGAAAAGGGCGGCAAAAGTTATAGGCCCGCCACTGTGCAGATAGACACCATTTTTCATTTTTGGTGGTCTAAAACACCCATTATATATATATATATATATATGGAAATATCAGTGGCGTGCGGTCCATATGTGCAGGGTGTGCACTGCACACCCTGGCAAAATTATGAGGGACGATAATTTTCTGCACCTATGTCTACCTATCTTTATATGGTATATAATAAATATTATTTATAATATATTCAAATATTATGTTGATTTGCTTGCTTGTATTCTCGCAGTGCGTGCGGTACTAGGTGCTGCACCACGTAGCGCGCAAACGAACATAGGAAGTTCTGATGTGTACGCACTACGCACTAAATTGAAAATCACGCTTTATATGTATGGGCTACTGGAGAAGAACAGCATACTATGGCACTGAGGCAAGTGCAGCTATTTTTCCTGCACTTGGCATTCAGAATCATCCGAAGGTACGGTTTATTAAGCGTTGTATTAGAGCGGGGACTTACGTGCTGAAGCGTTTTTGGTTTTTTAACTGATTAACTGGTCATACGATTTTGCAGACGGTTAATGTTTAAATTTATATATTGTAAGATTTTGTTTTCATGGAAATATAAAAGAAGTATTTCATCAATATAAAGTGAAATGTTTTAGTGTGGTAAAGTAATTTCTGTGTTGTATTCTATTTATTGAAATAATTAGCTGAAAAACAAAGTTGTTTTGTTTTAAAGAAACGAATTTTAACAGAACAGTCCAAATTTTACCATTCATTGTGTTTTACAGAGAGTATATAAGTTATATCTGTAACACAATATCCTTGGGTTTGATTTAAAAATTATCAAGATGTTTTTCGCAGAATATATTTCCAAATGTTAAAATTTATTAATAAATATAATTTAATCCACTGACCGAACAAGAAACAGTTCGCTCTATTGTGCCAGCGTGCAGCAAAATCCTCTGCATGTGGAATAGACATTCGGTTCTTCGGCACCCATGAACATCCGGATGAAGCACCGCAGCTGCGGGCGCCAAGTGGTGCTACGTTTGCCGAACATATAAGTTTTTCGTGGAACCCACAAGCGTTGCTTTTTCGACGCCGATATGATACCTTACATGATTTTCGAGAAGACATGATTTTCTTCAGTGCTAGTAGAATTCTCATAAGTTTAGCTGTTTTTATAGATATAACTCGACTACTCGTAGGTAAATATTTTATTTATTGTAATCTTTAAATTCATATTCATAATAAATAACCCGTTTCAGAATGGAGAACTCAGATGTCTCAATAATTAAAGATTTATTGGAAAATCCATGTTCTCTGCACACCCTGCATGAAAACCTACCGCACGCCACTGGGAAATAGAATACCAACTTTAAACACAACCTCCTAAAAGGATATACACATGGATATAGTAGGTATGGCCCGTTAGCATAAGAAGCATTTCCTTTGCGCCTCGCGGAGCCTTTTCAGCTGGCCAGGCCTGTTCTAAACCACAAGTTTGCTGAATTTCTTTGCAATCGGTTCTGGAATTCAAAAGAAATATGTTTTGGTGTGGTTTTGGCGTCTGACTCACATTTATTTTTTCTTGTATCATAGTCATTAGACTGCTCTAAAAAAATATCGACATTTGACACTGTTACTGACTAGCATATAACCCGTCATATGACAGAATCAGTAAAATTTTTAATTTTCCAGAATTATAAAGTACCCTATGAGGCAGGTATAAAAATATATTAATAGAATATTTGTATAATAGAAAATATTTATTCGTATAAATATTTGTAGTAATAGAAAATTAAATACATGCTTTCTTGATATACCTAGAGTCGGTCTCACGAAAGTCATTTAACAGCTAACCGCGATTAACCCATGGCGGAACGCAATTAGATTTGTGAGCAGTGGAAAAAACCCGGTTTAAACCCGGGAAAAAACCGGGTTCTTTGGGAAGAGAATTTTGAAAATTACCAAAACATGAGAATTTTGAAGTATTTTATTTACTTTTATCCTAATCGCCCAAGACAATTTTTACATTTTATAAATGATTTGATATTAATAGTTAACTGGCAACTGTAATGAATAAACGTGTAAGGAAGCTAAACAGCCAAATAATTGAATAATTGGGATTAACTAACTATATTTGGCAAGGTATCATGTTTAGCATGAAAGTATGAGTATATTTTTCCTTTGAGAAATATCCAATATTTTTATTATCCCCTATATAATAATAGCCTAAGGTGTCTGTCGGCAAATTTTTGAAGCGGTTGTACCTGGAATGGATTCCTCGGCTAAGGGCAGGCGATTAAATTTATCAATTTATTCACGTAATAAATAGGTAAAAATAACATTTTTTTTTCTAGCATTATGACGTCATTCCTTTAACCATCTCATATAATCATTTCTTGTTTTAAATTATTTAAATATCGCGTGCATTATTTTCATACGTTTTATCGCTGAACTTACATATTAAGCAAATAATTTTCTTTTATATTTGACTTAAATAATAGATTAAGTATATAAGTGATAATTTTAAATTCAATCATCGATTATTTTTTGTTGTAATGAAAATTTTATCATCGGTATTAACAATAAATTCTTTTCATATAAGTCGAGGACTACTAAATATCTAACTTTTAATTTATATATATTTGGAAATTAAGAAGTTTGTTTGTTTGTTATACATAACCACATGGTTTGACTAAATGAATTCCATGTGATTCTAAACTGCATTACAGGATCGGGAGACTCTAGAGGAGTATGACGATAAATAAACTATTGAGAGTGAACCAGATAATTCTCAGCCAAAAAACAAACCATTTTATTACCTGCCTCATTGGGTACTTAACAGTTCTGGAATATTAAAAATTTTACTGATCCCGTCATATGATGGGCTATATGCTAGTTACATAAATATTAGGCAATAATCTGTAGTGTCACAAAACCCATAAATCATTATTTTTCTTGGATAACATCTCTCTCTCTCTCTCTCTCTCTCTCTCTCTCTATATATATATATATATATATATATATATATATATATATATATGTATATATATGTGTGTGTAATGTGTGTGTAGGAATTAGACATAAAATGCAACAGCATTATTTGATTACACCTTTAAATGATATATGCATTACAAAAAATAATAAACTGTTATTTTAAATTTAATGATTTATTTTTATGTTATAAAAGGAGGGGAAAAAGTTTAACATAAAGCAATTTACATAATAAATAATGATAAAAAATAATGTATATAATTATTATATTAGCAATTAAAATGGAAGCAACCAGTTATGTGTTTGATAAGACTAACAGGGTAATTAATTACATAAGTACTACTATAAAATCATTTAAATGCTCATTGCTATTATTTCTTGAATATATATATATATATATATATATATATATATATATAGTGTGTGTGTGTGTATGTATGTATGTATGTATTGGCAAAAGTAAAAAAAAAATATCTCTTAGGAATAATATGCTAGTTCTTAATAGCCACTGTTGAAAAAATAAATGTAAACATTGTTAAAATGATTTCTTTCCAAAGTTCCCCAAATTCCGGGTTTATTCCCCAAAATTTCCGGGTTTATTCCCAACTTTTCAAAATTCTGGGTTTTTTACATCTCTAGACGCAATTCTCCGTTTAAACAGAGATTAATCGTGGTTAGCCATTAAACGACTTTGGTAAGGCTACACTAGAAATGATTAAATAAGAAGGTTAAAAAATGACGTCATGTTAGAAAAAAATACTATTTTTACCAATTTATTATGTGATAAATGGATAAATTTAAATGCCTGCTCTAACCGGAGAAAATAGGACTTGAAATAAGGGCATACGCTCAAAAAAGGAAAGGGTGGATTTCGAACGTTTTAAAGACGATAGTATTTTTCTCTGTGATATGAAGTATATTCGTAACAATTTATTTTTTAATTGGATCGATAGTTTAGGAGAAGATAAACTTTACTAGCTTTGAATTTTGCTAACCCTAACTCATCAAGAATACAATAAGGCGATTTCACGCAGCAGGGCACATCTCAACTTATGACAATTCTGGCTTTAGTTTCAAACGGAAGGGCAGTTTATTGTTTGCCTATTGGCTGTTGTAAACATGAAAATGAATGGGAAGGGCATTATAGTAGTTCGTGACGTTGCACGAAATTGCTCTATATGGATGCCTCTATCCATTCCAGGTCCAACCGCTTCATAAATTCGAGGACAGACGGTTTGGTTTGGTTTGGAGCACTACAGTCTACTGTTTTACTCACAAGGGATAACGACACTGGGACCTACTGCTTAAAGCCGATTCCGAACGGATTCGAACCCACGAACTCCGGTTTCTATGATTAGCGCTCTAACCAATCGGCCAGAGTTCGGCTCGAGGACAGATGGACAGGCTATTATTATATAGGGATATTCTTACTTAATATGACTTCCTAAGTCCGAATATGACCCTTCTTTCCCCAATCACCCATCATTTTCTGTTCACGCTCTCTCCCCTAAGTTTATTATTTTACGATAATTTCATAGTGACGAATTTGATTTGGATGAAGGGGGGGGGGGCGATTCTAAGACATGAACATTTACAGTTAGGAGGAAAATTTGCAGGGAGATTTTCCTCCTGAAATTGTTAAAAAAAGGGGGGAAAATCCTTAAAATTTTTACTTTTTTAATTATTGTTTTATTTATTTTCTACATATTCCGGTAGTCAACTTTTCCTTTTTCTTCGCCAAACATCCAGAAACAATAAAAATATATAACGACAGTTTTGACTAAAAGCGTATTGTTGGAAAGGTTTATCGATAAACAAAATGTCTATACAAACAATTTCGGTCGTAATTGCCTTTCCTACTATGTAAATATGTTGAGGCAGCCGTGATATTAAATGACTTCCCGGTTGGATCCTTGCCTTGCCTTGTCTGTTACTCTGTCTGGTGTGTTGCTAAAAATGTTGGTAAGGAAATACGATATACTATGTTTAAAAGTGCTTGCTTTAGTTTGATTTTAATGCCTTGTTTATATTTTAATTATCGTTCTATCTGAACGAATAAACATCTATTAAATGAACTGTGTTTTGGACTCTTTACATATATTCACACCAAAAGCATAACATGACACTGGGCACTCTGCAAATAAGATGAAATTTATCCCAGCACGGATGATAAGAGGTCTCGGAGTTGTCTCAAGTTTGGATGATTTACTACGCGACATCGGAGTTCTGAACAACTCTCGCGCTTTGTGGTTTGCGCAGGAATACTTTAACAAGAAATTCCACTCATGAATTAAGAGATCCAAGAAGTTGAAATTTACTCTTCTCGAACGAGATCATCCAATCCTGAAAGAGTAACGAGGTGAGGTTGTCGATGAACTAAATCAGGTGTATACTCTACAACAGGGCTGTCCAACTGGCGGCCCGCCAACTTCTTATTCAGCATATTTCTTTTTTTCGGAATTGTATGGTATCAAGAAGCATCCGAGACTACCATTCTTGGTCAACCCAGGGTAACCGAAGTTTCCTCTTGATCACAAATTGTTTTATAATCCTTCTGTTCCATTGTTTTATAATTAATAATTCAACTATAATTGTTATTTTATAAGAAGTAAGAGGTTAGTGTTCAACTTTTCCAAACTGTGACCCGCCAGGAGATCAGTGACTGGAATTCTGGCCAGTGGGCTCTTTGAAGTTGGACAGCCCTGCTCTACAACATGGTACAACATTGACGTTGAAAGTCCAGGCTTAGACTTAAATGACCCACACGCACATCCAACTGAAAAGTTTATGGATGCAAAAGCCTAAGTGGGTGGGGAGGACCTTTCGACATTATTCATTTTAATGTTATACACTGAATTTATTGAGAAACATCTCTGAACCTGTATATAATTAGAAATTCTGACTCTAGTATAGTCTATTAAAATTCTCCTCTTATTAGATAATCCTGTGTGAAATTATCTGTTAGTACAATGGCATTTTTTTTACCTGTCTTTCCAGTAAATATTTTTATTATTTCGATTTCTCTGCCTTCCAATTCTTTACTATTCTCAATTTCCTCCTTTATTGTTTTTTCCTTTGTTTCTTCCGATAATCCCAGTATTATTATTCTATTTTTTCTTTGTTTATTTATTCTAATTGTTGCTAGGTCTGAAATATGTTTACTTGTTTCCAGATTTTCCAGTTTTTCCAATTTTTGTCGGTCTTGCATTTTAATAATTAACTTATTTGGTTTTGGTATGATTAAATCTAGTGGGTTGCCCAAATTGCTATTTTTTATGTTTGTTTTTAGTATGTTCCTATACGTTTTAGCTCCTTCCTCTTCTCTAGTTTCAATTATCAGGACAAGATCTTCTTCCTTTATTTTTCTCTCAATTTTAGGACAATGTAATGTATCTATCCTCTATTTTTTTTTATTAGCTTTATCGTTTCAGCTATTTTCTTCTACACGTCTTCTAGTTCTGATGATTTACTTTTTTCACTTTCCAGTGTTGCCTTTAAATTTATTTCTCTCAATTTTTCCTCATATTCATCAATTTGTTTATTTAATTCCTCTATTTTTTATTTGTCTCTCTCGCATTCTGTGCATTTATCCATTACAATTGCTGTAACAAAAATTTTCTGCAATATCTCATCAGTTTTCATTGTTAACCGGTCAAAAATTATTGTATTTTTTTCTCCTTGTTCTTTGGTTAAGTCCAATTTCTGCTGCAATTCTTTAATTTCCATCTCCTTCTTTTCTTTTATTTTAATTAGTTCATTATTACTTTTTTCTAATTTATTGCAATTTGCACAAGTTGTTGTGATTGTAAATGGGCAATGCTCAATTGTTTCAGATATCATTTTCATTATTTAAGTCCAGGCTGTGGCTTACGGTCTTCCAAATTCATTTCTAACTTTAAAGCAGCGATTCTAAACAGGGGCGGTGGAAAGATACTAAGGGGCGGTTAGCATGTTTTGGGCGGCAGTGGTACGGTGGACATGTTTTGAATTGTTGAGGTGAGCGATATGAGTTTGTTTTGGAATTTAAAATTCCCAAATAAATTTATTAAATCGATTATCCAGTTTGCACCATTCGTATCAGTAATAAAATGAACTTGCGCAACGGGACCAGATTTAGTGAATTTCATCCCTTTAGTTTCCACGGGTGTGAAGGTAGCCTCCCGACACACAGAAAATTAAATTTCCTCAACAGCATTTCCTTGAGAGATGTGAGCGCGTTGTTTCAAGATATATAAAAGCAACGAATTCTAAAATTTCAAAATTTAGGATTTTTTTTTAACTGTGGTTACTAGTACATGAAAATCACTTTTACCACTATTAACCTTTAATTTGGCTAAGTCTGGCCGCTACACCGGACATGTATATTTATAACTACTATATACAGGGTATCCGCCACAATAATTTTTTTCAAATCCATGACTTTCCCTGACTTCAGAAGATAGTTTTCCATGACTTTAAAAATATTTTGTTAAAGTACATATGTATAAAAATTCTGATATACATACAAATAAAATATATTCTTTTAGAGAAATTACAAAAATTTATGATAAAAAATACTTTATAAATGTTTATAAACTCATATATATATATATATATATATATATATATATATATATAAATTGTTGTATCTACATACCTAAGTTTAATCATACAGCAGTTTTCTGAATGCAATCAAATTTCATTTGATTCAGAGTACTTAGTATTATCGAGGTACCAAGACTAATAAAAACACGATAAAATAACATTTATATATAATAGCCCTAAAATAAGCTTATATTTTGTAGAAAATCTTAACTAATTTTTTATTAAATTAATTATTATTATATTATAAAAATTTAATCTATTTTAAGTACCGTTTCTCTTATACATTTACCCCCTATTAAGCTTGCTTGTTTTGAGTTTCCTTGACGAACAGAAAGGAAATTCACTTGCAGAGGCATTTCTTCGTTTTTCTTAATTGGTAGCTCAGCGGATCCATGACTTTCCATGACTTTTACTCATTTTACTTAGAAAATCATGACTTTCCATGACAAAATTAATCCATTGTCTAAATCCATGATTTTACTATATAACATAATTGTCAGTGTTCGTAACAGCGGATATTAATTATCTCAAAAATGGAAAATGATATATATATTTTTTTTGTTTATTTTTCAGAGATCCTAATGTCTATACAGACATGGAAAAATAACAGAAATTAAAAAATATTTGAAAAAACATCTTGTCAAATTAAGGGTTAATAGCAGTGAACATCCGTTCAGTATGAAATTTACATTTGATCCACTTTTCTTTTGTTGTTTTTCGTACTCGTCTTCTCTAGTTTTTCCTCCAGCTTCGATTTGCTTTCGTTGCTTATTTGGACTGTTGTCTCAGTACGTGCGAACTTTGGTATTTTATCGTTAACTATGAATTTTGAGAAATAGTTATTCTTATCTCACTATATATTAGCTGCTGGAAACATCGGTTAACGGAAAGAAATGCCCTGGATGTTCTTCAATGAACCATGAACCATTTTGTGCATATTGGGACAGTAGAAGTTCATATTCATGAAGAATTATTCAAATTTTCAAATCATGATTCAAAGGAAGCTTTGAAAGTCAGTTTTAAAATGGTAATGGCATCTCACAGAATTTTGCTTGCACAGTAACACAATTTCCCTTTAACCTCAACCGTGGACTATCAGCAAAAACTTTTAATTGCTTTCCCTTTCTACTACCTCGAAACACTGTTGCGTCAGGTCTAATAATAATAATAATAATAATAATAATAAACAACTCGATTTTAATCTATGAAAAGACGATTTTCCGCCTTCTCTTCACTAAAATTATTGAAATGAACGTCAAGAAACTGGCACTGAACCATGAATCCCAAACATCTCATTGATATAAGTACTTGATTGTTTCAGACTACTTTTATTATGTAAAAGTTTTTATCTTTTTAAATTATCTAACTATAAATAAGAGACCTTTTAAACGAGTTTTAAACATGTTTAGGATTTTTTTAAATTCTCATTTATTTACTTTTTTTTACACTAGGCAGTTAATTTTAGCATATAGACCAGTTACTTCCCGGAATAGTTGTATCAAATTGAAATATACACATCTGTCGTGCGAAAATTATTGAAGAAAATCACTTAAATTCTTTGCTTTTCATGATACTCGGCCTTCTTATTACCCTAAATTACGGGATTTTCAAAATGAAGGCGGGGGGATGGGTGAAAAATTTTTGCTCCTTAAATAGGGAGGTAGCTTTTAAAAAGTTTACAACCTCTGCTCTAGTGATTTCGGGCAGCACTGTGATTGGTAAAGATTCGTTGTGAAGAACTGGTCAACTGAATGGACAATTGGATATTGAATTGCGAGCTTAAATTTTCTGAGGACCAACCTGAAGTCACACAAAAGTAACAGGTTATGAGATGGTAAGGAAGTTCGTGCCAAACCATGAGCACAGCAAGTGACATTGATTTATAGGTACCTTTGATCAGGGTTGGCATGATTTAAATCAGTTGATTTTTTTTTTTTTTTTTTTTTGAAAAAATCATTTTTTTCACTTCTTTTAAAACCTATATTCCATAGACAGGAGAATTGGGAATTAGTCAGCACAGTAATACCAATCTCCTATATAATAATAGTCTAAGTTGTCTGTCCACGAATTTATGAAGCGGTTGCACCTGGAATGGATATAGGCATCCATATTGGATTTTTTATGAGCAAGAGTTCGAAATCCACCCCATCCCCTCTTTTCGAGCGTTTAAGGCTATTTCCAGTTTTATTCTATACTAAATTCATTCTTGATAGGGTAGCGAGGGCGAAGCGTAATATTTAAACTGGACTGTGTTTACTCAACCCTCATATACTCTAATTAGTTCCTTCACAATGTGTAGGCTTAGCCCGTTCGGTAGAGAGTCTGCCCGTTTGATCATCGTACTTCTCGGTTTGACGGTTCTGTCTCCGACACAGCCCAATTTTTTCTATATGTCTAATTAATTTAATATTTTCTGCTTTTTCTTTTAAATTCTTATTCTTAAAATTGTTTTATTATATTCAAAATTGTTTTATTATTTTTAAAATAAATGTTTACTAATTTTTCAACTTTTTACGATTTAAACGTTTTTCTCGTAATGTAATAATAGCTTAAGTCATCTGTCCTTGAATTTTTGAAGCGGTTGGACCTGGTATTGATAGAGCATCCATATTGGATGTTTGATGAGTTAGGATTAGGCAAAATTCATAGCGAGTAAAGTTTCTTTTCCTAAACTATAGATCCGATTCTAAAATAAATGGGTATGAATAAGAGTCGTATCACAGCGAAAAATACTGTCATCTCTAAAACATTAGAAATCCACCTCGTCCCCCTTTTCTAGCGTTTAATGCCATTATATCAAGCGCCATTTTAAGAGCAGGCTATGAAATTCATCAATTTATCACATAATAAATGGATAAAAATAACATTTTTTCTAGCATTATGACGTCATTCCTTTAACCATCCCATTTAATCATTTATTTTAGATTATTTAAATATCGTCCGCATTATTTTCATACGTTTTATCACTAAACTTAGTTATTAAGTAAATAATTTTCTGTTATATTTGGCTTAAATAATAGATTAGGTACACATGTGATAATTTTAATCGATTATTTTTGTTGAAAGATAATTCTCAGCCAAAAAGCAAACCATTTTTTTACCTGCCTCATAGGGTACTTTACAATTCTGGAAAATTAAAAATTTTACTGATCCCGTCATATTACGGGCTAGATGCTAGTAAGTAAATAAGTGTAAATAGATAGCATGTGCTTTCCAAGGATTTAGGGGTTGTTATCAGAAAGTATGTAGTAAGGGTAGCATAATGATCGTTATGACTGGTGGAATTCATTTTATGTAATGGGAGGTAAAGAGAGTATTACAGAACTGGAAATCCAATTTGTCTACCAAATAACAACAGCGTGACTTCATCTGCTGGGATGGAAAGACAGTTTTCAAAGACAGTTTTCTTCTTTTGATATTGTTCATTTTAGCCTATGTAACCAATTAGGAGTAGATAAAGCATCAAAGCTAGTGTTTTTATTGAAACAATTAAATCCATAATTCGGTGCTTAAAAATATTGAAATAATTGTGATTTGTTTTTTTAAATAAATAGTTTGCATTAAAAGAATATTTAATTTGTTCTTTAAATTTTTATCTTATTTAGTTTGCACTATCCAATTACAAAATAATGGAATGTATTTAGATTAAAATGTTTATATTTAATTTTAGGTAATCAGTGTGTAGAATATACTAGATACATAAGATGTTACTTATTATAACAAACTATTCTATGTATATTGCTAAAAACATAAAAACAATTAAAATTAGTATTCAGAAAAAAATCAAAGAAATCCGATTTAAATAAAAAAATCCGATTTAAATCAAATAAAATCTGATTTTTTAAAAAAATCGTGATTTTTTTTCCAACCCTGCTTTTGATACATTGGATCAAGCCATAGTAAATTATAATGCAATAAAATTTTGGAGACCAATCTTTAGCAGTATCGGTATGATTGTTACACCGACGTAGCATAATTAAAAGATAAAACAATGATCAACATTACTTAAGTACTGTCATGAATGTTTCACTGAGCGATACCGATTACAGTTCCCTATTTATAGTCGTTACAAGGAAAAGCATCTCAAAGCGTGAGAATTCTTGCGTAAACCAAGTTATTGACAGTTGGCCGTTGTATAGTGAATAATATTCTAAACTTTCTTGTGAGAGCTTTGAGACTTCTCCTCCCTCCCCGCGACACCTCCTATAGGAACCTAAAGGAGATGTTGCCCTCACCCGGTATTATCCCAAACTGTTGCTATATATTTTATTATTGTTTGGAGGAGGAAAGCGGGAAGGGAGTTAAAAACTTGAATATGTATAAAAGTAAATGAAAAAATTACGAAAAAAAACCAAACAATAGAACAAACATTTATTTCTAATGATTTTTTTCTTACAATTTAAAAGAACAAATTCTCCATACTTGCTACATAGGCTCACGGTTTAGAGCTTTCCCACTCTCTAACCCCTGATCATCTCAAAAAATTACTCTTGCCATCATCTTTAAAAAATAAATAAATAAATAAATAAAAATAAAAAAAAAGTTTTCTAATGCAACAATAAGTTTGGAAGATGATTAGTCCTTATGCATGATTATGATCCCAAGCCAAAAGTTATTTATGAAATTTCTACCTTAGTCAGCTAGCCTTTATACTATTGAACTTTAATTGGCATTTGAAACAAAAAAATTTAGATTCAGGCACATTTTTACTAAAATTGAGTTCATCTGTGCACCTATACAAAAATGGAACTCCATACCAAGTTCTACCACAAAAAAACTTGATTAAATAGATGCTAATGAGGTCCAAAGCTCTTATTAAAGCTAAAAAATTTCTTATAAGGTATAGACTTAAAACTCAAATTCCAAAACTAAGAAATATTAAGCACCGAACGAATACTTTTTACACTTCGAGATGATGGACTGTTTATGTTTTACTTGGTATGTAGTATTTTTTAATTTAATCACATAGAAAGATTAAAATATATTCCACTGTAATGTAATGCGTATTTGCTTAATTTACACTTTTCGTTGTTTTATTCAGGTGAGGCATTTTATTTCATATAACTGTAGAGATGGTCTTTATACTCATTGTATATATACAAATACATGTTGTATAATATACATTTAGAAATTATTTCATATTATTTGGTCTTTCTTATTGGAATTTAAAATTACTTTAATCTAAGGGGTAAATGGATCATTCGTTTTACTAAAAAATAAAAGACCCGAACTGTTTTTTAAAACAAAGAAAACAATTTTTAAATTCGCGATGTTTTTTGGCATATGTACGGCAGATCAGAATAAAATGAAGTGGCGTATGTTTGATTAGCATTTTCCTGTTCTCATTTTTCTTTTTACGGTCACTACAAAATATAACACATTCCTACGTATTCCTGGACATTTATATAAACACATGCATGTTTATCTCACGACGCATACATCCCCGTCAGAAACGCTGACCAACGGTCAGTTTTGGAAGAGATCGGCCCTGAAATCGAAATGTACTGAACACCAAATGAAAAACTTAAAATCAAAACAAAAATAAATTAAAATAGAAAAGTGATATAAAAAACACACTTAACTATTTTTGCACGAAACACTGATCTCTCGCATTTATTATAAATCCTTTTCGAGTAAGAGATTATGAACACCTCTGCCACTCGCCACACCACAGATGACGGCCGAACGATAAAAAATATATATATACACATGTAATTTCTAATTCTCTCTCTCTCACACACATACACACATATATTATAATAATAATAATCGTTTCCAAATTCTAGTTACAATACAAGTATATATAACTTGTATTATGAACAGAATTTGGAAACGATTATTTAATGTCGCTTGGTCTATTTTAAGAATATTAGATTAGTTTAAACTATGAGTCACTTGGATCATTCCTGCCACTAAAGAGTAAAATAAAAGACCAAACGATTTTTTTTTTTTAGAAAAAAAAAAAAAAAAACTTTTTTCTGTTCGTCATTGTTTTTTAGAAAATATTCGGCAGATTTTAATCAAATGTGTGCTGTCGAGAAGAGATTTCCTGTTCTCATTCTTATTTTACAGTCCCTATCATATATATATATATATATATATATAAACACATTCCTACGTATTCCCGTACATTTATAAATACAAACACGCACGTTTACCCCACGACGCATGCGTTCCCGTCAGAAACGTCGGCCAGCGGCCAGTGTTTTGGAACAGTTCGGCCCGAAACCGAAATGTTCTGAACAACAAACGAAAACAAAAGATTGGTAAACAAAATATAGTATACAAAAATACACTTAACTGTTTCGGTTTGCGAGGCTTTTTTTAAAAGGGATCCCGTGTGTTTATAAATCCTTTCCGAGAGATATTCACACCTGCTCCTCCACTCGCCACGCCACAGTTGATTTTCGATGGGCCGAACGAGTGAAGGAAGAAGGAATCCAGTTTCGAGTCCGACAGGTTTTTTTAAGAGTGCGGCCACTGATGCCAAACCGGGGAAGCGAAAAAAAAGTCCCGGGGCTGGTAACGATGACGTAAGGAACTCGTCCACTTTTCTCCCGTTGGCGATGTATGATCATTTATGGCATGCGCGCACTCATAAGTATAGTTTCTATAACACGTGTGCATATATATAAACGAATGTGTGTTTTACATATATACACGCCCATTATAATGGCAGATGAACCGAATGGAGTCCAATTACATATTTGATTACGTGTTCACACACACACATACATATATATATGCATGCATTAGATCACAGCCAGAATTTCTGTTTGGATGAGACTAGCATACGGACTATATATTTTGGTGAGAACTTCAGATTTAAAAGTTTTTGGTACCCAAAGCTACAAAAACGAAAATACTTCACTTAAATGCCACCTGTTTTACTACTGGCTTTCAGTAAGGGACGAAGGTTTATTTACAGTTATCTAAAGTTTTGAAAATCTGGTTGATAAAAATTACACAAGAAAGAAATATTACATATACCGCTGCAATAAATGTTTTTTATTCAAAGATTTTTGCTTCAAATTGTTGTTCTCAAATCCTGGTAATGGTAAAAAACTGAATAGTATCAACATTGACCCACAGTTAAGATGTCAATTAGTTTTCCTCACTATTAGTATCCTATACCCAACAAGGTAATTAGTTATTCCCATTTTTAAAAATTTTAAAGTTTAAAAAATTTTGCATTATGGTAACTATATATTTAAAAAGTCTAAAAATGAAAGAAAAGTCTTCACACTTGGAAAGCTTCTGGGAAAGATTTCAAAAACCTTAGCTCTCCCCATGTTTTATATATATATATATATATATATATATATATATATATATATATATATATATATATATAATACATATCACTACAAATGTAAATTTGATAAATATATCACTTAACTTTTTTTCAATTTGAATAGCTAACATTTATATTGATCTGCTTGTTATTAGGGATAAACTTTAATAAGCTTTTCATGTATCATAGTTCAACTAGCTCATATTAGGCAATTTTTTAAATTTATGGATAACAAAATTCATTAATAGCTGCATTTGTGCTTTAAAAAAATATATTACTTTAATAAAATCTATATACCATAGTTTACTGTTATCCTGTATATAAGTTACACATCTGAAATTAAAGATACTTTTTTAAAGTTGAATTAAAAAAAATTATAGGACAGTATTATGTTCAGTTTTTAATGTAGATTTACTCTGCTTTTAATTATCATAATTCCCATGTGTGTATATACATATATTTCTATCTATCTATATATATAAGCCGAACGATGGCCGATTGGTTAGAGTGCTGGCCTTCGGAACCAGAGTTCGTGGGTTCCAATCCCACTATGGCATGGATGTTCGTAGCCGTTCGGAATTGGCTTTAAGCAGTAGGTCCCGGTCTCATTAACCCTCGAGTTGCAAAAAGGAGACCATTGCGCTCCAAAACAAACCAAACCTATCTATATATATAGTAAAACCTTCAAATAAAGGCTGCCTAAGGATCAAAATGTTTGTCCACTATTTAGAGATATCTCTTATATATAGGATTAGAGAGTGCCCAGTAAATAAACTAAGAATATACATATATTTTTTAATTTTACAAGAAATTATTTTTATTAGAAATGAAAAATATTTGCAACAGGATAAAACATTTCCTTTCTAATCCTTCATTAATTTTCCACAACTTGTGCAAGACAAAAGACATCTCTCTATAAAGACAGCATTATAAAAGTATATTTACTAATAATTACAGAACATTCTACTTTAAGTGGGAAAGGAAACAATTAACATTAGAATAAAGATTAAAATAGGATAAAATTTGAATTTATTTTCCATGAAACAGCATTCATCAGCTTTTACAGTTAAAACTGCTGTTCAGAGTATCACTTCTTTAGAGGTAAATGAAGAGGAAACTTGGTTATTTGGACTAGGGTTGAAAATGTGTAACCTCTGAATGTTTACTTAAATAATATAATGTAGGTTTGTATGCATGACCTAAAACTGATTAGCATACATCACCTCAATATAGTAAGTTTTTTTTTTCAGATACTTTGGCCCTAAACAAGGACCAGCTCTAGCAGTTTTGCTTAACAACCAAAAATGTAAAATAATACTTCCTTTTCCCTTTACAAGAAAATAAATTTAAAAGAGAAACTATTGAAAGATGTTGAACCTAGGATACTTTAATACTTCTTGAAAAACCATAAAATTAAAAAAAGATCACTTTCCAGTCCTGCATATCCTTTAATATTGTGAAATCAATCTGAGAAAATGGAAGCATTGATTTCCCATTCTCCCATGAAATGTTTATAATATATAGCACTCTTGCTTGTTTGATTATACATGCCACCTTTTTTATGTTTTTTATCCTTTAGAATAAATGTATATAAATATAAATATTTTTAGCAAAAGAAAATGTATAAATTTCTATTAACATGGTATTTAATGTATCAATATTTTCCACACACTATCAAAATGCCTGGGAGAGGGGGGGGGTCTGCTCCTAGAGCAAACTTTGCACATACATAGAAAAATAAACAGCCTCTGAATCAGTTATTGATACAGTATCTTTATAACCCATCCACCGGTCAACCTCCCCATCTTTTTCCCTTTCAAAACAGTCAGCCTTTTCGTAAATTCCAGATGGAACTTACCGTACCATACTAGAGTTGCTGGTTTAAAAGTTGTCAGGCTACTTTTAAATTATTTTCCCTGCAAGGTAAAGGAGTTCCGTTACTCAAAATTAGTTTCTTTCATTTATTATCGCTTTGCAATATTTTTTTCCCTCAAAAGTGTGCGATACGAGTTATACGAGTGTGAACGAGAAGGGGTCGACAGGTTCGTTTTCGAACAGGAATTCGCTGTCGAACCCCCGTCGACGCGTCCGTTCAGTGGGTTAAAGCACTGCATCAGCAATTTCATTTGAATGTGTTCTGCAAAACAAGGCCAAAGAAACGATGACATTTTTGTCTACCTATCATTGATTTTTCTACTCTCTCTCTAGAGAGTTTATATATTACCCACATACATATAAGTACATTGGCTTTGGTCTCCCAGCGAATATTCCTGCATTTCATGTAATTGTATATAAGCATTGGTCTAGTAACAAATTTTCTACATTATTTTTCTTGAATATAAAATACACACATACTAGATTGAAACATATGTACATATATATTTGACAGATTATATATGACAGAAGTTAATTTTAGGTATATGTTAAAGTTTTGATATTCCTCCATACTATTTTTAATGTGATCATTATTGATATTATGAAATATATACATACATGTGTTAAAGGACATATATATACATAAGTATATACATAAACACATTAATTGTATTATATATATACTAAATATAACAGGACAGTATTTACATAAGAAAGTGTGTACTCCTATGTGGCTTTTGTATCTCATTTTTATGTGTTCTTATGCAAAATCATTATTCGTATAATGATACAGATGTGTATGTGTGTATATATTATATACACACAGAAAACCTGGTATACGTCTGTATACCAGCTTTTATAGGTCTCATGAAATTTGCTTTGTCTCACTTGTTAAACTCAAATTTGATCAAAATAACAAATACATTAGATGATTAAGAGCAATTTTTTATTCCCAGGAAAGTTCATATTTAATCTTTTATGGACTGCAAAAGACTATCAGACATGATGGCCACAAAATTCAGAGGAAAAAAGTATCTTAATAGTTTTCTCCCAAAATCCCGTGACACACTGCAATCACACATTTCTCAGGAATGTGTGAAATATTAATCTGACAAATATTGCATCACTATAAAAGTTGGGTTAGTCCATAGGTTTCAGATGGACATGGTACCACCCAGTGGGTACCATGGAGGTGGTAGTGGGTTCAGAGGCAAGTAGAAAAAAGAAAGTCAACTGACATTACAGTCAAGCAACATTTCTCGGGAATTTGCTAAATACTGATCCAGCAAAGATTGTATCAGTGTGGGTAAATAGATTTCCAACAGGGATAGTCTTTGTTTATATTTAAATAAAAATCATGAAAGGGAAGACCAATTTTTCTACTCAAAGTGCTTGTAAAGAGCTTAAAAAAAGTACCTTTTTTTTTTAAAAAATAATAATTGTGTATATACCAAGCAAAGTCATGACAGGTGGCTTTTGATAATACTTAAGATTCCAAGTCACAAGAAAACAGGTTTGCTATGGCAGAACATTTCACCATAAAATGTAAACAGACTGCCAGAATCTCCAAATTGTTGGGCTATGGAGTTAAAACCTAACTATATTGGCATCTTGATTTCAGGCAAGCTGATTTGCCAAAAAAGATTTTCCTTTGAAATTAGAAAACTTCTGTTAAAGTTTGTGGTTGTCATGTTTTTACTGTACAACTTTTAAAAACAATTCTTACAGTATTTGAGCAATTGTGTGTGTGTGTGTGTGTGTGGGGGGGGGGGCTAACACGTACAAAAAATGTTCCAAGTTCTTGTTCAGTTGATAAGGTGATGAAAATTTTAATTTTAGACTGTAATAAAGGCTTTTAAAGCCATTCTCTAAAATCAGTCAAATGGGCACAATTTTTTTTTATACACATAGCCGTTGCATGCTTATGCATCACAAGTTTCAGAATACATGTTAAAGGAAAACGAGGGAGAGAGCTAAATAATTTTTTTTTTTTCAGCACTGGGACAAAAATTTATCGCCTGTTAGATACCTTTCATTAAAATTAAGTAAATCAGAAAAATAAAAATAAGTACTCATTCTATTACCAACTTTCAACAGCTAGTTAATTTTAAAACAGCAATGTGGGCTAAGTATTTTTCCTTGGCCTACAATCAATGAAAATATGGCAATGCTATCATTTAAAACAACATGTTATTGTCTGTAAGCAAATATGCTGAAATCTAATAGGAAAAGAACACAAATTTATTTAATAACATAATCATCTCAATTGAAAATAACTATTTTTGCCTTCTAATATAATTCAGTCTAGTGGAGATATCTTTTCTATACTGAATTTCAGTCATTCCTAGAAAAAAAAAGAGAAAGCATTCCTTAATTCAATTTAATAATCTTAATTTGAACTGATTAACATAAATACTTATACAAATTAACACAAGCAGAAAATAAACATTGTTAAATATTTTGCTAGACACAGTCAAAATGGATTATATGAGCCATTAAATTTATAACTTTACACAATTTATGAATACTCTTTGTAATATTTAATTCTGTTTGAAACAAATTTATAGTAACATTTTTTTAAGTACAACACCAAAAGAGTAAAAAAAAACATTTATAAGATAATTTCAAAAGATGAAAAGCAACTTAAGTTACAAAGTTTAAAAATAAATACAAACCGAATACTTTAAAAGGCAATGGAAATTGTGACCCAATTTTCATTGCTACAGCATAAGTAAGTTTATGATGAGCTTTTACATTTGTTTCCTTACACAAAATAAAATTATAATTATAATTATTAAAAAGTTAAACCCCAAGATTGTGACAAAAACCAACATATTAAATCTTCCTTTATTTTTAACTGTTCCTCCCCATATCACTGAGTTAAAATGTGAAAACAAATACTATAAAACCCCACAAGCTATATAGAAGACAAATAATTTCAATGGGTATCCAGGGCTCAATCATAATTTAAAGGCGCTATCCTAGATCTTATGAGCTGTGACCTACTAGGAACTATTTGCATGTATTGCATACCCCAAAAGAAAAAAAAACCTGCCAATTACAGATCTATTGAAAATAAATTCAGATAAAAATTATTTAAAACCAGCCTGTTGATTTAGTTTCATACATTATATGTATAATGTTTGTGTAATCAGCGTTTGCTATAACATTATGTTCTACAACATTCAAGAGATGCTCTAAAAAAGCCATTTATATATAAGATAAGTCAAATTGTTATTTATATGTTCCACATTTTACTTAATGTGGTATGCTGTATTTCAATAACAGTCTCTAAGTCTTTAGTTACTGTTTATTCAATATCACATATTAGAAACATCCTATTAAAATGAATTTTTAACTTTCTCATACACATAATATAGCAGGGATGATTGTGCCTCTAAATAAAAACCCTGAAATTTATTTCACTCTTGATCAAAAACCTTGAACTAGAAAAAGGTAATTATATATGGCAAGTAATTGATTGCTTCTTATCAATCTTAGATTTAATGTATTGTTAGTAAATTTAAAGTAGTGAAATTTCTGCTTTAACAATTAAAACGACACTTACCAAACTTCTTTTGGTTTGGAGCATTACAATCAGCTGCTTTGCTATATATATGCAGGCTAATGAGACCGAGAGCTACTGCTCAAATATGATTCCAAACAGCTACTAACATCCATGCCAGAGCAGGATTCAAGCCTGCAAAATCTGGTACAAAATGCAGAACCCAACCATTCAGCTATTGTTGGCCCAAACTTCTTTTGATAAATCTCACTCTGACATGTTGAATAAATTAACCTTCTTAGATTTGGATTTTTGAATCTTAAACATCCAGTACATTTTATTTATGATAAATCTGATTTTGGGTACAATAAGCTCTTGATTAAACTTACCCTGGGGACACTTATTAAATGTTTCCAAGGACATTCCAAGACTCATAGTTTAGTGAATCACTTTTATTCTATCCCCCTCCCATGGCCAATCAGCATACCATGCAGGAAGCAGGTATGCTGATTGTAGCAGTATACCTGCTTCCTGCAGCCAAAACATGAAATACATTTGATAATGGAAGCTGAACAAAAGCCTTTTTCATTTCTTCATTAAACATTTTTTTTTTTTTGCTTCTTTGAATTTAAACTGCTATAGTGTAAAGTTTTTCAACCAAGAAAGAATATTTCAAAACCGAAAAATGAAATTGAAAAAAAACCTGGAATTCTGGGGTTCCCCTGGAACATAATCACCCCTAGTATAGAAAAGTACTCAACCTTGGAATTTTAATCATTCTTCCCATTTTGAACCTCTCTGATTCTTATTATAGCAATATTGTAGATTTTTATCAACTTTGGGTTACTTCCAGCAGCAGGAGGTAGCAGTTTTACCTGCTATTTCTAGTTTCTGATGATATTATTTAAGCTTAGAAAATAACATATTACCAAGCTAAAAGATAGTTATGTGATACTATTCATAAGTTTTGTAATAACAAAAACATAACGAATGAAAATAGCTTTCTTTCTATGAGTAGAAAATCAATGGGGAGGGTACTCCTGATTTTTGGAACAATGGAACAGGAATATGACATTGATTTGGTCAAATACTAGATAACCATAACCCCTAATCTGCCAGGTACTGATATCTGGTACAACTTGATTTTGTTGTATTGCATGTCATTTTTATGTCTACATATCATTTTCGAATATAATTTACAAAAATCATCTGAATAAATGTATGTATTAAAATGAATAAATATATATATATCAGAGATGCACAAACTATGGCAGGCAGAGCCTTTTGAATTGGCCTGCTGCTAGTTATAAAAATAAAAATTATAATAAAATAAAAAATTACCAAAACTTGTAAAAAATTCTTTGTATCCGAGAAAAATAAATTACAGCTATTGATGAAATTTCTAACCAAAACATGGTATACCAGTGACAAATCTAAGAAGCCTTGTTCCACTACTGCCTAGAGCTGTACCCACTGAAGCCCGGATTTGGCGAAATGCTGTGAATCAAACGCCAACATACACAGAGCAATAGTGGTAACCTTTTCCCTCCCAACCCGACCTTGAGCCAAGAGCAAAGCGAAATATCATTATGGGTAGAAAGGGTGAAAAATTGACAAAAGACAAATAGAAAATATAGGTGGGAAATTTGGAGAGCCTTCCCTCCCCCTAACAATTAAAATGGTATTACCCCATATGAAGTAACACAGCTGGGGTCAAGTGCCACGTTGTGGTGGTCGAATAATAGTTCATAGTTCATTTCTGTTTGGTCTTTGGTAGTGTAAGCACACGGTTTTCCAAGTCTGGTGTGTTGGAGATTGCACGTGGTTAAGTTTGTTTTCACAAGTTTTGTTTTTATACCCGACACAAAAGTGTTTAGCAAAAACAATACT
>CM063499.1:64845213-64978201 GCA_032207245.1 Pardosa pseudoannulata
CTTTACCTTCAGAGCTGTTATTAATAAGAGGAAAAATAGGAAAGTTATTAGATCCCCTTTAAATGAGAAAAACCTTATTTGACAATAAAAATAATTAGTGTATATGATTATGAAAGACCACATGCTTTTAGAATTTAACCTATGCCTTTGCGTACAACACAAAAAACATAGTTAATAATTTGTATTTCTATCCTATTAAGCATGCTTCAATAAGAAATTTAAATTTAACAAATGTCTTACTTTAACTCCTTCTAGAAATCTAACAGCTAAAGCATAATCGTTCAGTCTTCTGCAAGCTTTGAGAGCAGCAATGATTATTTTTGGTTCAGGAACCAGATCCATGCCTTGCAGGTCATTCATGGCTTTGCGAATTTCCCATTCATCAATATCAGGTCGGTTGAAATACGCTTCATACCTAGCATCAAATTCCTCATCTGTCTCATGTTTAGAAGATGAATATCTAAGAACCCCTGAAATGGCTGAAATAATTGAAAATGAAAAATGTTTAATAATACTCATTTTATTCATGATACAAATTGTAAAAAATATTTTATATCGTGCTTTGATAAGTATTCTAAATATACTAGAATAGACCTTAAAAACAGTGTAGTAAAAACAACCAATTTTTTTTTCCATCACAGCCAATTTTCTCATTAAGAACATAACTTTTGAAACTTTTTTGCATAATAATTAAATACTAAGTGCTTATAATACTTTGAAATTGAACAAATAGCTCAAAATTGAACAAAAACCATGAGTCAATTGCAATCACAACAAGTTCTAATAGGAAGTACAATTTTTACCTATTAAAATCAACTTTTGTTAAAAAGAAATAAAACCTATAGGAATCATATGCATTTAAAAGAGTACTCAACTGAGATTATACTTCTATACTAATTTTAAAAATTCTGCAAATTACTATTTTGACTTTTTTTTGTGGGGTGGGGTGGGGGGGACAATTTTTAATTCTGTTTTCACTTTCAACTCTAAATTTAGAGAATTCCTGAGTAAGACAGTCCTATAACCATTAAAGAAAGTATAGAGAGCTGCAAAAATTAAATGGTACCACATAACAGTATAACTGACTCTTCAGGACTTTTTTAACACTGTACTTAAATGATGGTCAAATAACCTCTTTGAAATAGTGACCAATATTACTGACAATCCCCCCCCCCACACACACACGTTTTATATTTAACATCATACAGAAAAATATACAGTACATTTTTAAAGAGCGATTAAGAATCCTGTTTACACACATATAGTACTTATTATCACAGTCGCAGATAGCTGGTAATCGACATTTTTGTTTTTACAAATTCTGTTTTACCTTCCCTTTTTAAATGTGTCAGTTAACGTTTTCTGTGTTACTAAAAATTTTATAAGAAAATCCTTAAAATCAATAAATAATAATATGCAAAATAAATACAAATGAATAAAGTTTAAAACAGATACGTGTTTAAAAATAAATTGTTTTCACAACACCGTATTACTTGTTGAAACAAAACTGGTTGATAAGATAGGATGTAATCACAAACAAAAAAAGTTATAATGTACGATAAATATACAAGAAATAAAGTCAGATGAAAGACTTGAAACTTCTAATATAGTATAGAACTTTAAGTGCTCCAACTAAACTTAATTTGGTGCAGGTTAGGTTACATACAGCACAGAACCAAACACACAAAACTCCAAAGAATACAAAAGTCAATAAAATTTATAACCTGGATAATTTAGCCTGCTTCTTAATAGATAAGTGGATCGAAAGGAATTTATAAGACTTCTCCCAACAGTTTGAAACATTTTTAGTTGTTTAAACTAAGAATATCTGAATATATACAGACGTCCTTACTATGTTCTTGATCTTGATAGAGATTCTTAAATCGATATTCGATTTTAGGAAGCGATTTATATGGTTTCATTCGATTTTTTAAATAGTTTGTATTGTAAATTATATTTTTATTGAAATAAATTAATAAAATTTGATACAAAGTCTTTTTATTTTATTGAAGCTCTACATACTTAAATAATTGAACATATAATCGTTTGTGAAAATAATATTGTGAAACATTCCGGATTTTCCCACTTCAAATACAACTTCGAAATCACAGCAGACGATCCGTCAAAATAAAGATTTTTTAATCTGGTTTACTTACTGATCATCTGTATTTGATATCTTAACTAATAATCATAATGTAGCGAAAATATCGGTGTATATTAATTATAGGATTTTCCTTTCTTTAGAACCTTGACCTAATATATCTTTCGTATTATTATGAAATTATAGAAATGTTTTCCTCGTTCCTCCTCTTGGATTGAAGCAGTTCATCCCATAAATTTTACAAAAATGGCTGGGGTCAGTAGTAAAGAATTTTATTTTAATGCAGTTCAACTATTGGCTCGATCTCTTGCGTGTCTAAAACCGGCACCGAGAGAAAAAGTGAGTGTTATTAATCAGACTTTTTTACTCATGGATATTTCGCAGTTATGTTATCTTTACTCTATTTATCAAGGTATTAGTAATGACATACTGTAGAGTCATTTAAAATGTTGTATCTCTATTATATGCTTAGTAAAAATTGTTATAATATTACTGATGTCCGGTTTTATTCTTCTAATAAAAATAAATTCTTAAAGTGATGCAAATCTATTTCATATTTGATCACTACTTCGTATGATTTTAGAAAAGGGCAATTAAAGTTCTCCTATGTGCATCTCTTTTTATTTCTGCTTATTGCTTAATAATGGAGTTATAATAATCAAAATATATAGAAATATCATCAGAAGTGTATCCCTTTAAACACTAAGTACAGAATGAAGTTTTTGTGCTTATTGGAAGTCAAAACTTCCAAAGTAACAAACTAAAACTTAACGTAATGTTTAATTTCCATATTTAATGTGAGATTTACTTGTTTATATTTCATTTTTTTTTTCTGATCACAAAATAAACTCTGAAATCTTATCTGTAAGATTTTGTTTTTATTTCCAACATAGAAGGAAGTTAAATATCCTTTATTCAACTTAATTTGGAAATATTTGTATGACCTGCATATGTTATTTTTATTGATTAAAGGGATATTTTGATAAAAGTTAGTGTAGCGTTATAACATGCCCAACCATCCTCCTTTAGAAGTTCTGTCCTCCTTTTTTCGATATATACTATCAGATGTCCTTCTTTTCAATATGTAAAAGCGAATTAGTAAATCTGTATATGCATAATAGCAAATTTCTCCTATAATAATGAAAGAATATTTAATTTAATTTTATATAGGCAGTAACTTTGTTATGACTACAGTCAGGGAGTTAAAATAATACTTTTGTTTCTTTAATTTACCTATGCTCTCCTTTATTAATATTATATCCTATTCATTAGAAATGAAGTTGGTAATTTTATTCAAAGAAATTTAAGTCTCAGTTTTTAAAATGTTAAACATGGTTTACAAATTTTGGATGATGACTTTGAGTAACAAATTACAGACTATGATTGTGACTTAATAAATAGTAAGAAATAAATCTAAATGGACTATGAATAATTAAATGACATGCCTATTACTTACCCCAACTTTCTGATTTATAAACTGCTAGATCACATATGAATGAATGCTATAAGTTTGAAGCAATGGCATTTTATTCAAGAGTAAAATCATCTTAATTTCATTATTGTGATTTTTGAAGTTTTTGTTCTATGGATTTGAATGTTTATAAAAATTTATTTTAGGTTATTTCTCATAATTTATTTTAATTTTTCTATACTTAGACAATATTTAACCATTTAATGCTTAAAAAAAAGTTTTTTTGTCACCTAAACCTATCAGATCAGCCATAATTGAAGTACTCTTGATCAAAATTATGCCATCCCTCCATATAACGAAATATCCTTCTGTCACAATAATTTTATTGGGTCCTTATTAAAATGTTTTTCAATTAGGTAATGTTGCAATGAATAATATATTTTAATTTGCAAAATTTGTTTCTTTAAATTGGATATGTCCTCCTCTAAAAATATTTTGTCTTCCTTTTTATTCAGAAAATTTTTTGAATGAAAGTTGTCAAAAAATTACTTTACTTATGGTTGATAATTCTAGAAAAATTGTTTCGTAAATTAAAAATACTCTCAATTAGATCTCTGTTTATTATCAGATAATAAATAGTCCCTTTTATGCCATTAGAAAGTCTGGTGTCAGGAAAGTGGCAAATGTATCAGAAAAATTAATCATGTACAATAGTTCTTTTTAAATTTATTTATCTGTTCCATTATGGTTCTATAAATTGCTTGTAAAAAATAAATAAATAAGGAGGATGAAAACAAGTTGAACTCTATTTAATAACTGAAATTTAAAAAATGCTTAAAAGTATTACAGGGAGTGTTAATTTTATATAATAATAGTGAAGCCCAGTGGCATTGGACAGCACATTGTGCTCCAAAGACACAAGTCTGATGTTCAATTCTCTGGCTGAACAAGATTGACTCAACCTTACATCCCTTCAGTGGGTAGACAAACTGAGGACCAAGCATACCTGGGAATTAACACTGGGGGTCCTGCATAAAGTTGACCACCTAACCAAGACATATGCTTTGCACCCCAGAGCTCTTGGTATCAAATGTGGAGATTGGCACTGTAGGCCATGGCTCCCAAGTTGGGCTGTAGTGTTGAGTTGAGTTTAGAGTTAATTTTAGTATTGGTATTTTACTCTAATTTACTTCTTATGTCATATTATTGAGAGTATTTGCAACAAGAAAGGCATCATAAGAATATAACATAAAGCATTGTAAATTTTTTAAAAACTTTTAATAGTTTGAATCTTTTCATATCTTATTTAAAGTTAAAAATAGTTCTTTGTTATTGTGCAACACACACACATATTTATATATGAAAGTTTTTAAGATTTTTAAAAAGTAAAATATATCAAATTCTTTTAAAGGACTCTTAAAATGTCAGAAAATGGATTTCTAGCAATTCAATAGTAGAAGTACAATGTATAAACATCAGGGATGTAATGAATATTTGGCTCTATTACCAAATAGTTGGTCTTACCAAATTATTGGACATATGTTTGAAAAAATATATATGGTATCTAGATATTTGGCTAAATAAATTCAAAATAAAAATATTTATTAATTGAACTTTTAAATATATTTAACAAAGAATATTAAAAGGTTATATTTCTCTGTGTTGATTATCAAAAATTCTGGCATTTACTAAATTTAAATGCTTAGTATATTTAATGTTTATATACATTAAAGCCTTTTCTTTTTATAAATCTATCATGTGCATTTAAACAAGCATTGGAACCTTTTATATTAAAATGGCAATATATATAGCTTGTTAAATAGAAATCTGACTAGTGTTTGAATCAGCCATTAAAATTTTCTTCATGATGATTATGAACAACTTTGTAAAGAATAATTAAAATTTTTAACCTTGATAATATCAATAATTCACAGCAAAATTATATGATTATATAATTATAGACAATGTACTGTTATATAAATATTTAATGCAATTATATTATTATAACACAAAAATACATAATTTTTTTAAATATACAAAAAAGAATTTAATTTTTTAAAAAATTATTTTTACAACTTTGTTGATTTATTTCATTTTTAATTTAAAATTTAAAAATTAAATTAATTGCAAAATTACAATCAAAAAACATTACAAGAAGTAAGTATTTGGTGCAAATTTTTGCTGAATATTTGGCTATTTGACCAAATTACTACTTGTTATATCACTAATAACAGTAGACTTTTGAGGAGGATAAAAATGGAGAGAGTTCTTCCTTCTAGTATTATGAATGCCTTATACCCATCAGGGTAAACATCCCAAAGGGGAGGGGGGCATAAATAGTACAGAAGTACCTACTTTTTTTCTTCTTATTTTTTTTCAAAGGTAGTACTTTTTTATATTTTAAACAGTAAAAATTGATATGGC
Organism: Pardosa pseudoannulata; assembly: GCA_032207245.1. Taxonomy (NCBI): domain Eukaryota; kingdom Metazoa; phylum Arthropoda; class Arachnida; order Araneae; family Lycosidae; genus Pardosa; species Pardosa pseudoannulata. The sequence goes on from CM063499.1 coordinate 64,851,150, forward strand.
ATATTGGAATTCATACTTTTTAAAACAAAACCATAATTGGATTACGGAATGTTCATAACCATTATACTTAATCTATTATACTTTTATGTACCCTATTAGGTCATTCATCTACTGAGTATGTGTCCTCAAGAATCTGCACAGGGTATTTTCAAGTTTGATCAAAGAAGTCAAGATGCAGCTTTTGCTTTGGGTATATTTTTCCTGCAATCTAATTATCAGGTACATATTTAAAAATATTTCCTTTTATAATTCTCTTTTTTACTGTCATTAAATTTGTACATTCAAGATATTTAAACTAATATTTCAAAAAAGTTTATAATTTATTGGGTTGTTCGAAAAGTAATTTTTTTTTTGTTTTTGTGGAAATGAAAGACAGTCTTCGTATAATAAACAAATACTTTATTAAATTATATATTGGCCTTTCTGGTCCAACATCTTTTGCCATCTTTTTGATAGTGGCATAAATCCACGCTCATAAAATTTTTGGTCTTTGCTGGCAAAAAACTGATCGAGGTGGGTTTTGACCTCCTCATTTGAGGTGAAGGTTTTACCGTCTAAAAAATTTTGGAGTGACTGAAACAAATAATAATCCGATGGTGCCAGGTTGGAGAATATGGTGGGTGTGGCATTGTATCCCTTTCAAGCTGTAAAAGCTTTTGGCGAGTGACCAAACTTGTGGGAGGTCTCGCATTGTCTTGGTGAAACACTACACCTTTCCTGTTAATTAGTACTGACCTTTTCTGTTGAAGTGCATCATTCAGTTTGTCCAGCTGATGACAGTAGACTTCCAAATTAATTGTTGTGTTATCCAGTAAAAGCTCAAAAAAACGATTCCTTTAAAATCCCACCAAACAGAAAGCATCACCTTTTTTTGGTGAGTATCGGCTTTGGAAATGGTTTGAGCCGGTTCATCTTTTTTGTTCCATGACCTCTTGTGTTTGACATTGTTGTATACAACCCATTTTTCGTCCCCAGTGATGATGCTCTTCAAAAACGGATCATTTTCGTGATGTTTGAGAAGCGAATCGCAGACGTCAATGCGGCGACACAGATTTCTCTCTGTGAGAACAGGGGGAACCCATACATCGAGCTTCGAGGATAATCCCAGGCCTCTCAAGTTGTCATAAACTGTTGCATTTGATTCAACCTCAATCCGATCTCACGTGTTGTTATTTGCCGTTTCTCATCAACTAATGCCTTTATCACATCTTTATCAGCTTCAACCAGGCTTCCCGAACGTGGTGTATCTTCAACATCAAAATTACCGGATCAAAATTTAGCAAACCAGTTCTGGCACTGGTGTACTGTCAACACACCTTCTCCATACACATTGGTCAATTTCTTTCTGGCTTTAACAGTATTTTTACCTTTTCTGTAGTAAAACAGTAAGATATGTCGAAAATGCTGCTTATTGTTCTCCATATTTAAAAGGGCACCAACCAAAAACTACTGCGTATAATTAATTGGAATTTTTCACACACAAGCCTTATTATATGAGCTCTCAAATCATATAAAAATTATACGGCTTAAATGAGAAGTTGAGTGCAAAAAAATACAATTAAATCCTCTGTCGGGAAAAAACGAAATTACTCTCCGAACAACCCAATATATTGTGCTATGTTGATACAAGCCAACTTGTACAGAATCCAATCACATTATAAGATTGTATGCTTGCATGTGAAAACCCTACCATTTTGAGTTAATTTTGAAAAAAAAATTATATTGATGAAAAACCAAAAAATAAGATTTTTTACAATCTCCAATGAGGGGAATTCGAACACTTATGAAAAATCTCCATTTGCAATGCAGTTGATAACACTTTCCACATCACAGAAATATATAGTCTGCTGTTGTTATTATGTGCTTTTGCAGTGAGATAAAACTTAAAAATAATACAGAATTTTAAAAGTTGTGCTGTATATTCTAAGAATATCACATATTCAGTAGTGTTATTAGCTTTTGGAAACATAATTTAATATGAAATAAGAATGTGCATATAAAGTTCTTCATTGATATTTCTTTCATCTCTAGAGAAAAATAGAGATCAGCATGTAATAATATAACTAATTTCATAACAATTAAAAACTTATGTTTACTTTGCATATAACTTTTAAACAGCTTTCTTTGATAAAGATTTATTAATCCTTTGTGCTCTGTTTCACAAATATTGTGACAACGGAGCTAGTGGACAAAGGGTTAAAGTATTAAATATAAATATGTGTGTGCGTATCTATATACAGTGAAACCTTTCTGAGCGGCCACCCTGCCGTTCCGAGATTATTTGGCTGCTCTGAAGGGTTTTATTTACTATTATAAGATAATTGCTATAATGCATAATATAAACAAGACTGATATATATTCCTTATTTAAAATGGAATTTAAAACTTATCTAAAGAGAAAATAGTATTTTATTTCATGCTTTCTTATATTTTTTTAAGAAGGCTACAATTTGTGTCTGTTTTAAGTTTTTACTTTTCTCTATAACAGCCATTTTTTATAGTTTGTGTTTTACTTTAAAAAGCCAATCTCTAACAGATTCGTTTGCAACCGCTTCGGAATTTTCAATAATTTCTTCGATTTTTCCTAAAGTCGCTTGTGTTGAAAGTTTAGTTTGCTATCCATTACAAACATTGGGAAGTTCATCTTCAGAAACGGAATTATCGCTTGAAAGTTACAAAAATTAATTTGTAAAAACGTTTTATACACATACATACTGTCTACTTAATTTAAATCAACCTCAAATTTTAGATTTGATAAAAAAGAGAATTTTCCTGTCTTGATTTGTCGAACTTTACCAGCCAATCTTCAAAAATAAATGACATCATCCATGCTTTTTTATTTGAGTACCACGACATACCAAGATGGTTCAAATTTTTTCCTTTAAAACACCTGAGTCTTTGAGATCTCCAAATTATCAGGGGTTTCTCTTTCTCTCCAGTTGAGCTTGCACAAAAACTAATGGTCAGCCGTTCCTCCGGAATTTTTCCACCTCTAGCATTTTCTGATTTTTGCAGCATTCTCTTACTAGGCAAAGAGCGAAAAAAATAGCACTGTTTCGTCCATATTAAATATGTCTCTGTCATCATATCCAGCCAAAATCAGTGGAAGACGCTCCGGTGTAATTCTTCCTTAACTGTACCGATTGGAATTCCAAACAAAGCACCTAGGATACCTGCAATGCTAATTGTCCAGTTCCTCCCTCAGTTTCTCTGGGTGGTGCAATAAGGATTCCCTATCTGAAGGGTGTGGGGAGAATACAAAAGACAACAGATTTACTCTTTCTAAGAAAGAGGCGGACAACAGGAATGGACTTATGGCAAGTTATTCCTGGGTGTTATATTTGATCATAAACCTGACCTTGAGTTTTTCCGCTCTACATTAAAGTATGGAGTGAGTAGAATTTTCCAAAAAATGAAATGGACGATCCCATAAAGTGGCCTTTTAGAGGGGGTCGGGTGGCCGCTGATAGAGGCTATTTTACCATTAGGCCTATGAGTAGAAAAATTGGTCGTTTAGAGAGGTGGCCGCTATAGAGGGGTGGCTGCTCAGAGAAGTTTCACTGTACATAAATGTGAATATATTTTCAGATAAGATTTAGAGTACCTACACTTAATGTATGGAAATTATGCAATTTTCAAAATTGGTATGTTGACAGCTATGTAGGTTCTTTTAAGAAATAATGATATTCGAGTTCTGTAGAAAGATAGCAAAAAGTAATGTGAGATAGAAATGAAGAATATAATGATTTAGTTTTATTCTTATATTTATCATTTCTATTTTGAATCATTTGTGTGTTTCTTTTCCTTCCTTGCTCTCCTTTTATCTATTAGGTGTATAACGATACAGGTGCAAGGTGCTTCAGCAAGGTTTTATATAAGAGGGATTTAATATATCTTTATGTAATCATAAATAAAAATTATATCCTTTTGAATAATTTGTTAACTTTTTCAGTATCAAGATATTGTCTTTCCATACTTTATGAAGCTGCTCAGAGGTCTTGCAAAAGCGATATGGATTGAAGAAGCTCGAATCTATGACTCTGATAGTAAGTTCTGAAATTATTAAACCCCAAGTAATGTTTAAACAATATTTCCCTTATATATAAAATTAACTATAACTTTTTTTTGTATAATTTTAATGCAAATTATATATATAATTTGTATGTATCTATATGTGTACATATAGTATGTGTACTTTACATTTCAAAATGGCTGAACAGATCGTAACAAAATTTAGCATGGTGATTCAGATCATACTAGGTAAGGTTTTAGAATGGTCAAATTACCTGGAGTTCCAAAGTCTATAGTAGTGTAATGCTTTTTATATATATATAAATTTGGACTTGGAAACTCTATTCTGGTACCATTTTATATATTTTCTTTTAATTATCAATTAAAATAATTAAAATCTTTTAAGTAACACAATTTATCTGATAGCATTTAAAATGTATTTTCAGATAATTTTTTTTTACCATATTTATTTAACTTACTTCATTTTATCAGTTTTAATTTGTAATATTTCATCTTTAATTCCGTTGCAACATTTTTTTTATCCAACTTTTAGATCCCATTCTTATTCTATTGCTAACAGCATTATCAGTTGAAAAAGCGTGTAACATTTATATCACATTTTTATTTGTTGATACATTCATTCTCTTTAAATGATCTGGCAAAAAATGATCTTCTCCATTAGCCATTGCAAAAGTGAATCTCTTAGTATCACTAAATATATCACTTATCTTTAAATCATTTTTCTTGTGTTCATGATGAAATTAAGTTTAAATAAATAAGTTATTCATTTCATGATGAGTTGTTTTATTTTTGAAATCTCTTGTTAGTGTAATATAATCTAAGAACTAGTGTAAATTTTGAAATAAATATATCCTTCATTTGGGAGTCTTAATTACCACACAAGCTGAAGGCAGCTAATTTATTAATAAATAAAAGTATTATATTTTAAATTTTTCATTTAAAATGCTATGCTACCAATGAATGTTTGGGTAGTTGATCATTTAAAATTAATATAATTAATCCTTTTGCTTACTTAGTGTTATGAATTGTACATACTAAATTATCTATAACGCTACTGTTAATAATGATGAAAAAAAAAAGCAATAATTTATTTTTCATATTCATGACTCTCTTCAATATCACTTAAACAATTGTATATTACAAATTTTTTTTAAATATTATTTAAGTGATTGATTCTTTATATACATATACTCAAAAACCAATTCAAGTTGAACGTGCTTAAGTCATTTTCAGAATCTTAATTTTAAAAATATTTCACTATAAGTATTTTTTATAAAATTTTATGAATGCTATAACAATTTTTTTAAGTGCTTAATTTAGTTTGAATATAAGGAAGAATATTGATTTAACCTTTTTGCTATTAATTATTGCAATTAATTATTTAATATGTATGTTGATTGTTTTTTAAACAAGTTATATAAAAATTATATTTTAAGCATAAAAAATGATTTTGCTATTTTTGTTTGTTTTTCTGAGAAAAGTAAACAAATTCTGGGTAATGTAGATTATTTATTTATTTTTCTTTTCTTTCTAAGGAATTCCTGTCAGTGAACGATTTGCATTTTGCTTGAATACACTGTTATCTGATATTGCTTGTTTTTGTGAAGATTTAAGAGAAGAAGTGAGTATCACAATTGTACACTAGAATTGTCTGTACTGTATTATATTTCTTCATGCTTGTAATAATGTACAAAAGCTTAATACATACTCTATCATTCCATAGATAATTGCAGCTCAAGTGGAACTGTTGGGTACATTGGCTAACCTTTGCAGGAACTATAAAGAAAATGAGTCTCTTAATTCAAGGTGTAGTGCTGCAAGAGGTGTGTATTATTACATAAAGTAAGCTGTATAGAATATGGGAAATATTGAAGGAAATTTTAACTACCTAATTTTATGTATTTATTTGTGCCAGTGCTATTAGCCATGATTGACCAAAATAAGTCATTTTATTTGTTTGTTTATGTATGTGTATTTACATATATGTATGTGTGTGTCTGTTTGTGTATTTTTTTGGTCTTTGTTATCTTTGTTATTACCATGACATTCTTGTTTGTCATGGGTTGTTTTGAAGTATATGCAGCTGTAAAATGAGAAGTTCACAGCTAAACAGAACCCTAGTCCATTTATAAAAATTGACAGAAATTGAGTCAATAATTAACACTAGAATTACGGTGGTCTTTGTATACCTAGAATTACGGCGGGTGTCATTTTGACCCCTTGATAAGATATCTGTATATTTCTCTATATGATATAATATATTTGTGAAAAAGAAATTAAAATAACGCAAATTATAACAACTACAGTTTGTTTTTAAAAATATACAGACTTTGCAGGTATGTAGGGTCAACTAAACGATTTACTACGTTCTCTCCTAAACTTTGATCACTTGGTCTCATTTCATCTTTTCTTAAATACTGTCCTCATTACTCTCTAAAATAAATTCAGAATCAAAAGATGTTACATCTCCATCTTTATCTGTAGAATTATTTTCGATTTCAGAATCGGAATCAGCATCAGTTAGTTCTTGCATCATTTTCATGGTTTCTTCATGCATTAGTCCTTTTCTATGCGCCATTAGTATGCCACTATAATAAATTCATGTAAATAGAATAAAATTTTCCACTAAAACTTATTATGAATAATAAACAAAATAACTACGAAAAATCTACAAACGTTCAGCTCGTAATAATCTCTTTTTTCTGTTTTATTTCAACAAAGAAAAGTATTGCACATATTTCAAATCATGTGACTGCAGATGTGACTACTCAGACCCACCATGTTCTTTTCCTTTGTTTGTATTTTGTTTAGAAGTTGCAAATAAAAATAGTTTACAAAAGTAACAGTGTTCAGATAATTCAATGGAATGTATTCACATTCTTTTCTCTCAAAGGGTCAAAATGACACCTGCCATATTTCTAGGTATAATCATTTGTTAGGGCTAAAATAAAAATATGATTTTCTTGTAATCTATACTATTTTGTAAATCACAATGATTTAGGAAAAGTCGAGAAAAGATTAAGATATTTGCGGGAAAAAAAAAAAAAAAACAAGAGCTGTCAGAGATAAAAGTTCGCTAGGTGTCAAAATGACCCCTTCCGTAATTCTAGTATTAAATCTTACAAGTTAAATTGTTTTTTAGAAAATGTTTTTGATAATTGGAGTATTTTCTAACAAATATACAAATGCATAAATTCAAAATAACAAGTTATTAATCCTGGTAAGCAATTATATTTTGTAAAAGAAAAACGGACTTGGTTCTCTCTAGTTGTGAATCTTTCAAATATTGAAGGTAACATAATAGGACTAACAATAAAAAGATCATTGTAAAATTCTTATCAGATGCATTCTCAAATACAAAAGTTAAAAAATAGTCAGTCATATTTCCCCTTCAAACAAGGTTTCAAGTTTTTAAGAGGAACATTTTTTGCATTGTTAACAAATATCTCTATAATGTCAAAACTTAAGACACTGTATGTTGATCTGAACATGACAAGTTCTATTGTATCAACTTAATATGGAGTTTAGAAAAGCCTGGATAAAATTATTACAAATATCACTGAAAGAAAATAAGTGGTTCTTTCTTTTACTTTAAAATTTGGATTGAAATAGTTATATAATAATAAAAATACCCCTCTCTCACCTGAAAATATGATATGCAATTCTTTAAGAAAATGTGAGATTATCAAAAGTAATAATATTTTAACTTTTTTATATCTAAATAACTGGTAGTTAATGGACTAATAAAAAATGATTCTGTAGTTGTTAATATATATCAAAAACAATAAACAGATAAAAATCTGCTTTTATCAGAAAATGAAAACAGCACCTGCTGTGCTTTTAAAATGTCAAATTTTAATTAATATTATGTTTAAGAGCTTAGAAAAAATTTGATGTCAAAACCATTAACACCTAACTAGTATAATGTTACCTTGCTATTGTTTATTGTTTATTATTGCAATATAAGAATACAATCAACTTATCCAGTGTGTTCAAAATGCTTTTAAGTATTTAAGTACAGAAAAGCTTGAAAATATTTTTGTAACATTTGAATCTTATCTCTTTATTTTGTTTTGTTTTTATCAAGGTAGGAAACATTTCATGTACATAAAGTTTTATGTACATAGTTTTTAAAAAAAATTGCGTGTTAGGCAAGAGTATTATCAGCCATAAGCCTTCTGGCAGTTTAATAAAAATTAGCCTAGTGTAATAGCTTTTGAGAGTAAAAGTTATAAAAGAAAGTTCAGTGAAATGATTTCAGTGGAAAGTAGATTGGTGTAAGATCTTTCAGATATCTATTTATTTTAGTTATTTGTGTACATTTTTAGGCATAATTAACTATGTATATACATTGTATAAGTTTGAAAAATTATCTCTTTTCTTTGTCTTCTAGCTTTATAAATGTAGTCTTTTAAAATTTGTTTAAAATTGCAAGATATTTTCATCATGGAAATTCTAGAATGAAGAAATGCCATAAAATTAAAAATATAGATTTCAAGAGTCTTAAAAGTATTTTCAAATCAAAGATGAATTATAAAATTTTTGAAATAATTCACTTTCTTTTTTTGATATTCAGGATTTTTTTTAAAATTTGTCATTTATTGTATTTTTTTAGTTCTCTTTCAATTTTGAAAAGCTTCTTGGTAAATGCAAGTAATTGGAAAGTCAGTTATGAGTTGAAAAATAAAATATATCAGTTGTGTTTCTTCCTTTTTTTTAAAGATTTTTTAATATCAGTCTCAATCAATAAAACTTTTTGTTTTAGTTTCTACTTCTAATGTACAATGTCAATTTTTTTTCTTTCTGCTCATTGTAGTACAACACAAAACAGATTGCATGATCATAAAGTTTTGCTTTTGTGTTTGTTGTTTTAAAATAAAATCCCTCTATTGGCATGATCCTGATTAAAACAGCAGCTTATATTCTTATAACAGGTCCATAGACAACAAGAAGTGGAGGGCTTTCAAAATTCATTGGTTTTCTTATTTAATTGTTTTATAATGTCTTTTTCTTACTTTTTCAGTTACCTTATGCAAGTCTGTTGTACCTGTTTTCATTGGTACAGCGCGTGCAGTCGGTAGAGCTAGCAAGTGTGGACCACCTCTGTTTTGTCGTTTATTTCCTCCACCAAGTACTCCTGCTCCAAACTCTCCAGAGTCTCCCAAACTCCACAAAGTGGCAAGTTCCAGCTCTTTTAAGCAGCGTACCTTCCATAACTTTCGACCGATTCTGCATCGTTCAATGTCAGCCGTTTCTCGCAATGTTTCCAGTACAGCACTCATCAGCCAGGATTCGGGAGCCGACTTATCAATCATCGGAAGTAGTGGATTATCGAGCAAAAGAGCCTCCTTGTACAGTCAGTCATCTTTGACCTATGACCCCACCAGTTATTATTTCTATAAATTTGGTTCTAGTTTTGGAAGGTTACCTGCATTGGGACTTATGGAGAGTAACGAGCATCCATTGATGTTTACTGTAGCTCATCTTCAAGCTGTGTTAGCAATTGTAAGCTTAAATTCTTTATTGGCTTTATTTATCAGTATGTTTAAATATAAAGAATAAGTAGATTCTCACACTAGTAGTAAAAGCCCAATATAACAAACAATAGAATTAGACATAGATTCATACATTTTAAATTAAAATGTTCATAAAATTATTTTGTTTGATATAAACATTATGGGCATTGGATGGTCTCTAGTTAACATGCTAGAATAGAATCTTGGGGGTTGGAGGGTTGAATATAGCAGATGTATAAATAATTTCCATATGTACTCTGGGAACATGCAAGATAAATTTATAGATCAAAATGTCCTCTTACGGGGTAGCTGTTTGGGGGGGGGGAGAGGTTTAGAATTTGGAGAAAAATTTCTCCTCCATAGGATGTTTGAAATTGAAGGGATTTTCTAACATAGCATCATATTTATAGCAGTGTGCCCTCTCAGAGCGCTGTCCCACTTACCAACATAACTGCAATAAATCTTAGACGACTGTCAATGCCTGACATCAGCACACATACAGTGCACTGAGATGAGATACTCGCTTTCTCACTAAACCAATTCAATGATGATTTTATTGTCATCAAACAGCTGATATCGTTTATTGGGCAGTTTTGTCGTTCAGCATGCACTATTCTTTTTGAATCAGGCTGACATTTTGAAAGCTCTTGCTACTCACATTATTTGCTTTGGATTAATAACTTATCTTTTTTTGTAATACAGTTGTTACATAACTTTATTTTTAAATTCATTGTTAATGTAATATTTAAATGCTTAGAATTTTATGCATTAAATTTCTGCACACTACACAAAAACACATTCTGCTCAAATTTTAATGTTACGTTATTCTTATTTGCTTTCACAATATTAGATTAAAATTTTAAAGCTTGATCATAAAATACAATTTTATTGTAGATTTGTTATTATTATTATTTGGGTTTTCCATTTGTTATATTAAGTTCTCATCTGCAATAATAATATGTTCATTTATCACATACTGTTGCTTATGAAAGCCAATTACTGAGTGTATCAAATTTTGATTTGAGATTGTTTAATAAATTCAAAGAGGTAAAGTGACTAAAGAAAAAAATGATCTGATGTGTTTATAATTAAAATTAAATGTATTTAAAAAGGAAAAGGACAAAAATAATCGCATGAAATTAGAAAAGAGCAATTAAAATTGAAAACATTTTTATTCTTTTTGATTATATTTTTTTTAAACACAAATTATTTTAATTATTAAAAGAGATGCCAGAATTTTAGCAGATTTAAGAGAGTGACTGAAAAAGTAAAATTAAAATTTTTAAAATGGAACAGTAAAAAGACATCAGGAATTGAACCTGAGATGGAAAAATGTAAGCACAATAGGCTAACATTATGACAAAATGGCTGATAGGTTGAGTATTAAATTTACCTTATGACATAAAAAGATTAGGAAACAAAGCTTCACTAGCATACCACTGATGGAAAAAATATAAGAAATTAGTACTTAGTCTTAACATTCAATGTTTTTAAAAATTTTGTAATTAAACAGCTTTAAAATTAACTTCTCTAACAATAATTATTGTACTGAGTCTAAAATTTACTACTTTAGTCATTATAAAATTTGTGCAAGTTTACTACCATCTTTAAATGAAACAATTGGAAAAATTCATCATATCAGATAACATTATTGGAGTGGGAAAATTATTTAATTGACAACATGATACCATTTTGTTGTTGCATTATTTACCGACTGATATAGACAGTGTCTTGTCAGTCAGTAGGAAATTGCTCTTAGGGTCTCTTGCTTCTCTCATCCTTTGTTTGTATTTCCATTTGGGATGGTTTAATAGAAATAGTTGAAAAGTTGTAAGTATTGAGACAATTCTCAAACTGACTAATGCAATAGAATAGACTCACATAGCTGCCTAAATAAATTGTATATGTGCATACTATAATTGTTAATAATAAGCATTTTAATATTTTTAAGAGAGTTGTTTTCTTAGGGTGAATGCATGATTAAAGAAGCTGTATAACTGTATGAAAGTCATATAAGGCTTATGACATTGCAGAGCATTATTTTGTAATTATCTGAATTTATTATTATTAATATTACTATCATTTTTTTCTCCCTCTCTCTGTAGGCTAAAAAGTTGTTGACTGAAGAGATGCTTGATTTTTTAGATGAACAAGCAACAGAAATGTATAATGTAAGTATCCATTCATGTTTTTCTAAAAATACATTGTGTTATATATTGAGAGATGTGAGTATATATAAACATAAACACATGTTGTTATTTCTGTTATATCTGTGTGTTTGTATATTTTAGGGCTTTGAACCATAATTTTTTTTGTTCCGGTTTAACTTTTAAAAAAAAAGAAAGAAAGATTCAGTTCTGATGTTTGTTTCACCCAAAATAACAGTTTTCGCTTCAGTTCCAATAGAATTTTTCCATTTTATACATACTCTTACTTGTACTAAAACTATAATTCTGTCATAAATAAAAAATGTAATTCTATCAAAATTTTGAAGATTTTTTCCTTTTTTTAATTGATACAACTAACCAACATGTACAATACGAGTGGTGAGCTGAGAACAGCAAAGCATTGTCATTGTTACCCATTATCAAAATCGTTTTTGGCAACTGAACATTCAACTGAATTAAATCTGTCTTTAAGTACATACAAAATTGAAACAAAAAAGTACAGTCAAACTTGTTTATAATGAGCTCGGATTTATCAAGGGAAGAAAGTAAATGTTACGGTCCCTTTGTGCTCCGTATAAACGAGTTGGACTGTACTAGTGAACATAAAAAAAAGGAAATCAAGTAATGACAAAATGTACATGTAATGACAATAATTATATGGTTGGCATTAAATTAAAAAATATTGATAAGTTATGGATATTTCCAGTTTTTGATTCAGTTTTGGGTCAAAGCCATAATAATATTTATATATATGTGTATGTGTGTGTATGCACATTGTATGCAAATGTATCTGCAGTCTCTTACTGTGATCCTAATGTTACATGTTATTGGCATCACATATAATGGTGAGAGAAAATTTGAATAAATAATCAGTAATTTGTATGTAATTCAATAAAGCGAAGCAACTAAATTATTTATAATCTTTATAATATAAAAATATTAAACAATTTTCATTTTAAAATATAGCAATTTATAACATTAAAATAATTTTTAAAATGTTGCGGATTATTTTATAATACTTTACCAGCATGGTTGAGTTACAATGAGTTAAATAAAATTATACATAAAAACTGGATATATTGTTTGGGAAACAAAAATTTTAACACTACCATTTTTTCATCTTAACTTGCAATTTTTGCAAGAAAGTCAACAGGACTCAAAATACTTTGGGGACACCTTTCCTGTTACACTATGGAATGAGCAATGACCTATGACAACATAAATCATTGATAGTCTCCCCAAATTTTGGTGACCATATTAAATTATCTGAAAATGAAAAGAAACTATCATAAATTTGCTGGGGCTAGGTTCTGCAAAAATTCTACAGTCAGTAACTGAGTCCTTCAGTACAATAGAGCAAAATGTAGACAATAGAGCATCTCTGCTGTGTACATTTACCAGCTATATCTGTTGGTTGAAAACTGATAAAAACCTGATTTCCTCAAGCAAGACAGATATGCATTTTCAGACCAAAAATATAATACATCATTCATGTTTTTTGTTAATGTAATTAGTGTTCAAATCACTGATAGGTTTGTTAAAAGCTGAAACAAGTTTGAAACAAAACGTTTATTTGCAAGCAATTAAAAATGAAAAAACTCAAAGGGCCAGCTGACATGCAAACAAAAAAAAGTACACATCAAAGAATAAATTACATAAGAATATTGTTGAATGCAGCTGGCAATCTATTTTTAGAACAATTTATGTTACCATATTGTAATTATTTTATTTGTAATTATGTCTATCTGACAATGAAACTAATGTCAATGAATCTGAAAAACATTCACAAATGACATAACCCAACACATCTGGAAAAATATTTAAAAAAAAAAAAGAAAAACAATTTGTTGACAGTGTGATGCTAAAAAAAACAATGCAAGAGAAAATATCAGATTATTTTCCAAAAACTCAAACATTTTGTTTTTCAAAAACTACAACATATATACATATCTATATAAATAAAATGCACTCTAATAAACTGAATTTCATTTAATATGCTTTTTTTTAATATCCTTTTGCACAAAAAATTATTTTAGTTCCTTCAGTTTCATGTTAAACAATTTTCACTATGTATATGGATGTAAAAAAGCAAAAATGTATGTAGATATATAAGTTTAGAATACTTATATATGCTATAGATCCAATTAAAGGTGCAGTAAATCTATAAGGCTCAAAATTACAAATCAAACTTGGGCAGTTTAGGTCTAAAAACTTTTATTTTCCAAAATATAAAAATAAGCCATTTGAATTTCAAATGTAATAATAGGCTCACTGGCAAAGTTTAAAATCTCTCTTTATCTGTTCTTGACTATAAATAAATTTCTATGCTGAAATAGGATGAAACGTGAACATTAGAGTTTGATTATTTATTGCGTTTGATTTTTTTCATTACTTGTATATATAATTTTATATTTAAAATTGTCTATTTAACATGTACATTAATATATTCAAACATACGTAAAAAATATTAAGTAACTGGTATATTAATAACTGTTATTATTGATAACTAAAGCTAAATGGAGATATATAATTAGCTATTTGTACATCTCTTACTATTTCTGAAAAATTGACATTTCAATTGTTGCAATAAGTGTTATCATGCTGTTTCACTTTAAGAATTTTCCAGATCATATAATTTATTTAAAAGTGTCTCTTTCATTTCTCCTCTTGTATAACAATATGATAATATCAACTTTCCCCCTCCTTTCTCTCTCTTTCTCTCTCTCTCTCTCTATATATATATATATATATATGCAAGAAATTTATACATAATTTCATACTTTAAAAATTAAGAAAAATGAATGAATATTCAAAAATCAGTTATGATCCTACTTTATTATTCATTTCTCAGTTCAAGTACTCTTTCTAGAGCCAATTTTCCACTGTCAAATCATAAAATGAAACTGCATTTGAGATATAATTGTAATTATTAAAGACATGTTAAGCTAAATCTGCTTTTTTCTCATATACATGGAAACTGTCTAAACTTGAATGGCTCACAGAGAGCAAAAAGAGTTAGATATATGAAAGTCATTGCCTTTGCAGTAGATATGAAAAGATTTAATAAATTAGCTTTGGAGATAATTGATTTTAGCTAATGGAATTAAGGCTGTACCAGCAAAATAACTTTACTAGTGAGTCCAACTTACTCAAGAAAATTGAAATCAAGAAATGAAAATTTAAAATTTTGTTACAGTGTAATGAATGAATTTACCTTAAAAAATTTTATAAGCTGCAAAATATTATAGTTGTTATTGTTATGGTCATTTATGTATAATAGATCGGTTCACCTATTAATGGAGATACCAGCATACTGCTAAATCTGAAACTTCTGTGGACAAATTCAGAATTCTTTCTAATACCACATTCTTTCCTGATGAAAATACACCTATTATCATGATGAACAGTAAAGCAGGACTTACCAGAGAAAAGAATACTGGGCCATTCATTTCTCCTCCAGTCCACATGCTTTGTTGGCCATCCCCTGCAATCACAACAATGCCTTACTCTTAATGTAATACATAACATTGATCAACAAGCATACAGACCTAAAGCATGAATCTAGTGTCAGACATTTTGGAGTCAAAATTGGGATATTAGTGATCAAGCAAAGGTGTTATTGAAGAAGAGTAGTATTCATATTTTAATGTATCAGATTAATTAGCATTAGATATTGATCTTTATTGGGCATTGTTGCATATCTTTGACCTTGCCATAATCTTTGGCCTGCATTTCCAGTCTCCAGAAAGCAGTACCAGATCCAGGAAGTTACACTTTGTGAAAATCCAGTGACTTTTACTTCCGTTTGTGCTTCGCTTTTCTCTAACCAACAAATAACTCGCCAGGTGTCTGTTTGTTGAGGCATAGCACTCTTAAAAAGAATGCACTTATTGAATGCCAATCATACTTTTCCACTTTGCCTTTCATTGAGATAATAGCCAAATTTCATTCCCTGCTGTTAAAGTATTGATGCCAAACACAAAATTTGCATACTCTGTGGTTTTAAAATGAGAATAATTTGCATTTAAGACTCTCTTCTTCCCTTTTCTGCAAAATATATTTCACTTATACCATTATTTTATGTATAAGATTTGCAATATTCTTTAATTTCTTTGTGTAGGAAGACCTACATTATCCCCTCCCCTCTGGGTACAACCTCAAATTGAGTTGTTTTATCATGTACAAATTTTTAAAAGGGTCTTACATACATCTCTCTCTCTCTCTCTCTAGATACATATATATGTAATATGTTTTTCGTAGTTTTTTTAACATATATAACTGTTATATACTCAGTAGAATGAATAACTGTTTAAAATGTTATATTTTTATAAATTCTGAAAAAGGATAAAAATTTAGTTAGTCATATGAATGATTGTTCCCTTTAAACTTTAAATCAGACAAACAAGAGATAATTTTTAAACTTTATTTTGATTTTTAGTTATATTATCACTTAGACAATTCATTGTTTTCTTATATAAATTTTCAGTCTGGGCAGTTAAAAATTTTTCCTTACAAGACATTCAGCGAGACAGTCAACTTGGTTCTAGTAACATTACTGAGGGAACTACTACAGCCTCAGAAAAGTAAGACATTTTTTACATTAAAAAAAACTTAATTTCTTTATGAATTATCATTTGCATTTAGATGTAGATTATTTTCTACTAGCATTAAATAGAATGCTTTTACAATTCATACTCTACTTGTAAAACACAGATCTATTATAAAAGATTCATTCATTGAAAGTGTTATATATTCCAAAAATATTGCCCATACAAATGACTTACACATGAATATAACCTATAATAATTTTGTAGCATCACCACCCTGTCAATAGTTATCACTTTAGCATCTGAGCTGAATTAATGTTCTTTGATAGTCAGGTGCATAAGAAAAGGGCTTAATGTGCCTTATAAAGAAAGAAAGTCGCAAAGTGATAAGTTAGATGATCTAGAGTGACCCAAAGAAAAAATAGAGGTTATCTTCTCCAGTATATTAAAGCATTGTACCCAGCATTGTAGAAATTCATCATTTAGGTAGGGATGAACGTAGAACATTTATAAAGTGGGCAGAAAACTTAGTTTGCAGTTATATATATATGACAATCATATTTGTAGATGAGATACTTTTGAATACAAATAAAAATTTTATAACCTGTGTGTGTGTGTATATATATATATATATATATATATATATATATATATATATATATACATATATACACATATATATTTACGCAGTAGAGTCTTGGTAATTCGAGTTGGACTTAGCTTGAATTATTAAAAACTTGAATTATCGAAAATTATTAAATACTTCCATAATATTTTTGTATTTATTGCTCAAGAGAAGTCAGTTGCATCTTAAAGTAATTGTCAATTGTTTTTGTTTAAATACATTGTGATAGTACTGAACTAATTGAGTTTCAATCGACTCTACAAAATTACTTTTAGAATTTGGGAAGATACGTTTGGAGTAGAGGGTTAAAGGAAATGGGTGAAATCTGGTTCAACAACTTTCTCTTCAAGTTGAAACAGCAAAATCCCATGCCCCCTGTGCACACATTCTGGAAAGAATACAAAACCTTTTTCTTTTTTTTTAAGAGGAAGATTTTTTACTGACAGCTTTAACGGGCAAAGTGAACATGACACCAGTCAAACAACAATAAAAAAACAAGTATGAGGTATTCAAGTACAACTAATCAAGTACAACAAAGTATTTTTTTATGTGTTGGTCATGTTTATGGAAATAAATTTATTTCTATTTATTTTTGTAAGTTGGATTTAACTTGGATTTATGGGTGACTCAAACAGTCAAGACTCAAATTATACAGACCCTACTGTATATATCAGGGACATATATTCCAGGATATCTAGGCTAGATATAAAGTTCAACAATATCGTTTTGCATAAAAAGTGTGCATATCATGTGGCATAATAACACTGGAGTTTTTTCATTTTAATCATCCCAATAAATAAAAACAAGATTTCTGAAGAGAAATTAAACACATTTTCCTTGAGTTTCAATAGTCTTTGCTGAAAGTGAATGAAATCTTATTGCATGTGTTGCTATGGTAACAGTGGGATAGCTGATTGGAAGATTGTGATATCAGCTTATATTGCAACAAAAGAAACATTACAGTCTAGGTTTCTCCTGAAGAGACCAAACAATGGCCAATTGGTTAGGGTGCTGGCCTTTGGTACCAGAGTTTGTGGGTTCGAATCCCACAGTGGCATGGATGTTCGTAGTCGTTCAGAATCAGCTCTAAGCTGTAGGTCCCTGTCTCATTAGCCTTCGTGTTGCAAAAAGTAGACCGTAGCACTCCAAATCAAACCAAACCTGAAGAGAAAGTTTCTTGTATTTCTGAGGTATTTATCATTATGATAAAGGATTAGGTAGTATGTGTTGATGCATTTGCAAGTTAATTTATTGCTTTATCAATAACAGCATCCACTGCAATAAAGAAGGATCGAATACCTTAACATTTCTAGTTCAAGTAAGGAAGTATGCTTTGTATTTAAATTTCAAATTGTCATACCTTCTTTTCTAATAGGTCAATCTTACCCCACAGTTTACAAAATCCATTAAAGAAAACTGGTTGAGTAGTTCTTGAGTAATGTACAAACACACAAACAGATAAATGTGAATTCTATAGTTTTGTTATATGTATACATTGTTCTAATTATATAACTTTGTTAATGTTTAATCAGTAAAATAAGTTTTTTTTTAATTATTTTTTTATTTATTTATTTTTTTTTAAGATTTGCCATCTCCATTCACAAAAGATGTCCAGGAATTTGTGGTAGGTTTGTTTCTTGCTGGGCAAACAGAGCTTCAAACACGGCAGCATGATGCCAGTGAACGAGAGGATAGAGAATCAAATTTCACAGTTGTGAACACTTTTAAAGTTAATGTTCAGACAAATGCAGCATGTGTTGATCTACTTGTGTGGGCTGTTGCTGATGATATGGGTAATTTTTCTTTTCTATTAAATGAATTGGATTTAAACTATCTAATGTAATATTTTTCTGTTGTCAAGTCTAGTCTAGTGGAGTGTTCAGTAGCTGGGGTTTATTGTGATAAAGAATTATAGTGTCTCAATCAGAATTTATTTATACATGCAAAGTTCTTATGATTGAAAACACAAATTTTATACCGTTTGATTTATGTGTGTCTTGACATATGATTGTCTTGAGGAGTGACTCATCTCTCAGTTAGTTTTCTACCGTAAAGGACAAATTCTGAGGTATGAAGGAGCATAAGTGGCAATAAATAGATAAAAGAAAGTAAAAAAATAATAATATAAAGGAAATTTAAAAAATAATTGTTTTAACTAATGTTGTATAAAAATATTTTATAAAATCACTTCTCTCTTTACATTATCTTCAATTAAATTTTATTCTTTATTTCTTGATAAATAGACTTCTTTTTTAAAAAATGCATAACAAAACATTAGAGGTAGTTTTTTAGGAGATTAGTACAAATTAACCCTTTATATTTCAAGAACTTCAAATTATAAAAATATCTTCAAAGGCTTCGAAGGCATAATTACAAATATGTAAAAAAATTTAATATAATTTTAGAAATTTAAAATGTAAAAATGAAATTTTATTGACTAAAAAGTGTATTCTCTACAAACTAAAAAAAAAAAATAAATATTTTTTACATTGTAAATTACTTTGCACATAATTTATCTTTACCCAAAGAATTTAAAATTATCTTTGTGAGAAAAATCTACATCAGGCATTGTTAACTATATAGACTTGACCTACCTACCTACTTAACTAGAGTAGATATGATGGGTTCTTTCTATGTTGTTAGGATACATAAAATAGTCAGACTGCTTCCAAAGTTAATAGGACAACACAAGTATTTAATTACAAACATATATAAAAATACATAAAAGAAAAACATCACTTAATGAACCTCAAAGCCTAACCATCAGCAACTAAAATTTGTAGATGGGTGTCTCAAAAAGAATAAATGGCATTATCTATGCTGGGTTGCATTTTTGTGGTCTGTCAAAAAAGAGAATTAACTTCTGAAGTAACTCATCCTGGGAGAGATGTTCCTTTGTCCAAGACACTGTGAGGTCTCCCCTCCTCTACTCTACTCTGTTGCTTTCACATGGTTCCAACATTCATAATATGACCCTCTAGAAAAATCATCACTTTCAGAAAACTGCTTCAAACCCCTTTGTTTTAGAGTTTCATTGAAAACACCTGCACCTGATTCTGTTTCTTAACTATCACCAAAAAATGTCCAGAAACTTCACGAGCCCAGTAGTTGGTGGCTCCACTCTTGAGGAACACAAATTGCAGAGGCATGCATATATTGTAAACACTAATTGTGGATCCAAAATCTTACAGGCATCTTGACTTTTTTTTTAAATTGAAAAAATACAAAGTTTATTTTTGTAGCTATGATGTGCCTATGTTCAAATGATAAATGAAACTTAGATATGAATATTAAATTTAGTATCACCTTTTGGTATGGATTTTACTAGCAAAATTTGTTAATTATAATATTACAGGGTTGCAACAATCAGCAAAACCATCTTTTAGAGTTTGCTGTATAAATGACAACAATTTTTGTGTATGTGAGAGATCTGTAATACAATGATACAAAGGAGTGATTTCCTTTAATGAATTTAAATGAATTTAGATAAGGGAAATTGATTTATTATAGATTTATTTATTTTTACCTTTCTCTTCCATTGCCATCAAGATCTTCAATTTGTCTCCAAAGTAAATGCTGCAAATTATTCTTAATATAACCAGTTTATTATATTACCTTCTATTATAATGTGTTATTTATAATATCTCTCATATTTAAATACATTATCTTCTTTAAATAATATTCAATAAAAAATTTTGAATCTTTTTGGGGGGTTGGGAGTTGGGAAGGGTTGCTAGAACAGAAAGAGCATTTCAGTTAAAAGTTCCTTTTAGTTATTTACTATATTTTAATCTCTTTCACATTTTCACCCTATGGATACTACCATATTATGACATTTTCTACTCTGTGCAGTCATTCATTGAATCAATTTTGCTTATACTACCATTTTGTTTTACATAATTTAGGAACAAATAATATCTTCTCCCACCTCACAGTGTAACAGAGCAGACATCATTTCCAGAGAAATTTAAGACAATTTTACTGTATACACCGTATTATTTGCAATTAATTTTTTTTTTTTCAAGATTGTAACTGCAAAGTGAGAAGTTCAAAGAAAAATATTTTATACCCATACCTTAAAGTAAAGTTGATCATCCTTGGTGATTATTTTAGAATTTAAAAAAAATTTAAATTAAAGAATTAATTCAATTATTTAAATTAAATAAAAACTTTATAGATTAAAATGTTCAGAACTTCAAAGGTAATATATATATATATATATATATATGTGTGTGTGTGTGTGTGTGTGTGTGTGTGTGTGTGTGAGAGAGAGAGAGAGTGAATATTTGTATATAAATACATACATATAGAAAGAACAAAAGATATATAAATGTGTCAGGTCTAAAAAAGAAATAGTTGGAAATTACGAAAGTTAAAAGCGATTTTAAAAAGAGAACTATTTTATAATAATAAAATAAATGAAAAAGACCCATGCTCGCGTAAGCTTTCAGGATAATCCGGTCAGGTGGAAGCATTTTAGAAGAATTTGATGAAATTGCAAACAGATAAGATCAGTGAACGCGTGGACATAGAGTGGTCAACACCTTTACGGGGTCATAGCTCCACCATGAACAATGAAAGTGGCGCAAGTTGCTTTCCTTAAGAACGATGAGTTAATAAAACTTATTATTATCAAGAAGACTATTTTCCATTTGCCTTAACTCTGGATCATGACATTACATATATATATATATATATATATATATATATATATATATATATATATATATATATTCTTGTACAGTAAGCCAAACATATTAGATATGTATTATATATTTACTAGCTGTGTCTTTTTTAATACAATTTAATTTTGCTTTTTATATGCTTATAATTACAGCAGTTTGTTACATGACAAAATGTTACATTTCTTATTAACTTTCAGTAACAAAGTATTTCAAATTATAATACTTGATTTATTGGTCAAGTATTAGAATGTATTAAGGTTTTGTTTTAATTAAATATTTCATAAAGTATTAAAATCAAAGGTTTTAAAAGTTTCCCATATATGACAATACTTTATTTAATGTGTCTTCAGGTGCTGATAGCTTATGCAGTCGATTACAAGATAAAATCCATTCAACACATTCAGCTAAAATTGCTTTGGCTCATATGCCTTTGCTAATGGTGTGTTTAGAAGTAAGTGACTAACGTCTTTTCTGCGTGATATTGTTATTATTTTGTTTTAATTCTTAAAATTTTTATTTTCTGTATGTAAAGTATATGTCCACTCTAAATTCATTTATATGGAGAAATTATTAGGTAACTTTGTTTATTTTGTAGATAGCATATTGAGCATTTAAAAATGTTTTAATTTTGTTTTTGCATTAATTAGAGGCAAAGCATAAATAATTGAAAATTATTGTGCGAAATTTACAGTGAAAATTCTGGAAGTGATAATTCAGATGCCAAAAGTGAGCATTGGTAGTTCGAAGAATAAAAATTGGTTTTGAATATTATTTTTTTTACCCTCATATATATATATGCAGGCCAAGTTTTGAGCTATTAGCCACCTGCGTGCAAGGTGCCATTTGGCTGCTTCCTATTGTTGCATGCAAGATAGTATTTGGCCACCTCCCTACAATGTGCATACCTAGTAGGTATTCTATTTGCTGCCCTAGAAATATGGCTGTCTGCATGCATGCAACACGGTGCACCTACTAGTCTTGACCCCTGTATGTATATATTTACACATAATTATGCCAACATTTCCCTTTGTTTGATTACAGATTCATGTTTCCCCTATTAATTTTTTATTCTTCTTTTTGTTTTCTTTGAAACTTTGCTTTTCATTAATTTTATTTGTGATAAATAAGTTTCTCAAAGGGCTTACTCTGGACTTTGTGAGTTGAGCCAAACGTTTGTTGTGACATCACTTTGACATCATCTTGATCATTTGCTAGCAGAATGTCCTTAAGCTGGTGTGAAAATGACGTCACAGCAAAGGTTCGAAACAAACCACTATGTCCAGAGTAAGTTCCAAAATGTTTCTCAAATGAAATGAAGTTTTTCCAAATCATTTAACTTATTTACAATTATGTGTTGAATCAAAATCTAATCTCTCTGGATTTACTTATTAGAATCAATTATTATGAATATATAAATAAAGAGAATTTATTAAAATAAATATTGAATTTTTCTTTACAACATTTAGAAAGTTTCAAAAACTTTTAGAAGTTATGCCAATCGTTTGTTCAGAACACATGTAAATATGTTAATAATAAACTATATGTTATTAAAATGTATAAAAAATTTAATATGAAATCAGTTTTTTACTAAAATATTGCTCAAAACTCCCTCTATCTTAGAAATTAACAAAGGTTCATTTGCCATTTTATTTCAGTTCATAGTTTTATATCTCATTTTAATTGAAAACATAATTTTTTTTTACTAAAACTTGTATACTTTAAAACAATTCCTGGGATTTATGCACATATCTCAAGACTATGAAAATAGTATAATAATTTTGTATTGAAAAATCTTATATTTCATTTGTTTATTTTATTCTCATATATGTGTCCTGATCATAATGGATACATTACCTACTAGTTTTGTATCATTATATAATGCTACTGTTAACAAAAATAAAAATATTAGTATATTTTTACTTTTTGCTATATTGCACATGCATCAATACAGAATTCAAAATAATTGTTTCCAAATATCATGTAAGTAGTTCACAATTTCTAGTATTTCAAATTAATGATGGAAAATATCAATTTTTAAAATATTTTTGCAATGTACTCACATAAAACAACTTCTTGTAGCTGTCTAAAATCATATTTCAGATATTTAATTTTTTTTTTAATTACTGAAGTTTATGTACCAAAGAAAAATTGAGATCTTGCTTTAAAAAAATTATAATGTATTTTTTATTTAAAAATATTAGATGCATAATTGATTAGACTGATAGTTAATCTATGAAGAAAATGTTCTATCTTATGGTGGTCAAGATATAGTCAGTGATTGAATGCATTTGCTTCAAATGTCTTTTGCAGGGTTTAGGACAATTAGCTGAAAAATTCCCAAGTATTGCTCATGGCTGTATAGATGCATTGAGGGATTTCCTTGTGAATCCATCTCCAATCCTTCTGAGACTCAATCGACAGTCCATGGATCATAACATTCGAAGTGGTAATTTAAGTATTATGGTGACCTCTGAATGCCCATCCACAGTTTATTCAGCTACTACCACTAGCTCTGGTACAGCATTTGAAAACCTAAGAGATACAGCTATTGAAAATTTGTGCAGGTACTTTACTCTTCAATGGTTCATACATAATAAATTACATTTTATTCTTTTGATAATGAATTCCAATTTTTTGTATAAATAATATCAATGAGAACATATCTGGAAAATTTATCACCGATAAGATTATTTTTTATTTCAATTAGATATGTATTAGTATTAAAAATTCACAGAATTTTTAATACTTATATCCAAAATCAGTAGAGGCCAAATATAATCAGTAGTAGCTGGTTCATGCTAAGCCTTCATTCTGACTATTTAAAGTTCCCAAACAAAAAGTTGTGTGTATTTAAGAAGTTAAGTTTTAGAATATATTACTCCAGCAATTTTAAGAATTTTGAAAATAAGACAACTCAGTTTTGTAAAATAAATATTGCATTTTAATTGTCTTCATTAACCTTTAAAAAAAAGAACATTATTCATAATGATATATCTTCAAACTTGGATAAAGGAAAAGTAATTATATTTTTTGCACAGTTATAATATGTGAGTTTTTAAGCTAAGCCAGGATAGTCAGTAAAAACCACAGCGGAAGAGATAAGGTGATCACTTTGTTTGATTTGATTATGGAATGTTGGCAAATTTTCAGTTCTCAAAGTTCGAATTCTACAAAACTTTTAGATTCAATACTCTGGCTTGAATTTAAAAGCAGTGTTACTACAAATGCAATTAATTATTAGCAATTTAAAATTGTTTAAAATGATATCTGGTTTTCCAGTCAGAAAGAAAGTTACTAAGCATAATAACTAGAAGATAAAGAAGATAATGCAAGTATTTATTCAATTTAATGTAGATATTTTGATCTTTTTTTAAGTGATCATTTTTTTAAGGGATATATATATATATATATATATATATATATATATATATATATATATATATATGTATGTATGTATGGAAAAACTCTGTCATTCTTATTTATAAAAGCATAAGTAGATCGTTTCTAATCATAGTTCTGATTTGCAGTAACCATTTATTTTTGCCTTTATGTTAGGACTTTATTATACTCTAACTGTCCCAAAAAAAGAAGACAAAGTGATTAAAAGACAACTAATACATTTTTTATGTTTCAGACCTTTATAGTTGGAGGGTCAATATTACATTCATGTTGATGCCTTACAGGACCTTGAGTGGTTGTCCTTCATTATTTCTCCTTGTTGTGTAGTCTTCTTTTGATCTACGAGAATGTATAATAATTTTGAAAACATAATTGCTGTTATATGAGTCTGAAGTCATTTCATAATCTATATTTTCTTGTTTTTAAAGCTATATTTTTGTATATAACTAAATGTAATATTCTGCTACTCATTACATGTGAATTTTAATTATTTTAAGGGCACTGAAAGCAGGCCTCACAAATGACACTCACTGTGTCCAAGCCTTTTTGGCATCAGTATCTAACAGACTTTATCAAGCCGAGAAAAGTGACATGTAAGTACAAATTTAATTTTATATTAGGATATTTTTCTCATCATTCAAATGTATATTGGGGAATAGTTTGATGTATTGGCTACAAATAATCTGCTTTTTAAAGTTTGAATAAACTTGATATGTTATGTCTTTTAGTCACTAACTCACCTAAGAACCAAAAAAGAATGTTATTTAAAAAACTGAATTATAATACCTTCTGTCTTATTATATGTTTAAAATTTTTTGTAAAAAGTGTCAGAATAGTAAAAAATTTGATTTAAATAATTAAAAATTTTCAATCTCAACTTGGAAATCTGAAGTTTATTATATCAAAATTATATGAAGAAATTCCTTTTAAAATTCCTTCAAAAATAAATTTTACAGTATTTGTTGTTTTGGGACATTGTTATTTATGTACTAGCCTATAGCCCGTCATATGGCGGGATCAGTAAAATTTTAAATTTTCCAGAATTGGAAAGAACCCTATCAGGCAGGTAAAAAAAATGGTTTGATTTTTTTGGCTGAGAATTACCTTTCAACAAAAATAATCGATTAAAATTATCACGTATGTATTTAATCTATTATTTAAGTCAAATAAAAAAGAAAATTATTTACATCATACCTAAGTTTAGTGATAAAACGTATGGAAATAAGGCAAAAGATATTTAAATAATTTAAAATAAGAAATAATTAAATGAGATGGTTAAAGGAATAAAGTCATAATGCTAGAAAAAAATTCTTATTTTTACCTATTTATTATGTGATAAATTCATCAATTTAATCGCTTGCTCTTAAAATGGGGCTTGATATAATGGCATTAAACGCTTGAAAAGGGGACGGGGTGGATTTTGAATGTTTTAAAGAGGACAATATTTTTCCCTGTGATACGAAGCTTATTCATACCAATTTACTTCAGAATCGGAACTATAGTTTAGGAAAAGATAAACTTTACTCGCTTTGAATTTTGCTAACCCTAACTCATCAAAAATCCGATATGGATACCTCTATCCATTTCAGATCCATCCGCTTCATAACTTCGAGGACAGACAATTTACTCTATTATTACATTACGAGAAGAAAATTTAAGGATACACAACATGAAATGTTTATGTGGCCAGGGTCATCCATAAAACAATACGTGAATTTAATAAAATAAAAATAATAAAAATTATAAAAAGTTGAAAAAGTAGGAAATATTAAATTTATTAGACATTAAAAAAAATTGGCTGCATCGGGGATAGAACCATCAACTCGAGAAATACGATGATCAAGTGGGCGGACATTCTACTGAACGTACAATGCCTGCACATTGCAAGTGAACTAATTAGAGTATATGAAGGTTCAAGTAGAAACAGTCCAGAAATTTAAATATTACTCTCCGCCTTTGCCATCCTATCAAGAATGAATTTCGTACAGAATAAGAGGAAGGATAAGGCTTGAAATAATAGCATTAAACGCTCAAAAAGGAGGGATGGGGTGGATTTCGAACTCGCTTTCAATTTGGTAACCCTAACTCATAAAAATACAATATGGATGCCTGTATCCATTCCAGGTACAACCGCTTCAGAAATTCGCGGACAGACAACTTTGGCTATTATTATATAGGGGATGTTTAAAGTATTAGCAATCATTAATAAAGCAGTTTCTAGAATCTTTATTCTATTTGAATGATCTTTTTTCTTTTTAATGATAGTAGGTTGTAACTTTGTAAACAGTACCATAAATATTCATGTATCCACTGTTATTTATAATGATTATGTAATTTGAAATAACATTTTAGGACAGTTTTTTATTCATTCATCTTTCTTGCAAGGGATATAAGCTAAAATCATTGTCCATAATTTCACCTATTATGGCAAAATGTGTTGAATGCTGTTGGCTTTTGAATGCTGTTTTAACATATGATTGTAAATTAATCCATTACTTAAAAATTTTTCTTTTCCAAATTGGCATTCTATTATACTGAACATAATAGACTACCCATAAATGAGATTGGCTGTTATTTTAACACAAATTGTTTGAATTTTGTGTTCTTTTTATTCTCAGAAGTCTTAGGTTGAAGATATTGCTGAATATACATGCACTATACATAATTTCAGCATTAATTGTTTTGTGACAGTACAGTAGAAAATTGGCAAATATGTGTGGTTATGTGCCTGTTTTAGGATTACAATGTAATTGGTATGTTGCATTATAGGGAATCGACTTTGGTATCTACCAATACTATTGTGGCTTTGGGGCACGTTGCAGTAGCTCTGAAGAACACCCCTCGTACCGTCGAGTCCATCCTCCAGTTTTTCCAACAAAGGTTTTGTCAACCTCCTTCTAGGTTAGACTCCCTCATTGTGGATCAGCTCGGGTGCATGGTTATAGCGAAGGGAGACGTAAGTACCATCTTATTTTATACCATTCATGAATGCATATATATACATACATTGATATACAAATGTACATATATATATATATATATATGTATATATACATGACAGAACTGATGTTACTAAGTGATGAGAAGCATTGTTAAACTGAGTTCCTTTATTGATACATCATTTCTTTCTACTTCTTCATTTAACAAATTACCAACATGGGACTTCTATGAGTATGGCAGACCAAAGTCCTGCCAAATGTAGTTTCATCTTTTAACTTAATCTCACATACTTCTCCTTAAGTTCTTGCACACTTAAGTCAAGGTCAGATCTACAGAATTAAGCTTTTATGTGGCATATGAATAAAGAATGCCTAACTGATTATGTTAAAACTAGCCTAAAACTTAACATTACATTTTAAAACTTGACATACATATTTATTCTTACCCATATATTCCTACACTAATATATATATATATATATATATATATATATATATATATGCATGTACATACTTATATGCCTTACATTTTGATGTACAAGCTGAGAACCTTTAGAACATTTTTTAAAGTGTGCATGTGTGTAGGGAGGGGGGGGGGAATCTACTTATGTACATATCTGTGGAACAGATATAGTTTAGGTCCTTGGCAAAATACGTTATCAAAAGTAATCAGGATAAAATATGTTAACTTCAGATAAGGTTACCACAGTTGAAATTAATGTTGTTGGCATCTTATTAAAAAAAATTATTGGTTATATAGTCTATCATTTTACTTTACTGTCATTTGATTGGAAATATTTCACCCTTTTTACCTGGTTACTCACCTTATAATTTTTTTTCCATTGTGGTTTATATATGAGTTTTGAATTTTGGGTGAAGTTTGTATGTGGATGGGCTTATTAAAAAATATGCAATATGCAGGTACACATACATATATTCATTTATTCATATTTGGCTGCATATTTCCAAATGCTTGTTTTTTTTTGTGTGTGTACAATCCATTGTATGTAAAGTTATTTTCTCCTATTACCTGATGATATCATGGCAAGAGGTTATTACTGTTTTTGAAAGTTTTTTCTAGTCATACTGCTTTAGTAACTATTTTGAGATGTCTAAAGTGTGGTCTGTTGTAAGTTTAACTTGTCTGTGACTTACAATTTGCTAGTAAATGTTAAACCCATATACATACACATATATATTTACACACACATATATATATATATGTATGTTATTATTTCTTTTTTTAGATAAATTTAATGTCTTTAAGAAAACAAAATCACTCTTTTTTTTCTTAGTTATCTTTTCTGTATTAAATTTTGTATCACCTTTATGGTTTGTAGTGAAGAACTACAAACATCTACTTTTAATTAATTTTTTTCAATAAATTTGTGATGATCTTGTACTCCAGGCTCATGTACATGAAGAGGTCATGAAAATGTTCACCATGATTACTGTAGAATCCAGTTCTGCTTATAATGTTGGCAGTGCCGATGAAAGGAAACAGGGCTATAGGTAAGAGTGTAACAATATCATAAAATGTTTTGTTATTATTTTAAAAGCACACCATTATTGTCCTTCAAGTGCATGAGGCAGAATAAATTAGATCAAATAAAAATTTAAGTATAGAATAGAAAACAAAGAAAACAAGATTGAATTCAAAAGTATATAAAATCAAAGTAACCTGTCTTACCTATATACATTGTTTATAATCAATCCTCTACAAATGGATTGTCAACAATAGAAAACTTTAACTCCATTCACTTCAAAAAATGTACTTCTTTGTTTAACTTATTCAAGACTATTGGAAAGAGAAAAAATGGCTACTGAGGCCTGTGTAATTTTTTCTTTTAAGCCTAATTTAATATCAAAATTCATACAAAATAAGAATTTTAATTTAATATGCTGAAAGTTACAGTTTATAATTGCTGATAATATCTGTATATACAGGGTGATCAGGAAATGAGTATACATTTGAAAAAGTAATAATTCACAGAATAATGTAGGTAGATAGGTAAAAATTAACACACAGGCTTGGAATGACATGGGGTTTTATTGTTACTACAATAAAAAAAATTAAAAAACAGCCAACAGAGGGCATTTATGTAATGTGAAAAGCAATAATTAGCATAACCAATCATGCCAAAACAAAGACTATGTTCTTTAGAACAAAGGCTCAGCACGTCCACTGTCATTCCACAACAATAGCTGTAGTCAAGGGACAATGTTGTAAACAGCACTATACAGCATATCTGTATTTATGGTAAGACATTGGTGTTGGATGTTGTCTTTTATCAACCGTATTGGTAGACTTGCAACTTCAGATAATCCCAGAGTTAAATCTAAAATCTACGACCTTCAATAATCACACAGTGAGAGATCTGGAGACATGGGGGGCCAAGCATGATGAAAGTGATGGCTCAGCACATGATTATCACCAAACAACATACACTAGAGATCTTCCAGACATTTAGAAATATGGAGTGGAGGTCCATCCTGGATATAAATCATACTACTCAGGTGTTTATCACCCAGACTAGGAATGATAAGTATTTCTGTAACATATTGGCATACCTCTCACCCATCACACTAAAAGTTACAAAACCAAAATCATGTATTTCCTCGCAGAATAAAGGTCCAATAATGGTAGATGGGATAAATACACACTACACCATGACTTTCTCATCCTACAATGGAGTTTACATTACATTTCTGGGATTTTTCATAACCCAAATTCCACTGTTGTGTAAGTTTATAGATCCTCAGATTGTGAATTATGCTTTGTCTGTCTACAACACAAATCTGTCTACATACTGGCAACAAATCATCATCTTCCACCATCTTCTGAAATGACCATACTGCAAATGCTCTCTACCTCACAAAATCACTGGGTAACAGTTTTTGATGACTTTAGATTTTGTATGAATAGAATCAGAGGATATGCCTTAGTGTTACCCAAACAGTATGAAATGCCAGTACGACATGCAACTTCACAAGTATTGACTTCCCCATGCATAGACAAACCTGAACAACTCATGGCTTCAAACTTCAAAATCATTCTCTTCATAGCTGAAGTTGTCAAAGGACCTTTACCCATTCAAATACCCATCCTATAGGGAAAGGATCATAAAGCTACAGTAGCAGATTCCTCATTCTGATAGTACAGCTTCACTATTAGTACCTTTTCTGTTAACATCAACATGCTACGATTGCCGATGCATTTGATTCCCTCTCTCATTAAAACACATTTTTATAATACATGATTCTCATGTAGCATCACTGACATTTTGCTTCCCAGCACCATTTACTTTAACCTTTTTTGTGGTTGCAGTAAAGCCCCATGTCATTTCAAACATGTGTGTGAATTTTTACCTCTCTACCTATATTATTCTATGAATTATTACTTTATCAAATGCTTAAACCAATCTTTGACAAAAAATCGTAATTTCTTTTTTAATTCTGGTAGCCTAATTTCTGCTTAGCTCAACTAATCTTATAGAACTATTTTATGTAACTTAGTTTCAATTGTCGGTGTTCCCACATGGCTGACTCCATTTACCCTCTTAGCACTATATATGTAAATGTACAAAGTTTTGGCAGCAGAGCACCATTGTCTCTCAATTATTGAGACTTATTGTATCAATAAATTGTATTTTTTTGTTCAATTTTTTTTCATGACCTAGCAACTGTTCTTTGTCTAACATAGATATAAACCTTAAATATGTAGCAGGTTAAATACACCCATCACATATATATTTATATATATATATTTATATAGTCTTTTATTTGTTTATATGTTGCAATATGAATTTTATTATGTTCAAAAGAAAAGATTTATTTGTTCTTTAAATGCAGACATGTCTCCTTGTCCGTGATAAATGCACTTGCCAATATCGCTGCTGATTTAGAAGGTGAGGCTGAACAAAATGAACTCCTTGTGAGACTTCTTGAATTATTTGTGCAGCTAGGATTAGAAGGAAAACGAGCCAGCGAAAGAGCCCCAGCTGCATTCAAGGTAATTGCAGTTAGTCTACTCTAGTGCACAGTCATGGGAGGGGGGGAAGCTAAAGGGATTAGAGTCCTTCCCAGAAATGAATATTTTTTTTCTTTTTTAATCTTTTTAAATGTACAATATTAAACAAAAGTGATGGAAATAACTGATTACCTTGTTGGCAATATGATCAAATATGTGTCCTTTAACTATGGTAGTTTTTGTCTCATGAAGAGAAAAAAATAATATCTTAAATTTGGTTTCAGTAAAAATATAATCCAGTGTTTTACTCTTAACATTTATTTTATGAACAACAATTTACAGCTTAGATCTTAGTAAAAAATAATTGCTGCAATGGTACATGCTATGCTTTATCTGGGGATTTTCAATGATGAGATTCTCAAAATTTTCAGACAAGTGTGTATAAGTAAACTGACAATATTTGATGAGAGCCACATTGAAACTAATGGTAGTTAAGGGAGGTGTTAGTTTTTATATTCTAGCTTTGGTTACAATGACCTTTAAATCCTATGATTTGGAAATTGAAATGTTCTCTGCTAAAAGTACAGTTTGAATACTGACCACCTCATGGCAGAAGTTATTGTTATGCTACTGGTCTAGTATAAATATTTGCCAATTAAAACCACTTAATGTATATGTTATCAAGCCAAGCTCAAATAGGCCTGCTTGACGTAACTCAAAGTTTTTATTGTATGTTACTCTAAATTTCATGTACAAATAGACACAAGCAATAAAAAATGATGAGATGTAAGTGACAATTTATGTGTGTATTTATGTATATGTGTGTGTGTGTGTGTGTGTATATATATATATATATATATATATATATATATATATATATACATACAAATTTTGAGACTTAATATAGATTCAAATTTTTATTTTGTTATGTATTTATGGCTTTACATTCTTGCATTCATGTTTTCCATTGTTAGTTTTTGTCATATTTTTGCATATCTTACTTTAATCAGAATCTTTCATAAAAGATAAGTGATTTTGTTTATATTACTATCTTATTTTGCACAATCCTTATTAAATTAGTAGTTCTTACCTGATAGTGTGATATAGCAGATGCCATCCCCTGAAAAAAATTAAGAGAATTTTGTATTCAATATTACATCCTTTGCATATTTAATTTGAATTTAAATAATTTTTTTTATTTAGGATTATAAGTGCAAAACTTTTTAAAATTTGACCTGTACCTATTGCTATTTTGCATTATCTGTTATTATAAATAGTTATTAAGAGTAAGCTACTGATGCAAAATAAACTTGAAGTGTTTTTAATGCTCTTGATCTTTCACTCTATTTAAGAATCATAGGTTTACATTTTAATATTTTGTATTTCTCAAATCCATTTTTATTATATATTTAAGTTTTGTGTCACATCTGTAATATGAAACACATATTGTAATTGTTGCTTTTGTATTTTACTGTCATAAGTTTCTTGAATTTTCAAGATATGAGTGTTGCCATTTTAAAAGTTTAAATCTCTGAAGTCAGTGAGAATGCCCATATTCAGTTTCAAAATGCTTTAATCAAGGGAAATATAGAAAATAATTTTAAAAAATTCAAATTGAAATTGTAAAAATTGAATTGCTTATAATAATGATTGGGATTTTTAAAGTAGACAGAGGTTGGGAGTTTTCAAATTAGGTTTGTTTTATGGGTTGCAAATTAGTCATTGTTAACATGGTTTCTATATACAACATTTTGGAAATTTGGATCTAAAAAGCTCTAACATGAGATTTTTGTTCATTCTGTGCAGATAGCAATTTATCTCAAAAGTTATCACAAATATCGTGGCAAAATTTTAGTGACCTTTTCAAGAGTATTGATTGAGTTCAAAATAGGATACTGATTCACCATTTTAGTTAAAACCACTTATTCAATTTCACTTCTTCATCCTGATGAATTTTGTAATTATGCATGAACATTCATACAGATATTGGAATCAGCTTTAAGCAGTAAATCCCAGTCTCCTTAGCTCTTGCATAGCAAAACAGTTGACCAAAGCACTCTACACCAACCAATCATACAGATATTATTCAAGAGACATTTATTTTTTCATATTTTTAAAAGCCTAAAAAGTTTATCCAGATATCAAGGTTCATTATTTTTTTCAGGGCTCAACACTTTTTTTATATGTATCTTTTTTTATATATAGGAAAATGAAATTAGCATAGAAAGAAGGGAAATAACCCTTGAAAATGAATGATCTTGAGTACCTATATAAAGATTGTGTACAGTTACTCAAGGCAAATATATTGATGCATAAATATAAGTTTCTTAAATGCAAATATGTCATAATTTTTATATATCTTGGTTCCAAAAATTTTGATGCTTTTATTATTTATCTTTTAATGAAATGTAGTAATGTGTCTTGTAGGCTTCTAGCAGTGCTGGAAACTTGGGTGTTTTAATACCTGTTATATCTGTTGTAAGTATTGGTTTTATTGTATTATCCATGTTCTAATAATACAGAGCTGTTTATTTATGTATTGCCCTTAAAATGGATTAATTTTTTGTTGTACACTTTTTGAACATTCTTAATGATAATACCTCTAAAGCTGAGTTGTCCAATAGAATGATGTATCTCAGGTTCCTAATTTTAATAGCCCTAGGTATCAGAGGGTTTCTTTCAGAAACTGGTTAAGTGTCAAGCAGTATTGAAAAAGTGAACTGCATCCCAACTTGTATTTAAATTTTACATTGAATAGTATTTATTATGTAGGATTAATAATATTATTGATTTGATTTCTTTTTATCACCTCAACCTGAAGGATATTGCTTTCAAAAGAATTATCAAAAAGTTTGTCTTATTTGCATTCTAATACAAGTGAGTTTCATTATGGAACAAGAGTTGTAAAGCTTAAAAAGGATTAATTTTGAATTCTAAGCTATTACAGTTTAAATATTTTTTTTTCCTCTTGAAACTAGACTTGAGATTATGGGGAAACCAGAATAAATGCTTCAAAGGCATACCATATATAATATCATATATAATAAAAGGTATATCATGTATATAAAGGCTTAATCATATATAAAAATTTGGGGTTATTTAAAGTTTTATAGCTAATAGTTTTGTGATACAATACTAAATATGTATAACAAAGTCAAACGTATTTTGTTATAAAACTCTAAAGGTTTATAAGATTAGGTATAGGTACGGATGAAATCATTCAACATTTCTCATTAATACTGTTTTTTTATGTTTTTATTTTAAGTAAAATAGTCCACTGTCTCTTATTAATTTAATGTAACAACCACATATTTTTTCACACTTTTAGCTTTTACGAAGAATTCCACCCATTGCAAGTCCCAAACCTCGGCTACTGAAACTCTTCCGGGACTTTTGGCTGTATTGTGTGGTCATGGGATTTACTTCAGAAACAGGTACATTTCAATTTTATTATATTGAGTTTCATTTTTATGTATCACAGAACTTTTTTTTTACCTGTTGCTTTTACCTTTTCTTATGTAATATATGTTATTGTTCATATCTGTTATTGTTTTGTCTTTTTAAAAATTTTTTTTTAAAAACCTGAAACAAAGTAAACAATTCATAAAAGTAAGAGATAATCTTAGTGTATAAGAATGAGTATTTAGCAAATAAAATTTTATTTGGTATAAATAAAGCAGGGGAGATAACATATAAGGTCATTTGTATACAAGTATGCCCAAGCCAATCATAGTATCATGATGCTTGAAAAGGATAGTTGTGAAGCAGTTGTATAGGCACAGCTTGAAAAACAAAAAAATACACACATATTAAAAATTTTAATTTCTTGGTATTCAAAGTTTAAACAGATGGTAACTTTTACTATGTGTTTTCTTTTACATCCTATTTAATTCATATTTCAAAATTGGCATTCTGTTCTATTTCTTAAATAATGTTGCTATAATAATACTTCTAATAAGTAAGTCTAATTAGGTCTGTGGCCTCAAGAGTGGTTCGAAGAGCTGAAGGAAATAGCTGCCAAATCTCCTCTTTTAGTATCCAGAGAGCACTTGCGATCTGAATTGCAGTATAACTCGGCTATCAGGAGTGATGCCGTGTCAGGGGTAAGTTAATTCCTTCTCATCTATTGAGACTCTTGATATATATAACCAAAGGTTTGACAGTTGCACATGTTTGTTTTGACAGCCCTCTGTAATAAAGTGTTTACAAATCTTAAAACTTTTTCTTGTGATATGGGGGTGAGAAAATATAATTTGTTAGAGAAAGTAATAAATTGATGTAACAGGACATAACAATTTCGGAATTACATTCTTAGTTCTAACAGCAAGAAAAATTTATGCTTCTTTTTAAAGTTATCTGTTTCATGCTGTCATGATTTCTAAACTAAACAAGGTACCTTTGTGCAGAAATAGATGTACTAACTGGAGCATACAATTTTTTTCATTTAAGGTCAGAAAGTTGCTGACTAGAGTGAGGAAACAGTTGAGTAAAGGGATTACTTCTTTGTTTACTCACTTTTGCAGTTTTTTACTTCCTCAAGAAGAAGTTTTGAAATAACTGTCTGGTGTTCATGGGTCTTTTTTATTTTGTGAATCATGTCTTCTTAATAAAATATGATTTTTTAAACTGATATTTAAGAAATCTTCGTGTGGCTATTGGGGTCAGGTATAACAAAAGACTCAATGTAATGAACTCTTACATTCAGAAAAATGTTCTTAATAATAGGAGAATTGAATATCAAGGTTTAAACACAATGGAATTTTTGTATTTATTAAGGTGAATCTGTTTTCTCTATAGAAATAAAAAATAAGGTAGTATTGAAATCATATCTAAACAAGTCTGGACACTTTATGTTGGATACAATTTTATATAATTGTTGGATTTAATTAAGCTGAACTCATCTGGTCATAATATTAAAACCACATTCAATTTTTTTTCTTGTGTTATGTTCTTAAAAAAACTTAATTTCAAGATTGGTAGGAGTTGAACACATACAAACACCCTGTTAAATTCAAGAAAATATCTTTGGAATATGTGTGTTAAGAAACTGAAAAGCTGTGAGTTAAATATTTGAAATCTGTCTGTGTCTGTCTGTTCATTTGTGAACACAGTGATTGAAACTAGATAATTAAATTTGTACAAGTTGTTTTTGCTTAGTGCAAAAAGTTTATTTCTTTGGACCCAACATGCCAACTGCAAGAAAAATTTTATCATAACATCATTCAATTTTATTAGTGATTATTTTTTTAAAATGGTCTTTATATACATTCTCATTAGTTTTGGATACATTGTAGGTTTTTTTAGGAAAACATTAGGTCCCTTGACCCTTAAGCACCATCCTTTAACAAAAATCAAGATTAAAAAATGTCCCAGTTTTTTTTTCTTTTCTTTTTTTCTTTTTTTTTTTTTTTTTAGCATTAAGTTTTATACTTGGGGATCTTAACTTACAATGACATAGTTTTCATTTGAGATTTCTTATTGTATGCAACATCCTTCAGATTGAAATGGATAATTTATTTCTTTTCTTAGTCTGAAATCCAAGAACTGCGGAACCAAATTTTGTCTCTATTGGATCATCTGCCAGAGGTTACTCCCCTTATAAACAAGTTGAATTTTGCCCAGTGTACCTATCTACTCTCTGTTTATCATCTGGAAACTTTGAGGTAATTGCAGTCTCTGCAGGATTATACAACAAAACAACATTTTATCCACTAAACTCAATACAACTGCTCAAAAATACTTTAGTTAATTAATTATTAGTCAGCAGAAGATCTAAAACAAGTTAGTGGCATAATATAACTAGTTTTTATATTTAGCTGTTAATAATGTTTTTTTTTCTTTCTAGAATACAGTAGAACATTAAACATAAAGTGCAGAGAAGACTAGATGTACTATCTTCTTGGCTGAATTTGTCCTTAACATTTACATTTAAAAATATTTCTACCCTACATCCAGTTAAATGGGTTCTTCTGGTATTTAAGTTTATTTCCTATTATTTGAAAAAGGAAGGATTTTATGAAAATCTTTCTCATAGAGATTGAGATAGGGTATAGAAGTTATTATTTGGACACATTATTTGAAAGCAAGAAAATGGTCACTCAAATCAATGCTTTACATTTTTATTGCTCTTTAAATTCTTAGATCATAAAAATGACATTTAATTATTTATGATATAACTTCTATTCTAACTGCTATAAAAACAAATATAAGAAATTTTTTTTAAACCTGAATGCATGGCTTACAAAATGAATAAGTTTTTAAAAAATATCTGTAACAATGCATTGAAAGTAAAGACATACATTCAGAACTTTTATGTTCCTTAATTTTGATTGTGTCATTCTTTTGAGTTTAAAGAATGTAGTTTCTGTCTTTTGTATTTCACATATCCATTTATCATGATTTGAATTTTTTTTATTGATGTCTACATTTTATTTCTCTTTTAGAGTTCGTCATATCCAAGAAAAAACGCCTTTTCACTGCATGTTACAATATTTAGAAGATCCCACCATTCAAAAAGATAAGGCAGGCATGTGGGAGTGCATTTTAGCTGTATCGGATAAAGTTTTCCAGACATACTTAGATATTGTATCCAGCAAGGTATTTACTGCATTGCTCCATTTACTAAAAAAAAAATGTTACCACTTCTCAATGCAGGTCTTATAAAAGATACAAGTTAAATCTTAATTTCTTTTTTCTGCATTTTTAGTAAAGCTGTACAATAACAGCGAATATTTTAAACAATCCACAAACTATTATTTCCCTTAATTTGAATCTAGGTAAGGTATTTTAAACTTATTAATTTTCTGAAATAATCCATTGTTTAAATGCTCTATTTTATTAAGAATTTGAACAACCCAAAAGTTCAAATTTTATTACTAGCTTGAAATATTTACAAGTTAGTCATTTTAGATTTCCTTAAGAATTAACTAAAGAGGTCACTGAAGCATTTTAAAAACAAAAGCCATCAAATTCTTAAACTCTTTCTTTCTGAATATCTTAAATACTGTTATAGGATGAATCTCAAGTTGATGGTTGAAAATTGTTTGCTTCCTCTCTTTATGGGGAAATAACTATTGAAAAAAAAATTTTTTTTTCTATTTTTGTCACTTTTACGTGTTATATTATTTGTGTTAGTCACCATGCTTCTGAAGTTCTAAAAATGAAGCTTCAATCTCTTAATCACAGATGATGACCTAACAGGTAGAATGCTAACTAATGAACATTGAAGTCTTGCTTCTGGCATTGATGTTCATAGCTTTTTAAAATCAGCTTTAAACAGTAAGACCTAGTCTAGTTAGCTCTCATGTAGCAAAAATTTACTATAGTGCTCTAGGCTAAATCTATTAATCAGATTTTTCACTGATCTGCTTTGTTTCACTCAGGTTTTAATGGTTATGCATTTAGTTATTTTTTTGTCTCTTTTCTTGTGTCCATGAATATTATTTTTGTTTGGACAGGCTATGAACAGTAATCACATTCTAACTGTTATAATAAAAGAGGAAGAGGCTTCTCTTTCATATCATTTTGACATTCTAGAATTGGTAGAGTCAACTTTAGGAAATGTCATAGAGAGTTCCCCTTCCCCTTTAAACAGGCTCTATTATACAATATGTATTTTGAAGGGACCTTTTTTTTAATAAAGATTTTTTTATATAGATATTTTTTAATATAATATTTATAGACTACCAAATAATATAACCTTATCATAAAATAAATTTTGTTAAGGATAATGCATACTCCCTATCTCAAGTAAGTATATGCATTAACTAACCATACTGTTATGACCATCTCGATTTCATCAAGTGATGTTTATCAAAGATTTCACCATGAATTCTTCAAGGATGCTTTTGGTCAGTAAGTTTTTTTCCTTTCCAGAACAATGCAATTCATGGGTTTGAATCCCTTTTGCTGGCATGGATGTTTATAACACTTTAGAATTGGCATAAAATTGCTGTAGGTTCCAGTCTTATTAGTTCTTGCATTGCAGTCTAATAACCTTAAACAAGCTTGATTGACCTTAAACAATGTAAATTTATTGTTTTGAAGTGTATACAATGTGAAATTTTGTAATGTTGAAGAGAGAGATTCTTTTGCATTCGCTGTGTGAGGTAGTTTTCAGGATTCTTAGAACACAGTTTATTTATTCTTTTTTTCATGCTAATTCTAATCTTTTAAGTTTAATATAATGAATATTATAATATAATAACAATATAATGAATGATGGTTTTTCACTTTTTAATATTAACAAATTCTGTATACTCTACTGTTTAAACCTTATGATAAAATTGTCACATTTTACCCTTGTATTATTCTAACATTAACATGAATAAATAACTTACCAACTATGTAGGAAATTTATGCTTATAAGATAAATGTGTTTGAATAACTTGGAAGTAAACTTGAATTGCAGAGCGTTCTGTATTATAGCCTTTTTGTGTTTATGACAGCCTCGAAATAAGGAACGAGACGATGAACTAGAGGAGCATGCTACTTTTTTACTTGTGAAGTTCAACCATGCGCAGAAGAAAATCCGACGAGTGGCCGACAAACATCTTTCCATGCTTGTAGACAGGTACATTTGCTTTTTCTTCCATAATCCACATAATTGGAGACTAACGCTATCTGCTACATAAATTCTTTAGAAAAACAAACAAACAAAAAAAAAACTACCCTGTCACCCTGTGATGGATATTATTTATGTTAAAATACAGCTCTTACCAATTAAATAATCAAATAAATATTTCTGCTGCACATATTCATAAATAAACAGGTATACCCATATACATCTGTGTATGTGTATTTATTTATTCATATATATATATATATATATATATATGTATATGTATATTTATTTATTTATATATATATATGTATATTTATTTATTTATATACAACAGTATGTTGTTTAAAAAATTTGTGTAGCAGTCTGTATATATCTATGTATATATCTATTATGTATTTTTGTAAAACATAGCTTTCTTTTTCTAAAAAAATTCAAGTACTGATTTCCTAGTGGTATTTCATGGCAGTTTGTATTTTTTTTTTCAATCTGATTCTGTATTTAAATTGCTTTATTTCACTTGGTTGTTGAAGCTAATATTTAGTTAAGATATCAATACATTTGCTATGATTTTATTATCTGTAATAATTTGTTCCAAACCAATCTTCAAAAGCATCTTCATTTAGAAATGATTATGTTTGAATTTACAGTCTTTGCATATGAAAACAATTTTTTTTTCTTTCAGTTATTCCAAAACCTTTAAAATAATTTATTTCTTTTTCATCTTTTCTCAGAAATATTGAAGAGGGCCATAGTTTTGTATCATGCATTCTTTAAAGTGTTTTTTGAAACAGAACTCCATGCTTCAGAAACCATATATACATCGTATTTTAGATTATTATTATTATTATTATTATTGAACAAATTACAGATGATTCAAAACATAAATCACTATGTAAAAATAATTGGTTTTGGAAATTTGTTTCATAATGGCATTTTAAGCTGTAGATTCCTTGCTCCATTGGCTGAATTAAAGAAGCTATATAAGGAAAAAAAGACATTTTACATTCGTAGCATTCGAAACTTCAATGTCTGGATGAGCATGATGATTATCTTTCAGTAAAACAATTTTGTAATCACCTGAAAAACCTACTTTTATACAATAGTTTCATTTTTATTTTAGAAAGTTATTCTCAAACTAATATATTGTGAACTCTGATCCTTCAAGTGATTTACTTACTTTTCTAAATCATGGGTGAAGAGGTTAGTTGTTTGAAACCTCAAAGAGGAGCACTTTTACTGACAAGAAGTGAACTACTACTACAGATATAGTATTAAAACATTTTTAAATAATTATTTAAGGCTTAACAGTAAATGTAGCTATTTTTACTTGAAATAATTTGATGCAGAGTAAACTTCATCAAATTTTTTTGCTTATAATTTGATAGCAGTGTAAACTTTTTCTTTTTTGTGTCATTTCTTTGAAATTTTCAAGCATTGTCACAACAGTATGTTGTTTAAAAAATTTGTGTAGCAGTCTGTATATATCTATTATGTATTTTTGTAAAACATAGCTTTCTTTTTCTAAAAAAATTCAAGTACTGATTTCCTAGTGGTATTTCATGGCAGTTTGTATTTTTTTTTTCAATCTGATTCTGTATTTAAATTGCTTTATTTCACTTGGTTGTTGAAGCTAATATTTAGTTAAGATATCAATACATTTGCTATGATTTTATTATCTGTAATAATTTGTTCCAAACCAATCTTCAAAAGCATCTTCATTTAGAAATGATTATGTTTGAATTTACAGTCTTTGCATATGAAAACAATTTTTTTTTCTTTCAGTTATTCCAAAACCTTTAAAATAATTTATTTCTTTTTCATCTTTTCTCAGAAATATTGAAGAGGGCCATAGTTTGTATCATGCATTCTTTAAAGTGTTTTTTGAAACAGAACTCCATGCTTCAGAAACCATATATACATCGTATTTTAGATTATTATTATTATTATTATTATTATTGAACAAATTACAGATGATTCAAAACATAAATCACTATGTAAAAATAATTGGTTTTGGAAATTTGTTTCATAATGGCATTTTAAGCTGTAGATTCCTTGCTCCATTGGCTGAATTAAAGAAGTTATATAAGGAAAAAAGACATTTTACATTCGTAGCATTCGAAACTTCAATGTCTGGATGAGCATGATGATTATCTTTCAGTAAAACAATTTTGTAAT
The DNA here is from genome assembly GCA_032207245.1 of Pardosa pseudoannulata. Classification (NCBI taxonomy): domain Eukaryota; kingdom Metazoa; phylum Arthropoda; class Arachnida; order Araneae; family Lycosidae; genus Pardosa; species Pardosa pseudoannulata. The sequence goes on from CM063499.1 coordinate 64,893,768, forward strand.
CACCTGAAAAACCTACTTTTATACAATAGTTTCATTTTTATTTTAGAAAGTTATTCTCAAACTAATATATTGTGAACTCTGATCCTTCAAGTGATTTACTTACTTTTCTAAATCATGGGTGAAGAGGTTAGTTGTTTGAAACCTCAAAGAGGAGCACTTTTACTGATAAGAAGTGAACTATTACTACAGATATAGTATTAAAACATTTTTAAATAATTATTTAAGGCTTAACAGTAAATGTAGCTATTTTTACTTGAAATAATTTGATGTAGTGTAAACTTCATCAAATTTTTTGCTTATAATTTGATGGCAGTGTAAACTTCACTGTTTATCTAGGGGTGTAGCATATGTCTCCCCCTCACAACCAATCAACAAATCCTATTATGTAGTTAATATTTCAAAAATATTGTTTACATTAAAGTAAACTTCACTGTTTATCTAGGGGTGTAGCATATGTCTCCCTCTCACAACCAATCAACAAATCCTATTATGTAGTTAATATTTTAAAAATATTGTTTACATTAAAAAATGTTGTCTCATTTTTAACTGATTTTAGAATTATTTAATTGATATCACAGTTTTTTTTGTTTTTTTCCCTAACATTTATGCACTGATGGGCTGATGACAGTGTAAATCAGGTGACTCTACAATAAATCATGTTGATTTGTACTAAGAACAAATGTATACATTTATGTAAAAATAAATGTTTACCTATATATATATATATGTATTTATTCTGTTATGTGTGTAGGTTTCCACATTTACTATGGAATGGAAAAGTGCTTTGGACTATGTTAGATATCCTACAAATTTTGGCAATGTCTCTCAAATGGGTAAGAAAATTTCTTTTTGAATAGAGATTCAGAGCATGAATGTGTTAAATTGGCTAAGCAGGTCAAAACATATTCTTTCAAAACGTTACTATGATAGCCTCTGTTATGCATATATGTATATGTATATACTTTTCACTGTTTATCTAGGGGTGTAGCATATGTCTCCCCCTCACAACCAATCAACAAATCCTATTATGTAGTTAATATTTCAAAAATATTGTTTACATTAAAAAATGTTGTCTCATTTTTAAGGTATTGCTGATTTTAGAATTATTTATTTGATGTCACAGTATTTTCACATAGTTTTTTTTTTCCCCTAACATTTATACACTGATGGGCTTGTAATTTGATGGCAGTGTAAATCTGGTGACTCTACAATAAATCATGTTGATTTGTACTAAGAGCAAATTTATACATTTATGTAAAAATAAATGTTCACCTATATATATGTATTTATTCTGTTATGTGTGTAGGTTTCCACATTTACTATGGAATGGAAAAGTGCTTTGGACTATGTTAGATATCCTACAAATTTTGGCAATGTCTCTCAAATGGGTAAGAAAATTTCTTTTTGAATAGAGATTCAGAGTATGAATGTGTTAAATTGGCTAAGCAGGTCAAAACATATTCTTTCAAAACGTTACTATGATAGCCTCTGTTATGCATATATGTATATGTATATACTTTGATATGCAACTGTGTATTTATACATGCATTTATATGTTACCAGAAAAAGTATGAAATCCATAATTCTGTTGAATGCTCAAGCATTATATTGAATGCCTGAAATGGGATGGTCAAGTATGAAATGATGTACATTTCATGATAAAGCATTCTATATGATGTAAGAATTTAAGCCTGCAAAGTATGGAATATTCATAACTTTTCTACTGTTACATGGCAAGGCATTTGACATCAAATTCCTCTCTGATTTTTTACAAGTTTCAACTAAACTGATTTAAGTGTGTGAGTAAACCTTCAACAGGAAAATAGGGCATGAAGAACCGCATAGTACATATTATTATGTAGTCTGTATGGTCATAACTAGAGCATTCCTTTTCAGGCCTATTTGACTGCTATGGTTAATATTTATCAAGATGAGTTCTCTTTGTCTTTGTCAAGTTCAGTTTCACAAACCATAAATTTATAGGTAGGGGGGATGATTTTAATTTATAGTAATTGAATTTGAAAGCTTTATAGAATAGACAAGTTTTTAATAAATTTAAATGATTATAGTTAGAAAGGATTTTGATCTTTAATAGATTTTAATCTTGCATATATACTATATTTCAAGATATATAGTTTTTTTTTCTAATATTTTTTATCCAGATAATTTTATTGAAATTCTATCACTATATATTTTTTAACTTTACAAAATTGGGTTTTCTCAAATTTCATTCATTTTTCTTCTTTTTCTTATAACCCCAAAACAATTAGAAATAACACAGTTGCTTTGGTATTTTATGTTCCAAATGGTATTTTCTATCATCCCTTTCCATTTTATAGATTAATAGTAGTTTATCCTGTATAACTATGTGTGTGCATATATGTATATATAAGCCTGCATATGTTTGTGTGTAAAGATGTAGATATATGTAATGTGTTGAGTTGAAAGTAGAGTTGTTTTGCAAATGTCTTTATAGGATTCTAATGAAGAAACACCAGAAGTAATTGTCCCTCGCACAGAATACCGATTAGCTTTGACAGATGCAGCAGAAACAAGGGAGGTGAGAAATTTATTTTATATTCTTTTATTATAGTTGTAAATTAAAAAGTTCAAATGGGTAATGTTTTTATAATCAGTTTATTATAATGTTGCTTTTAAAGGGCTAAAGTAAGAAACTTGTTTTTCATTCAGTGATATCTAGTATTTTTATTACAAATTTTATGTAATAAAATAATTGTAATCATACTTGAGAAGTTTTAATTCTTTTAAATAAGAAAGTCATGTGAGTTAATTATATTTAATAATGTGTAATAAATATATATTATAATTTTTTTCATAACATAAAAACAAACTGTTGTTACATAGTCTATATACTTATACTAATGACTAATAGCTATAAAGGATTTAACTATTAGACTATTTTTAATTCTGAGACTTTACTACATGATGATTAGTTTGGGTACAGCATTTACATAAAAATCAAAATTTAAAGATTTTCTGATACAAACCCAGGTTTGTTTTAAATGAAAAAACTTAAATGGACTGGGTTTCATTTTTAAAAATTAAGTTTCAAACTTGCTAGTAGGAGACTCAAATTCAATGCTATTTTCAAACCTTCAAGAAATGTTATTGTGGTAGAGTAAGTAATAATTTATAGTGAGGAAGCATAATTTTTTTACCTTCTTCTAGAACATTGTTCGAGATTTTTCAGATCGAAGCCAGGGCATCTTGCAAGAGGCTGTAAAATGGGCTCCCAATGTTACACGTTCCCATCTTGTGGTAAGTTTGTTCCCAAATTCCTAAGTAGCTCTTGTCCTGTATTAATACTTATTCTTTATGAGAGTGATCTGAAAAGCCCTCTATCTGATTAGTGAAAAAATATAATTTATGTTCAAAAATACCTCCTTTTTTTCTCAACACAATTTTTAAAAAAATTTTAACATATTTCATCCAACGTGTTTGTCCTGCATATGCTGTGGTAGTTCTGAAAAATACCTTTCAACACTTTTTAGTTTGATGTTGATCAACAAGAGGGATTTTAAGATTTAGGAATAGATCTATGGAATAGGGGTTGTATGTTTCAGCAATTAATGTAGTGTAAATTTTTCAATTTTTACATTGATAAAGTTCATTGTAGGGATTGACCTGGTGGAAAATATTTCTGCTCTGTCTATTTTCATGAATAGTTTTGTTGGATGATTAAAACAGCTTTCTCCAATTATTGTTTTACATTTTTCCTAGAATAGTCAGCAGAATTCTTTTTACACATTGAAATCTTTGATTCTGTGACCACCTTCTTTAAGAACTAGCTCCTTTTCATGACAAAGATTTGTTTTGATTGCGTTCAATGGCGTTTATACCCATCTTCACACATTGATGAAAAAGTCCTATTTTCCTTAAATGTGTCAAATACTGTTTGGAAAGTGTTGAAAGTTTATATGTTTTGATATATGCAGCCATCTTGAGCAAATCATTTTGCATCTGTTATTCCTTATAGCAAAATGTAACTGATGTTTTCTATAACTCTCTTCCTTAAACTGTATTGTGTACTTTTATTGATGATTTCCAGTTTTGTTTTACATGAAGAAGGCTGGAGGATTTATTTCAACATTAACTAGGCTAAGTATCTTGTACTCTTTTAACGGGCTAGTGACTCTGAGGTTTTCATACTTTATAACATTCTCTCAACAGATATATTTGGCAGTTAAGAAAAAGTCTAACAGATGTAACAATTAAAATCAAGCAACATTTATTTACAGATTCAATATGATAGTAAATATAATAAGTGTTAATTTATGCTGTACACTTAAGAGTCTTCTATTTAACAGCACACTAGTGTTGGCTTAACATGACAATATATAGTATAGAGTGAAAACAAACAAGTACTTAGACTTAATTAACATAATTAAAAAGTTAAACAATTAGGCAATTATCATATTTTTTTGTATAAACTAACTTTGAATTATCAGTATTTATATCAATTAGCTCTGACATTGGCATTTATTGCATGAAATCTTTAAATCATCTTGAAATGACATCATAGTAATATTGGTCAGTGTCTTTAGTCAAACTTGATGAGGTTAAGTGATACAAAAAAAGTCCAGTTTTAGTATATCTCCAAACTGCCAACAAAAATAATATAATCTAGGTTGTGCTTCTGCCAACTGACGGTCTCTTGCCCAACATTTTTCAGATCACTCTTCTTCTCTTGTAATACATATTATAAATACTGATCACTTTTACTCTCTTTGTTGGCTTCCAGCAATATCTGACTGTGGAGCAGCATGCAACAGATGGTCTGAAGCAACACAGTGGGCTCGCGATGGCTGTCGAAAGTGTCCTCCAGTTCTCGGGACTTAACACCCTTTCGAACCCACTATCAGTGAGAAACTTTTTAATTTAAATTTCTCTTATAGTTATTTTCACACATATATGATAGTTTTACTTGCATTATAAATGTAATTAAAAACTATTTGACATTAAAAAAATTCTACTCTATTTGTATGTTTGACACATTATTTTAAGCATTGGTAATCTTTCTGTTTTAATTTATTACAAATTTCATTTCCCATAATATGAACTACATTACAGGAAAAGAAATTATTTTTTGAAGATATTCTCATTACAACTAAAGTAATTAATATTAAAATGAAATATTTTTAAAATCTAAACCTATATTTAAAAAAAAAAAGAAAAATTTTAAATTATTGAAAAGGAAATTAAAAAATTTAGAGAATCTTTTAGAAGCAGGACTAAAGTTACTTTTGTTATATTTTGTTTATATTTACGTGGAAGTAGTTTGATTCATTCCTGTGCCATTGTTGTTATTAATGTTTTTTTTATTTTTTTTTCCAGAATTCCAGTCTAGAGAAGTGGCCAGCCTGCGTCAAGAACAATTACTCTGAGTCAGTTGCCTCTATAAATATCCGGTGTCATTATGCAGGAGAGGTGAGAACACCCCCCATTACTAATTAAAATAAAGCATTTTTTTTTAATGTATAGTGAATCTGATAGGTATTTATGGCTTATCATTTCTACATTTATGTTTCTTCCCTATTAGTTTTGAGGTGTATTTTGTCCTTTTGTACTCTAGCAAGGCTTATTCACAGATTATTTGGTAATTTTTTATGCCACCATTCTGTTTCTGTACAGTTTATTAACAGTTAAATTAATAAGTCTCTCCTATCATAATATGATAAAATATACATTATTGCCTGGAAAAATAAGATGACATTATTGCACACATTATCATATGCATTCAAATAATTTTTTATTTAAAATTTTAACTTCAGAACCCCATACAAAAAGTATACCTGTAACATCTCTGCCTGCTGTTGTTATTCTTTTTCTTGATTATTTTTAGAGTAGGATCATGACACTAAATAAGCTTAAAGTCTTTTTTATATTTCTCTTATGCCTCTTAACTCTAATATTTTAAGACACACATATGAATTTTGTATTAGTAGATCATTTTTATATCTAAGCGCTTTGTATTTAAAATAATATAGCTTAATGAAATGTTTCATCATTGGATTGGCAATACAATATTTCATCAAGTTTGACACAATGAAACTTTTAGTTAATAAAAAAAATGACACACACACACACATATATATATATACATATATATATATATATATATATGTATGTATGTATGTATGTATGTATAGTGTGTGTGTTCATTGTACATACACACACAGATATGTATGTTGGTATAATTTTCTAACATCTACAAAGTTAACACCAGGTGTGTTGGGAGCTGATTAATGTAGAATCAGCTTATGTTTATGTTTTTATGTTTTAAATAAAACTAAGATTTTTAACACCTGATGTGTCAAAGTTGCTTCCAAGATTTATAAAGAATGTCAACTACCATATATTTTCGAATACAAACCGAGGGTATGATTTTCCTTCGAAAATGTAACACGTATATAAGCCAAAGTAGAAGAAACAATTCTAGAATATTCAAATATGTCGCCAAGCAGTTAAAGCAATAAAATATTTTCCAATCAAGTTGCTTTAAATTAAAATGTTATACCAAAGCTTCTTGAATCATCAAATTTAAATACCACGAAGGTAGGAGATCAATCGACCTTGAGATAAATACAAGGACATATCTTAGTAACATATCGAAAGTGGCAAGGAAAAACAACTTACTTTTTAAATTTTAATTATCTTCATGCATCTTAGTTGATTTCACAATTTACACTAACTTATCTAGATTACTGCTGCGGAGCACAATTTGATAATCGGTGCTAGACCATGCGACCAGTGGTATTTTTACTTAGATGCTAACAACAATTCAGTTTTGGCAACTCTGTATAAAGATAACTTTTTCTTAAATTAAAGCAGTATAATCTTTGAAAAAAAAAAAAAGGCAAAAAGATGCTATGTTTAGCAATTCATTGATTTCCTCCAGGTTACATAGAATTGTGTTTATTAGAAGATTAGCTGATGTGCTACCATTATAGTACTGTTATCTTGGAGTTATTATAACACAGACATGAGTCATTCTTAATTTATTTTTGAATTTTTATGTTTTCTTATTTAAAAAATTTTATAAGCTTTATTTACTTTTCATCGTTATGCATTTTCTTTTTTGTTCTTAACTTTTAAAAAAAAACTATTTCATTAATTTTTGCCAATTTGGTAACTTTTTGTCACCAAAAAACACATGTATTATATCTATTCCATGGATCTGTTTATAAGCCAACCCCTTAAAAAGTCCCAAAAATTTTCTGCTTATATACAGATCTATACAATGTATAAATATATGAATGCATTCAATATTATATGTGTTTTTCTGTAAAGTTTTTAACGTTAAGATTAATAAATTATTAACACCTTTATAATGAACTTTAACACAGCCTAAGAAAACTCTCTTAATTGCTTTCAGTTTAGCTGACCAGGCATCATTGCTAACTATAAATTTGTATAGCAACTGTATGGATTTAGTTGAGTCTCCTATTGCTTATGCAGTGTGTAGAATTTTCTCAAGAGTAATCATGATGTGGAAATCAGTATAACAGGTTTATAGGTAAAAATGACAAAATAGCAATAGTATGCATGAAAATATCAAAATAATAATATGAAAAAAAACATACTTTTACTTAAAGTAAAAATTCAATAAAATAGTTAATGCTAATTTAACAGTTTCTTGCAAGCCAACTTTCCAAACAGATAACATGACATAAGGAAGCTGGTTGATTCCACATTAAAATGCTGTTCTTTGTTAAATGTTAGGAACCAAAAGGACAGCATGTTGGAAAAAGTTAATGTAATGAGATTTGAGACATGTATTATTGAGGTATGAGTACCTTCACTGCTGATGTCTATTTTTTTACTGGTGGGATAAACTATAAACAGTTCCAAAGTGTTTTTGTGCAGGTGAAAAATCTGGCACACAAAGAGACAGAAATGCTCTATCCTTCTTATTTTAGGTAGCAGGATTGTTGCTTGGATCCAGTGGTTCTGAGGAATTCTTAAATAAAGTTGCTGATCAATTATTGCAAAATCTGGCTGAAACCTGGAAAACAAGAGGTAAATAAATATATACAAAGGCTTAGATTTTCAGGTATTAATTTTTAGATAAGAATGTACGACTAAAGAAATAAAATTAAAAGAGATATAATTTTGTATAGGTATTATTAGTGCTTCTAGGATTTTTGAATGTGTTTAATCAGTCACTATGATTTTCAAATGTAGATATATTATTGTATTGTTGTTTGGTCAGTTCTAACTGATTCTGCTTCTGCTTTATCTTAGATAATCAATCTCACAGCCGATGTATTTACCGTGTGTGTGCCTTGCTGATTGCCAGAAAAAGTAAGAATGAGTTTTTTTAATTGCTATCCAAGTTTTCTACCTTTTTAAAATACTGCTGAACTACTACACGTATGACTTCTGGTAACAAGGGTTGATTAAAATGAGGGGGAACCCTGTATAATGTGATTCCATCTGAAAATTGTTTAAATATATGCTTTTAACTCTGAATATTACATATATCTGCATTTCTTTCCCTAGTCCTCGAAAAATACTATCAACATTTGCAAATATAGAATTATTATTGTGAATGTATTTAACTTTGCCTATATCAAATGGATCTTGTAAAAAGTCCTTCTCAGTGGTAAAACATGTAAAACAAGTCTACAAAATTGAGTCAATAAAAATGAAATTCTTTAGCTGTTTTATACATAAACCCATGAGGCCTAAGCGTTATAAAATCGTCACAAAATCATCTAATAAAAATAAACCTTCCAGATTTTCAGTAGCTGTCTGTATATTCTCTAGACCCCAATCACATGCATTTTCGCATTATTCTCTGAATATTTTTCTCAGAAAAAGGTACTTTTAATTTATCCGGGCTCCAGAGATCCAATGTAGATGCATACTTTTTTTTGCATTTTTATGTAGTGTTTGGGATCAGAGGAAAGATACTAAGAAAAATACATGGTTATTATTTAATTAAAATGAGGGAATATAAAGATTATAAACGCTGCTAGTGGAAGTGTCAAGTGATGAGGAATCAATTAATAAAATGAATGAAGATGAATCACTGATAAAGAATATGTTAATAACTATCAGTCGATTTCTGAATAACAAGTATACTAAATAGATGAATGGAAAGTTTAAAGCACAGGTAACATCATTTGAGGAAAGATAATGTTACTGAGTTACTGTGTGGTGATCGAGTTCTGAAAGAATAGTCTTAACATACTTCCTTGCATATCATATGAGGCGACTGAATTGGGTTGAGCACAAGACCAATCCCCTTGCCTTGTAAAAATTTACTTGTTCAGAAAACTCAAAGAAATACTTCTGGACTGGTGTTGTAAGATGACCTGGCACAATATCAGACATGATATTTAGAACTTGAAATGTAAGAATTTGATTAGAGGTGGAGCATTGAGAAAATTCACAGACATCTTCATGGAGTACAAACTAGATATACTTGCTGTCCAAGAAATGCAATGGATTGGAAAAGGAGTAATGAACAAGTGGAATTGCAGCATTTATTATAGCTTAAATGATAGAATGCATCAATTTAGAACTGGTTTTATAGTCAGTAAATTAATCCGAGATAAAGTAATTTAATTCAAACCAGTGAATAAAAGAATTTGTAGATTATACATCAAGGGAAGAACGTACAATATATCAATTATCTGTGCCCATGCCCCCACAGAGGACAAGAGAAAAATTTTATGAGGATAGCGATAAATTTTATGATCTTCTTGAAAAGACACACAGTGAATGCTGCTCAAATGACATGAAGCTGATTATGGGCGACTTCAGTGTGAAGATTGGTCATGATACTAACTTGAGTAGGTTCATGGGAAAAAAATTCTACATGAAGAGACAAGTATGAATGGTTTTAGACTTCTCAACTTTGTTATCTCTGCAAACATGGCAAGTGGAAGCACAACTTTTAAACACAAAAAGATACATAAAGGTACCTGGAAATCTCCAGATGGAAAGACCCAAAATCAAATAGACCACATACTCATTGATCTAAGACATTGAAATAATCTTAATAGATATTTAGACATTTCAAAGTGCAAACATGGACTCTGGCCACTTTTCGATGACCTCAAAGTTGTACTAAAAAATTAATAGATTCTATCATAAAAGAAGAGATAATAGTACTAAGAAGATGGACATTGACCATCTGAAAAAGACAAAAATAGTGAATGAGTGTAAAAGAGAATAAAAAAGCAGGATAGTGTTGAGAACTGTAGCTCTCACTGTGGAGATTGCATGGCAGGATCTTAAACAGACTGTCATCAATGCATCTAAAAAGACTACCCAAAAGATGCAAGAAAAGAAAACTAATCTTTAATAAGGAGTGTAGTTATATTACGAAGAAGAATGAGGCATATAAAATATGATCCAGAAATTGAGGAGAGAAGAAAAAGAATTAGAAGAAAAGGTAAGAGCATATGGAAAAACTATATAAAGACATTGAAAATTTAAAAACCCCAAAAGAAACCAACAGGTTCTATCAGCTTGTAAATAATGTCAGAGCTGTTTTTAATCCTAGAACTACTACCTACAGGAAGAAAAACAAAGATCTTACACGAAACCTGGATGAAGTTTTGGTTCATTGGCATGAGCATTTCATAGAACTGTTAATGAGTAAAGATAAAGTGGAAAATCTAACCAGATCTGTAGAAACAGATATGGACTATTAAAATGTATTTTATATTCAGGCTAACACTGATAGTTTAAAAAATAAGTTGCTTGTGTAATTTTGCATTTATATTTTAAAATTAAGTTGCAATCATGCACATAAGCTATACTCTAAATTCCAGTTAGGTACTCTAAAAGTAGTACCTAATTTTCATTATATTTCCTTAATTTTTTATTAATTTGCTTTTAACTCAATAAAGTTGTAAAAAACTGTGAGATTATATTTACTAAAATTATTGTATCAATTTGATTAATCTTGTAAGTTAGATGCCAAAAGTTTTTGAAAATTGTTTTTCCATTTCATGTACACTCCTTTAAGAAAAGAGGTTAGGGGCAATAGTAAAAGTGAAGTCATTCCTTAGTAGGCATTATCATACTTAGTAATAGAGGGAAATTGGTGACCTTAAAGAACGTATTCAAAAGAAATATACCATGGTAGTGTCCACAAGTAGCAGTATTTGGCATTTTATGGAACAATTTCTTATGAATAACTGTTTATTCAATGCCGCTCCCTTGGCTGTAGCTTTAAGAGTGCTTGGGTAAGGAAGAGTAGCAACATCAGTCATGAGTTGAGAGAAAGGATTTTTAGAATGTTGCCCTAAAGGGTTATCTATCTGTATTCAGCATAAAGAAAAGAAATTTTGTCGTCTTCTACAAATTATTGCAGGCATCTTGAAGATGTCTGCAACAAATGGGATGATGCCTTTAAAAAATAGAAAGTCAGTTGATGACTCTTGGATCTAAACTGGGATACATTTTACTATAAATTAAGAGAAAAATAATTCATGCTGTTACTAGGTGTCTTATTCTTCAATTTTGCTGAAACTATTAGCATTGTGTAATTTCTAATAGTTAAAGATGTTGCAGAGTCCATTCTGGATCTTATACGGATATCTAATTATCTTCTCTCTCACTTTCTTTCATGTGCATCTAGATGTAGATCGTCGTCTGTTACATGCCCTTTGCTGGTCACCAGTTGAACTATTCACTGAAGATGCCATGCGCAGTGCTATCACATGTTGGCAGTGGCTACTTGCTGCTAGATCAGACATGGAACTCAAGGTGAGTGCCTCAATGCATACACTAAGGGAGATTCTGAAATGAAATCCAAACTGAGCACAAAACAATGAAGATAGTATATTTTTATAGAAAAAATACTTTTACATTTTGTCTAGTGAATTTTTATCAGCATATACCTTTACTGAAACTGAGTTTAGTGTCTGTATGGACTAATTGAGAAACCCCTAATACATGGAAAAAATTGTATAATAACTTAATATTTATTTATATATGTATATAAATTTTAATCTTAATACCCCATATTAGGTGTTTTGGCTTCCACTTTTTCTTGCTGTATGTTGCATAAACAGTGTAGACTTTTGTATTTGGTAAAATTTTTTCTTTCTGTTGAATGACAGCATAAGATGCAATGTATTACTTTGAGTAGAGGATAATTCTTTGTTTGTACATGTGTGACACTGTTACTTTGACAGATGCCAAAACATAATCCTGTATACCTTGAAAACATCCAGGATAAGTCTGTGAGCATGAATGTCCTCTTGCAGTAAGGTTGAAGGAATTGGGAAAAAGTAAAAAAAAAAAACAATTGCCACACTGCTTAAAATGAATAAATAAATAAAATAAAAATATCTTCCTTTGCATATTCTTCACCATTCAATATCATATCATAACATGTGTCTGGCAGTGATTTCTAGATACAAAAGGTGATTTTATGCTATCAGTTGAAGCCACAGAGAATGAACATTTGTGCTGTTATCATTTAGACTGTGTTATATTTTTTGGTTTCATTGTAGTTAAATTTCTTTTAGTTTCTCAGCATGTTTTGGATAAAGACTTGTCTCTTATTTTCAGTTTGAATTAATTCTCATGTTCCCATAGATTATTCCATGAAAATATGGTTTAAAAACAACTTCACTAGAACTTATAATATAAATAAAATATACAATTGCTGCAGCATTTGGCAGTATAAAATAAAAACTATTATGTATGACAATATTAGTCATACAAAAGGTGGCTGGAAAGCCAAGCTATCAAACAAGAACAAAAGCGTAACCTACAGCATAAGAGCATAAAAGCTGTGATGATTAGTAATCACATGCTTAAATAGTACTAATAGCTGTTAAATTTGCATGTAGCATTCAGTTAATAGTCATAGTCAAATATATCCTGGATTAAAGTTAACACACTTGATAAAGTGCATCCTATAACATCATTGATTTGCAATTATGTCATAAAGATGTCGTAGTGTAGAATTTTAACTTTTAGTTTGCCAATATCTTCTTACACCTCTTAACTTCTCACACACCAAAACTTTTAAACTATTATTACATAAGTGCCACACTAAGTTAAATTGCATGTGGCATAGCCATTAATGGCATACTCACAAAATCTTGACCTAATCAAGTGCTGCTGCACTATTTGTTTTTAGCACATGAAATGACTCTATTTGTAAAACTATCAGTATGACTATGCTCTTTAGGTAGCATTTTCAAAAATTTTCCTCTTCCTTCTTACTAAAAACTATCAAACAAGTACCAAGCAAAATTATTACCGAAATATAGAAGTCTTTATATACTAGAGTCTAGGGTATTGAATTCCAAGAAAACTGGGCTGAATGTTTATAGCCATTTGGAATCATTTTTCAGAAAATAGATACTGGTCTTCTTAGCTCTTGCCTAGTAAAAGAATATATTGTAGCACTCCAAACCAAACTAGACCAAAAACAAGTACTTATACCAAAGGATCTGTGGCTGACAGAAGGCTTGCAAATCAAACTGATGTGAATATTGTTTTACACCAGGGAGGTTTAGTAGGCATGCAGTTCAAGAATACAGTTTCAGTAGATACAGTCTCTGCACCTGCTGGAAATTTCAGTTTTGAGTGTGTGAAAAATGAGGCATTTCTTCCAGAAATTATGGTATTTTCTGACATGTATCTGTAATGGTTACCCCAAAATCAATTATTTTTTGGCATGTATTATCAATAAATGACGTTATACCCAGTATTAAATAATTTATTGGTAAACAATTGCTGATGGCATCCTTATATCTTCCTTGTATGAATATGATGTTTATTTTCATTGGGTTATTTATTTGTAAGTACCATAACTAATATCTCAATAATTAAGGGATCATATTTTGTAACTTGCATCATGACTGGACATACTTCGGGTACGTTAGATAATTCTAGTATATACCACAAGTATCAGATTTAGCAGGTCTTTCTTTCTTGTTTTAGTTCCTTCAGGAGATGTCTGCAGCTTGGCAGATGACAATCGACCGTCGGGTGGGTCTATTTGCCGAGGATCCTGATCAGGTGGACCCACTGGCTGCTTACGAGGGATGTGAGCTTGCTCCCAACGGACCCTACATTGTTCCACATGCCCTATGGGTTAAGGTGAGTTAGCAGGCTTCCTTCACAAGGGTATACTGAGTCATTTTTTAATCAACCTGTTATTTTACTTCTTTTCAATAAAAAGGATATACTGTGAATGCTCGTTAATTCAAATTCAGTTAAATCGAACTATTGGTTAATTCAAACTAATTCAAATGTCCCCAAACACTTCTATTGGAATTAATGTTAAGAATATCTCACTAATTTGAACTAATTTCATATAACTTTGGTTAATTCAAACTAAAAATTTGATAAAAGAAATTGTTTTTTCAGGTTTAACAGAGAAAATACATACTGTATTTATTATTTTGTATGTCAAAATCATCTGCATTTTTTTTTTCTGGGTAAAGAGGCACATACTTGCATTCCTAGACTATTGCATTTCTAGTAAATGTTAGTGATTATTGTCCTACTGTCCACTTGTTGTCAGTGCTTAATGAACAAGACTGCCTGGCCTCACCTGTTTCTTGGGATTCATTGAGAACCCTATATGGGTTGGGGTTGGGGGATAATCACATGTTTACATTTGATATCAATTTTCTTAGAATTTCAGTAAAAACCAGTCTTTTACAGATTCCAGTGTCAGTTATACCTACAGTGCAGACTAGTTAAGTTTTTCCTCGGTGTGTGGGGTGTGAACATGTATAAAATAAGGATGTCTACACGTGGGAAATACAAAACCCTAACTTCAGAAACAAAGGTAAAAAATTTAAAGAAAATACAGAATGGTAAATGTGAAACAAAGTTGGCAGTTGACTATGGTCTTAAAAAAATACCCTGTCAATTTATTTAAACAAGTAATTAATTTTAGATTTCCGGTAAAATTGTAAATTTGCTAGAGAAAAGAAACGCATGAGAAGAGTGTCCAAAGAAGATCTCAAAAAGGCTCTACTGCTATGGTTCCAAGATGCTAAATCTCAAAATTTTCTAATAAATGAACCTCTACTGCAGAAGGCTATTCAATGGGCAACTTGAATGGGAATTGAAAATTTTACCTTAACTATAAGCAAAAAATTTAAAAAGACACTGATGAGCTGAGAGATTAATACATAATTAAGTTATAATGGTACAATGTGAAAAGTGCAGGAATTCATGAGAATCAACTACAGTATAATAAATGTCTTTTGAAATGCTTTGAAATTTATATTTATATCTTTGTAGTGTTGTATGATGGATCATTGCAGGGAAATTTACAGGCATGTGTGCAAACTATCATTGGCTACAGATTTTTTGAAGATATACTTGCCTGAATAAATTTTAATAATAGTGGGACTATAAATCAAATTTGCAAAAGCACTGGAATGTACAATAAAAATACTGGATAATATAGCTTGATGAATCCCTCAAAATGCTTTGATATTTACATTGGAAAAATGGTACATTTGAATATTTGCTCCTCATAAGTGATTTTCTCACATGCATACAATCATTCACTGGTTACAGTTTATTAAAGATATACTTGCACAAACAGAGTTTTAATAACATTGAGGTTAAATATAATAAATATAAAAAAGAAACGTAGAATATAATAAAAATATTGGTTAGAAAAGCTTGGAAAATTACTTTAATAGGTGGAAATGATTACAGTAGAACATAGATCAAAACACACTTAGAATATGAGAATACAAAATTTGATGATAAGAAAAACATTAGGTGTGCTACTATTTCAAAAGTAATTACAGTGGTAGAGTGTCAGGGCTCTGTGTTGCCTTTAGGAGCCTCGAGATTTTCTGCTATCTCCATCAATTAACTGAATAAGTTATTTAGGTGTAATAGATTTTGATTGTAAGAAACATGTTTTTATTTTATTCTGCCCATGGTCTCTCTATGTTTTCTTGGGATTGTTTAAGGTAGAATTCTTTTGAAAGTTCCCACACATAAAGATAGTGCTGTTTGTCACCATGTATGCAGCATATGCATCTTAGGTTTTCTGAATTTGGTAAATGGAATTGGCTGAGTTAGGCT
The DNA here is from genome assembly GCA_032207245.1 of Pardosa pseudoannulata. Classification (NCBI taxonomy): domain Eukaryota; kingdom Metazoa; phylum Arthropoda; class Arachnida; order Araneae; family Lycosidae; genus Pardosa; species Pardosa pseudoannulata. Next base: position 64,909,833 of record CM063499.1, read on the forward strand.
GGAGTAGGCTATTTTTACTATAAGAAAAACTTAAAAATGTTTCTGTCTATTTCCTTTTAGTTTCAGGAGACTTGCTATTGTTAAAATATTTTTTCTTTTAATAGTCTTATAGTCCTTTTATGCAAAGTGGGAGTAGAGAAAGTTAAATGCATATGAAGTTTTTCTCTATTGATTTGGCCAGTAAATCTACCATTTCATTGCCTTTTGATTTCATGTGACTTTTCACCTAGTTCAATATTACTATTCTATGTCGAGATATCTATACAATTAGAAATTGAATATTTTGAACTTGCTGTTTCATTTAGTGGAATTTTAAGATAGTCTTTAAGCTGTTCTGCCTAACAGAGTAAAGTATGGCTAGATTGGAATTTAGAAGATGTTTTAGTCAGTTTAGTGCTGCCTAAATTGCAGTAACCTTGTTGTAATATCTAATTATGCACCTCTTTTTTCACTTGCAGTTTACACTCTAAGTAACAAAAACTTAATATAATGGATATTACAACTATCCTTTGCTGCCAGATAGCCGTACTTGAACACCTCTCAGATAACACTGTTAACCTAGAGAAACAGAATTAACTTTAAACCTTTTAAGGGAATGTGCAAAGGACAAATCTGATTACTTATCATACAATCAAAATGTGTATAATTTAATAGGTGTATAAAAAAGTTATCAGACTTTACATTTTGATTACAGTTCTTGTCTGAGCGTATTGAGGTAGCCAAGTATTGCAATGTGGACGAGGTGGAGATCTTTGCCAACATCTTGCACCGTTCCCTGCCAGTTGCAGTGGGCAGGCAAAACCAGAACCGGAGACACATAGCCTCCATGAGCACCAGATTCAGGTACTGATGCACACTTAGCATGCCCTTTCTTTGTGTCCATCCTGACTCTATGTCTCTGTTATATTGTGCTACATTTTTTTCAGGTTGATGTCTTGTGGTCTATCTCTACTGCAGGGAGATATCCTGCCACGCACAGTAAGCAAAAATGTTCTTAGGGAAAGAATCTACACAGCAGCTCTTGACCACTTTTGGTTGGTAAAACTTTGCTTTTTTAGCTCACATTGTTTTCAAGGTCTGATAGGAGTGAATTTAACTGTGAAATTTAGCTAGCATTGAAACTTCTATTCATATTGTTTTTTAGTTTAACAGATATATTGCTTTCACTTCAACTCAAAAAGCAGTGCATATATTTCTGAGAATAAAAGAGTAATATTTTTTGCACAATCAGTTAATTGCAAAATGGAAATATTTTTTTATTTTCATATTTTGCAAATTTTCTCTAAATTGTAATAAATTTTTCATACTACTCAATCAAAGAGAGAATATATAACATTCAGTAGAAACTTTTAAAGTTATAGAGGATTGAAATTAAGGTTGGTATATCAACTTTTGCAGCGGTTAAAATGTACCAAACCCCTTAAAGGATATTTTATTTTCCTTTTATGACAACAATCACAGGTTTTTAATCATAATATGTAAATAAATTTATAATAATTCTATGTATATTTAATGAATGTCCTTTGTTTGTCATCTTTCAGTGGTCCCCCAATGTGTCCTACACAGAAAGGATCAGATATTCGGGATGACATTATGACTTTAATCAAATTTTGGAACAGCCTACACACTGACAAAAAGTACCTTCGGGCCACAATGATGGGAGGTAAGGATCTTATGTTAATTACAAGGTATGTTGCTGGGTAATTTTGACATTTTCAGAGTCTACCAATGGGATTAAAGATGATTTATGAGACATGGCCAGAAGTTATTTTGTACAACTTTTTCAATACACTGATTTACATCACTTTCTATCTATGTTTCTTCACCAATTCTTTTCTGCACTCCAGGTCAAAAATATCCATGTATATTTTTTGTCAGAGGTGATGCAACATTCCTTTGTTTCCATACATAATTTGATGAGCAGCCAATTGTGGTAATCAGGATTTTATTCTCATGTAATAAAACACAATTTGAGAAATCAATAGAATGTGTGTGAGAGTAGTTATGTCTTTATGACATTATATATTTTAAATATACAATTTCAATTACAAATATGATTACTGTAAGTTCTAATTTAAAAAAACCATAGTTTAATTGATATATATATATATATATATCTTTAAAAAAATCCTTTAAAAAGAATTTAGCATACAAACATACAGATAGTCCTCCCCCAAATGAAACTGTTTTGAAATGTACAAAAAATTATTAAAGTCCTAGATTGTATTATTCATTGACCATGGTATGGTACATTCATAGTGTTCTTCAAGTCCATAACCTTAAGGGTGAGGCTTGACAGGCATGAGTTCCGCCCCCTCCCATGATTTTTGGTATTTAGTGTATTGTGTTTTAGAATTATAATAAAAGTAGTTAGAACATACCAAATTATCAGCACTCTCGATTTCCTGTTATAATATATATCATAATATATCATTATTATGTATAATTTATTATATTAACATATATAATTTTTTAAAACCTTTACAGTGTAGAATTACTTTTGTAATATGGGTAGAGATCATTAATGCATTCAAGGGGAAGTGAGATTCAAAGACAACCATTAAAATGAGAAACTTGCTAAGAAGCAGTTGCCTAAGATTTGGCTGAAAGAGGTTTGTTTTGTGGATTCACACTTTTCAAAATAATTTCCAGCTTTTTCTGAAATAATTCTAAATTTGGCTTCTTTTTCACCATCTAACTGTTAGATTTTGATATTTTCTCTGTTAAATCAAAACATTGTTTTTCATCAAAAGCTCCTAAATAAAGGGTTGAAATAATTACAAAACCATTGGGAACATTAAAAAAATTAAATATAAATGTATAATAATAATAATACATTCTGATGCATTATAACAGGAATCAGAGAGTGCTGGTAACTTGCTGGTTTTGTGTTGGTTTATGACCTAACTGGCTTTATTAAGAAAAAGTTAAAATTTTGAAATATAGCTGTGAGTTTACTATATGTGGGTGCTTATTTAATTTAGAATTTTACACTTTAAAACTTTTGTGTTGACACTTTTTTATAGTGCTAGTAGTTTTTAAGATGTCATTTTAGTTTTAAAAAAAATGTTTTTCAACTATAAATCATTACACAGTGACCAATGCTCACCTAGCATGGGAAAGAACTTGTTCATTACAGACCTAATTTGAATGGATTCAAACAATATCTAGATTTCTCCTAATTAATTCTGTGTTAGGCCTTTTTTTACTCCCCAACTTCTAGCCTGTAAATAATTTCAATGTTTTTGGTCCAAATTGGTTTGCATATTTACTTAAACATATTATACAAGATTGTGCATGGGTTCTTATATATATGTTCTTGAATTTTGTATAATTTTTAAAAGGTATTATTAATATTAAGTTTTGTATAGTTTTTTAATAAGATTTATGGGTTTTTTTAGTTAAAAAATAATGAAATATCAGGAGGTGTTCAGTATAGTTCAAATCACACATCCTTTCCTCCTTCCCATCCCCACACCTACCCCCCCCCAAAAAAAAAAAAAAAAAAAATCTACTGATCTGGTGTAGTATGAATAATCCTTTATGCAACTATGGGAACAAAGTAGCTAAAGATGTTTTTAGAAAACAGGTGGTGATGAGAGGATATAGTACATGCAAATGGGTAGAAGGAAGCAAGTAAAAATTTACTGCTCAAGTCATCCACTGCATTTACTTGTTCTTTGTAATGCACCTGACATCTGTACTACCATCTTCTTAAGATCAGACTGTGGAATCTCTGTTAAGACAAAATTTTTAGATAGGATGGTGAGTCTTTTGAATAGTCCTCTCTTTTTCCTTCACTCTTTTCAAAATGTTACTCAGCAAACAGATTATGATAATTAATACCTGTCATGATCATTTCTTGTGTATGTGTTGTCATTTAGTATTATTTCATGTTGCAGGGTTCCTTTTAAATTGTAAATGGTGCAAATGTCATATGTTTGATGTTTCAGACATATTAACATTACAAATTAAGGCTTTGTTTTGTTACAACTGCCCATCTTTGCAACCTGGATTTAACTTCAAGTTTTTATATTTAATAATTCTGACTATTACATATGTATAAATGTATACATATAACTATAAATATGTGTATGCAATATGTATATTTGTAATATTTCAAAATTATTATATCTATCTATCTAAAATTCTCTTTTTACCGTTTCTCATTCTTTCATGCCTAATTTCCCACCCATATAGTGTCAGATTTAAAGGCATGTTCTCCATCTTAAGTTCTTTTAACCTGTCTCCCAAAATTAACACTAGAATAAATGCTTATTTTTTGTCCTTTGATCACATTTTCCCCGCCAACCCAGGAGAATAGTTTTACATCTCTAATGTCTAAATTGTTGCATATGTTTTTGAACTAACCTAATGGTCAAAGAATATCTGACTGCCAATAATGCTGAGTAATCTCTTGGTCTCTTGAAAAAAAATTCACATAATCACGTGCTGTTGGGAAAAATTTATAAAAGAAATGTGTATTTGTAGACATTTAATGGAAAGGTCTTGTCTTGCAAAGACATTCATTTTAAGTCTCAATAAAGTTTCACTATGTTGGACTTAACAGTTTTTTAATGAAGCCACACCTGCAAATTGTTTAGGTTTTCTCATTACCCAGTAAGCCCAGGCAATCCTAATAAAAGTGGCTAATTTTTTCTTGTGTAATTAGTGAGAACAGTTTCACCTGGTTACATATTTATGTATACATATATTCCTGTATAGTCTGTTGATCATGGGTGTTTTTTAGATTTGAGCGACACATCTGGTAGCCAGAACCTTTCACTGAGTCTGAGTTCTGAGTGGCGTAGCAGCACAGAGCTATCTTCGAGTCGAGCGCCACCCACTGGCTGGATGAACACAATGCCCCTCAGCAGCAATATGTCTACCGTATCCAGGAGATCATCTGGGGGTCGATCAGGCAGGAGAGAGAACCACTCTGAATCTTTCGTCAAAGGTTACGTCAAAAAGAGAAACCTCATTTTAGGACTATTGGTAACTGCCTTTCTGTTTCAATTAAATATGATTAACTTATCTTCTTGAAGGGACATTGTTTTTCTAGCATTTAGGAGCTTACATTTTTCATTACATGGAGAAATATTCTTATTTTGACAGATTATCATAAAATTAACATAGAAGATAAACATTTATTATTATCAAATAATAATACAATCAGAATTTAAAAAATATATCCTTCTTCATGTTTATACTTATATTGCTCAAGTATTTAATGGGAAATTACCATTTAGAAATTAGCTGGATGACATGCATAGAAAATATTATTGAAAAAATTATTATTAAATGAAAAAAACATATTAACCCTTCATATGTCAAAAGTATATCTATTATCCAAAATATTCTGCTGTGGTATAACTTTTCTCTTAGTATAATGTGATATCTGTATAAATTCTCATTAGTCTCTTGTGTGTCTGCTACCACATTTATTCATCTTCTGCTCTTCCATTATCCCTTTTAGTTGCGAGGATTTTACCTATCCTATCTGTGAGGATACTTGATTGGTTAGGATCAGTTATGGATATTTCCAACCCCTTACAAATTCAGCCCTTTAATTTGGGAAAATTTAATTTACATAGAAATTCTACCATTCTTTTGAAGGAACCCAAATCCTATTGAATTCACCAGTTTAGTAAATTTGATTTTTTTTTATAATTTAATTAAGGTAATTATAAATACATTGAATAAAAATATATTTAAAAAAGCATTTTAACTCTCTTAAGATTATTTAAATTAAAACAAAAGCCAGTAAACATGGTAACCTGTGCGATCCGCATATTTGTATTTATTTAGAAATATATTTTCACCTTTCTTCTTTCCTTCAGTGGCATAATAGCCCTGGGTAGAGCCTGGCCTTCTCAAGAGTTTTCTTTTTACGCCTCTCTTTTTTTTTTACCGTGGTCTTATTAGCCACTCTAAGAGACAAAGTTTTTTAATTAGAGGGCTTTGCTTCTATACAAAGAGTAAATGTTCCATGTTCCAATTTTCATATTATTCAAGAAGTTGCCAGGTCATGTCCTAAAATTCAGTCCAAATGATTTAATTAACATTTCTTAAAGTGTTTTTGCAGATTGGAGTTATTAGTATGACTCCAACCCCCAACACTTGAGGCCAATCTCATGATATGATTCCTAGGGGCAGGGATCCTGGCTATATCCTTAGTTACCGGGTACCTATTTTAGTCACCTCTTATAACATGCATGAGTTATGTTAGGACTATTCTTTCACACCCAGTCAATATATGGGGGATGTATTGTCACATATAAAAAGAAATATAAGTGACTGTACAAAAACACACACATATTAATGACTATATCATTATATGCTGCCTTAGAAAAGAAAAAATTGTGCAATTGAAGGGAGTGTCACATGATGAGGAATTAATGCCACAAATGTTTCAAACCTTGTGATAGAATTTAATAAATGTAATAATACAAAAAAAAATTAATAAAAAATACATATCCTTATATAGATGTCTGCTTAGTTATTTTGTTTAATATAACAAAGTCAATAGAAAACTTCTTTTCTATACTTAGTATAAAAAAAAGATCTGTAAGTGCAGCACCTGTACACACACCAAATACTTATACACACATATATGTATATGTGTGTATAAGTATTTGGGTATTTATTGGTTATAAGGACTATGTTTTTATGGCTACTGTCAGAGTTTTTCCCAACTTAAACACTGGTGATATTATACCATGCAATAAGTTCACTACAAACACCAATAAAAATTTGAAATATAATGAAGTTAATCATCTTTATGTAACAAAATCATTGCAGTCTGCTATCATAAAAAACAGATGAAATTCAATGCAAACATTATAATAGAAGCTGAAATTTTAATTGAGACACACCAGCATTACTTAACAAAACAGATATTATATTGTATAAAATTTTGTAGTAGCAATAACTCAACTATTGCCAATAAAAATTTTGTTAAAGTTTATCACTACCAGCAAACGATGAGTGAATAGCATTATATTCATTCATGAGCAAATTCCTCTTGTTATTACTTTAGCAAAATAGTAGAAAAATGCAGCTAGAATAGCAGGAATAAAAAGGTAATTAATTGAAAATAACCATTATTAAGAGGATGAAAAATATTCCATCTACTTATAATCACAGCAACTGGTATAAGTCAGAATGCATTATGGTCCATGTGAGAGTTTATCTTCCTGGTTCCTATAACTGATTAGTATCAGTATTTGTATGTGTGCCTATGTTTGACTTTGACTCATTTAAATGTATGTTTATATTTATTTATGTATGTATCTGTACATCTACATGTATATGTGTATTGTAGTTCTATATTTATTTTTGTATTGGTATATGTGTACTTCATTTACATCCATATTTGTTGTGAATATTTGTGAATGATTAAATGATGGACCTTTTCTCTGATTGTTTTACATTATACAGGCTGTAGACATTGAGTTCCTGATCACATGGCATAATCCCCTGTCACTGCAGGACCTTCACTTCCAAGGGGAGGATGTAATCTCTGCTTGGCGATCACAGCCTGTCACCGAGAAGACCTGGAGGGACACAGCAAGACTTGCTTGGGAGATAGCCCCTGCACTTGCTGTTTACCTTCCTTGCAGGTATGTCTTTCTCTACACACTAGAGCTTGTTAATTTACAAAAATTTTCATTTACCAGTAATTTGGTTGATGAAACACTGAATACCACTTTACCAGTAACTTTATTCCCCAAAATTATCAAAAGAAGCAAGTTCTGGTTGCTAAATAATTACAATAATTTTAATTTGATATCAAAGTCCAATATCAATCACATTTATATCAGGCAAAATACTGAATAGGAATAATGTAAAGTGTAATTATTTAAATCTTGACAAAGTATTAAATAAATGTGATAAACAGTTTTTATAATTTAACATTTTTTTTAAATATGTGTTCACAAGAAAGATTAATTTATTACCTAATGAAGACCTCATTTTAGTGCAAAACAATTCAGCTGCTGGAAACATTCTTTTGGGTTCTGCACTTGTTAATTGAATGGTCTCTTGATTCTGTTATTTTTTTTGCCACCAAATTTCTCTCACACCAAGAGCCACTTAAGATGTCAGGGAGCAATTTTTAAATAGAACACTCCCATTCCTCTTCAATTATTTTCAAGTCATTCAATTTCCCTTTTCAGAATGGGGTGACTTACTGAATTTCTCTGCAATTGAAACTGGCTGTATCAGGAAAATAAATTGAAAAACAGGATTGTTTGACCAGTTCTTTCACCACCTCCTCTCCTCCCCTTCTGAAAGTGTGGTTGATAGACTTGGTTTTAGATTTTGATTTAGCATGTAAAACAATCCCTACTAATGCAAGTTGTGTTAATAGTTTCACTCCTTCAATGTCTAAATTGCTGCATATGTGGTTTTTGAACTAACCTAAATTATCATAGGTCATTTCTGAGCGCCAATAATGCTGAGTAATCTCTTGATGTCTTGAAAAAAGATTCACGCAATCACTCGTTATTGGGGAAAATTTGTGAAAGAAGTGTGTATTTTAGACATTTGGATGGAAAGTTCTTGTCTTTTAAAGACATTTTTTTAAGCCTCAATGAAGTTCCACTATGTTGGGCTGTACAGTTTTTTAATGAAGTCATGACGGCAAATCACATAGGTTTTCTCATTGCCCAGTAAGCCAGGCTAAATATTCCTTATGTAATCGAATGTATCAATTATATAATACAATTATACAAGGAAATTTTCCTTGTGTAAATAGAGTACATAGCCGTACTGTTTTCAAAAGATTGGTTTCTTTTTTCATGCACAGCAGAGGAAGAGTTGCTCTTTCCAGAATATCTATATAACAATAAATCTCATGAGCTATTATAGGCAAGACTAATAGCGTTTGTGAGGCTATAAAGGTAATAAATAGACAATACAGTAAGAATATTGTTCGTAAAAAAACTTAAGATACAAATTTTTTATTTATTATTTAGTGTTGATTCTTTAAATTTTACCAGTTAAACTTTTCTAATTTACCATTAAATATATATGTGTATATTTTGCAATTTACCATCATTACAAACCCTAATACAAAGTACATACTTTTAGCAGGGCATAGTTTAATGTAAACTGCCATGGTTGGTATAAAATGCAGAAAAAATGTCCATTGTTAAATACATTTATTTACTAAAAACTTAGTACTTATGCCAAATATAAAGTAACTTAAAAGCATGTCAGACATTAATCAATGTACTTCAAACAATTCATATGTAGTTGTCAGCAAAAAAAGTAACATGATAAACGAATAAAACTAAAATTCATACTTTATATGCAAAAAATTGCCCCAATTTAAAGCTTTTAAGGGTAAATGTTGAGGATAAGCAGCAAAAAAAAAAAAAAAAATACTTTTTTCTTGTTGTTTCATGGCTTAAAACACTGGCTGACGACCTTATCTTAATTACTACATTTTTTTCATCATTGTTAATTCAAGACTTTTTTCTCATTTTTCCTTTTTATTTTGCAAAATCATATTTACTTCTTTTAGATATTTATTTATTACTCAATCATGTTCAATGGCCAAAAGTGCTAACCTTTTAAGTCAAATTTAAGTAGACATGGCTATTAAATAATTTTTATCTTTTCTTCATTTTGAATAAAAAATTCAGTTGGGAGTAGCATTAGCAAAATTCTTAAACTAGGCTAAATTTGACACAATTTTAGTTCAAGCAGTTTTGCCATTCCTAATTTTTACCAATGTAGGCAGTTACCTACCACCTAAGGCCAACCTTGGTCCTGGCACCCTGAAACAGAAATCAGTGCAATGTTAGAACACTCAGTCATATGATTAAAAACATTAAAGCATATAATTTTAAAATGACTCAATGCAACTGTGTGTATAGGTTCAACAATTCAGAAGCTCTAACAGAAGAAGTGGCACGCCTGGTTCAGTTGAATCCTGCCACCGTCTCTTACATTCCAGAAGCTCTACAATACCTCACCACTTCCGAAAGCATCATCAATGATTCATCAGAAGTAAGTTCGTCTTGGGACAAATCTGCTTTTTAAGATATTAGAAATGATCAGATTATATTAAGTATCTGATTTAGAAAACTAAGCCCCAGAAGAAAAGGTTGGCTTTAACAATTTTAAGGCTATTATTTTGTAGTTTCTTTCTGATTCGTTATTAATGGCACTTAAGGTATAATCTGTATCGGTTATATGATCAGCTCAGCAGTCTAGAAAAATTAGACCATATAAGCGGGGTGACCATATATGCAGAACAATACAACCCTATTGGATTATGGCAGGATTATATTCACCTATCAGAATGTAGTACACATAAAAAAATAATTATACTTGTAAAAACTAATTCGAAAAGTAAAAACTACATTAAAAATGTGCTTTTTTTATTTTTTTAATATTTTTTTTTGGAGGGGGGAATTTATTAGTTTACCTTACTAATCAAAGTACAGCTCATGTACATATGTACATTCATGTTCAATGTATTTAAAAATAATCAGGTATATAAATTTGCTTCCTTTTGTTGGTTGTTAACACAATGTTTTCTGTCCCTAATAGCTTTTAAATGCTCATCTGCTGCTTCAGAATTAGTAAAATAACAACTGAGGTCATGTATGAGAGAGATAACTTCAACCAATAAACAGACAGATGTCCACTTGTTATCAGTGGGGGATGAAAACTGGGAGAGATAGAAAACTCTGACGATGAGTCTACACAAACAAGAAAGAGGGAAAGGGGGGAAAATAAAGTCTTGAATTCAGGTTCTATTCGATTTCGCACTGACTTCTTAAAACGAAAAGAAAGAAAAACAGAAACTCATTGAAAACATGAAACTGACCATATAACCAGTAACAAGAAAAAAAATGACTGTATAAGTAGTGTGCTTTAACACATGTTCCCTATTAAGTTAGACAGGACTTTAGAAAACTGACCATATAAGCAGGTGACCATATAGCCGGCAGTGACTGTATATATATAATATGTAACCATTTTAATAAAATAAAGTGTATGTAGCTAGGATGTAGCTTTCTGTAATATATGAATATATATGTTAGATAGGGTTCAGTGGACATGAGTAAGTTATCACACTGTCTTCACATCACAATCTTCAAATTTGCTGATGATATTTATTCACATTCAATGGGACAGATTACAAATGTCAGTACAGTACAGATTATCAACATTAACAAATACTAAGTAATGATCCTTCTACATTAGGCTCTGCAAACAGTACTGGACTACACCTTAAAATATGAGTCTCTTCCTCTGACTCTCCAATATATTCCTGATATAATATGTGTTTGTACCTGTCTGTCTGTCTGCTGATAGGATAAAGCACATTTTCTGTATTTCATGTATTTACAATATCACATTGTGTAGTTAAAATTGCCAGTGAATGTCAATTGCAATGGTATAAAGTACAGTAAGGGGATGGTGTATTCTCAACTCAGTTCTGCTAACTGTTGATCACAAAGATTGTTAGTTTACACAAAGATACAAAATTATTCTTGTAATGTTTTGGAGAAAGAGGTTCTGCTCTAGCATATTGTAGGTTTTGGTGTTCTTGGAATACACATTAGTTTATCCTTTTTAAATGTGAATAATCTAATGAATTAAACTTTGCCTTTTGTTATTATCTTTCACTAGTTCTACTACCTCTGATATTTTTTTGAAGGGGTTACATATATATATATATATATATATATATATATATATATGCCTTTATATATTTATGTGTATGCTTTTGTCTATACATGTATATATTTTTAACTGATGTTTTGTTGGCAGCTAACCCATATGCTGACATGGGCCCGTGTTCCTCCTGTGAAGGCCCTTGCCTATTTTTCCCGCCAGTACCCACGTCATCCTGTAACAGCACAATATGCTGTCAGAGTGCTTTCCTCTTTTCCACCAGTAAGATAGGCTCTTTGAATTTTTATTTCCTGAAATGTCTTAGTTCAGTTTTATTTTGTCATAAACAAAATATATGACACAGTCAAATACTTTGTTCTTCCAAATACTTATATATACTATATTACCTACTGGGCACTTCAAATTTTAGATGTTTTGTCAAATATTTAGAATAATACTTGATAAGTTATACTTAATCTGCAGGAGTATAAAGAACACTTTAAGTATCAGAGACTTCAGAGAAGGTTTTGTCAAAAACCTTCTCTAAACTTATCTACTCTAATCCTTCAATTTATCAAAAAGAAAAAATTGAACCAGTTGCCGAGAAACAGATTAAAGAAAATTCTGGGATTATCATCATATAAAACAAATGCTACATATGCATTTGCATTACCGCTATATGATATTACTATGAAGTTTCTTTATATTATCATGTTTATTTCTGTGAAAATAGCATGTATATTCATAAAAATATGTTTCTTTTAAAAAAAATAATTAAATAAATATATTTGTTTAGAATATACCAGGTTTTTAAATTACCTTGGTTAATATTAGTGCCCTCATAAACTTTCCCCAGATTAGATAGTGTCTAAAAGTTCAACGTAAATTCAGGGAAAATATGACTAAAATATTTTCAAAATATTTAATTTGAATCAAAAATTTTGTTTAAGCAGTGTACTCCATGAAAATGTTCTGAAATAAAATTTATTTAATGCTAATGCATAGTTGCATTTATTTACCTCAAAAATTCTTCATAAACCATACCTTGCTTTAAAAAAATAAATAAATAAATAAAAATAAAAAAAATAAGGATTTGGTGTAATAACTATTACAAATATACTGATTATTTTGTAAAAAAATATTGAATAATTCAAAAGTTATTTTGCACCCAATGTTAAAAAATTATGGTCTGAGAAAAACAATTAAGTTTTTAATACTAAAAATCCTCATAACTAATAATCAGAATACTTTAAGAAAAGTAAAATTAAATAGATACCTGGATCTGAATACTAAACTTTCTTGAGTTAAACTAAATATGCATGAAATATTACCAAAAATACTTATTCATCAGCACAAGATTTTATTCTTTTCTTAACCCTTTTTTTGGTTTACATAAAATCTATAAAGAAATGATTATATCCTGATCCATATAATTTCTTCCATCCTGTATAAACTTTAAATTTATGCACAATGAATAATTCTGTTTAAAAAAAAAATAGGCCAATTTCTACTGTCTTTTTTCAAATGAGGATTAGATGTGGACATGTTTATTAGTATGTATTATTTTCATTTAAACAAAACACATTTTTAGCCATAGCTCCCAATAAAGAAACTTTTTGGCCATAGTTTTATATTAAATATTCAGAGAAGTGTACTTTAATACATTTTTTTCCAAAAGTGGAATTTTTTGTAGTTTTAAATGTTTTATATTACTCTAGTAAATGAAAGTCCCTTTTATATTTTTTATATATTCTACCTGTTGATTCTTACTGTTCTCTTTGTAGGATGTGATCTTGTTTTATATCCCTCAGTTAGTGCAATCTGTTCGACATGATAGCGTAAGTCTGTCTTCCATTCTCTTCCATTTTCTTTTTAAAATGTTAGATCAAATCAACCCTAAAAAGGGGATTTTAATATCAACAGTATCAGATATTTAAGGAGCTTCTCTTCATTAAAATTAAGTATCTTTCTCATAAATTATAATTTAACAATTCAAAGTTTTACCATTATCATGATCTTGAAGCAGGGGCCTGATGGGAGTCAAACAAAACCAGGCTATTGGGCAATGAAAACACAGGCTTATTTCAGATCAATAGGGAGGCAGGTCTGGCCAGTTGAGCAATCAAGAACATAGGCTTGACATAGGAACAGGCAGGGGAGGCAAACAGGTTTATTATGGATGCAGGCTAGATGGTGAGGAGGCAATATGCATATGCTTATTACAAAGGCAAACAAGGACTTGTGAGGCTATTGGGAATCTGTGCTCAATGAAGTTACAAGTAAGATTTACAGGGAAGCAAGCAGGGCCAGTAGGGAACTAAGAAGGTTAAGCTGGGAGGCGGGTACGAACACAAGCTCCTCTTAGAAATAGGCAGGCAAGCAGGTCCAGCAGAGACACAAGTAGATCTGGCAACTAGGCAGTCAGGAACATGTGTTCATTGTAGGGGTAGAAAGAGCTAATGAGGAGGCTGGCAGTTCGATAATGGACAACCAGTGACAATAGCTATCTCAAGATAATATGCTAAAATATTTTTAAAAAATTTTATGTAATACTTATTAAGACTTAAAGATTTCAGAAAAAGCCTACCATTAGTATAAATTTAAGTGATTTTTAAAAAAATATTCACAAATTTGAAAATTTTTGGTCAACAAATTCAAATTCTGAATCTTCAGAATAAGGGTTTAAATTAAATTGTTCCTTTTTTGAAAATTATTATAAATATGTATTCTGAACCACCTTATAAAAATATTTGAGACTTTCAAGGATTCTGTCTATTTTTTAATGATTTTGAAATAAACTATTATCATGAGACAAGATTTTGCATAAATTTAAAATCTGTACTAGTGACATAACCTTATATATATATATATATATATATATATATATATATATATATATATATATATATATATATATATATATATATATATATTTTTGTAATCTTTATAATATTTTACTAGATATATTTTATCACATCCATTAGAGAAAATTGTGGCTTTTCACTTTTATATTTTAATAAAAAAAAATAAATGTTCTTAATCTATTTAAAAGAAATTCAATGCTCTTAAAGTAAAACTTATTAAGATTCACAACAAGAAATGAAAGGGTTACTTATAACTTTTGAAAAGTGATGTATATTTATAAGTTTGATCAAAATCAAAAGTGTTAGGGTGGGGTGGAACTCGCATGATAGGACCCAATTCTTCATGTAACATATTAGGGAGTATTGTTAGGACAAAAACTGATTTAATAAATTAAAAGCATCTTTGTTTTACCAAAACTCAAGTCATTACAATAAATACTCTTGGACAAATTAGACTTCAGTTTGTAAAGGAGTTAGAAATTAATAAAATATTTTAGTAAAATGTCATTTGAAAACTTTAAAAGTATTTTGAGGGATGATATATAATGTAGACTATTTGCTCAAACTGATTGTTTCAACAATTAGTTTGTATTAAATTCTATAAGTGCCCACTTCCAATTTAGTGTTTACACTACATCTCTGTTTCTAGTTATCATTAAACCATAATTAAAACATTTTTGATAAACATTTTTGAATGGCCTATAAAATATTGAGAAAAGCTAAGATGAAATTTTATTTAACATACTTGGATATTTGTGCGATTTTGTAGATGGGCTATGTGACAGAGTTCATCAAGAATGCCTGCAAGAAATCTCAGCTGTTGGCACACCAGGTCATTTGGAACATGAAGACAAACATGTATTTAGACGAAGATGCTCAGCAACAAGATCGTAATTATTTTTTTTTTCATTTTCTAACACATCTTACAAAAAGAAGTGATCTACCAGAATACATTTCTATAGTATATATACGCTTATGTATGTATGTATGAAAATATATAAACATACACAACAAACTCTGTAGCTACTGAGTGATAGAAGACATAATTAAATTCAGTTCCTTTACTTCAATATCATTTCTTTCAATTTTTCATCATCAAAAAACCATCAAGTAGATATTTTATAAAATATCACAGAGTAATTTCTGCCAAAAAAGTGTATCTTCCTTTAACAAAGAAGGCCATGACAATATGAATTTTCTACTATAATTTCAGGTAGATAAGCCTTGGCTGATGCATGTTTAAAAATTAAAATACAATGTCTGGGGTGGCATATCGGATGGAATTTGGTTTTTTCTGTTATAAAAGTCCTAAAATAATTTTTAATTCAACAATTTTCATGCACCTCTATTACACAATTGATTCAAATTGTTTTTTCCCTTCTGTACCATACAGTATCAACCAAATGTAAGTCTGATGTATGGTATCAGTGAGTTATCCTATGCAAATGCATCAGAGCTGCATTACGAGACAGTGTACAAAAATTACAGCATTTGCTAGACATGCTCATGGTTGGTTGGTTTTTTTTTTTCTAACTTTAAATTTATATAAAAAAAACAGTTTTAAACTATGTGTTTCTTTTTTAATAAATGTACTCTGGCAAAAGGACATTAAAACTTTTTTAGAGGAATAATAATGTGATGAAATTTTATTTTCTTTTAGTCAGTTAGAAAGTATGTGGTGTATATGTCAAAGTGCCTTGTGTGGTGTATATGTCAACTATCACATGTACAACATATATGCCAGGGTGACTTATATACCCAAAATAATGGTACTCTGAAATCTCATGGTCAGCTGCAAGTTTGCAAGTATCTTGTGCTTAAGTTATGGTTAACTTACTAAAAATATTATTCCGCATTGCAAACAATTACAAATTACATTACGAATTATGACAAACTTGACCTTAAACTTAATGTTTAAAACTTGACATATATGTATGCATATATGAAACAGTTTCAAAATGCATTGACTAGTAGAGAATATTGTAGAATAAATTTTAGTTATTTATCTATATAATGGAGATCCTATAAAGGATGCAAGTAAATGATAGTAATAATCAAACTTGGATAGCTGTGTCCAAAGAATCTTTATTTTCTGAAAACATAAAAATAGCTATTTGACTTCCAAATTAATATCCTAAGAATAAGGTAGTTGATGACAGGCAACAGGCCCATGTTCCTGGTTTTATAACCGTGCAGACTCCTTCTGCCTCACTGTAACAGTCTGCTTCTACAACAAATGCATATTCATGATTGCCCAATCACCTACTTGCATCCCTCTGGACCTTCTTATCTGCCCCATGCCCAATAGCTCAACAATTAGGCCTGCTATCTCTATTAGGAGCATGTGCTTGTGCCTGCTTTCCAGACAGCTTGAAAAATTCCTTGGTCACCCTGTGTAATTCCTTTTTTGTCCTGCTTTCCTCCTTATAGACCTTGCTTGTAATTTCATTGAGCCCTGTTTCCCAGTTGCCCCATTACAAGGCTTACCTGCCATCTATCCTGCCTCTATGCTAAACCTGTTTGTCCACCCCACCTGTCCTTATATCAAGCCCATGTTCCTGATTGCCCATTGCCAGACCTGCCTGCCTTTGCAACAGGCCAGTTTTCCTACCTGACTCCCCACTGACCTCAGCGGCAAGCTGGTTTCTAATTGCCCTGTAGATTGGCCTAACTGGACTCCCATCAGGCCCCTGCTACAAGATCATTATCCCAATTGCTCAACAAACTGGCCTGCCTGCCTTTGGAAGGAGCATGTATTCTTACCTGCCTATCCACAAGCCAGCTTTCTCTACCTTCAAAATTGTTTTTATGCAGTTTCTTAATATGTTGTTTTGATATGGATCTGTGTTGATGTATAGTGCAATTGGCTATAAAAAAATTGATTGTATTAGTTTGTGATTGAGATTATATTAGTACAAAGAAAATCGTTTTTGCTCATAACTTTGATATTTGTTCTTAAATTTTGTAATATAACTGTTCAGTTTATTCAGTCTAGATTTTTAAAATATTGTCAATAAGAATAACAATATCAAAAGACTACCATGCAAGACTTTTTCCTTTAAAATGTTAATATTGCAATAGTAATTAATGTAAAGTTTGTTATATATTCATAATATTTGTAGAATTTTAAGTTTTTCAGCTGTTGTTTGGACCGTTATAATGCTAATGTACATTGTATTAAAGTTCTTTATTTTGCTTATAATCATAGAGGGCACACCTGATAGATTTTGGAAAAAGAGTTCTATTTTAATTGTGTTGTGTGTGCATTCTGTAAGTCTTTGATGGCAGTGTTTAAGGGCATCTTTGTAGCCTATGAAAATGGGCGTAGTTTGCCTAAAGGTTGATGGTATCTGTTCTTTTATATTTACTATTTTGCTGTGTAATTGTGTTGTCTCAGAAATAAATATTTAAAAGACATTTGCAAGTTTTGGTTTTAAAGTCCTGCATATACCTGTTATGAAATTTTTTTTTCTATTGTTTAAGAAAGAATGAAATTTTAAAAAATTCACTCCCAAAGAGGGTATGATAGAGGTTGAAAAATGTATACAAAAGCACTTTCTTTAGAACTTAACACTGACTCTGAACATAATAAATAATTTCATTTAGAAATTTAAGGGTTGAAAAAATATGTTGTATGGGATACCTTTGAATGTTCTTTCCAAATTTTAATAACTTATCTTTTGTATTTGATAGTTTTAAAATAATTTTAGCTTAAAATCGAGTTTTGCTTACCTGTTATTTTACATGAAAAGTTGTTTTGTTGTTGATTTTTAGATAATTTTTAATGCAGTATATTTTAAAGGGTTGCCATTAAATTAATCAAATTGTGCTTATTTAATATTTTGATAGTGAGTAAAGTTGAACTTATTAGTTAAAAAAAATGTCTATTTTCTATCTGTTTTTTTAATGTGAATAAGAGTACAATTATATGTATTAAATTGCCAGTCTAAGATCTGCCGTGTTTATTAAAGGTGACTGGGGCACATAAAATACGTTTGTGGTCACAATGTCCTTCAAATTCTCAAACAGTACCTCTGGGGGTGGTAGGCCAAGCCTAGAGTTCTTCTAAATTATGAGGACCCAGCAGAAGTAATGTTACTTGTGTTCATAGCATTTATTAAGCTACATGTGCTCCCAGGTGGTGCTAAATGGGTAACAGCTTCACAGCCATGTATTGGCATAAAGGTATATGTGCCTGTATTGCCAGCTTTATTAGAAAGTATATATTAAATTTATATTCAAACAGGGATTGAGTCTTTTTTTTTTTGTTTTACATACTTGACTTATATGTAATAAGCTATAAACATTGAATATTTAAACAAAATTTATAATAATAATGGCATATAACACAATAAAGTTAATATATTTTAAAGAGTCTCACAAAAGTAAGAAAAAGTCTTGAAATTGACTTTTAAAAACTCTGTAGACACCCTCTTATTACTTCATTGTTAAATTTGTTTTATTTTTCAGCTGTGATGTATGAGCCATTAGAGAACATCATGAGCAACATCATTGGCTCACTCTCAGGTCCCGCCAAGTTGTTTTATGAAAGAGAATTTGACTTCTTCAGCAAAATCACCAACATCTCAGGAGAGATCAGGTAAAAGATAATCTAGATATTTCAAATGTTGTCATATATATAATTATATGTACAATACAAATATAATGCATAATTATACATACGCACTCACACATATTCCTGAAGAATACCCTGAAAATAAAGGTTGTTTCTGAAATTTGTGAACAGTTAAACTACAGAAGATTAGTTTCCTTGAAAATAATTTTTATTAGAAGTAGTACATTGATCTAGTGTGAGAGAAAAACTACCTGAAACCCTTCTACTGGGATGTCACCTCAGTTCTTCCTCAGAAATTCTTTGCCATCTTGAAATCTCTTTCCTTTAAAGTGTCTTATCTTCTCAGGATCCACTAGTCATCTAAGGGAGTAAGATCAGGCGAATGATGCATGTAGGCAAATTACAGTCCACTCCTGAATTGCTAAATAACAACCACACAGCATATGTGCGAAACCATTAAAGTGATACAAGAACCAATCATTTTAATGCCACAATTTCTTAATATTCTTTATCACATTCTACAGAAGATAGGAAACAACATTCAAATAATAGTACTGATTGAATGTTTGACTGTTACAAAGAAGTCCTTTTTAAACAGTTTTTTTTTTTAATTTTGTTTAATTTTTTAAAATTATATTTTTTTTACAATAGTAGCAAAAGAAAATGTAAAACATAACACTTACTATCAATAAACTAGATTGAATTAAACAAGAAATTAAGAATATTACTCCCAATTTTTATTTAGTGTTCTGATCATTTCTGAATTTTACAATAATTTTGTTACTGCATTTTAATCTTGCAAATAGCTGTGAAGTTTTCTTTCCATTTTTCTTGGTTTTCCAGCATGATTGCAATCCAGTCTTTGCTGGATAGCTTTTTTTTTCATCTTACTTTTAAAATTGGTTGATAATTATCTGAAACAGAACAAATGATTTCGATCAGTGAATAAAATAAGAAATAATTCATAACAACAGATTAACCTGAAAATTGTGGCATATGTCATGAAACGTTGAATTTGATTGAAGGCTTCATAGTTTTGTGTTACAACATTACTAACTGTTGCATATAATTCCTGTTTCAATATTGATTAGCTTTTATTATTATAGCAGTATGTTATTTGAAATTTAAAAATTATACATTTTTTATGTAAATAGAATCATTTAAAAATCAGTTATCAAACAATTTATTTTAAAATAAGCAGAATTTTTTAAAATTTTGTATAGTGAAATTTAAAAAGTTGGATTTTTTTTTTTATTCATAAAAGTACTACATTCTCTTAATGTCTATGACATTGAATTAAAAATTTGTCAAAAGAAATTACATAATATCTCTTTGAGAACTATTGGATATTTTCTTTTAAATTAATATGGAAGACTGTGACTGTAATTTCCCAATATTTTGAATTACAGGAATTACCCAAAAGGAGCCCAGCGTAAGCAGGCATGCCTTAATGCCCTTAGCCAAATCACAGTACAGCCCGGATGCTACCTGCCTTCTAATCCTGAGGCAGTTGTGCTAGATATTGATTACAAATCTGGAACACCTATGCAGAGGTAACACTTTGAATTTGATGACAACAGTATAATTTGTGTGTATATATATATATATATATATATATATATATATATATAGTTGAAATAGCGACAACATACATACACACTCATATGGATATTGTAAAATTTTAATTATTACTGAAACATAGTGTAAAAAAAATTAACTTTTATTTGCTATTGTATAGGCTTCTATACTCAGTCACCTGTCATAACATTATTTTATTTGGTTGTTAGTAATTCCTTATTTAAGCAAAGTTGCCAAGAGTTTACTAACTGTTTAATAAATATTTAATTTTAAAATGTTTAAGTAAAGTAAAATTAATTCTCTAAATAAATTATAAGCAATTGTCTTAACAATATTTTTTTAGGTCTTTACAGTTCTTATTACATCAGGATTTGAACTTTTATTGCTATTGTCTAAATTGGTAATCCTACATTTTGTTAGGTATGTAAACTGATAAACAACTATCCTTTATTTGTTTTGCCTGGACATACTCAGCAAAGTCTATAGTCATTATCCAATATTAACCAATATTATCCAAGAAAAACTAATACTTTTTTAAAACTTCATTTTACTAAGCCAATTTTAAAATATGGACAACATTATCAAATGCCCCTCAAACAAGAAAGTATGACTGAAAAATGCAATATCATCCTCCAAACAGGATGCAAAAGGTAAGATTCCTAAGAGAATTATCATACCTTAGCAAATTTGGGACCTTGTGGTTGCCAGGTAGACCCTTAAATTGCTTTGTCAGGGCTCAATGTTTGACTGGATCATGCAGATCTTGTGAGAGTTATATGGAACAAAAGGGTGAAAATTGCAAGTTAAAGATTTTCGTCCTGGAGAAAGAAAGTAATTGTGTTGTTGGATTAAGGCACTTTTCTTCATCACACTATAGCAGTAAAATTAAGGAAAAGGATTTAGTTGCATTTAAAGTAATTTTTTACTTTATTATATGCATATATATATATATATATATTTATTTATTTATTTATATGTTGTGCACAACAGATTTCAGTTTAAAGTTATAGTACACATTGACAAACTAATTTTATTTTAAAAGAATTCTTCTCAGCACTGTATAAGAGTTTTGAAAGTTGTGTACTTGGATTCCCAAACGAGTAAGTGCAAGAATATTTTGCTTATAACGAACAAATAGAAGGTAAATACCCTACACTAAGCAGGTATAAGTTATCTATAATCAAGCTTGAGGATGTCCGCTCTGCATCGTAGCTCAAACTATAACGACTCTGCGATCGATGATAGATCTCGACTGACTCCTATAGCCTGGTTTTAAAAGTAGGTATATTACATCCTGGAAAATACTTATTCCACAACTTTCTTATAATTTACTTGGTATATAGATTTCGTCTCCAAAAGTCAGAAAGTGGAGATAAGTCATTAAGTGTGTTAATGTGTCTGCAGAATCAGTCCATTTAACCATCAAAATCAACTAACTCTCAAGAAGTTATGCTCTTATAAATACACAATTTGCAATAAATTATATATATAAATATACATATATGTTTTGCATATCTTATACGTTTCACGTGTATCTGTGTAGCGCCGCCAAAGCCCCGTACTTGGCTCGTTTCAAGGTTCGCCACTGTGGCATTCAGGAAATGGAAAACAAAGTGCTGAGCATCGCCAAGGAAGGCAATGGGTCGCAGACGGATGGACTCGGAAAGGAGTACTGGCAGGCGGCCATCTTTAAAGTGGGAGACGACGTCAGACAAGTAAGACACTCGCCGTTGCTCTAGCATATATGTTGTTATTAAGTACAGGGCAAAAATAGATAGGCATGCTGAGTAACTTCTCTCTATTCATATCTCAAAATTAATTCAGCAATTTTTACATTTAAAACACGTTGTGTTATTGTTGTTGTTGTTGCTAATCTTCGAGTCCAGCCACTACTAGACCAGATCTAAAAGTATATTCACCCTCAAAAAGTCATAGATTATCATAAGTAAATCTGATAGGTCATCATAGGACAAACCTAGGCACCTAAGAATATGTGCCGGAGAAGCCTGCTCTTGGTTACGTTTCGGACAATCAGGTGGGTTTTTTTACTATCCTGAAAGACAAGGCCTCTTAGGTGGGCACTAAGAAAGTGGGAGACATATGTTGCAGAAGTCACACAATTAGAAGTAACTATAGCCTCCCCGTCATCCTTCTTTGCCAAAACATCTGCCTCCTCATTACCCCTAATGTCTAAATGTGAAGAGATCTACTGTATATGCACATCCCAAGAGGACGAGACTTGTTTTAATTTAGTGAGAATGAAAACTCCAGTTTTGTCCCCAACATTACACCAGTTTGACAAATGTTGGCTGGCACAATGACTATCAGTCAGAATTCAAATGGCTTTAGAGTCTAAAGAAGACATTACATAACTCAGTCCCTCATCGATGGCAACAAGCTCATTTTTAAAAACTGAACTAAAATCAGTATTTACTTTCTAAAGCATATGTCCCAGTTAGATGGTCAACCTTATGCATGTTTAATTCCCAAGCATGCTTAATCCTCCGTTTGTCTAGCCAGTAAAAGGATAAAAGGCTGAGTCAACCTTACCCAGTCCAAGGATTGAATCTCGGACCTCTCTCTTAGATGCATGAAGCGCTATCCCAACGACACTGGTCTTCGCAAATTAATAAGTTTACATAAATATTTTAATTATAATGAATAAATTAAGGGAATAATGTTATACCTGCTACAATAAATAAAATTATAAATTTCATCATTTTTACAAAATTTTACTGGTTTACCACGTTTTAAAAAATTTAGTTTTAAGGGAAGCAGCGTTACCAATGTTCTGTGAAAATATTCGTATGTATCAAAACGTATTTTTTGTCCAAGTTGAAACAAAGAGAGAAGTGATTTGTGTTATATTTTTCAGGACATGTTGGCGTTGCAAGTGATTGCTCTGTTCCAAAACATCTTTAAGCAAGTGGGGCTGGACCTCTTCTTATTCCCATACAGAGTTGTCGCCACAGCACCAGGGGTAAGGCAGCAGTTTATAATTTTGGCAAAAAATATGCTCCTTTAATTTGTGTGGGAATCTATGCAAGGTACATAATATAGTCCTTGACCAGTATTTTTCTCTGCAATCGTTGATGGTAAATATATGCTTCAAATTACTGAAATGTTTTAAATAAGATAAACATTCCTTAAGTGGTATTTTTGAATTCAATTTGGCAAAAATTGCAAAATCTAGATATTTATACATTTACTGGTTTCTGATCATATTTAGTAAAAGTTGAAACTCATTCTTAAAACTGTCACACAAAATGTTACACTTTTCAGTGACAAATATTGACTGAGATATTTGAACTCAAAATTTAAAGTGTTTTTTCTTCTTCATTTTTAGATTAGTTAAAAGATTAATTACAGTAATTCCAAGTTGGAAATAAGGTTGCAATCATCTCTTGTACAGCAAAATGTGGGAGGATGTAATTAAGAGCTTTTTTTAATATAAAATACAGTGTATATCCACTTTATTATGGATATCCATCCTCTCCATTTTGCTGTAGGAAAGACGTTGCAACCTGATTTTAACCTCAAATTACTACAAATAGTGCATTAATCGATCCCCCATATAATGGAATCAAACATTCCCCACTGTATTCAAACTAAGCGTGGCCAGTATTTCATTTTTCACGGCTTGTCAATGTCAATTGCAAAGAAACTACTTGCTTTACAACAACTTAAAACACATCTCATTTAGATTTTCTGATATTCACAGCATATAAACATAGTAGTACAGAATATTTACCATATTAATACACTGATTTGTAGCATGTGTTTTTATGTGGAAGGGGTGTTGATGACATTTTAACCATATGAACTATTTTTAATTGCAACTATATTTGCCAAAAATACATTTTTGGCGATTCTATACCTAAATAATGATTTTTGACAAAATCCCTGTTCTATTTCAAAATTCTAGCTACCCTGCTGGCGAGTGCCAAATAAGAAACCTCTTTGTATATCTATTCAGCTTTTCAACATCAAGGTAGTTTATTTTTACGGAGTATCAAGTTGTGAAAAAATGCACCACTTCAACCTCCGAATGAATAAGATCAAAAACATAATTTATTGAATCAAGAAACAAGTTGCCAAACAAGAATTTAATATGCTTACAGCAGCTTCTGAAAAACGAAAACAAAAAGAAGCTGTAAGGTGAGGAAATAGTTCACATAACAATGGATATGTGAAAAACAACTTGTTGATTAATTAAAAGTAATTAATCTGTATCTTGACAATGAACAAACACAACAGAAAGTAATCAAATTTACACTCAGCTAGAGCATTGTAAAATAAATTGGGAAATGTAACTCAGTATCACCATCTATTGAACGTGGAGGGTATTACAAAATACATCATTCCGCACATACCAAGGAGCAGAAATACATAATTTTAGGACTGAATTTTGCACAGCTGGAAGATTCTTAAGATGTTTGATTGAGGCAGTTCCTCATACAGGACATCCATATGTCATAATGGGTCAAATATAGCTTTTGTAGAGAAATAACTTCGTTTTAGTATGCAGGCGACTTCGAGAGTTGAGATAGAGGCAAAGAGTAGCTATTGCAGCCTTCATTTTTCGAACAAGGTTCTCAATATGAAGCCTCCAGGTTAATTTGGAATCTAGGGTAACACCTAGGTACTTTAAGAACTTTTCCAGGGTATATTTTCATTGAAAAATTGAAAGTTATGATTATCGATGAAATTTGTGACACTTCTATTAGTAAAAGTAAGGGCAGCACATTTTGCTGGATTTACTTGGAAAAAGAGAAAATAGGAAGAAAACCATTCAAACACGGGGAATCGAAAAATATTCATATGTGTGTGTACACATAGTATGTATGCTTATATTATATGTATACAAACTTCGTGGAACAGTGTTTCACAATACTTTGATTATGCATGAAATGTATTGAATTTTACCTCGATGGATTGGATGCACACAATGAAACATTTTTGATTTATTTTCAGTGTGGTGTGATCGAGTGCGTTCCAAACGCCAAGTCTCGAGACCAGCTGGGCCGACAGACAGACATTGGTCTCTATGAATATTTCCTCAAGAAGTATGGAGACGAGATGTCGAAGCCCTTTCAACAGGTATATATTAAACAAAAGATATCAATCTCTTTTTGTTGCAAGCACTAAGGCTGCATAACCCCATTGTTATGAACATGTTTTTGTTTATCTAGGCCCGTCGTAATTTCGTGAAAAGCATGGCTGCCTACAGCGTAGTGGGATTCCTGCTCCAGATCAAAGACAGGCACAACGGAAACATCATGCTCGACACAGATGGACATATCATTCATATAGGTATGATTGGATGTGTGGGCCTCGACATCCATAAACCATATTTACTCATGTATGACTACTTTTTGTTTTCAAATGCAAAAAATTATATCTTGTGTACTGAAAATTTGACACTCAAGCTACTTAAAGATTGTAAACTAATCGCTACATAAATCCAACAAATCAAGCTCTAACTCTCTTTTAATATTATTCTAAAGATGACTCCATACTAATTCTTCTAATTGGTACGTTCTTGCATTCTTAAAAAGTCCAGCATTTTCTCTTTTGAAATGCTTAATTTAAACACACACTATATATATATATATATATATATATATATATATTATATATATATATATATATATATATATATATATATATGTGTGTGTGTGTGTGTGTGTGTGTGTGTGTGTTAAACTGTCAATATTGCCGTACCCTCATTTCATAATCTATCGTAATAAAAATATCCTGGCACCTTGCCAAGCAAGAACAGTTCTTTTCTCTAACGGAAAACCTGAAGGTCAAAATAACGACTTTTCACTTTCGACTTTTGAATAACATAATTAATGTGATATAATTGATATATACCTATAAATACGAACCTTGTACAAGAGTCAGTAACCTAGATATCTTGTTTGCTTACTCTCCAAACAGACAAAATATTGTGTACACTCAAGGTTTGCATTAAAGATAAACGTCTTAAAAATATCTAGTGACTGGCATACAACAGAGATAATTGAAGAAGCATCACCGTCAAAAATTGCATCCAATTTATTTATGAGGAAGAATTACGTAGTAGGCGCAAATCAGAATGACCGAAGCTACCTTCCTGTTACAGTAGAAGTGGGTGCAAATTCTTATAGCTTGAGATGCGTCGGCACCGCTTATAAAAAACCATGCTTGCAAACCCATCTTTGCTCTCTCGAACAATGGCCAAATAGTAAGGGGACGCTCTTCGGTACTTGAGTTCGTGTGTTCGAATCCCACTAGTGGCATGAATGTTCATAGCTGTTCAGATTGGGCTTTAAAGAATAGATCCCAGTCTGACTAACCCTCGTGTAGCAAAACAGTAGATACTAAACCAAACTCTCTCTCCCCTTCTGGATATTTTCCTTTTTTACCATGAACTGCAAGACATAGAACACGCATTTTCATATTCATTTGTGTACCACGATGTTATTAAAAGTTGTTAAATAATTAATATATTTGTTATTTGTTAATTAGAAATGTTTTGACATCGTTTCTTCATATGCAACACTTCTAAAACCGAGATGTCTGTTTTGATAATGCTGAATTATATTATACCATATGATATGGTCCATTTTGCAAACATTCCAAATTGTATTATATTGTAATTAAAAAATATCCACGATATAAAAAAAAGTTTTGTTTCATCCACATTGCCACTTACTGATAATTGACATTTCATGCACCCTAAGAGTGACTTACAAGAAGGTAGGAAAAGTTTGAAGTTTAACCCCAGCCCCGTTGTAGACTAATAGACTGAAAAATAAAGTTCATACATATTTAATTTTAACATAAAGTTTGCATCTTGTATTCTATTTTGACATTTATAATACATTTTGTTAGATTATTATAAAAGACGCACACATATAATTTGGCTAATTGATAGGGGTGTGGCATACTAGCATTTATCTGTGTGTGGCAATTCCGTCTACCTCCACCCTTTCTTTTCCATAAAAAAAAATAAAAAAAAATTGATGTACTTTAGTGTTTTTCAGATGCAACGGAAAGTTATACATCCACTGTTGTCAATTTGTGTGGTAAAAGTAATTATGTGTTTTCAGATTTCGGATTCATGTTCGAGAGTTCACCAGGTGGCAACCTGGGCTTTGAGCCAGACATCAAACTGACCGACGAAATGCTTATGATCATGGGAGGCAAAATGGATGCTCCGCCCTTCCAGTGGTTCATGGAGTTATGCGTTCAGGCATATCTCGCAGTCAGGTAACTACACCCCCTCTATATATACATGTACAAGGTGTGTCCAAAAAAAAAGGAGACCAAAACTTTTGCTATAACATCTGTACTAGGGATGCAACGGTTATCCCACCAATATACTGCATCCGACATATCTGGCCACTACACCGGATAATTGGCAGTAGCTTGGTATTACAATTATCCAGTCAAAAATTATACACCGAAAAATAAGATAAATATAATCAAAAAATGCAAATTGTTAAACAATATACTATATCAAACAATGCTTTTATTTGTAGTTTGGGGTTTTATTTGTAGGCAGCAGTGATAAGCTAAAAGCTAGGTAAATGGGTAGTTAAAAAAAAAAAGGCTTTAAATTGTTGCATTGTGTAAATTTATTTTGTTCTTACATCCAACCAGATTTTATAAAAAGAATACCACCAAATTACTAAAAAATTTTATTATTTATTCACAAAATTATAAATTTTATGTACATGTTAATTTTTTACAGAACCAAAAAAAAAAAAAAAAAAAATGAATGATTGATTGGTATTCATTTAATGTATTTAACTTGTATAATCTTTAGATTCAGGAGCAAGTCTATCATACATTTGTATAAATTTAAAATGAAAAACATGCACCAAAATTGCAGAAGGGCTGGATGAGATAACATGATGGGATAGAGAGGCGAGTAGAGAGGTTTGGGAAAGACTCCACTGCACTAGACTTATTTTAACAATAAGGAATTACTTGGCATCTGGGTTCTGTTCTCGAATGGCAGTTTATAACTCTTTATCCCTCCAACTTGCTGCTATAGGCTACTAACTTCCACACCAAATTATTTACTACTTTAGAAAGGGACGAGGGTGTTTATCATGCTACCCATAGAAGTGCGTCTAATGGTTTATATTACCAAATTTTTCGTGGGGAGGGGAGCAAAAAAAAGGTATTGTCCCCGTTAACGTTCGCTACACCACCGTACCTGGCCATTGAAGTAAAATGTGCTTGACAACCCAGCTGCAATATGTATGTATCACTTACGTGTTTTTTTTTTCCCGCAGGCCTTACCGCGAAGCAATCGTCTCGCTAGTAACCCTGATGTTGGACACTGGCTTGCCCTGCTTCCGCGGCCAGACAGTAAAGCTTCTCCGGTCGCGCTTCGCCCCGGCCTCGAGTGAAAAGGAGGCAGCCGCTTACATGCTCAAGATCATCCGGGATTCGTGCCTCAACTTCCGCACCAGGACCTACGACATGATACAGTACTATCAGAACCAGATTCCCTACTAAAACCATAGGAACTGTTCACTACTTACCAAGTCGCCGTCGTCGTTGTTGTATTATAATAGTTTGATTATATAGTTTTTGTTATATAAATATATATGTATATTCCCCAGTGGACAAATAAAGGACGACCCAAATAACACCTTGTTCTGCCTGATCATAGATAAAAAGGCACGAATCACGCTACTCGACACGTAAAGGTATGGATTGACAAAAAAAGAATCTGATTTGGATGCCACATGGCTTTCTTTTAGACCTGTTGAGCACATTTTTCGTTTTATCTGTATGGTGCTACGACAGAATCAAAATTTGCATATGCCTTTCACAGTTCAAAGTTTTTGCAATGCTTTTTAAACAGTGGAAAACATGCTTTCAAAATAATGTAACTGCTATTTTTATTAGAGAATAATTTTGAATTTTTACTATTTATTACTTCTACATAAAGAGTAAAGGAACTGATTTAATTACAAAATATTTCAGTCTATTATGAAATATCTCAATAAAATATTAACACTGCAGTATCTCATAATTATCTCAGCTCTACTCAGATAGCATCGTTACCTTGGGAAAACAAAACAAACTTTGAACTTTGAGAATGTGCAAATGATTCTGATAATGCACCATACAATAATAATAATATTTTTTTAAAAAAATCATCTGGTATCGACATCAGATTTTTTTTAACAGAAGCATTCCTGATACTTTTTGAATGATACCAAAACTCCTGAAAAATAGAGAGCTTTTTATTTTGTCCAATTACAAAACAAATTTTACACAGTGTGCCACCACATACAATTGGGGGTGATTTTTAGCACCAAAGCACACACACACAAAATACATTTTTAATTTCTCTTAGGTGGATCACAAACAGTGAGATAAAATGAACAGCATTTGTGAGATGCATTGAAAGAAACATCCATTTTATTAGAACAGATGACATATGATAAACAAATTTTTTTTTTTTTTTACTATATAAAAAAAATTATTCATTTCAGTAGGCCTTAAGTCAGTAATGAATGAAGAGTGAGTCATTCACCATGCTTTTTATTCAACCTGTTGTCGGTCAATGCATTTCTCATTAAGCAAAACCATAACCAAACTACACACTTGATACTCAAGAAAACTCAAGGCAATTCACAGGTCAAATAATGGAGAGAAATGTACGTTTTCAATAATATGAGCCATTAAGATTTGTTTTACAACTGGCAATTTAGCACTGTATATATATATATGTGTGTGTGTATAATTATATCCTACCAAAATTTTCTGTGTGGCCTCAGCCAGGGCAGAATATATATAAGTGTGTTAGTTTCATCGAAATTTAATAAAATTAATATTCAAGTTTCCTTAAAAGTGACATCCTGTTCATTATATATATTCGTACTTCATTATTTCCAGCTACTTGCTAAATTTATTATTATATCGCCACTGTCTACCACTACTGATATCTAACTAATACTAATCAAAAGCGTAGCCTATAAAATCCTAAGCTACATTTCATTTATGTTTTTCAATAATAATAAAAAAATTCATATAAATGTATAAAAATTTGGCCCATTCAAATGTATACGACATTCCATTCCAGTTATCATACTAATAGCATATTAAAGTGTATGTTTAAAGAAAGATTGTATTCTATAACTTTCTCAAACGATTTTACTTTTGAGATTGGAAGGGGGATAAAATTGTGAAGGAATATGCCATTAAGTACCAGTTTGGTACAAATCAACAAATTAAATTTCATAGTGGAATCATATCCAGTATACATTAACTATATTTTTCATCATTTACATTTTTTTTCAATTTTCCTAATGGAATAGATTGTGCCAAACAATTGCTGAATGCATCTAGCGATGTTTTTTAGAATCAGTTTGTAGGTTCAAGGTAAACTGTTGGTATAAATATTCATAGTTATTCAGGGTCAGTATTAACACATTGACTGCCAACTCTGAGTTATCTCATACTGTGTTTACTTGCCATTTTTGTGCAGCTACAAATATACTCATAGTATATCAGTGCTAATATCGATAGATGGCTTCTGGGAAAAGAACAAAAAATCACTGCTCTTGGAAAATAAATAATTCAGGACTTTGTTGAATTTCTGTCCACAAATTAAGAGTTTTCAATAATATAATGCGATTAAATCAAATTGTCATTTTAGGCTAAATTTCTGAAAATTGCTGTGGCATTCAACATGTTAAGCAGTAGGTCCCTGTCTAATTTCTCATGCTGCAAAATATTAACCATAGCTTTCCTTATCAAACTAAAGCAAAGCTGTCTTAATTTTTGAAATTAGAACCTAAAAATACTAGAAATTATAGATGAAATCTTAAAAAATATTCCCAAACTGGAATTTGCAGGCTCGTGAGGGTATAGGTAGCCATTTTTATTTCAAAATCTTTTCACTTCCAAGGATTAAATAGAATTTTAGTATTTGTGTACAATTGAGTCTATCAGGAAAGGAATGGGGCAGATGACCTTCAATGTTTTACAAAAATACACTGTTATATTTTTAGACAAAGTTAGATCCAAAAGACATTTTAAAAGTGTTAGATGCCTTTCTCATATCCAACAAAACAATGTTTCCTCATCAAATTTCAAACTGTTTTTTGCAATTTTGGGGCAGCAAAAATATATATATATATTCCATGTTGTGGAAATGAAAGAGCTTTCAACAGCAAAATGGCTCAAAAATGTCCTTGATTAATGGGTGCAATGCCATTAATGGACTTGATTCTGTACAAGTTTGAATATTATTTAAAATTTTACAAAAACTCAATTAACATGGTCTTCAAATTTGACAGAAAAAGACAAATGACCGTTGTGCATCAGATGGAATGGTTCATCCCATCAAACAATCAAGTTCCAGAGAAAGAAGTAAAAATGGCAAAGATTCTTAACTTTAAACCCTTTGTAACATTGTGCTGCATATCTATATTGATTGTGGCTATCCTGCAATGCTGCAATTATTTCATAGAATCTCTATCAAATAGAAAAACTGGTGACACCAGAAATAGATTTCTTACAAATGTTGCTTTAATGTAAATATAATTTTTGTGCAAAGTATTTTGCTGTATTTACAAGAATTGAGCATCTTCATCTTGTTGAAAATAAACTTTTAGGCAATAAATTTTTATTTCTACAATTTAAATTTTTATAATTCTTTTTTAGATACTTGGTATGATTCTAAAATTTCAGGAACTATATTTCAATTCCAGATTGTGCAGAAAAAAAAGGTTAACTCCAGACTATACATCAGTCAAAAAATGAAAAGGCTCCTTTTCTATTAGTATTTTTGGAAAACCAACAATTGATTCATTTATTTCTAAAATGCTATAGATTCAAAAGTATTAGGCATACTATTAGAAGTAATGTATGATAATACCACAAATTTACTAAGTTTTACGCACTCAACAAATGTTCTATATGCTCTGTTCCTTAACCTAAACAGATATGATACTTTGTGCAGGTAGCTGACATCGCTTATCAAAAGTCATACTAGAAAATCGTGCAAGATTATCATATATAACTAGATTTATATGCAAGGATAGTGTATAAATTGAATAATATGAAAAATTATTTTACTACTGTTAATTTAAAGGGTGTTAAAAATGAATTGCTAGTTCCATTCAAAGCAATGAGTGAAGTATTTAAATTCACAATAAAATAGCAGCATGCTAACATTTAGAGTAGTTTTATGTACAATTTTTCACTGTAAATATATCAAAATTAAGATTATTTTTTAGCTACAATTCTCATATATATATATATATATATATATATATATATATATATATATATATATATATATCCTTATAATAATAGCCTATGTGTCAAGGATGCTTTCAGGTGATGTCATCTCCAAAAATTCATTATTTGAAAATTACATAGGATTTCAACACATTTTTTAGTGAAAATTAAGGAATTTTTCTGACATCTTCACGAGTCTAGACATTTAAAAAAAACCTTTCTGATAAAGGAAATGATGGTTGACAGAAACGTACAATTTTGTTTACCCCTTTAGTTACAAAATTGTACAATTCAGTCCCACTAACACAAGCAATACCACAATCAGTAGATAATCCTCTCTTTCTTAAAAACGTTATTTAAAATATGAAAACCACAACTACTGGTGATTGCACAACATTTGCAGTTCCAAATTTTATCAGTGCCTGCACATTGTAAACTCTTTCTAAATTATTTTGTAAAGTTTCATATGCTAAAATTAAGAGATGAATCATCTATTGATACAAAGAAAGAATAGAAAGATTTAATGATTTGATCTTATTAAATTGCAATAAAAATTATCAGTTTGTTTACAAATACAAACCCAGCATGAAAAATTATGGGTTCTTAGGAACCTTTTTTAAGGTGTACAAGGTCTGATTAAGTTATTACTATAACCCAAATCAAAACATATTGTGTAAGTATTGACATGGATAAAATCATTAAGGTTCTTGGTTAATAATAAAAATAATTCATTTCTAAATTGTTGATTTATAAATGTTTTATTCCTTGAGCATTGCAGAGATATTCAAATTGAATTAATTTGATTTCACTTATAATCTCATGCAATCTCAAATAATATTAACTCTAGATTGCCTGAGATTTCTTGTATACCTATATTGCCCAAAAACAGTCTTTAAAATTGTAAAGCTAACAACCAAAATGATACTTTAAAACACTATTGAGACCATTAAGGAGAGATCAGTTATATTTTAAAACTATTTAGCTATTGCAAATTTTATATATTAAAGAGATATATCCTAAACTTTTGTGATAGCCATTTTTATAATTATGGATGAAGACTATTGAATGATAGATGTATATATAATTATATATGATTAATAAACATGGAATTATAATAGAAGTGCAGGAAAACTGATACTGTATATGTGTTTGTTAATAAATATGTAATGATATTTTTACCCTAAAATATTAACCAACATAATTATGACTATCTTAAAATATTTTTCAGGGGATACCATCTTTTCTGACAGCCTTAGCGAATATCTTTGGATTTCCTACATTTTGACTACTTCGAAAATACCAAACTTCCTGTTACATAAATGCTTTAAGTAATTTATGATGCTTAAATTATATCACCTTGTGATTGGCAAATTGAGACTTCTAATTGGTTAGCCCACACAACTATAAAATTGAGATCGCATGCTTTTTGGGCACAGTCCATGAGAGCGATTGCCTTAAAAAACTGTTCCTTTTCCATTAAAATTCTCTTTGTCTCTTAATTTCTCCTGTGATTTTATTACGACTCCAAAATAGGTCTTTCCCTTTGTGACGGGACAAATTACCCACTACATATATATAGTTTCTGAGTTACAATCAAACATATCCATGGCAACTACTTCCTATTTTTAATCACAATGTGCATGTATATAAACTTGTGCAAAATTTAAAAATTTTAGAATTTATAATGCTATAAAATATATAGCTTGTACATATTGAGATTGGCAAAATAAAAGAGATATTTAGCTTCCATTTGATATAAAAATTTAGTTTATAATTTATATAATTTTAAAGTTATTTCATCAGATAATGACCAAATTGGTAGAGTGTTGCTTTTCAGTATCTGAATAGCATGGATGTTTATAGCCATACGAAATAGGCAGACAAAGAAAAACTTAACTGATTATTCTGGCTGACACTCCCACACACATATATATATAATGATAGAAAATAGGGCGAGTTTAATTATTTTAAATTTAAAACTCATTTTCTTGGATAAGGAGATTAAATTTATTCATAATTTAAAAATTGCATGGGCAGATGCATGAGTTATCATTTTTTGCCAGTGGATTTTAACATTTATGTTTTTCTAGAAATGTTTATTTAAAAAAAAAAAAGGCTAAATTATCAGTTTTTGAAAATATGCTTTACAAACGGATGAGAGATTCTTGCTTTCTTTTCTTTTTGTGTATGTGTTCCATAAAGTGTCAATTACACTGCAGGGTTCCATTAAAATTAAAAATGGTGTAATTACAAGCCATATTTTAAATGTTTTGCCCTTTAAAACATTTTTAATGAAAAGTAAAAACTTTGTTTTAAGCACAACATCCCATCTGATTCATCACTGCATTCTAGAATTTAACTTGTTTTCATATTGGATATGGATACATTAAATAACTGAAATATTACATGTATTTATATATTGATTGATGATACTCTTTATCTGATACAAAATAATATTTTTTTTTAAGCTTTTTACTATTTAAATGATAGATTTAGAAAAAAAAAGATACTTTTACTCATTATTAAGCTAGCTAGCTTCATTCATGATGAGACATCAATGTTTTTTTCAACAGATGACTTATGAATATCAAAATTTCACTCCTTTTTCTTTTTATAAAGTTATCCAATTGTGAGAAACATTTCACCATAATCATAACAATTCTACACAACTTTTTTAGTTGATATTAAATAATATGCCTTTTAAATGAGTAATTACCTTGCTATTTCTGTCATACAAATTTTAATATTAGATAAATTTGTCGGTTAAATTTTTTAAATCTCTTATAAAGTATACAAAAAAAAACAAAAAAAAAAAAAATCTGTAAAGAACATATAAATTCATTAAGGACAAGTACATTAAAATTCTAAGCAATCACAAAATAATTCTAATAAGCTTTGAAATGCTGTGGCAAGCAAGTCAATGACAAAAAGTAATAAATAACATTGGCAAGATGTGGTAAAATTTATAATTGAGTTATTTTCTTAAAAATATACAATCAAAAGAAAAAAACTAAAAATAAAACAGGTTTTCAAAATATACGTAACAAATCGCTTCCACATACAACATAATAAAAAGATCACATTCTGCATCAAAGAGGTGCACTTTAAAAAAAAAACCTTCCACAGTTGAGTATAAAATGATATCATCAATATCTAAGTTTACAAGCATATATAAAACCAGTGAATATCTCATTGAATTATTCATTTGTGGTTGGAAATTACAATTTTAAAGGTGTAGATATTGTATTTAGATATTAAACCTTTGTTTTATTTCTTCTATTCAGATATTATAACTTTGTCAAATCTTCATTAACCCTCTGGCTGCTTATCCCACGATTTCCACGGGCATTTGCTTTTCTTCCTTTTTTAAGAAGCTCATCCTTTTTTTTTCACCGTTTAACCAGTGAAATAAATTATATACATTATTAGACGTGTAATTATGTAATAAATAGAATTATATGAGTAGAACTATAGTTATATTAGATAATATAATTATATTTATATTATGAAATAAATAGAAATTAACTGTAATTCAATTGGAATTTATTAAATTTTTTTTCTTATGATAACACCTGAAACTGGTCTTCTTGAAACACTAAATTCTCACGATAAAAATCTATATAAAAAATCTTTTCTAGAAAGAAAACGTACATAGACCATTCTTTCAACATATATAGATTTAAAAATTATTAAAAAAATGTACACCTTTTGAACTGATTTTGATCTACAAACTGAGCAGTCAGAGGGTTAAACACAGGTTAAGACATTCCTATATGAAGAACATATAAACCTTTAAGTGCCATCACAGTGGGAGAAAATATTAAGTATAATTAAAGAAGAAGGATTTAATTAATTCTATATTTCGTGAGAATGTAATCAGTTTTCACCTGACAGA
The DNA here is from genome assembly GCA_032207245.1 of Pardosa pseudoannulata. Lineage (NCBI taxonomy): Eukaryota > Metazoa > Arthropoda > Arachnida > Araneae > Lycosidae > Pardosa > Pardosa pseudoannulata. The sequence continues at coordinate 64,946,644 of CM063499.1, forward strand.
CATTGGCCACAATAATATGCTGTTAATAAGAAATGTGAAGTGGTACTTAAACGGTTCATATGTATATTACAATAGATTTCTGAACACTGCATGCTTTAGCTTTGAGAAGTAGCCAAAATTTTATCACAATGCTTTAAACTAAGTATAAGTAAAGAAGAAGGATTTAATTAATTCTATATTTTGTGGGAATGTAATCAGTTTTCGCCTGACAGACATTAGCCACAATAATATGCTGTTAATAAGAAATGTGAAGTGGTACTTAAACAGTTCATATGTATTTTACAATAGATTTCTTAACACTGCAAGTTTTAGCTTTGAGAAGTAGCCAAAATTTTATCACAATGCTTTAAACTAAGTATAATTAAAGAAGAAGGATTTAATTAATTCTATATTTTGTGGGAATGTAATCAGCTTTCACCTGACACATTAGCCACAATAATATGCTATTAATAAGAAATGTGAAGTGGTACTTAAACAGTTCATATGTATTTTATAATAGATTTCTTAACACTGCAAGTTTTAGCTTTGAGAAGTAGCCAAAATTTTATCACAATGCTTTAAACTAAGTATAATTAAAGAAGAAGGATTTAATTAATTCTATATTTTGTGGGAATGTAATCAGCTTTCACCTGACACTTTAGCCACAATAATATGCTGTTAATAAAAAATGTGAAGTGGTACTTAAATGGTTCATATGTATTAGAATAGATTTCTTAACACTGCATGTTTTAGCTTTGAGAAGTAGCCAAAATTTTATCACAATGCTTTAAACTAAGTATAATTAAAGAAGAAGGATTTAATTAATTCTATATTTTGTGGGAATGTAATCAGTTTTCGCCTGACACATTAGCCACAATAATATGCTATTAATAAGAAATGTGAAGTGGTACTTAAACGGTTCATATGTATATTACAATAGATTTCTTAACACTGCCTGTTTTAGCTTTGAGAAGTAGCCAAAATTTTATCACAATGCTTTAAACTTAAAATAGGTAATTATAAAATGTAACTACTAAATAATTCTCAGGTTATATAATTAGTTTTGAGAATCAATAGAAATGCTACAGCAGCATAGATGGTTTAATCCTACTATTCAATAGTACACATTAAATTTGCATGATGCCTTTAAATAAAGGATATGTATAATTATAAATTAATAATAAAAACTGAATTTAGATATGCACATATACAAACATGTATATATTACATACCATGAATGATCATTCTATTTAAAATAATGAAATCTTACGAAAGAGATAAAAAAAAAATATATTTTTAAATTTCAATTCTGACACTTACTATAAACTGTAATTTTATTTTTATGATTCTTATTACAAAAGTTCTAAAGTGCCAATTTATAAACCCTTAACACTCCATGTTTTAGCTTTAAGAAGTAGCATTTGTTACATTTTATCATAATTAAACTAACTCACTTTTAGAAATTAGAAATTTTAAAAAAATCAATTTTTAATAACTTGATTATTTAAAAGTTTTAAATAGCAGAAAGGGTATGTTTGCGGGAAATGGATCTATATTTTAAACTCTCCCATGCAGTTAACCCTCTCATAATACAAGTAAAAAAGCAATGAATACGGTTTTCCTGCACAACACCTCCAACAGTCTCAAAATTTAAATTTCATTCAAGAGTTTATTACTTCACTTTTACAACATTTTCCTATACAAAAAAAATCCAAATAGGGTGACATATTTATGGCTTTCTATAACTGCAAATAAATGTATTCATCAAAATAGAGAGCTCTTGAAATACAGCTTGATACAATTTAAGACAAAAAGTCTAAATTTTATGTACTGGATTTTGCTTAGCATAGTAAGAATTATCATACATCATACTAATTTTGGGTTTCCATACAACTTTCACATAAAATATTGTTTCAAAAAAATTGTTAATACCAGAATACGTAAAATAATATATGTTAATACCAAATTATACATTAACTAAAAATAATCCAAAAATTTATGTTTAAAATGCAATATTAAAAAAGTCTATTTTTGAAGAAAATTAATCTATATGCAATAAAAAAAAATATCTGCTGCATTTTCCTATACATTATGATTCCCTTTTGAAAGAATTCTGAATTTCCATACCACATGGTCTCCAATTTTGCATTATGAGAGAGCCAACTACATTTTAATTTGTACAAAAATAAAAGAAATTAGAGTAATTCTTTAAACATTTAAAAAAAAAATTACTTCTGCAAAATAAGATCAAACACAATGAAATCTTAAACAAGCTAAGTACACTTTGAGTTTAAATTTCATAGAAAATAAGCATTGCGTATAATCTCTTCAGTGCATCTCTTTCATTCTGTATAACGCACAATTACGTATGCACATTCATTCTAAACATATTATCACAGTCCAATTCAATAAATAAATGACTGTTGTTGCTGAATCAACTCAAATCACAAATTACATTCTAATTAATTTCACAAAAAATTTTAAAAATACAAATTTAATTAATTTAGCAAGATAAATTATATAATGGTAAGATTCTATTATTTTAAATCAGTGCTACATAAATTTAGAGGAAGCAGTCACTTACAACCTCAAAATAAGTAATTATATAAAATTTAACTACTAACTAATTCAAAGTTATAATTTGTGTTGTGTGTTTTGACACTCAATATAAATGTTAAGGCAGCAATGATTGCTTAATCCTACCGTTCGTTAATACACATTAAATTTGTATTATGTCATTTAAATGAAGGATATGTATGATTATAAATTAATAATATAACTGCATATAGATATACATGTATTTAAACTTGTATATATTACATACCATGAATGATCATTCGAATTGAAATAATAAAATCTTATGAAAGAGATCAATTTTTTTTATTTCAATTTCTGACACTTATTTTAAGTAGTAACTTTCTTTTTATGATTCTTATTCCAAAAGTATTGCAGTGCCAATTTATAAACCAATGATTAGATAATAAATTTGCAAAGCTATTCAAAAAGAACAAACCAATTTCAAAGCCTTATTTCTCAGTTCTTAAATCCCTTCACAGAATGAGTCACTAGTAAATATGTGGTACATAATTTGAATTTTTACAATTGAAACTCTCTGGGGAATGGATTTTTCTTAATTTTGACCTCCAAGATCCTAGATCTCAATGGGTCAAACTTCCATTGGCCTGAGATAGTTAAAATGTTTTGTTGCAACTGAACTTTGTAAATCTATAAGAACCTAGAAACCCAGACCTTACTCCATCAAATGTTTTTCTTTCTAGCAAGGCAATTACAAAAACAATGATATTGACTTGTTTGAATGTTCTGAAACATTTAATTACAACAACATATTTAAAAGAAATACTCATGATGTCTTGCTAGATCAAACATATATAAGACGACCAGTTTATAAAACTTGAGTATGTATCAGTAGAATATGTGAAACTTCATTAGAATTTACACAAGATTGGTTTATTCTTTTTCAATAACCCTGCAAAATTTAGTAAAACTTTAATAACAAAATTAAAAAATTAATTAAAAATTATATATATATATATCTTTTTATACAAATTATCCTATATATGAATAAATAAAATATGTGCATGTTTTACAAGGGTGAATAAGCAGTAGATCACAGTAACAATTACCTCTGACTATTACGCACACAATTTATATCAAAAAGTTTTTTTACAGAATGAAAAATACAATGCATTAAATAAAGGGTATAATCAAGCAAAAACAAAATAGGTATGATTTTAAAATGCCTTATTTTGCCATTAATTAATAATTAGCAATGCAAAATGTGTCAGATAGCTTTCTTTGACAAAGAAAAAAAAATCGATACTACTTCTATCAAAATGGCAGTTTTTATTTCTTTTTAGGGTCATATTAAAAAAAGAAACATTGCTAATAACAAAAAAAATATATACAAATTATCTCATTTCATACCTCAGAGATAATTTTTAAAACTGTCTTCGAATAGAAATGTACAAAATGCTTTAAAGTACAAATTTCCATATATGCTTAAATACCATCCAAACAATTATTTTCAGAAATTAAAATTTTTATAATTTTGGGGAATTATATAAGATACTTTAGCCTATAAAAAGCCTCAAAACTGAGCCTTCTTACCTGAGTTAATAAAAATAAATTTAACATGTACATTAATTTTATGTTTGTTTAATTTTCTGAGTATGTCTTTAAATCATGTATACTTTTAATATAACTTTTCTTTAGAGTGCAGAACCACCTTATATACGTTTATATATTTCACTTTGTATGAGCATTTTAAAAATAATTTCCTACAAAAATATTGTTAAACAGAACTGTTACTTGTACAAAATTGGGGGAGGAGGGCAAATGGACACAACACTTACTCACAACCTTGATTTGAATCTACCCAATAAGGCAGAATGAATTTTTTTAAAAAACAGACACTTTAATGTCCATTTTGCATTTCATCTACTAATGAAGATGCAGCCAGTTCTAAATTCCAATTCATTGACCGAAGAGCCTTCTCACACTGATATTCAGGGGCAATCCCTAGCCTGCACAACTGCATTAGCTGCAAATCCTTAACTGTTGCCTCCATGTCTCCATGGTGTTTCTGGTATGCTGTCTGGCACTCATCTATTGTCACACCAGACACTTGGTTCTGTATAAGGAGAAGATTCTTCCGAAAGCCATCTGAATTCAGAGTCATGGAGGAAGGGAAGAAATCAAACCCAGTGTTACTGGGAGACAAGTTGCTTTTGGGAGTGACTGGGTTGTTAATTAAGAAGGGCCTCACTTCTGCCATGTTAGGAGGAAGCAAGGGCACTGGAGGAGGACTGTTCACTTTGGGTGCTGCTGAGGAGACATCACTCGGAAAGGAAGACTGTTCCGATGTTCGACTTTTGCGCTTGGTGTGAGGCTGAGGAGGCTGTAAGAGAGGGATTTTGACATTTGGCTTTTTGGTGTCTTCTTTAGAAAAATTTGAATGCATTTCCCGCTGGCCCAGATTTTTTTTCAGTTCTTCTAGCATTTGATTTCTATCACTAAAGGTAGCAGTTTGAGATTTAGAGGGAAAGTTTGTCGGTGATTTGAAAGCGAGTTCATCAAAATTTTCAAGCAGATCTTTAAAGGCGTCACCATTTTTAGATGCTTGACTCTTCCTAGAATACATCTGGTGGCTGGATGAGCTAGTATGGAGAGCCGGGCAACTTCCCATTCGAGTTAAATTTGAATTGCTTGGTATCAAAGGAGAAAGTAGGTAGTTACTACTCGTTTCAGCAACTGGAGAATAATAGTTTGTGGTTGAATGGTTGTCTGGAGGTACTGAGTAATATCGATCAACTGACTGACCAACTGATTCAGAGGGTGGCACATTATAATAACGGTCTTGCACACTGCTACTAGAGTATGTAGAAAATGTGTCATAATCAGGTGACCTTTGACGATCTACATGGCAGATCTGCTTGAAATCTGTAAATGATAAATCTACCAAAGATGGTGAATATTGAACAGGTGATGATGTTTGAAGTGGGTGAGGAGATGGAAAAACAGGAAGCGATGAACTGACAGATATGGAGTTATTTAAGTCAATTAATATGCCTTCTGATACTTCTTTCTTTGATTTTGACTTAGATTTATGAGTTGCAGAGAGTCTTGCCTCACCATTTTGCTCATTTTCAAACTTGTTGTAACCAAACTGCTTTGAAATACTTCTTTTGGAACTGTTCTGATCACCCGGTCCTACAAATAAATAAAATGTACTGTAACCAAATACAGAAAAAAAATTAAGAAATTTGTTGTTTTTGCCAATTTCCTACAAAGATACCTGGAAATGTTTTGCTACATTCCGTTTGTTAAAATTTATAATGAATCATTAAATTTCCAACTATAATACACTCTGTCAGTAAGGAAAAATAAGTTTTTTAAACATTTCTAGCAACTTATTTTAAAAACCACATCATTAACATACCCTCCAACTGTTGCAAATTATCAATAGCCATTATGAAAAATATGAGGAAATTCCAAAACTACTCAGTATAAGTCTTCAAAAATATAAATTTCATGACTTTTCTGACAATTTTTCTAAATAAGAATAAAAGCATAATCAAAATGTTTAAGTTGTTCTCTTATAATCTGCATACATGCTATATTATACAACCTAATCTTGAATATAATGAGTAATTAAAAAATACATTTAGACTAATTATTTTTATAATTGTTTGTTAGAACTGTGTGAATAGATAGATATATTTGCTTATTATTGTTTGCTTTTAGGTGTTTTGTTTTGCAATGTATATTCTATTCAATTCACTATTACTCTGTAGTCAAACTAATGTTTTCCATTTCCTAAGATACCTTCTACTTCTTCATTCATGCTTTATGGTAGTTTCTAGAATTTTAGGTAACATGTAAAAAGTTGTATAGATTATAGTAGTAGATAGCAACTACGAAAATGTTTTTTGTAATACCTGTTTCTTTTATTTATATAATGTAATACTATTTTCTTTATCATTATAAATAAAAAAAATTAGTGATATATTGTTGCTAATATACAGATTGTGAACAATATAAATGTTGTACATCGTGTGACACTGTTTTAAGTGCTATGGATTGGTTGGTGACCTATATTGGGGGATATGCATCGGTAAAAATTTCAAACTATAAGGGAAAGTATAGCATTTATTTGTAATAAAAAAGATAAAATATGTTACTACAAAATAAGAAAATGACTAAAGTTATAGCGGATATAACTGGAATGACTGTATACGCTTATAGAGTGTCCACTTGAAAGACATAGATGGCAGTAATACAGCAACTTTTTTTTTTTAATTCTATAATTCTGAATATATTCTTATATTCAGCAGTATTTAATCAAGAAAATTTGCTTCTAAGCATGTAAACCATTCATTAGTTTTAAATCAATATTAGTTTCTAGTAGAGAAGCACATTACTGTTATGACATCCATTTGGAAGAGAGACAACATCCTGATATTAGTTTAAATTATGGACAAATATTTGGAGTGAACTTTTACCTGAAATTTTCTCAATGTTCCTGTTAACCAGTCTATATTGGAATGATGCTCGTTTATGCACTTTAAAAGAAAAAATATATCAGAATGAAGGTGAGATATATCACACTTACAACTGCCACCACAGATAACAACTTAATTCATTATATCATTTGCGGTACTCACAAAAGATTCAGTTCACCAATAAAAATATGGACATTCCATTCAATGGCAGGATTCAAGTGTTGGATACATTCAGCTCTCCACTCATTCAAAGATGACCAAAATGTTTAATGATGAAAATCACATTTATATATTTAAATATATTAGAGATACCATGACTTACAAAGATAATTAGTTCTAGATTTACAATGACAGCCAGATATCTTGATTTATAAATGGATCTCCAGTAAGACTCTAGAGATAATTATTTGTACACCGTGCAAATTATAGAGTTACATTTTATGAAGGAGAATGAAAATTGGAGGATTTTTCAATCTATTTGCATGAACACAAGTTTACACTTCAAAGATTATTTATGTTTACGGTGTTTTTTTCAAAAGCCTCAGTCAAATATGCATGCATATATATATAGATATATTTATATGCATATGTATACACACACCTACACCCTCCCCCCACATGTATATATACATGTATTTATATATTACAGCTGGATTGCTTATCAATATAAAAGGGGAAAAATGATAATCATTGACTAATGCAATAACACTGTTTAAAATTCTGATCTGCCGATATATCCCTTATCAGTGATACCTTTTTCCTCTACCCATGATAGCTAAAAGATATCTTTAATACTCTGCATATAGGAATATAAAGGGATAAATCATACAGTTACTGCATTGTTTGACAATAGGTTAGTGTATTTTTGTACCCTCGTACTTGAATAAACACAAGCCACAAGCTCTACCTTTGAGATTATTACATCGTCATCAATGTCTTTGGGAGTAAATCCCACTATTTCTTGATACATTCATATGATGTAATTGGGTAAGAATAGGAATTTCATTCATGTCCTGTTTCCACATTTGCTACTGGCTTATATATACATGCACAAGACTGGCACATGGTGAATGCAAAGTACATGGTACACACTGTATAGTCCTGTATGGCAAAGGTGCTTTATTACAGGATTAATTTAAATTAAAGCTGGCCCAAGGATGGAAATTTGAAAATAAATAAATGAATATGAACAATTAATGCTAGGTTGCACTCTGATTATAGTCACTAAATAAAAGAACTTAAATTGGAAAATACTAAGGCCTGAGTATTCTGGTACATTGATTCTAGATTTCAATTCTGATTTTCTCTATGTGATGCAAGTTAGGTAGTCAGTTAAGAAATGGACAGCTTACTGTAAGCATTCCATCACTTGTGATTTGCCTGCTAGTTTTTGTTTTTGTTCTCTGTTAGAAAAAATTAATTATTTAAAATTGTTTAGTGACTTTTACTTGTTAGAGAACTAAATAAATCTGAAACAAATATTATCTGGTTGATCAAATAAAATCAAGAAAAAGACTGGTAGAACAACAAAAATATCAAGTATATAAATAACAACTGTTTCTGCAACGTTTATAAAGATAATTCTGTTTTATTTATAGAACGAGGAGATATAGGTGAATCAAATGGGCTTCATCAAACTAAGGATATAATAACCAAACAAAGGTATGAAAATGAAATTTGAGAGATTGATTTCATCTTAACATTGAATCAAATTTTCAAACAAATACAACCAAAGTTAATGAAATTTTAAGTGAGCAAGACTCTCAAAATAAATATGCAGAAATCACTAGATGTTTTAACTAGGACAACATGGTGAATTAACCAAAAAAATTACAGAATTTCAAATTTTAAAAAAAGTTCAAAAACAACAAATACTAACTGATATTATTTAGTTTTCAAAGTACAATGGGGGTCAATCCTTTAGCGAAATACATCAAAGTAAAACAACAGATGGTAATTCATTTGTACGAACATGACTTGTGTAGTCATGCAGTATAGATGCAGTGTTCTATTTTTGAATAAGTTATTTGATACAGATGTACTTTCTTTCAGTGCTACGGTCTACTTTTTTCAACACGAGGGCTAATGAGACTGGGACCTACAGTTTAAAGTCGATTCCAAACGGCTACAAACATCCATGTCACAGTGGGATTCAAACCCATGAACTCTGGTACCGAAGGTCAGCACACTAACCATTTGGCCATTGTTCGGCATATTTTCTTTGAAAAAGGTGCCTTAAAAGATTAAGGATTATGCTGATTTTAAAACATCCTGATTAATCACTAAAAATTTTGATTGTTATGGGAAGTGGGTTAATAAAAAATATCAGAAATCAAACATGAGTCAAGAGAAGTAAATAGCTTGGTAATGATATCAATAGAAAATGATATCATGCAGGCAATAAGAAAAATGTAAAGCGCAGCCTACTCTTTTTTGTAATTAGCTTTTTTCTTAATAATTATTAAAGACATTTTTATCCCTCACCTCCTGTAAAATTTTATATGATAAGAAATCAGTTTATTTTTTCTTTTTTAAGATACCACATAGTTCCTTTGCACACACAATAAAAATACCAATCACCAGGCCTGTATGTATATAGGCATACATATATATATATATATATATATATATATATATATATATATATATATATGTCAGGATTTAAATTGTAGGTTAATTTTAATTTTAATTTTAAAAGATTTTAATTAGGGATTCTTTATTGAGAGTGATGCGGCATGGGGAGTTAGCCACATAAATACGGCGCACACGCAATAATCTAGAGCAGAGAGCAGTGTGCACATTCCACAGACAGAGCTGTTGCTACCCCAAACAGCTAAGCCTGCCTTTGTTAGAAGTTGGGCGCCAATCTGAGACGCCATTGAAGATGATTGTCGAGTAGTGTGGTTTGAGATTTCAATAGAGCTACGAAAATGATGTCAGGACTCTAGTGTTGTTTAGTGGAATGTGTCACATATATATATATATATATATATATATATATATATATATATATATATATATATATATATATATATGCACACACATTAAAACTCTCTAAATGGCTTAGCTTCAGACAGATAGTAAATTCCTTAAAGCACATTCTGAGAACACTCCAGTCAGGACTTCTCTAAATTCTATTTTTACATTTCTTTGACAAAAAAAAAAGCTTACTGAAAAACTAAGAGGAGTATTTCTGAGGTATGCAAAAAGTCAATCTACAAAATGGTTATGCTGGCATGTATGTTTGTTTCAGTGCAATAATATAAACATTCCCTTACTTGTGTTCCTATCCCTGAGTCTTGGTGTTGGTAAAGGATCTTCTTTCAAACCTAAAAGATCAGGGGGTTCCATTGGATTTTGTAAATATACTCTGAAATAAAAAATAAAACTCTATTAACTGCAGTAAGGAAACTTTTACATGATTTTGTCCCAAAACATCAATTTAATTACTTTTGGATTATCATCTACTATAATTTTTGTGTGCAACAAATTTAGCTGTACACAATATATATGACTAAAAAAAGTACATAATAATTACATTCAGGGTATCTGCCAAAATGAAATTTTTCAAATCAATGACTTTCCATCACTTTCCCTAATTTTAGCAGATCATTTTCCATGACTTTAAAAATATTTTGTTAAAGTATATATGAATAAAACTTCTGATGTACATACATATAAATTGTATGCTTTAAGAGAAATTACAAGAACTTATGATAAAAAATACTTTATAAATGTTTATAAACTTATATATATATATATATATAGCAGCCACTTCCGTTCAGAAAGGAAACTACTTGCAGAGGCATTTTTTGATTTTTTTTTAATGGTAGCTTTGCAGATCCATGACTTTCCATGACTTTTACTCATTTTACTTAGAAAATCATGACTTTCCATGACAAAATTAATCCATTGTCTAAATCCATGATTTTCCATGACTTTCCAGGTGCGCGGAAACCCTCTACATTAGTAGACACTAAAGAAGGAAAAAAGGAAGTGAAAGAACTATTAAAAATTAATGTTTGGATTTACTTAATGGAAAAACAAGTACCTAAATATGAAATATGCAGGAATCTAAATAACTTTTATTGATATAAACAAGTACCCAAGTTTACTAGTAAAAAAAATATTTAAAACATATTCAAATCAGATGTTACTTTAATGTGCCTAATTAAAAAAACACCAATAAAGTTGAACTTTATTATATTAAACTTTGAGGAACAATATTGTTTGTTTGTTGTAACTGAACCTTTAAGAAAAATACTAGATCTCACAAAATTATAACTTGCATTAGATTTACATATATAAGATTTATAAAAATATTATCTTTAATGATTTTAATTGACTAAAACAAAACTGTTGAACAATTGCTTATTAGAAAAACCAAAAATGAAGACAAATGAAAAAATTTTGTCATTAATTGTTGCTTACTATTTTAATGCAGAATTAATCTGTAATCGTATAATGACGTGATGCCATATCAAGAGAGTTTATTAGGAACTTCTTTGTCCAAAACAAAATAAGACATTTTCTTTCCTCGATTGTGTGGACAAGATGTTATTATTTTCATGCACTTTGTTTTTAAATCTAGATACATTTATTTAATTCTATTTTTATAACTGCAGAAATATTTAATAAAAAATGTAGAAAACAACTTAGTGAATGACTGAAAGAAAGAATCGTTCTATCTTATTCCTAAGATTCAATATATATGTATAAAATGGAGATTCACTATAAATGGATAAATTAGCATTGTAAACAATAAAAAAATCATGAGATCAAAATTTTCATTTGTTATAAGCTGTTCGCTAGAATTGGGATTTCAACAGAACACAATAATTTAAAAGCCATTTAAAAAAGCAAAGCTTTAAAATGCACTTCTAAAAATAGCCTGAAACTTTATGAAAATAAAATTTGTTATTAATTAGTTTGTAAGAGTAAGGTTCTATTAATTTTTCTTACATTTAATTATAATTAATGTTTTAAAAATCATGATTTAAATAACATACATACAGTATAAGACTTTTTTTTTTAAATGGATAATTTCAAAATTTTTTGGAGAAAAGTAGCAGACACAGAAATTAAATATTTTGGGAAAAAAAAAAGGCGGGAAAAATGAAGAGGGAAAAAAGGAAGGAAAAGAACAATTTAAACACATTTATTTGATTTACATAATGCAAAAACAAGTACTGTAATATGAAATATCAGAAACTAAATAATTTTTACTAATATAAACAATTACTTGAGTCTCTTAATCAAAAAATGTTCAAAACAGATGTTTCTCCAATATCCAAATTTTAAAAAGTCTAATAATTTAAATGCACATTTCAGATATCAAATTTTTAGAAGTCATTTCTATGAACAAATTTTTAATTTTATGACTGTGGAATATATTAAATAACAGTAAAATCTATACTTTAATAATTTTTAAAGTTACAATAATTTTTGTTAGATTTAATTTTAATCAATGTATAAAAACTAAGGATTTAAATAACATATAAATATATAAGGCTATTATTTTTAATTGGACAATTTTTTTAAAAAATTTTAAATTGTAAAATTTCAGGGTATTGATCAAATAGGATGTGCTTTCTTTCAGTATCTGAGCTAGTGCGTTCAAATTCTCCTTTAGACTAAGATTTATAACCATTTAGTTTGGTCTCAGAGCACTAGGGTTTACTTTTATGTTATGCGACGACTAAAGACATAGAAATTTACTACTTAAAGTCAATTGATTCTGAACATCTACAAACACAACGATGGAATTTAAACCTGCGGCAGTGTCCTACAGATTCAGCTGATTTTTATAGGGATTGCTGTTAAAAGTGATGATTTTTCATTAGCAAATTTTTCATCAACTTCAATGCACATGCAAAAAAAATCAATAACGGTTATCCAACTTCTGTGCATATCCGAAATTCCGTAATTTCTGTGTCATTTTCTCACAGACACTGACCATAGCAGAAAAATTTTGTCAGTAAGATGAAGTACCATTTGAAAAAACTATAGGAGGGATTGAAATCTCAATACTATTACCATGATATTACAGGAATATCAATATATTATGGTATATCGCCCAGCCCTAACGCTAATCCAGTTAATATACCCCAAACCCTTTTCTACATACATGTGCATTCGGGAGTTATGTATAAAGAAAGACATAGGCAGTCAATTTTCAAGCACACACGACTGGAGTAACGCTTCTTTACCAACCCCCCTCTTGGGTTCAGAAGTGGGTTAAACAAACATATTTCACTACATTAGACAAAGTTTGGTTTCCCTTTAGTTTTGACACTTAACTGATCATTATTCACTGATAACTTTTAAACACCTGTACAGCCAATAAATAGCCTAAGACTTTTTGCTGTGGGAGGGTGGTGAATATCCCAACAAAAGAAAATATTAGAAAACAAATGCTATCAATACATGAGAAAGATGATGTGTGTGATCTGTTTCGTCGTTAAATAACTCTGTAAATGTTGAGAAAGAAAAAAGGAGAAAATGGCCAAAAAAAAAAGGAATAAAAGGAGTGAATAGTTGTAAAAAAGAAGGAATGCTTGAAATAAGGAAAAAAGGAGATATTTGTAGAAAAAAAGGAGTACTGAGGTGTCTGCTTTAAGGGATAATAGTCAAAAGGTATGAGTATAAATAATGCATTTCCAATAACCAGTTTTTATAATAAAGGGCAATCAAATAAGCAGAAAACAGAAAATATCCTTCTATAACGTTCAAAGAAATTTAAAGAATTTTTTTAACTTCATACTCATCAATGTGCCCTGGATTTCCCCAAGATCGACCTGAGATATCTCCATGACCTGTATGTATAAAGCTATTCCGCAATGGCTTGCTTATATCTTCCACTGTAATTGGTTTCTGCCGATCTGCTATGAGACGTGGAAACAATCCAATGTGAAAAGTCCTCTGATTTTGACCTTTCCACCAATAAAATTCTTGTCTGTAATGAAATAAAGTTACAACAACAAAAGAGACTTGCAGTTCATTTAGATTTTATCTTCATGTAACAAATACAAGAAATCAAAATATAATGTAGTTGACTCATATGTTGGTGAATGCTTTATATTACTCAGGGCAGTGGTAGTAAATGTATGATCCATGAATCAGTCACTGACCCTCAAAAGATTATTAAATAGCTCTAAGTGGTTTTTTATATAATTTTTTATATATAAAAAAGAAAACAAACAATCACAAATGTTATGCTTAATACATTTTATAAAATCTACCACCAGAAATATACTTTTCAGAAGATTTTGAAAATCATAACAAAAAACAGGAGTCAAACTGTCACATTTTTTGCTGGCAAATTTTGGGAATCTCAAAATTATTGGAACCTATTTTATGACAACAGCCCCCCTTCTCCCTTCCTTTTCTCAGTGCTTTTGCTACATTATTGACCCATGGGCTATTATTAAAAAAATTAGACCTGCCAACCCCAAAAATTCCAAAATCCTGCTATAACTTATTATGTTTATCAATTGATGTAATATCCCTATACCATGTTAAAAAAAAAAATGGTATAAAAGAAAGCCAAATTATATAATACTCAATTTTTATGCACAGTTAATTTTGTACCATATCTGTGAAATCAGTATACAAAACCACTGAAAAAAAAATCAATGATAGTTATTAAACAATGAAAATGACATTAAACAAAGAAAAGTTATTTAATGATGATATTGCATATTTAAAATATTTACAATTGTTTCTTTCATACAACATTTACTAATGCAGAATTTTCTTTCTTTGAAAAATTAAAATTCAGTGTTTGTTCAAAACATGATTCCTGTTTTTAATCATTTCATTTGTTACTGAAAAAGGGAAATGTATGGTTATTTTTGTGATGCAGATAAAAATTTGTACATTTTTTTGTCATTCTATAAATGCAATGCTACACAGAAGTGTAGAGACCTTTAAAACAAAGTTGTATATAAAAAGACTAATACTTTTCATTATTTTTAACATAAAGGAACATGCCTAAAATAAAAAATAATAATTAAATTACAATGTTAATTTTTTCTAACTTGATCAAAGCTTTTACGCTGTAATGGTTATTTTCTGAGATAGTATACATTTTTGCCTCCTAAACCATTTTAAAATATTTAACTCAGTCCTTTGACATATTGTTAAAGAAAACTAAATATTACACAACTTTTAGTTGGCAGTGATGACATAGTTTAGCTAAGGGAAGAAATAAATGACTGAGCAAACATGTTAAATACAGGCTTCACAGTACCTATCCACTTGTAGCTAATACATATTTTTCTACTATACAGATATTGATATGAGATTATTCAATTTTTAACTCAAGTTTACTGCATATACATGGGATCAATCACAAAATGCTAAGACGACATTTGCATGCAGTGTTAGCATTTAAACTAAGCTTGTGTCTAATTTAAAATCCAATCTATCCATGTTTTCTAAGATTTATTAAATTTAGAATAAACTTCTTTGCAGCCATTTTGTTGCTTTCTGTTCTCCTTTCAATGTAATTTCCATGTAATTTCTCAAAAATATCATAATTTATCCTCTATTTCAACAAGTTGAATATTTTTTCTGGTGTAGAATTTATTTAACAGAATTCATAGTTTTAAGAAATTTTTATTTCTAGTTAATCTTGCATAAAAAAAACACTAAAGTACAGTTTAATCTAATATGTTGTTATACGTTTGCTGTGCTGCATTTGAGTTCAGTTGCACAAATAATTTTTGTTATAATGATGCATTTACATTTAAAAAGCACACAAAATATCCTAATAAACTGTTTTTTAAAATAGAAACTAGATGATTGAATTTTTCAGAATAGGGTGCTATTTGTTAACTACACTATATTCTGTGCCAATAGTGATCCCTTTGTATCATCATGTAGCAGACCTGCAAAATACTGATATTTTTTTTTTTTAACATTACGGATGCAGGCTTGCAACTGCTGAGGCACTTTCAAGAAGGTGAGAAAAGTGACAAATAATACAGAATAAGTGACTAAAAAGTGACTAAACATTGAAAAAATAAAAGCGAATTTTTTCTCCTCTTGATTACAGATGCTATTATTAAGATTTTTATATTTATTTTAACTCAAATCAAATGATTCATGCAAGACATGATTTTAACGTCAAATACAAAAAAGGTTAAGAATTTTGTTTAACACAACTCAACATTGCTTTTTATTCAAGATAATCTATAAATTAGATTGGAATACATACAATACATTAATTTTATAATCACAATTTTCTGCATATATTAATGATGTTTTGAAATATGTTTATAACTAGATTAGAGTAACAAAAATTGTGAAGTAAAAGAAAAAGAGAAATGTGTGCTTTGATGTAAGTTACTTTAATGTATTAAATGTACATTTCAGTACAAAAGTAAATTTTTTAGGACTTTTTAAAATCACTAAATTCTGGAAACTATATGACTAACTACATTTTAATAAGAAAAATAAGATTAGAGCATCACCTTTTTGGTCTTTTATTAAAATATTTTATTATTAATTCAGATTTTCTTTTTTCAACAACAGACTTTTGATGTGATACACCATGAAAAAAGTGACTGTTTACTTAAAATAGTTACTAAAAGTGAGCAATTGTAAAAAAAGTGACTAAAGCTGAGAAAAGTGACGGAATTGCAAGCCTGCGGATGGTATCTGAGAATAGGTGATTGTATACCACAGGGCACCAACATTGTAATCATATTATAATGTTTTACTACTGAAGAAAATTGAAAGAAAAACATGACCAATTTTTATATTTTCATATTAACTACAGTTATGGAATAATCAAATAAGTTAATATAGATAACTACATAGAGTGTTTGGAATTCTAACTTCTTAAATCATCTTAACAATAACTACAAATAATTAAATCAAAGTCTTACCTGCCCTCGATCACTTCAATGACGTCCCCAACTTCAATTTTCAGCTTGTCAGCTTCATCAAAGGATTGGGAACTCGTCAGTGTTAAAGGACGAGCCTATGCCCAAAACAATTTTGATTACATGAGCAAAATTTCACAAACACATCTGGTGTTTTTTATAAATGCGTAGATTTTCCTCACTTTTATTAAAACTCTTCTTTTTTAAGTAAAATACATTTCAACTCAATTTTTATAATATAAAAACATATTTTCACAACTAAGTTTTGTATATTTATTTCAAAACAACCATATTTTTTTAAATACATTTTGATAAAACTTAATTTCTTACAACCATAAATATCTATAGTATATTGCAAGACTATTACCAGAAACTTTTCAGGGAAGAACTTGCAAAAAGTATGCTAATATTTATGAAAAGTAGTTCAATAAACTAGAGCTACTACTGTTTAAGTGTATAATTATTTAATATTGCAAGACAATTGATTTCACTTTATTAAATGATTCATCTGTTTTAATAATTAAAAATAAATTTCTACAAGAAACTGATGAGTATATATACCTATACACACACAAAGCCAGGGCTAAATGGTCTGCAAATTATGCATGTATGCAGACAGCTCAATTTCTAGGGAAGCAAATAGAATAAATAACATTAAAATATGTTCACTGAAGCTTTTTGTTTAAAAAATTTTTTTAAAAGAGGATTTTAATGCAAATATTTTACGAGAATATATTTTTTTCCTCCAACGAAAATGATTGTTGTCATAAATCTATGTTAGGTTAAAGGAATATTTCTTCACATATTTTGCAATATAAAAAGAGATTGACAGGCAATGCATTAAGTCGTTTTAAAAAGTCGTTTAATTTCTTACTTTAAAAAATTCAGAAATATAAACAAAAAAATAAAAAATCCAAGCAGATCTGTAATAACAGCTAAAATGTAAGTCATAATATATGATTTTCATATCAAGTTGTATTGTCTACCTATCTCTTTAGATAATATAATAATCAATTGAAAAGAAATTGTTGGAAATGAAGCGAGCGAACATTTTTACATTTATTCTGTTTGGCGCGCCAAGTATTGAGACGGGAGCATGCGCACTGCATATTCATTATTCATTCAAAGTCAGAAAGCGTTGAAGTAGTCTTCTGCTGTGTGCCGTTACGATATGTCTGCTGTGTGCGTGTTCTCGTCTTAAAATGTTTCTACTTTTCTTTTATCTAATCAAGAAATAAATGTTGTTTGTTAATCTACGGACTCCTCTATGAATAATTAACTTCATATGGTAGCAGAGCGTGGTTGAATCTGCCGCATTAAGAAAAAGAACTGTGTGATCATCAAAATCGAAACTTCGAACCTTTTCGGAAATGGAGAAGTTCAATGTTCCGCAGCTAACAGGAACGAACTATTTTATTTGGGCGTTGAAAATAAAATCAGCCCTAAGTTTAAAAAGGCTTGACTCTGTTCTCGATGAAGTGAAACCTGAAAATTTGGAAGCTATACAATCCGCGGAATGGGATCAAAGAAATGCTGATGCAGTCGCCTACATCAAACTGTCCCTTTCTGACGAACAGTCGCTACAGTTTGCGCAAGAAGACAACGCAAGACTTTTATGGGAAAAAATAAAAAACGACTTTCATCGGCAGAATCGAAGATAGAAAAATTGATGCGAGCAATGAACTTAAAAATTTAGAAATGAAAAATTCGGAAAATGCGAACGATTATATTGCTCGAGCTAAAGGAATCTCCACTAAATGTTTGTCTCTTGGATTAGAAATTTCGGAAAGAGAATTGGTCTACCACACTGTACGAGGCTTAAGGGGCAAATTTTGTAAAATTCGCGAAATATTAAAAACGCAGAGAGAAAAATCTATGGAAGAAATCCTCGAAATTCTACGTGAAGAAGAAATGACATCTTGTGGATCCCGCTCTGAAAGTACCGCCGAAGCATTTTACTCAAGAAAGAATACTAATTCGAATACAAGATTATGTTATATTTGTCGAAGACCAAATCACGTTGCAAAAGATTGTTTTTACAGAAATAATCAAAAAACTGTTCATTCCAACCAAAATAAGAACTCAGGAAAATTTTCTAAAAATCGGAGAAAAGAACAAAATCAAAACAAGAACTCTGTGTTCTCAGCAACTTGTTCTAGTGATAGTGACTCTGTGTGTGATAACATATGGATTTTAGATTCTGGTGCTTCTTGCCATATGGCAAAAGAAAAGGTATGGTTTAATAATATAATACCAGAAAATAAGGACATATACTTAGCAGGTAAAGATTCAAAAATTATTTCTGTTGGACATGGAACCGTTAAAGCTAAAACTAAAAATTTAAAAAATCCTGTTAATTTAACTATAACTGATGTTTGTTTTATTCCAAATCTAAGATATAATTTGCTATCTGTTACTTGTTTGATGAATAAGGGCTGTAAAATTAAAACTACTAATAACTGTGTGCTAATTTTTGATAAAGATGATGAGTTAGTTTGTAAAGCTTTTAAGAATAATAATAGATTAGAACTTTATTTAGAACCTGTATCTGAGAATGAATGTTGTTTTGCCAATCAACATACAAATAATTTTAACATTTGGCATAGTAGGTTGTGTCATTTAAATTCAAAATATATGACAAATATGAAGCAGTATATTGATATTGATGATAGTAACATAAATAATTTTAGTTGTGATGTTTGTGACATAAGTAAAATAACCAGAAAACCTCATCCAAATATTGTTGAAGAGCAAAGCTCTGAAATTCTGGAATTATTACATATTGATTTATGTGGGGCTATCAAACCTGAATCCTTTGGGAGTGCTAAATATTTTATGGTAATTGTGGATGATTTTTCTGGAATGTATTTCACTTATTTTTTAAAAAGTAAAGATGAAGTGTTTGATGTATTTTGTGAATTTAAAAGTAAATATGAAAATTTAACAGGTAAACGTATTAAGAAAGTCAGATCTGATAATGGGTTAGAGTTCGTTAATGCTAAACTAGATAATTATCTTGCAAATTCAGGTATTTTTCATGAAAAGACAGTACCCTATAATAGTGAATCTAACGGTAAAGCAGAAAGATGTAATAGAGTTCTTTTAGAGAGAGCCAGAACCTTATTATTTGAGAGTAACCTACCCTTTAAATTTTGGGCAGAGGCTATTAATTTTAGTACCCGTGTATCGAATGTAACTCCCCGTAAAGGTAAAGATAAATTACCTCTTGAAATTTGGACTGGAAAGAAACCAAAACTAAATTATCTTAAAAAATTTGGTTGTGTAGCCTATTTTCACGTTCCAAAAATAATGAGAAATAAATTTGACATCCCTGGTAAACGTGGAATTATGTTAGGTTATTCTAGGGAAAGAATAGCATATAGAATTTATGATATCGAAAATAGAAGAGTAATTGAAGAAAGATCGGTCAAATTTAACGAAAAGTTAAAAGGTAGTTTGTATCTAGAAAAAAAGGAAAATTCACAAATGTGGGATATTGATTCTTTCGAGAATTTATCTCATAGTCAGATTGAAATTAATAGACAAACAGGAAACGAAATTACCCATACTCAGTTTTCTGACGACGCAGCAGAAACAAAAAATGAATCGTCCAGACCTCCAGTCGCCGATAATCAAAACATTTCTGTTGATTTTGAAACGCGGACCGAAAGAGAGAATGAAAAATCGCGGGAAATAAAGATCTCGGATAATGACCCACATAATTTTCAACCCCGACGATCAGAGAGACTAAAAAATAAACAATTACAAGCTAATTTAACTGAACGTGTACCGGATAATTATGTAGAAGCAAAAAACGGTGTTAATTGGCCTGAATGGCAAATAGCTATGAAAAATGAATTAGATTCGTTGAATAAACACAATACATGGGAAATTATAGAAAGGCCAGAAAAGATTAAATTAGTGAAAAGCAAATGGGTCTATGCTTTAAAAGAAACTGACTCTGGTGAAATAAAATATAAGGCTAGATTAGTCGCTGCTGGGTTTAACCAGATAAAAAATATTGATTTTTCCGAGTCCTATTCTCCAGTTTTCTCAATAGAAATTTTCCGATTATTAATTTCTCTTGCTGCTAAATTAAATTTAATTGTAAAGTTTTTTGATGTAAAGACCGCTTATTTATATAGTGATTTAGAAGAAACAATTTTTATGTCCCCTCCACCAGGTTTTGAAAAAACAATAGGTGATGGAAAAGTATTAAAACTTAAAAAGAGTATTTATGGATTACCTCAGTCTGGTAGGAATTGGTATTTAAAAAAAAAATCTGAGTTAGAAAAAATAGGACTTGTTCAATTGGCATCTGACAATTGTGTATTTATAAAAAATGATGGTAAAAATTTATTTATTCTATGTATGTATGTTGATGACTTAGGTATTTTTTGCAACAATGATAAAATGTATGAAGATATTATTTCTAAAATTAAAAATGTATTTGAATTGCATGAAAATAATAACTCTAAATTTTTAGGTATGGAAATTTTAAAACATACTAATGGTATTAGTTTATCACAAACTTCATATATTGAATCATTGCTGATTAAACATGGTCTTGAAGATTGCAAAACAGTGAAAACACCAATTGTTAAGGGTGAGGATAAGAGCTTTCCTCCTACAAATGAAATGGTTGACATAACAATGTATCAAGAGTTAATAGGTGAATTATTATTTTTATCCAGTAGAACACGTCCAGATATATCTTTTGTAACAACTTATTTGTCACAATTTAATCATAAACCCGAAAAAAAGACATTATTTGTTAGCCAAAAGAGTATTGAGATATTTAAAAGGCACTAAAGATAAAAAATTGTTTTATGATAATGAGTTTGGATTTTTAAATGCTAGCTCTGACGCAAGTTGGGGAAACGCAGAAAATGGAAAATCATTTTCTGGGGGATTAATTTTATTGGGTAAATCCTTAGTTTCATGGAAATGTCATAAACAAAGAAGTGTTAGTCTATCTACTTGTGAAGCAGAGTTGTTTGCAATTTCTGAAATTTGTAAAGATATTGTTTGGTTAGTAAATGTATTATCCGAATTGCATTGTAAACAATTTATAAATGATGCTGTAACATTAAGCTCAGATAGCCAAGCAGCTATCCAATGGATCAAATGCACAAGGTCTTCAAATAAATCACGGCATATGAACTTAAGATTTCATTTTGTAAGAGATTTGTTAATAGAAAATGTCATGAAGATAGAATATGTTCGAACAGAACAACTACTAGCTGATTTTCTCACTAAAGCCGTAAGTGAAGATAAAATGTTATACTCTTTGAAGAATATTTCAGTAATTTTTTAATTGTGTAACATTGTAATTTGTATGTATAATTGTATGTGTTATTTTTGTGATTATTGTAATTACATTTATATGTATATGCTAATTTTTTAGAATTGAAAGGAAAAATGTATCCCTCGCAGGAGGGGTATGTTGGAAATGAAGCGAGCGAACATTTTTACATTTATTCTGTTTGGCGCGCCAAGTATTGAGACGGGAGCATGCGCACTGCATATTCATTATTCATTCAAAGTCAGAAAGCGTTGAAGTAGTCTTCTGCTGTGTGCCGTTACGATATGTCTGCTGTGTGCGTGTTCTCGACTTAAAATGTTTCTACTTTTCTTTTATCTAATCAAGAAATAAATGTTGTTTGTTAATCTACGGACTCCTCTATGAATAATTAACTTCAAAATTAATCACAGATTTTTCTTAATTTAAAATCCGATGTGTTTAAAAATCAGTTTTTTTACGAATATTTTTTAATATTTAAAATACCCCTCGTCCTAGCGACCTAACTTGTTAAAGATTTTTTAAAAAAAATGTTTAGCAAATACTTCTATTTTGTTTAAAAAAATCTGGGTTATCCACTTTAAATTTTGAATTTATTAGAGGTATTAAAACTAAATTTAAATTTAGATATACGTCATAAAAATTCAACGTGCAATTAAAAAATGTTCCCCTTAAATTAACTATTCAGTTTATCTGCAAAATAATACTTCCTAGGTGTTTAAAAATATTTATAAAAATTAAAAAAGGTAAAATTGAAGAAAAAATTAATGTACATGGAACATTTTAAAAATTAAAAAAAGATTTCAAAATATTAATTAAAAAAACATCTAATTTAAGAAACTTTAAAATGTAATTTTGATAGGTTTGGCATTAATGTCAATTCAATATTTAAATGTAACTGAAAATAAACCCTGATAAGTTAGTTCACTCCCTCGTGACGGAAACTAACATTTCAAAGTACGTCATTCGTTTGATCATTGTTTGATCAGATTTGACCAACATATTTCATCGTTTGATCAATTAAAAATATTTTTGAAAATCTCTAAGGGGCTGGGGAATAACCTTATGGATTTTTTAAAATGATCTTATACACATGAACAATATATCATTTTAATAAGAATCATTAGATCGGATTAGATCAACCATTTTTGGGGTTTAATTAACACTGAAAATGCCCCAAAATCACCCCCAAAGGTATTCCAAAATCAGAATTTCACCCCCCGCCACATTTTGGAATTTTGAGACAATTTTAGTATTATTCGAAAGGACATCATTAGATCCGATTTAAACAACCATTTTTGGCTTTTTATTAGTATTAGAAGAGGCTCAAAACAATAAATTTATCCCCTCTCTCAAATAGGAGCAATTATTCCGACAATTGGGCGGGGCCTCTTATGTCAGAATTTAAAGACAATTTTACTGCCATTCGAATGAGATCGTTAGATCATATACGATAAATACCTGAGTGTCCCCAAATGTGCAGACGAAACATGGCCAATGCTGCTTTTCGGTGCCTGAAATCGAATCCCGCTGAGGGCATGGATGTTCGTAGCCGTTCAGAATCGGCCTTTAAGCAGTAGGTCCCAGTTTCATTATCGCTCGTGAGCAAAAGAGTAGACCGTAGAGCTCCAAATTCAAACCAAACCAAACCCCAAATGTTCACTGAAATTCTAAAGTTCAATCCATGTTATAATTTCGAATAATCCTAATTATTAGTTTTATAATATGTAAGAACTTCAGAATATACTGAAATCTTAATATTAGTGTTCCGTTGGTGAACGAAACACTGATATTTAAAAACTCATTTGAAAAGTAAAATAATACTTACATTTTAATGATAGCGTGTGTTTGATTGAAGAGGTTTGGTTTGGTTCGGAGTGCTACGGTCTACATTTTGCAACACGAGGGCTAATGAGATAGGGACCTACAGCTCAAAGCCGATTCCGAACGGCTACGAACATCCACGCCAGTTTGGGATTCGAACGCACGAACTCCGGACCGAAGGCCAGCACCCTAACCAATCGGCCATCTTTCAGTTTGATTGAAGAGGAGAAAGGTAAAGAAGACAAACTATTTGAGATAGATATTTAGTACTATGCATTCAAGAAAGTAAATTATGTCTATATCTTTAGTAAAAATCAATTTGTGCTTTAATTGAAAAAAACAGCGTAATTCAATTTTACTTAATTGAATTTTTTTTTTACTCATTTGATTTATCAGGTATTTACCGCTTAATCTGACCTCCCCTTCGATCGCGACAGATATATTTGCGAGCTTGGTGAGAACATTTTTCGGAAGAATAAACGAAAGAAACCATCATTTTTTGTAATTTGCATCAATTTTACAGATTTGTTAAGATTTTGTTATTATAACTAAATAAACAATAATAAAAATAATAGTTAAAAAAGGTTTAAAACATAACCATTTTAGGATTATCGAATATTCATTACTAAAAGTTTTTGCCCCCCCAGTTGTAACTGCCAAATTACGCCTCTTAAATTTGGAAATTATTTTGTCATTTATTTTATACGTAGAAATATTAAAACTATACTTTTCATATTTAGAAAAAGAGTGAATTTCTTCGGCAAACGCAAAATTAAAACATTCTATGCATTGTTTTAACATTAAAATCCATGTCCAGCAATATCTTAAAGCGCAGAATATTTTTTCTGCTGCAGACTATATTTCAACCTTATTTCAATTTAATGCCAGTTATGTTTATATTTTACAATTAAATTGAAATTCATGGAAAGAGTTAAAATCTTTACAAAAATGTATGAACACCCTCTGTATATCAGTACATGATATGCATTTTATTTTATAAAATGATAAATATAAATATTTTTAAAAAATCAATCACATAAATTTCTAATTCTTTCAACCTTAAAATTTTAGGCGCTTCCAAACTTTGATTAATTTATAAAAATTATAGAAAAAATTATCCATATCTTCAATTTTACATTTTAGTTAAATTTTAGAAAAATTTTAGTTTATTAATATAGATATTTCTACAGTTATCCTAAGTAACATATATGTAATATATATAAATATGTGATATATACACATACATACTTTTAAACCTGTATAACTTGATTTTTTTCTTTTCCATGCATTCTAAATTTCTCTTGTTTTTTCCTGTTTATTTGGAATATTTTCCCTAAAAATCCTCAGGATGATTCAGGATGATTATTATTGCGGATCGTTACAGAATATCATTTTTACCTTTGAGTATCAGAGAAAGAATTTCGGGGTTCGTGTGAAGGAATGAAAAACTTCCTCGTTCGAATTGGATGGCTGCGAAAATAGGATTAATATAAAGAGGAGAAATTAAGATTTAGAATAATGAATGAGGAAAAGGGATAATTTTGGATAGACTTTAGGAGCTTAGATATCGATATTATTACATGTGTGTGTATGCGTGTATATGTATATATATATATATATATATATATATATATATATATATGTGTGTGTGTGTGTGTGTGTGTGTGTGTGTGTGTAATCCATTTTTTATAACACTCCTTCACAAGGAGAAAGCTCAACAGCTATAAGTAATGAGAATGCAGTCGGGCCTCATATTGAAGAGAACGCAGAAGTCTAATTTAAACTTTATTTCAGAGCGGCAACACCGCACATCTATCCTTCTGGACAACATACAATCAAAAGCCACAGAGTTCACTCTGCTCTGACACAAGTGCACCCAAGAGCGCTGACAACAAGAATTTTCCCACAACAAAAAACAACTTAATAAGCGAATTAAATACAATATCAGCAAAACGCGAAACCATGTTCCGCCAACAGCTTGGAAACTGCTGTATGAACAGAAAGTTTACAGTTCTATGACAGAAAGGAATGTTAAGTGGAAAATACTCCGTTGATTAAACCATTTAGAGACTGATGAAGATATTTAAATGAATTAAAATGGGAGAGAGGAGGTTTTTGAAGAAATATTAAAGTTAAATAATTTTGATATATTACAGATCCCCCCCCTAAAAAGAGACAATCGGATGGGTGACATTTTCACAACTTATAATAGTACAAATATATGATTATCAAAATTATTTAAATGAGAATAAACAAAAGTGTAACATAACTCGAATAAATTTAGTGTAGAAGAGTCACAAACTGTCTTCAATATTTTTCCTAAGCAAAACTTAACTCAAAATGTTCAAATTATTCTTCATTAAAAATTTACTGAGAAAAAAAATTTGGAGAAGGAAAATAGCTGTCCTCTGTGGTGACCAACGTGAAAAATTATTAGTGACCACGAGGTTGCTCACACAAAACGACAAAAGGTTCATCCCTCTGTGGGAGGCGACTACCTATTGCTTTTGTGACAGGGCTCTCCAACGTTATGACATTTGTGAACAAAATTTTGAAACCTTTTTTTTTATCTCGACCAAAGATCAGAGGTATGCGGGTAACAATTTCCCACATCGTGATCCGCTACAAACGTCTCTCATCTTCAGTGTGAAAAACCGAAACAAAACTTCAAAGAATATTTCAGAGAGTGGAAGGGGCTTTCCTCGAAGGCGATAACGGGAGGACCGTTCATAACCTAGAGGAAGCTGAACAGCAAAAACGACAAAGGACTCGCCCTTGACTTTGCAGAGGGTCTCTCCGGAGTTAAATGTTAGGAAAAATAATTAATTCCACACTGAAAATCAAACTGAACTTTTCTTCGCAACATTGTTCGTTTGTGAGTTTTAACTATCTTGTATTTAATTCACATTAGGAGTTTAGACGTAAAAGCTTCATTATCTCTTACATTTCAATCAAATTTTCCTACTTAAAAAGAAAACATTATTACCTATTCTCAGAACATTGTCCTAATTTAATCAAATTAAATATTTTTGTACTGTAAACATTCAATTATTATTTTTGAAATATAACACACCATAAATTCAGAAAATATAAAACACATTTATATTTATTATGAGAAACAACGAATATGAAAAATGTAAAAATATAAAATACTTGAACAGTTTAAATCAAATAATTTTTGCAATTCACTTTTATAAAACAGGATCACAAAATTACTAAGTCCAAAATTTAAAGTATCAAGGTTCTCAAAAACATATGTTTAGAAGTAATAGCAAAATATGAAAGTCATAAAAATACTTCAAACTGATTATTTTTTAGATTTACTACAATTAATAAAAAACAAGAACTCAAAAACGATGAATTGCAAATTGGCTAAATATAAAAAGTGAATAATATAATGAATAAAAAAAACATAGATATCCAGAATCGTCAAGTTCGTAATCAGCAGAGCAGTCCTTCAAATCAAACCCGTAATCCCAAAACACACTCAGCAAAAGTATCAAAACAACAATTCAATTCACGAGTGGCGACGCATCTGTTTAAGCTACTGTATAAATCCCGTTCACAATCGTACAGTCAAAACAACTCTTACATTTTGCCTTCGAACATCACATGAAACACAGTTTAAAAACTCCTGTAATTCAGGTCGAACCGAAACTGTCACGTCATAACAATTTAGAATAATTTTAAACAAGTTGCGCACCAGCCAAAGAAAGGGTGCAGCTATAGATTGCCGATATTCAATGTATTGCGATTAACGTAGTTTACAATATTGTTTTATATTCTTATCAATGAGAAAATGGTAGAATTTTTAATCACGAGCTCTCAAAATAAAATAATTTTTCTCTTGGCTTAAAGGACTCGTCCAGGTAGATGGGCACTTCCCACATAGCGGATCACAGAATAATATTTTTTTAAATCAAAAGTTTCAATTTCTAAACAAATTATTAAATTAGCATGGGAGTTCACATACACACAAAAATTTCAAACCTCAATAAAAAATAGAAATGGTATTATATTTTAGAATTTATGTAAACAAAATTTGTAAATAAAATCACAGAACATCGTAAATCACTAGTACAATATAAATATTAATTTTAAATTTAAATATTTTTCAAAATTTCCAGTGAATTTCAACATGAGCTTTAAAATAAAATACAATCAATAATTATCAATATTAAAATAATTTTCTTTTTACGAACAATAACTATGCAAAATAATTTAAAGTAGTTTTGTTTGATTGTTCACAAAATTAAGTTTCTTGATTCTTATTTACGCATAATTTGCACAGCAAAAATAAACCAAAATTATTAAATTTTTACCCTATTAACAAATAATAAAAAAAATAATTCTTACATCATTTCTTTAATATTATCAATCAAATTAGAGAACAAACATAAATATTTTTTAAGAATTATCACATATCTAGAAATATTATTCATTTAAACAAATTTTGATATTTTTTCAAGAACAGAAATTTTGAACTATAAGTTCTAGAAATACTATTAAATTTTAATTTCAAAACTTTACCTTCAGTGACAAAAATTAGTGCAAACAGTAGTTTTTCCTATCCGATAAAATTGCATATTTTATCTAGCTTGTACTTCAATAACTTTTAAATTTTCAAAATTCCCAAACATTCTTTTTAAATTTCATTGAAAGTTTTACCGAAAATAAGGATTTTAATTTTGAAGCGTGTCCTGGAAAATCGGTAGGTTCTTGTCTGAAGAGTTCTTTTGTTGGCTTGAAACGCAACTCGGCAGAAACTTGGCGATCTCGATGAGGAGGGCGCATTGTAAGGAACTGGATGCGTACGTCACGGAAACAAATCAAATTGGCTTTTCGGAGTTCTTGTAACTCTCCCTGCAGTCGACGGTAGGATCTCATGGTCTTGATGTTTATCAAAGGTAGTACAGGTCTGAGTTATCTTGGTAGGAAATACTTATGTTATTTTCGATATTCACAGTCACTAAAACTTCGCAAGACTTTATCCGTATGGATTTGAAATCCATTGTCGTTTCACCATAATTTTAAAACGTTATCCACAGATGTAAAAAAAAAAGTTCGCAAAAGTTCACGAAGTAGATTCCTCTGCCACAGTAATTTTCACGAAAGTGGGTTTCAGCACATATAAACTCCTGCCTGCTAAAAATGTAATCCATTTTTTATAACACTCTTTCACAAGGAGAAAGCTTAACAGCTATAAGTAATGAGAATGCAGTCGGGCCTCATATTGAAGAGAACGTAGAAGTCTAATTTAAACTTTATTTCACAGAGGCAACACCGCACATCTATCCTTCTGGACAACATACAATCAAAAAACCACAGAGTTCACTCTGCTCTGACACAAGTGCACCCAAGAGCTCTGACAACAAGAATTTTCCCACAACAAAAAAGAACTTAATAAGCGAATTAAATGCAATATCAGCAAAACGCGAAACCATGTTCCGCCAACAGCTTGGAAACTGTTGTATGGACAGAAAGTTTACAGTTTTATGAGAGAAAGGAATGTTAAGTGGAAAATACTGCGTTGATAAAACCATTTAGAGACTGATAAAGGTATTTAAATGAATTAAAATGGGAGAGAGGAGGTTTTTAAAGAAATATTAAAGTTAAATAATTTTGATATATTATATATATATATATATATATATATATATATATATATATATATATATATGTGTGTGTGTGTGTGTGTATGTATATATATGTATATGTATATATATATATGTATATATATATATATAAATATATATATATATATATATATATATATATATATATATATATATATATATATATATATATATATATATATATATATTTATATTTATACTTATATATGTAATATATATTTAATATAATATATATATATATATATATATATATATATATATATATATATATATATATATATATTGTATTTCTTGAAATAACAAAGCTAAATATTTCTTTCGAGTGTTATTTAAGACTTTGAAAAAATCTTATTCTAAATCGAACCCATCTTTGAATTTATGTTGAATAGAAAAAGCTGTTAACCTTTTTCGTTTCAAAGGGTATCTTATATGTCCCTTTTGCCGGTGTTCTGGAATGACAAAATGATTCGACTGATACAGATGAAATCCAAAACATTTCCTCCCTCATTATAAAATGCAATACTAACCATGACTCTGCATTTCTTTTTAATGTTTTGCACTTACAGACTTGTGTGTTAACATGTCATATGGCTGCTATGCTCAATTTGAAACAAATAGTTGGTACATACATGAATATATAAGTACATAATGTGCGTGTGTGTGTATAAACAAATCTTTTCTCAGTTTAGCTGAACGTTATAATAAATTGGTATTGGGGTGCGTTGGAAGTCGACATGGCATTCCGTGCTTTTACAGATGTGAGAATGTGTGATAAACCTCTTCTTTGATTCGGAGCAAGAATAGGTTTCGACATTGTTATCGTACAAGACAGATAAGAACATTTCTGAACTTTGTTCAAGAAGGTAGATAAGGCACCGGTTTCCAGGTAGAAACGTAATCATAGTGCGCAGATATTTGCGCCCATGGGTTTGTTCAAACTCTCTACCGTTGTTTGAAATTTTGTATGGTTTGGGCGTGGATTTAATTTCTACAAAAAACTCCAATAATGGCTGCACAGCTGGATCCTGCTACAGCATGGATGAAATATATCATTTTTGCAATCAATTTCATCATATGGGTGAGTCTGTTTCAATACTAATTTAAAAGAGTGACCGAATGACTCCATTTTTGATAGGAATAAAGGACTCTCAAGATTTAGTTGTTTTTAAATTCTGTATTTTATAAAATGAATACAAAAGTTCTCTGTAATAATTTAAATAACCATTCTAACTTCTTTGGAAATATTTAAAATCTTAAAAATTTGAAATGATACCGATAAAAATTAAACATAAAACAATAAAAATAATAAAAGAGTATTATGTAAATAAAAGTCGGGAAAAGACAAATAAATATTTTAGTTATTCTAAGATTTTGTCAATAATAAAATGAAGCTCTTTGAGAATTTTTCTCAACAACATGAATTTTATTAATTAATTACAACTAGTATTGTTTTGATGTCGAAGATTATAGGCTTGACATTTTGTGTATGGTATCCTTGTCATAAGTGACGAAGCTAGAGACATGTTTCGGGGAGGAGCATAATTTGGGATACAAAAAATTACCTGTAGCAAAACTTAAGGATCACGGTACCTTTAAAATTAAAAAAAATCAACTATTTCTATAAACATTGCAATTTTGTTTTGTATGTTATGCAATGAAAGTTAAAGTATATTCAGAAAAGTAAAGTTTGTTTCAGGAGTTTGTTTATATTGAAAATTTTAAACAAATTTTCAACTTTACAAAGTTTTAAAAATCCTTATAACTCTTTAAAATCTCAATATTTTTGCTCCAAAAATATCTTAAGATCTATTTGAATAGATATTAAAATCAAAGAGAGTTTTAAACTATAAAAATGCAATTTATCCCAGAAAAAGCAATCCATTACTTTATTTAACTATATAATTA
>CM063499.1:64978301-65000801 GCA_032207245.1 Pardosa pseudoannulata
CCATAACCAAACTACACACTTGATACTCAAGAAAACTCAAGGCAATTCACAGGTCAAATAATGGAGAGAAATGTACGTTTTCAATAATATGAGCCATTAAGATTTGTTTTACAACTGGCAATTTAGCACTGTATATATATATATATGTGTGTGTGTGTGTGTATAATCATATCCCACCAAAATTTTCTGTGTGGCCTCAGCCAGGACAGAATATATATAAGTGTGTTAGTTTCATCGAAATTTTATAAAATTAATATTAAAGTTTCCTTAAAAGTGGCATCCTGTTCATTATATATATATATATATTCGTACTTCATTATTTCCAGCTACTTGCTAAATTTATTATTATATTGCCACTGTCTACCACTACTGATATCTAACTAATACTAATCAAAAGCGTAGCCTATAAAATCCTAAGCTACATTTCATTTATGTTTTTCAATAATAATAAAAAAATTCATATAAATGTATAAAAATTTGGCCCATTCAAATGTATACAACATTCCATTCCAGTTATCATACTAATAGCATATTAAAGTGTATGTTTAAAGAAAGATTGTATTCTATAACTTTCTCAAACGATTTTACTTTTGAGATTGGAAGGGGGATAAAATTGTGAAGGAATATGCCATTAAGTACCAGTTTGGTACAAATCAACAAATTAAATTTCATAGTGGAATCATATCCAGTATACATTAACTATATTTTTCATCATTTACATTTTTTTTCAATTTTCCTAATGGAATAGATTGTGCCAAACAATTGCTGAATGCATCTAGCGATGTTTTTTAGAATCAGTTTGTAGGTTCAAGGTAAACTGTTGGTATAAATATTCATAGTTATTCAGGATCAGTATTAACACGTTGACTGCCAACTCTGAGTTATCTCA
Source organism: Pardosa pseudoannulata (assembly GCA_032207245.1). Classification (NCBI taxonomy): domain Eukaryota; kingdom Metazoa; phylum Arthropoda; class Arachnida; order Araneae; family Lycosidae; genus Pardosa; species Pardosa pseudoannulata. The sequence continues at coordinate 64,979,191 of CM063499.1, forward strand.
TACTGTGTTTACTTGCCATTTTTGTGCAGCTACAAATATACTCATAGTATATCAGTGCTAATATCGATAGATGGCTTCTGGGAAAAGAACAAAAAATCACTGCTCTTGGAAAATAAATAATTTAGGACTTTGTTGAATTTCTGTCCACAAATTAAGAGTTTTCAATAATATAATGCGATTAAATCAAATTGTCATTTTAGGCTAAATTTCTGAAAATTGCTGTGGCATTCAACATGTTAAGCAGTAGGTCCCTGTCTAATTTCTCATGCTGCAAAATATTAACCATAGCTTTCCTTATCAAACTAAAGCAAAGCTGTCTTAATTTTTGAAATTAGAACCTAAAATTACTAGAAATTATAGATGAAATCTTAAAAAATATTCCCAAACTGGAATCTGCAGGCTCGTGAGGGTATAGGTAGCCATTTTTATTTCAAGATCTTTTCACTTCCAAGGATTAAATAGAATTTTAGTATTTGTGTACAATTGAGTCTATCAGGAAAGGAATGGGGCAGATGACCTTCAATGTTTTACAAAAATACATTGTTATAATTTTAGACAAAGTTAGATCCAAAAGACATTTTAAAAGTGTTAGATGCCTTTCTCATATCCAACAAAACAATGTTTCCTCATCAAATTTCAAACTGTTTTTTGCAATTTTGGGGCAGCAAAAATATATATATATATTCCATGTTGTGGAAATGAAAGAGCTTTCAACAGCAAAATGGCTCAAAAATGTCCTTGATTAACAGGTGCAATGCCATTAATGAACTTGATTCTGTACAAGTTTGAATATTATTTAAAATTTTACAAAAACTCAATAAACATGGTCTTCAAATCTGATAGAAAAAGACAAATGACCGTTGTGCATCAGATGTAATGGTTCATTCTATCAAACAATCAAGTTCCAGAGAAAGAAGTAAAAATGGCAAAGATTCCTAACTTTAAACCCTTTGTAACATTGTGCTGCATATCTGCGTTGATTGTGGCTATCTGGCAATGCTGCAATTATTTCATAGAATCTCTATCAAATAGAAAAGCTGGTGACACCAGAAATAGATTTCTTACAAAGGTTGCTTTAATGTAAATATAATTTTTGTACAAAGTATTTTGCTGTATTTACAAGAATTGAGCATCTTCATCTTGTTGAAAATACACTTTTAGCCAATAAATTTTTATTTCTACAATTTAAATTCTTACAATTATTTTTTAGATGCTTGGTATGATTCTAATATTTTAGAACTATATTTCAATTCCAGTTTGTAGAAAAAAAGGGTTAACTCACGACTATATATCAGTCAAAAAATGAAAAGGCTCCTTTTCAATTAGTATTTTTGGAAAAACAACAATTGATTCATTTCTAAAATGCTATAGATTCAAAAGTATTAGGCATACTATTAGAAGTAATGTATGATAATACCACAAATTTACCAAGTTTTACGCACTCAACAAATGTTCTATATGCTCTGTTCCTTAACCTAAACAATATGATACTTTGTACAGGTAGCTGACATCGCTTATCAAAAGTCATACTAGAAAATCGTGCAAGATTATCATATATAACTAGATTTATATGCAAGGATAGTGTATAAATTGAATAATATGAAAAATGATTTTACTACAGTTAATTTAAAGGGTGTTAAAAATGAATTGCTAGTTCCATTCAAAGCAATGAGTGAAGTATTTAAATTCATAATAAAATAGCAGCATACTAACATTTAGAGTAGTTTTATGTACAATTTTTCACAGTAAATACATCAAAATTAAGATTATTTTTTAGCTACGGATGCTTTCAGGTGATGTCATCTCCAAAAATTCATTATTTGAAAATTACATAGGATTTCAACACATTTTTTAGTGGAAATTAAGGAATTTTTCTGACATCTTCAAGAGTCTAGACATTTAAAAAAAAACTTTCTGATAAAGGAAATGATGGTTGACAGAAACGTACAATTTTGTTTACCCCTTTAGTTACAAAATTGTACAATTCAGTCCCACTAACACAAGCAATACCACAATCAGTAGATAATCCCCTCTTTCTTAAAAATGTTATTTAAAATATGAAAACCACAACTACTGGTGATTGCACAACATTTGCAGTTCCAAATTTTATCAGTGCCTGCACATTATAAACTCTTTCTAAATTATTTTGTAAAGTTTCATATGCTAAAATTAAGAGATGAATCATCTATAGATACAAAGAAAGAATAGAAAGATTGAATGATTTGATCTTATTAAATTGCAATAAAAATTATCAGTTTGTTTACAAATACAAACCCAGCATGAAAAATTATGGGTTCTTAGGAACCTATTTTAAGGTGTACAAGGTCTGATTAAGTTATTACTATAACCCAAATCAAAACATATTGTGTAAGTATTGACATGGATAAAATCATTAAGGTTCTTGGTCAATAATAAAAATAATTCATTTCTAAATTGTTGATTTATAAATGTTTTATTCCTTGAGCATTGCAGAGATATTCAAATTGAATTAATTTGATTTCACTTATAATCTCATGCAATCTCAAATAATATTAACTCTAGATTGCCCGAGATTTCTTGTATACCTATATTGCCCAAAAACAGTCTTTAAAATTGTAAAGCTAACAACCAAAATGATACTTTAAAACACTATTGAGACCATTAAGGAGAGATCAGTTATATTTTAAAACTATTTAGCTATTGAAAATTTTATATATTAAAGAGATATATCCTAAACTTTTGTGATAGCCATTTTTATATTAATGGATAAAGACTTTTAAATGATAGATGTATATATAATTATATATGATTAATAAACATGGAATTACTATAGAAGTGCAGGAAAACTGATACTGTACATGTGTTTGTTAATAAATATGTAATGATATTTTTACCCTAAAATATTAACCAACATAATTATGACTATCTTAAAATATTTTTCAGGGGATACCATCTTTTCTGACAGCCTTACCGAATATCTTTGGATTTCCTACATTTTGACTACTTCGAAAATACCAAACTTCCTGTTACATAAATGCTTTAAGTAATTTATGATGCTTAAATTATATCACCTTGTGATTGGCAAATTGAGACTTCTAATTGGTTAGCCCACACAACTATAAAATTGAGATCACATGCTTTTTGGGCACAGTCCATGAGAGCGATTGCCTTAAAAAACTGTTCCTTTTCCATTAAAATTCTCTTTGTCTCTTAATTTCTCCTGTGATAAAATTACGACTCCAAAATAGGTCTTTCCCTTTGTGACGGGACAAATTACCCACTACATATATATAGTTTCTGAGTTACAATCAAACATATCCATGGCAACTACTTCCTATTTTTAATCACAATGTAAATGTATATAAACTTGTGCAAAATTTAAAAATTTTAGAATTTATAATGCTATAAAATATATAGCTTGTACATATTGAGATTGGCAAAATAAAAGAGATATTTAGCTTCCATTTGATATAAAAATTTAGTTTATAATTTATATAATTTTAAAGTTATTTCATCAGATAATGACCAAATTGGTAGAGTGTTGCTTTTCAGTATCTGAATAGCATGGATGTTTATAGCCATACGAAATAGGCAGACAAAGAAAAACTTAACTGATTATTCTGGCTGACACTCCCACACACATATATATATAATGATAGAAAATAGGGCGAGTTTAATTATTTTAAATTTAAAATTCATTTTCTTGGATAAGGAGATTAAATTTATTCATAATTTAAAAATTGCATGGGCAGATGCATGAGTTATCATTTTTTGCCAGTGGATTTTAACATTTATGTTTTTCTAGAAATGTTTATTTAAAAAAAAAAAAGGCTAAATTATCAGTTTTTGAAAATATGCTTTACAAACGGATGAGAGATTCTTGCTTTCTTTTCTTTTTGTGTATGTGTGCCATAAAGTGTCAATTACACTGCAGGGTTCCATTAAAATTAAAAATGGTGTAATTACAAGCCATATTTTAAATGTTTTGCCCTTTAAAACATTTTTAATGAAAAGTAAAAACTTTGTTTTAAGCACAACATCCCATCTGATTCATCACTGCATTCTAGAATTTAACTTGTTTTCATATTGGATATGGATACATTAAATAACTGAAATATTACATGTATTTATATATTGATTGATGATACTCTTTATCTGATACAAAATAACATTTTTTTAAAGCTTTTTACTATTTAAATGATATATTTAGAAAAAAAAAAAAAGATACTTTTACTCACTGTTAAGCTAGCTAGCTTCATTCATGATGAGACATCAATGTTTTTTTCAACAGATGATTTATGAATATCAAAATTTCACTCCTTTTTCTTTTTATAAAGTTATCCAATTGTGAGAAACATTTCACCATAATCATAACAATTCTACACAACTTTTTTAGTTGATATTAAATAATATGCCTTTTAAATGAGTAATTACCTTGCTATTCCTGTCATACAAATTTTAATATTAGATAAATTTGTCGGTTAAATTTTTTAAATCTCTTATAAAGTTTACAAAAAAAAAATCTGTAAAGAACATATAACATTCATTAAGGACAAGTACATTAAAATTCTAAGCAATCACAAAATAATTCTAATAAGCTTTGAAATGCTGTGGCAAGCAAGTCAATGACAAAAAGTAATAAATAACATTGGCAAGATGTGGTAAAATTTATAATTGAGTTATTTTCTTAAAAATATACAATCAAAAGAAAAAAACTAAAAATAAAACAGGTTTTCAAAATATACGTAACAAATTGCTTCCACATACAACATAGTAAAAAGATCACATTCTGCATCAGAGAGGTGCACTTTAAAAAAAAAAAATCCATAGTTGAGTATAAAATGATATCATCAATATCTAAGTTTAAAAGCATATATATAAAACCAGTGAATATCTCATTGAATTATTCATTTGTAGTTGGAACTTACAATTTTAAAGGTGTAGATATTGTATTTAGATATTAAACCTTTGTTTTATTTCTTCTATTCAGATATTATAACTTTGTCAAATCTTCATTAACCCTCTGGCTGCTTATCCCGCAATTTCCATGGGCATTTGCTTTTCTTCCTTTCTTAAGAAGCTTATCCAGTTTTTTCACCGTTTAACCAGTGAAATAAATTATATACATTATTAGACGTGTAATTATGTAATAAATAGAATTATATGAGTAGAACTATAGTTATATTAGATAATATAATTATATTTATATTATGAAATAAATAGAAATTAACTGTAATTCAATTGGAATTTATTAAATTTTTTTTCTTATGATAACACCTGAAACTGGTCTTCTTGAAACACTAAATTCTCACGATAAAAATCTATATAAAAAATCTTTTCTAGAAAGAAAACGTACATAGACCATTCTTTCAACATATGTAGATTTAAAAAGTATTAAAAAAATGTACACCTTTTGAACTGATTTTGATCTACAAACTGAGCAGTCAGAGGGTTAAACACAGGTTAAGACATTCCTATATGAAGAACATATAAACCTTTAAGTGCCATCACAGTGGGAGAAAATATTAAGTATAATTAAAGAAGAAGGATTTAATTAATTCTATATTTTGTGGGAATGTAATCAGCTTTCACCTGACAGACATTGGCCACAATAATATGCTGTTAATAAGAAATGTGAAGTGGTACTTAAACGGTTCATATGTATATTACAATAGATTTCTGAACACTGCATGCTTTAGCTTTGAGAAGTAGCCAAAATTTTATCACAATGCTTTAAACTAAGTATAAGTAAAGAAGAAGGATTTAATTAATTCTATATTTTGTGGGAATGTAATCAGTTTTCGCCTGACAGACATTAGCCACAATAATATGCTATTAATAAGAAATGTGAAGTGGTACTTAAACAGTTCATATGTATTTTATAATAGATTTCTTAACACTGCAAGTTTTAGCTTTGAGAAGTAGCCAAAATTTTATCACAATGCTTTAAACTAAGTATAATTAAAGAAGAAGGATTTAATTAATTCTATATTTTGTGGGAATGTAATCAGTTTTCGCCTGACAGACATTAGCCACAATAATATGCTGTTAATAAAAAATGTGAAGTGGTACTTAAATGGTTCATATGTATTAGAATAGATTTCTTAACACTGCATGTTTTAGCTTTGAGAAGTAGCCAAAATTTTATCACAATGCTTTAAACTAAGTATAATTAAAGAAGAAGGATTTAATTAATTCTATATTTTGTGGGAATGTAATCAGTTTTCGCCTGACAGACATTAGCCACAATAATATGCTGTTAATAAAAAATGTGAAGTGGTACTTAAACGGTTCATATGTATATTACAATAGATTTCTTAACACTGCCTGTTTTAGCTTTGGGAAGTAGCCAAAATTTTATCACAATGCTTTAAACTTAAAATAGGTAATTATAAAATGTAACTACTAAATAATTCTCAGGTTAAAATTAGTTTTGAGAAACAATAGAAATGCTACAGCAGCATAGATGGTTTAATCCTACTATTCAATAGTACACATTAAATTCGCATGATGCCTTTAAATAGAGGATATGTATAATTATAAATTAATAATAAAAACTGAATTTACATATGCATGTATACAAACTTGTATATATTACATACCATGAATGATCATTCTATTTAAAATAATGAAATCTTATGAAAGAGATAAAAAAAAATATTTTTAAATTTTAATTCTGACACTTACTATAAACTGTAACTTTCTTTTTATGACTCTTATTACAAAAGTTCTAAAGTGCCAATTTATAAACGCTTAACACTCCATGTTTTTAGCTTTAAGGAGTAGCCACAATTTTATCATAATGCTTTAAACTCACTTTTAGAAATTAGAAATTTTAAAAATAAATCAATTTTTAATAACTTGATTATTTAAAAGTTTTAAATATAAGAAAGGGTATGTTTTCAGGAAATGGATCTATATTTTAAACTTTCCCATGCAGTTAACCCTCTCATAATACAAGTAAAAAAGCTTTGAATACGGTTTTCCTGCACAATCACCTCTAACAGTCTCAAAATTTCATTTAAGAGTTTATTACTTCACTTTTACAACATTTCCCTTTACAAAAAAATCCAAATAGGGTGACATATTTATGGCTTTCTATAACTGTGAATAAATGTATCCATCAAAATGGAGAGCTCTTGAAATACAGCTTGATACAATTTAAGACAAAAAGTCTAATTTTTATGTATGGATTTTGCTTAGCATAGTAAGAATTATCATACATTGTACTAATTTTGGGTTTCCATACACCATTCACATAAAATACTGTATAAAAAATTTTTGATACCAGAATACGTAATATAATATATGTTAATAACATACTATACATTGACTAAATAATCAAAAATTTAAGTTTAAAATGCAATATAAAAAAAGTCTATTTTTGAAGAAAATTAACCTATATGCAATTAAAAAATATCTGCTGCATTTTCCTATACATTATGATTCCCTTTTGAAATAATTCTGAATTTCCATACCACATGGTCTCCAATTTTGCATTATAAGAGAGCCAACTACATTTTAATTTGTACAAAAATAAAAGAAATTAGAGTAATTCTTTAAACATTTAAAAAAAATTACTTCTGCAAAATAAGATCAAACGCAGTGAAATCTTAAACAAGCTAAGTACACTTTGAGTTTAAATTTCATAGAAAATGAGCATTGCGTATAATCTCTTCAGTGCATCTCTTTCATTCTGTATAACACACAATTACGTATGCACATTCATTCTAAACATATCACAGTCCAATTCAATAAATAAATGACTGTTGTTGCTAAATCAACTCAAATCACAAACTACATTCTAATTAATTTCATAAATTTTAAAAATACAAATTTAATTAATTTAGCAAGATAAATTATATAATGGTATGATTCTATTATTTTAAATCAGTGCTACATAAATTTAGAGGAAGCAGTCACTTACAACCTCAAAATAAGTAATTATATAAAATTTAACTACTAACTAATTCAAAGTTATAATTTTGTGTTTTGACACTCAATATAAATGCTAAGGCAGCAAAGATGGCTTAATCCTACCATTCGTTAATACACATTAAATTTGAATTACATCATTTAAATGAAGGATATGTATGATTATAAATTAATAATATAACTGCATATAGATATACATGTATTTAAACTTGTATAAATTACATACCATGAATGATCATTCGAATTGAAATAATAAAATCTTATGAAAGAGATCAATATTTTTTTAATTCAATTTCTGACACTTATTTTAAGTAGTAACTTTCTTTTTATGATTCTTATTCCAAAAGTACTGCAGTGCCAATTTATAAACCAATGATTAGATAATAAATTTGCAAAGCTATTCAAAAGGAACAAACCAATTTCAAAGCCTTATTTCTCAGTTCTTAAATCCCTTCACAGAACGAGTCACTAGTAAATATGTGGTACATAATTTGAATTTTCACAATTGAAACTCTCTGGGGAATGGATTTTTCTTAATTTTGACCTCCAAGATCCTAGATCTCAATGGGTCAAACTTCCATTGGCCTGAGATAGTTAAAATGTTTTGCTGCAACTGAACTTTGTAAATCTATAAGAACCTAGAAACCCAGACCTTACTCCATCAAATGTTTTTCTTTCTAGCAAGGCAATTACAAAAACAATGATATTGACTTGTTTGAATGTTCTGAAACATTTAATTACAACCACATATTTAAAAGAACTACTCATGATGTCTTGCTAGATCAAACATATATAAGACGACCAGTTTATAAAACTTGAGTATGTATCAGTAGAATATGTGAAACTTCATTAGAATTTACACAAGATTGGTTTATTCTTTTTCAATAAACCTGCAAAATTTAGTAAAACTTTAAAAACAAAATTAAAAAATTAATTAAAAATTATATATATATATATATATATATATCTTTTTATACAAATTATCCTATATATGAATAAATAAAATATGTGCATGTTTTACAAGGGTGAATAAGCAGTAGATCACAGTAACAATTACCTCTGACTATTACGCACACAATTTATATCAAAAAGTTTTTTTACAGAATGAAAAATACAATGCATTAAATAAAGGGTATAATCAAGCAAAAACAAAATAGGTATGATTTTAAAATGCCTTATTTTGCCATTAATTAATAATTAGCAATGCAAAATGTGTCAGATAGCTTTCTTTGACAAAGAAAAAAAAATCGATACTACTTCTATCAAAATGGCAGTTCCTATTTCTTTTTAGGGTCATAATAAAAAAAGAAACATTGCTAATAACAAAAAAAAATATATACAAATTATCTCATTTCATACCTCAGAGATAATTTTTAAAACTGTCTTCGAATAGAAATGTACAAAATGCTTTAAAGTACAAATTTCCATATATGCTTAAATACCATCCAAACAATTATTTTCAGAAATTAAAATTTTTATAATTTTGGGGAATTATATAAGATACTTTAGCCTATAAAAAGCCTCAAAACTGAGCCTTCTTACCTGAGTTAATAAAAATAAATTTAACATGTACATTAATTTTATGTTTGTTTAATTTTCTGAGTATGTCTTTAAATCATGTATACTTTTAATATAACTTTTCTTTAGAGTGCAGAACCACCTTATATACGTTTATATATTTCACTTTGTATGAGCATTTTAAAAATAATTTCCTACAAAAATATTGTTAAACAGAACTGTTACTTGTACAAAATTGGAGGAGGGCAAATGGACACAACACTTACTCACAACCTTGATTTGAATCTACCCAATAAGGCAGAATGAATTTTTTTAAAAAACAGACACTTTAATGTCCATTTTGCATTTCATCTACTAATGAAGATGCAGCCAGTTCTAAATTCCAATTCATTGACCGAAGAGCCTTCTCACACTGATATTCAGGGGCAATCCCTAGCCTGCACAACTGCATTAGCTGCAAATCCTTAACTGTTGCCTCCATGTCTCCATGGTGTTTCTGGTATGCTGTCTGGCACTCATCTATTGTCACACCAGATACTTGGTTCTGTATAAGGAGAAGATTCTTCCGGAAGCCATCTGAATTCAGAGTCATGGAGGAAGGGAAGAAATCAAACCCAGTGTTACTGGGAGACAAGTTGCTTTTGGGAGTGACTGGGTTGTTAATTAAGAAGGGCCTCACTTCTGCCATGTTAGGAGGAAGCAAGGGCACTGGAGGAGGACTGTTCACTTTGGGTGCTGCTGAGGAGACATCACTCGGAAAGGAAGACTGTTCCGAAGTTCGACTTTTGCGCTTGATGTGAGGCTGAGGAGGCTGTAAGAGAGGGATTTTGACATTTGGCTTTTTGGTGTCTTCTTTAGAAAAATTTGAATGCATTTCCCGCTGGCCCAGATTTTTTTTCAGTTCTTCCAGCATTTGATTTCTATCACTAAAGGTAGCAGTTTGAGATTTAGTGGGAAAGTTTGTCGGTGATTTGAAAGCAAGTTCATCAAAGTTCTCAAGCAGATCTTTAAAAGCGTCACCATTTTTAGTTGCTTGACTCTTCCTAGAATACATCTGGTGGCTGGATGAGCTAGTATGGAGAGCCGGGCAACTTCCCATTCGAGTTAAATTTGAATTGCTTGGTATCAAAGGAGAAAGTAGGTAGTTACTACTCGTTTCAGCTACTGGAGAATAATAGTTTGTGGTTGAATGGTTGTCTGGAGGTACTGAGTAATATCTATCAACTGACTGACCAACTGATTCAGAGGGTGGCACATTATAATAACGGTCTTGCACACTGCTACTAGAGTACGTAGAAAATGTATCATAATCAGGTGACCTTTGACGATCTACATGGCAAATCTGCTTGAAATCGGTGAATGATAAATCTACCAAAGATGGTGAATATTGAACAGGTGATGATGTTTGAAGTGGATGAGGAGATGGAAAAACAGGAAGTGATGAACTGACAGATATGGAGTTATTTAAGTCAATTAATATGCCTTCAGATACTTCTTTCTTTGATTTTGACTTAGATTTATGAGTTGCAGAGAGTCTTGCCTCACCATTTTGCTCATTTTCAAACTTGTTGTAACCAAACTGCTTTGAAATACTTCTTTTGGAACTGTTCTGATCACCTGGTCCTACAAATAAATAAAATGTACTGTAACCAAATACAGAAAAAAAATTAAGAAATTTGTTGCTTTTTGCCAATTTCCTATAAAGATACCTGGAAATGTTTCTGCTACATTCCATTTGTTAAAAATTATAATGAATCGTTAAACTTCTGACTATAATACACTCTGTCAGTAAGGAAAAATAAGTTTTTTAAACATTTCTAGCAAACTTATTTTAAAAACCACATCATTAATATACCCTCCAACCAGTGATGTGCGGTCCAACTGTGCAGGGTGTGCACTGCACAAACTCGCAAAATTATGAGAGACAATTTTTCTGCACTTATGTCTACCTATCTTTATATGGTATATAATAAATATTATTTATAATATGTTCAAATATTATGTTGATTTGCTTGCTTGTATTCTCGTAGTGCGTGCGGTACTAGGTGCTGCACCACGTAGCGCGTTCAAAAGCAAACGAACATAAGAAATTTTTTTTGTACGAATTGCGCACTAATAGAAAATCACTTTTTATGTGTATGGGCTATTGGAGAAGCATATGATAGCACTGACGCAAGTGCATCTATTTTTCCTGCACTTAGCATTCAGAATCATCCGAAGGCACGGTTTATTAAGCGTTGTATAAGAGAGGGGACTTAGCACTGAAGCTCTTTTTGTTCTTTAACTGATTAACTGGCCATACGATTTTGCAGACGGTTAATGTTTAAATTTATATATTGTAAAATTTTGTTTTCATGGTAATATAAAAGAAGTATTTCATCAATATAAAGTGAAATGTTTTAGTGTGGTAAAATGTATTATATTTATAGAAATAATTCACTGAAAAACAATATTATTTTGTTACACAAAAAAGAAACAAATTCTAATAGAATAGTCCAAATTTTACCATTCATTGTGTTTTACAGACAGTTTATAAGTTATTTCTGTAACACCATATCCCTGGTTTTCTTTTTAAAAATTGTGAAGATGTTTTTCGCAGAATATATGATTTCCAAATGTTAAAAACAATTAATAAATATAATTTAATCCACTGACCGAATGAGAAACAGTTTGTCCTATTGCGCCACTGTGCAGTGAAATCCTCTGCACGTGGAATAGACTTTTGGTTTGTCGGCACCAATAAGCATCTTGATGAGGCATCACAGCGGCGGGCCCCGTGTAGTGAAATACGTTTGCTGAAAATATAAGTTTCTCATGGAAATATAAGCTTTTCGTTATTTTATTAGTAATACGGATAGACATATGGATTTTTGTGTACAAATGTATAATAAACAAAGAAGTGTTTAATGTACATGTTTATGGTTTTATTATTATTGTTGTTGTTGCTCTCTGCACACTTTGCTTGAACACCTACCGCACACCACTGCCTCCAACTGTTGCAAATTATCAATAGTCATTATGAAAAATATGAGGAAATTCCCAAACTACCCAGTAAAAGTGCTCAAAAACATGAATTTCGTGATTTTTCTGACAATTTTTCTAAATAAGAATAAAAACATGATCAAAATATTTAAGTTGTTCTCTTATAATCTGCATACATGCTATATTATACAACCTAATCTTGAATATAATGAGTAATTAAAAAATACATTTAAGCTAATTATTTTTATAATTGTTTGTTAGAACTGTGGGAATAGATATATTTGCTTACTATTGTTTGCTTTTAGGTGTTTTGTTTTGCAATGCATATTCTATTCAATTCACTATTACTCTGTAGTCAAATTATTGTTTTCCATTTCCTAAGATACCTTCTACTTCTTCATTTATATCGTATGGTAGTTTCTAAAATTTTAGGTAACAAAAAAGTTGTATAGATTATAGTGGTGGATAGCAATTACGAAAATGTTTTTTGTAATACCTGTTTCTTTTATTTATATAATGTAATACTATTTTCTTTATCGTTATAAATAAAAATTATTAATGATATATTGTTGCTAATATACAGATTGGGAACAATATAAAGGTTGTACATCATGTGACAGTGTTTTAAGTGCTATGGATTGGTTGGTGACCTATATTGGGGGATATGCATCGGTAAAAATTTCAAACTATAAGGGAAAGTATAGCATTTATTTGTAATAAAAAGATAAAATATGTTACTACAAAATAAGAAAAAAATGACTAAAGTTATAGCGTACAGCTGAAACTGGAATGACTGTATATGCTTATAGTGTGTCTACTTGAAAGACAGATGGCACTAATACAGCAACTTCTTTTTTTAATTCTGTAAGTATTTAATCAAGAAAATTTGCTTCTAAGCATGTAAACCATTCATTAGTTTTAAGTCAATATTAGTTTCTATTAGAGAAGCACATTACTGTTATGACATCCATTTGGAAGAGAGACAACATCCTGATATTAGTTTAAATTATGGACAAATATTTGGAGTGAACTTTTACCTGAAATTTTCTCAATGTTCCTGTTACCCAGTCTATATTGGAATGATGCTCGTTTATGCACTTTAAAAGAAAAAATATATCAGAATGAAGGCGAGATATATCACACTTACAACTGCCACCACAGATAACAATTTAACTCATATCATTTGCGGTACTCACAAAAGATTCAGTTCACCAATAAAAATATGGACATTCCATTCAATGGCAGAATTCAAGTGTTGGATACATTCAGTTCTCCACCCATACAAAGTGACCAAAATGTTTAATGATGAAAATCACATTTATATATTTAACATATATTAGAGATACCATGACTTACAAAGATAATTAGTTCTAGATTTACAATAACAGCCAGATATCTTTATTTATGAATGAATTTCCAGTAAGATTCTAGAGATAATTATTTAAACACTGTGCAAATTATAGAGTTATATTTTATGAAGGAGAATGAAAATTCGAGGACTTTTCAATCTATTCGTATGAACACAAGTTTACACTTCAAAGATTATTTATGTTTACAATGTTTTTTTCAAAAGCCTAAGTCAAATATGCATGCATATATATATAGATAGATAGATAGATAGATAGATAGATAGATAGATAGATTTATATGCATATGTATACCCATCTTAACACCCTCCCACACACACATATATATATATGCTTGAATTTATATATTAGGGCTGGATTGCTTATCAAGGGAAAAAATGACAATCATTGACTAACGCAATAACAATGTTTAAAAATTCTGATCTGCCAATATATCCCTTATCAGTGATACCTTTTCCTCTGCCCATGGTACACACTGTATAGTCCTGTATGGCAAAGGTGCTTTTATTACAGGATTAATTTAAATTAAGCTGGCCCATGAATGGAAATTTGAAAATAAATAAATGAATTGAATATGAACAATTAATGCAAGGTTGCACTCCCATTATAGTCACGAAATCAAAAGAACTTAAATTGGAAAATACTAAGGCCTGAGTATTCTAGTACATTGATTCTAGATTTCAATTCTGATTTTCTCTATGTGATGCAAGTTAGGTAGTCAGTTAAGAAATGGACAGCTTACTGTAAGCATTCCATCACTTGTGATTTGCCTGCTAGTTTTTGTTTTTGTTCTCTGTTAGAAAAAAATAATTATTTAAAATTGTTTAGTGGCTTTTATTTGTTAGAGAACTAAATGAATCTGAAACAAATATTATCTGGTTGGCCAAATAAAATCGAGAAAAAGATTGGGAGAACAACAAAAATATCAAGTATAAAAATAACAACTTAAGAGTTTTCTGCAACATTTATAAAGATAATTCTGTTTTATCTATAGAAGAGAAGATATAGGTGAATCAAATGGGCTTCTCAAACTGAGGATATAATAACCAAAGGTATGAAAATGAAATTTGAGAGACTAATTTCATCTTAACATTGAATCAAATTTTCAAACAAATACAACCAAAGTTAATGAAATTTTAAGTGAGCAAGACTCTCAAAATAAATATGCAGAAATCACTAGATGTTTTAATTAGGACAACTTGGTGAATTAACCAATAAGTTTACAGAATTTTAAATTTTAAAAAAAGTTTTAAAATAACAAATACTAACTGACATTATTCAGTTTTCAAAGCACAATGGGGGTCAATCCTTTAGCAAAATACATCAAAGTAAAACAACAGATGGTGATTCATTTGTACGACTTGTGTAGTCAAGCAGTGTTCTATTTTTGAATAAACAATTTGATACAGATGTATTTTCTTTGAGTTTGGTTTGGAGTGCTACGGTCTACTTTTTGCAACACGAGGACTAATGAGACCGGGACCTACAGTTTAAAGCCAATTCCGATCGGCTTCCATATCATAGTGGAATTCAAACCCATGAACTCTGGTACCGAAGGTCAGCACACTAACTATTAGGCCATTGTTTGCCGTAGTTTCTTTGAAAAAGGTGCCTTAAAAGATTAAGGATTATGCTGATTTTAAAGCATCCTGATTAATCACTGAAAATTTTGATTGTTATGGGAAGTAGGTTGAATTAAACATTTTGAAATAAAAATTAATAAAAAATATCAGAAATCAAACATGAGTCAAGAGAAGTAACTAGTTTGGTAATGATATCAATAGAAAATGATATCATGCAGGCAATAATAAAAATGTAAAGCGCAGCCTGCTCTTTTTTGTAATTAGCTTTTTTCTTAATAATTATTAAAGACCTTTTTTATCCCTCACCACCTGTAAAATTTTATATGATAATAAATCAGTTCATTTTTTCTTTTTTAAGATACCACATAGTTCCTTTGCACACACAATAAAAATACCATGCACCAGGCCTGTATGTATATAGGCATACATATATATATATATATATATATATATATACATATATATATATATATATATATGTGTGTATATGTGTGTGTGTGTGTGTGTGTGTGTGTGTCAGGATTTAAATTGTAGGTTAATTTTAATTTTAATTTTGTAGGTTAATTTTAAAAGATTTCAATTAGGGATTCTTTACTGAGAGTGACGCGGCGTAGGGAGTTAGCCACATAAATACGGCTCACACACAATAATCTAGAGCAGAGAGCAGTGTGCACATTCCACAGACAGAGCTGTTGCTACCCGAAGCAGCTAAGCCTGCCTTTGTTAGAAGTTGGGCCCAATGTGAGACGCCATTGAAGATGATTGTCGAGTAGTGTGGTTTGAGTTTTCAATAAAGCTGTGAAAATGATGTCAGGACTCTAGTGTCGTTTAGTGGAACGTGTCATATATATATATATATATATATATATATATATATATATATATATATATATATATATATATATATATGCACACACATTAAAACTCGCTAAATGGCTTAGCTTCAGACAGATAGTAAATTCCTTAAAGCACATTCTGAGAACACTCCAGTCAGGACTTCTCTAAATTCTATTTTTGCATTTCTTCAACAAAAAAGCTTACTGAAAAACCAAGGGGAGAATTTCTGGGGTACGTAAAAAGTCAGTCTACAAAATGGTTATGCTGACATGTATGTTTGTTTCAGTGCAATAGTATAAACATTCACTTACTTGTGTTCCTATCCCTGAGTCTTGGTGTTGGTAATGGATCTTCTTTCAAACCTAAAAGATCAGGGGGTTCCATTGGATTTTGTAAATATACTCTGAAATAAAAAATAAAACTATTAACTGGAGGAAATTTTTACATGATTTTGTTTCAAAACATCAATTTCATTACTTTTGGATTATCATCTACTATAATTTTTGTGTGCAAAAAATTTAGCTGTACACAATATATACGACTATAAAAAAGTGCATAATAATACATTACATTAGCAGACACTAAAGAAGGAAAAAAGGGAGGGGAAAAAAAGGAAGTTAAATAACTATTAAAAATTAATGTTTATATTTACTTAATGCTAATACAAGTACCTAAATATGAAATATTCAGGAATCTAAATAACTTTTATCAATATAAACAAGTACCCAAGTTTCCTAGTAAAAAAAATATTTAAAACATATTCAAATCAGATGTTACTTCAATGTGCCTGAATTAAAAAAACACCAATAAAGTTGAACTTTATTATATTAAACTTTGAGGAACAATATTGTTTGTTGTAACTGAAGCTTTAAGAAAAATACTACACCTCACAAAATTATAACTTGCATTAGATTTACATATATACAATTTATAAAAATATTATCTTTAATGATTTTAATTGACTAAAACCAAACAATTGAACAATTGCTTATTAGAAAAACCAAAAATGAAGACAAATGAAAAAATTTTGTCATTAATTGTTGCTTACTATTTTAATGCAGAATTAATCTGTAATCGTATAATGACGTGATGCCATATCAAGAGAGTTTAAGGAACTTCTTTGTCCAAAACAAAATAAGACATTTTCTTTCCTCGATTGTGTGGACAAGATGTTATTATTTTCATGCACTTTGTTTTTAAATCTAGATACATTTATTTAATTCTATTTTTATAACTGCAGAAATATTTAATAAAAAATGAAGAAAACAACTTAGTGAATGACTGAAAGAAAGAATCGTTCTATCTTATTCCTAAGATTCAATACATATGTATAAAATGGAGATTCACTATAAATGGATAAATTAAGCATTGTAAACAATAAAAAAATCATGAGATCAAAATTTTCATTTGTTATAAGCTGTTCGCTAGAATTGGGATTTCAACAGAACACAATAATTTAAAAGCCATTTAAAAAAGCAAAGCTTTAAAATGCACTTCTAAAAATAGCCTGAAACTTTATGAAAATAAAATTTGTTATTAATTAGTTTGTAAGAGTAAGGTTCTATTAATTTTTCTTACATTTAATTATAATTAATGTTTTAAAAATCATGATTTAAATAACATACATACAGTATAAGACTTTTTTTTTTTAAATGGATAATTTCAAAATTTTTTGGAGAAAAGTAGCAGACACAGAAATTAAATATTTTGGGAAAAAAAAAAGGCGGGAAAAATGAAGAGGGAAAAAAGGAAGGAAAAGAACAATTTAAACACATTTATTTGATTTACATAATGCAAAAACAAGTACTGTAATATGAAATATCAGAAACTAAATAATTTTTACTAATATAAACAATTACTTGAGTCTCTTAATCAAAAAATGTTCAAAACAGATTCAAATTAGAAGTTTCTCCATATCCAAATTTTAAAAAGTCTAATAATTTAAATGCACATTTCAGATATCAAATTTTTAGAAGGCATTTCTATGAACAAATTTTTAATTTTATGACTGTGGAATATATTAAATAACAGTAAAATCTATACCTTAATAATTTGTAAAGTTACAATAATTTTTGTTAGATTTAATTTTAATCCATGTCTAAAAACTAAGGATTTAAATAACATATAAATATGTAAGGCTATTATTTTTAATTGGACAATTTTTTAAAAAAATTTTAAATTGTAAAATTTCAGGGTATTGATCAAATAGGATGTGCTTTCTTTCAGTATCTGAGCTAGTGAGTTCAAATTCTCCTTTAGACTAAGATTTATAACCATTTAGTTTGGTCTCAGAGCACTAGGGTTTACTTTTATGTTATGCGACGACTAAAGACATAGAAATTTACTACTTAAAGTCAATTGATTCTGAACATCTACAAACACAACGATGGAATTTAAACCTGCGGCAGTGTCCTACAGATTCAGCTGATTTTTATAGGGATTGCTGTTAAAAGTTATGATTTTTCATTAGCAAATTTTTCATCAACTTCAATGCACATGCAAAAAAAATCAATAACGGTTATCCAACTTCTGTGCATATCCGAAATTCCGTAATTTCTGTGTCATTTTCTCACAGACACTGACCATAGCAGAAAAATTTTGTCAGTAAGATGAAGTACCATTTGAAAAAACTATAGGAGGGATTGAAATCTCAATACTATTACCATGATATTACAGGAATATCAATATATTATGGTATATCGCCCAGCCCTAACGCTAATCCAGTTAATATACCCCAAACCCTTTTCTACATACATGTGCATTCGGGAGTTATGTATAAAGAAAGACATAGGCAGTCAATTTTCAAGCACACACGACTGGAGTAACGCTTCTTTACCAACCCCCCTCTTGGGTTCAGAAGTGGGTTAAACAAACATATTTCACTACATTAGACAAAGTTTGGTTTCCCTTTAGTTTTGACACTTAACTGATCATTATTCACTGATAACTTTTAAACACCTGTACAGCCAATAAATAGCCTAAGACTTTTTGCTGTGGGAGGGTGGTGAATATCCCAACAAAAGAAAATATTAGAAAACAAATGCTATCAATACATGAGAAAGATGATGTGTGTGATCTGTTTCGTCGTTAAATAACTCTGTAAATGTTGAGAAAGAAAAAAGGAGAAAATGGCCAAAAAAAAAAGGAATAAAAGGAGTGAATGGCTTGTAAAAAAGAAGGAATGCTTGAAATAAGGAAAAAAGGAGATATTTGTAGAAAAAAAGGAGTACTGAGGTGTCTGCTTTAAGGGATAATAGTCAAAAGGTATGAGTATAAATAATGCATTTCCAATAACCAGTTTTTATAATAAAGGGCAATCAAATAAGCAGAAAACAGAAAATATCCTTCTATAACATTCAAAGAAATTTAAAGAATTTTTTTAACTTCATACTCATCAATGTGCCCTGGATTTCCCCAAGATCGACCTGAGATATCTCCATGACCTGTATGTATAAAGCTATTCCGCAATGGCTTGCTTATATCTTCCACTGTAATTGGTTTCTGCCGATCTGCTATGAGACGTGGAAACAATCCAATGTGAAAAGTCCTCTGATTTTGACCTTTCCACCAATAAAATTCTTGTCTGTAATGAAATAAAGTTACAACAACAAAAGAGACTTGCAGTTCATTTAGATTTTATCTTCATGTAACAAATACAAAAATCAAAATATAATGTAGTTGACTCATATGTTGGTGAATGCTTTATACTACTCAGGGCAGTGGTAGTAAATGTATGACCCATGAATCAGTCACTTGACCCTCAAAGGATTATTAAATAGCTCTAAGTGGTTTTTTTATATAATTTTTTATATATAAAAAAGAAAACAAACAATCACAAATGTTATGCTTAATACATTTTATAAAATCTACCACCAGAAATATACTTTTCAGAAGATTTTGAAAATCATATCAAAAACAGGAGTCAAACTGTCACATTTTTTGCTGGCAAATTTTGGGAATCTCAAAATCAAAATTATTGGAACCTATTTTATGACAACAGCCCCCCCCCTCTCCCTTCCTTTTCTCAGTGCTTTTGCTAAATTATTGACCCATGGGCTGTTATTAAAAAAATTAGACCTGCCAACCACAAAAATTCCAAAATCCTGCTATAACTTATTATGTTTATCGATTGATGTAACATCCCTATACCATATTGATTAAAAAAAATGGTATAAAAGAAAGCCAAATTATATAATACCCAATTTTTATGCATAGTTAATTTTGTACCATATCTGTGAAATCAGTATACAAAACCACTGAAAAAAAAATCAATGGTAATTATTAAACAATGAAAATGACATTAAACAAAGAAAAGTTATTTAATAATGATATTGCATATTTAAAATATTTACAATTGTTTCTTTCATACAACATTTACTGTTGCAGAATTTTCTTTCTTTGAAAAATTAAAATCCAGTGTTTGTTCAAAACATGATTCCTATTTTTAATCATTTCATTTGTTACTAAAAAAAGGGAAATGTGTGGTTATTTTTGTGATGCAGATAAAAATTTGTACATTTTTTTTGTCATTCTATAAATGCAATGCTACACTAAAGTGTAGAGACCTTTAAAACAAAGTTGTATATGAAAAGACTAATACTTTTCATTATTTTTAACATAAAGGAACATGCCTAAAATAAAAAATAATAATTAATTTACAATGTTATCTAACTTGATCAAACCTTTTACGTTGTAATGGTTATTTTCTGAGATAGTATACATTTTTGCCTCCTAAACCATTTTAAAATATTTAACTCAGTCCTTTGATATATTGTTAAAGAAAACTAAATATTACACAACTTTTAGTTGGCAGTGGTGACAAAGTTTAGCTAAGAGAAGAAATAAATGACTGAGCAAACATGTTAAATACAGGCTTCATAGTACCTATCCACTTGGCTAATACACATTTTTCTACTATACAGATATTGATATGAGATTATTCAATTTTTAACTCAAGTTTACTGCATATACATCGGATCAATCACAAAATACTAAGACTACATTTGCATGCAGTGTTAGCATTTAAACTAAGCTTGTGTCTAATTTAAAATCCAATCTATCCATGTTTTCTAAGATTTATTATAAATTTAAAATAAACTTCTTTGCAGCCATTTTGTTACTTTCTGTTCTCCTTTCAGTTTGCAGGGTTTATGAAATTTTTACATGTTAAAAAAAAAATATGCTGACTATGTAATTTCTCAAAAATATCATAATTTATCCTCTATTTCAACAAGTTGAATATTTTTTCTGGTGTAGAATTTATTTAACAGAATTCATAGTTTTAAGAAATTTTTATTTCTAGTTAATCTTGCATAAAAAAAAACACTAAAGTACAGTTTAATCTAATATGTTGTTATACGTTTGCTGTGCTGCATTTGAGTTCAGTTGCACAAATAATTTTTGTTATAAT
>CM063499.1:65008301-65220801 GCA_032207245.1 Pardosa pseudoannulata
TTGAGTTCACCAAGTTTTTCCCTCCCAGTAGCTGTCCAACCAACGATTTAATAATGTACTTACCCCAGGTCATCTGCCAACCTACGAGAGCTGCACATGCAAAATAATACAGATTCTATTCGATCGTGTCGAGTGATTGTAGCGCTTGCGCTAAAAACGAAACACGGTTCAGTACATTGTTGGACCCAGTGATACACCATGAAAAAAGTGATTAAAAGTGACTATTTTCTTAAAAAAGTGACTAAAAGTGATCAATTGTAAAAAAAAAAAAGTAACTAAAGGTGAGAAAAGTGACGGAATTGCAAGCCTGTTGACGAGATTCAGGACAAGTTACTCTCTAGTTAGAAATTATCTCATAAAGCAATAATGTTGCCTTTGTACCCTCAATAGAAATTAACAAATTACTTTTTTCAACTTGCAAAAATTTCATATTTTAAGGAGTGTTTGAAAGACTTGACAAACAATCCAGAAACTTTTTGGACTAGTTACAATTTAAAATAAAGCAGCAAATCTAAATATTTCATACCAGTACTCATTTCATTAGTAATTTTTACTGAATGCCATCAAAACTTTGCAGCTTTAGGTGTTTAAAAATTTGTAAACTTATAGATACTTTAAATTTTAGAAATACCTAAAAAAAACTTGGAATATCAGATTTAGAATAGCCAACAAATATGGAATTCTTAGGAAAATCTGGCACTCAAAAAGACCTTATGTTCTTAGCGAACAGGCATACACATGGCTAAATGGCTTAAAAGGTGAAAAAAGTCAATTAAAATATGTCAAAAATTCCCTTTCTTTATAAAGACAGAGATTTTAAAACTATGTTAGTAATATTAGAATCTTTGTGCAAAAAAATAACCTATGATAATTTTAAAATCATACATTTATTACTTAAACATTTAAAAAAAAAAGTCATGAATTTGGATAAAAGATAAGTGTTTTCTTATTTTTTAGTAAATTTAGAACAATATATTGTTAACAAAAATGCTTTATGCTCTAAACAAATTGTGATTTCTAAAGAAAAGATACAACTGTTGTATATTTCAAAAGCAGTGAAATTCTATCATGGTTGATGCTATAACCAATTATATTTTTCTTGTTAAGAAAAGCAATATTATAAGTAAAAAGTTACATTTCTCATTTTTTATTAAAGCATCTGATTGTTGTCAATAACAATTTCCTTTTTTCAAAACTTATTTAAAGTGTCCAATTTTTCGATTCTAACATTCAAATATTGGGCCAATCTTTAAAAAAGGAGAACTTTAAGGGACATTTTCAATTAAATAAAAGTGATAAATTTTCAAAAAAAGTTACATAAAAGTGAGAAAATTGACCTATGAAGACTACATATTCAAAAATACATCAATTTTTCCATATTATAAAAGTATGCATGAATAATATTTAAAAAAATAAATCTCTACCATCATTAAAGGCGAAAGGACTACACCGTAAAGATGAATAAGATTAGGATGATTTAAGCTGTGCATAGCATTAACTTCTTTGATGAAGTCTTCGAAGGCACCAGGAAGGGAAAGCACATCTTCTTTCAAAATTTTAACAGCTACTGCAACCTGTAAACAAAGCAGTCATCAAAGGAACAATTTTATACTACAAACAATCAACTTGGAATTTATTTAGAGTACAGTTTAACTTAATTTCAGTCTTTAAAAAATCAGGTCTAATTAACAAAACCATTTTGAAGATGATAAATAAAAACATCATTGTATCAGATTAATTTTTTGACACACTTTCCATTTTCCCAGCTTTTTCTAATAATCTTGACAGCAGACACCATGCATTTGCATGCTTTGAATTTGTTGCCTGTAATCTTTAATTCATTAATTTAACATGTAGAATATCATAATTGATTGAGACATCACACATACAGGGTATCTGCCAAAATAAAATTTTTCAAATCCATGACTTTTCATGACTTTCCCTGATTTAGCAGATCATTTTCCATGACTCTTTCGTTAAAGTATATATGAATAAAACTTCTGATGTACATACAAATAAAATATATGCTTGTAGAGAAATTACAGGAATTTTATCATAAAAACTATAAACTTACTTTATAAGTGTTAATAAACTCACATACATAAAAATAAATTGTTGTATCTACATACCTAAGTTTAATCATATAGCAATTTTTCAATCAAAATGTTTCCAATTTGAATTCAGGGTACTTTGGTATTATCCAGGTGACCATGAATAATAGCCAAATATAACCCTATAATGTTTATATACAATATCCCTAGAGATAAACTTCTATTTTGTGCAAAAATCTTAACTAATATTTATTAAAAAATAATTATTATATTAATAAAATTTTAATCTACAATTTAAGAAAAAACCAGAATAATATACATTTACCCACCCATTAAGCTTTCTTGCTTTGAGTTTCCTTGGTGAACAAATTTTACTTGGCAATATGGTCAATAGGATAATACATAAATACCAAACTCAGCAACTTCAGTCAAATGACAAGTAAAAATAGAATTAAACAATTCAATGCATTTTTTTAAATCGGTAGTTTAGCGGATCCATGACTTTCCATGACTTTTACTCATTTTACTTGAAAAATCATGACTTTCCATGACAAAATTAATCCATTGTCTAAATCAGGGGTCTCCAAACTACGGCCCGAGGGCCACATCCGGCCCGCGGAGAGCTAGCATACTTGACTCCTTTTAGAGTACATATTTTTTATAGCAAATTAAATTTAGTTTACTGAAGTGTTGTAATTTTATGTTGAATAATTATTAATATAACATCTACATTGATATGGTCATGGGCTAACTACTCATAACATTGTTGTAGGCTTATTGTTATTGTTTTTGTGATAAGTTAGATAAAGAAACACAGAATTGTAATGAGTAAAGACATGTATAATATGCAGAAAATTTAACTTCAGTATATAATAACTAACAAATTATTGAAATGAATCCAACTAACATTTTATACATTTTAAATAAAAACATAACTTATAACAAGCATAATGACATATGAAATACTAATGAGATTTATGTAATTGAGATTTTCCACTGACAATAGTTTGTAGTTATGGAATTAAAAGTTTAAACCTTTTTTAAATGTTGCGTACTTTTTCGGATTTTTTTTTTTTCATCAGTGGACTATTTCACTTTTTACCACCGGCAACAATGATAATATGCTTTTGGCCCTTGGAACTTACTGGAGTAATCAGTATGGCCCTAAGGCTGGAAAGTTTGGAGACCCCTGGTCTAAATCCATGATTTTCCATGACTTTCCAGGTGCACAGAAACCATGCACATAACAAAGTTTTTTAAAAGTGCATATGTAATAACTCAATCAGCAAAGGATAGTATAATAAACAATATAACAAAAGTATTTTAGAATCAATAATAAAAATTATGGAGAAAAAAAATGTCAAATATTTATTTCTTACAGATGATCCATTTACAGTAGTCCATTCTCCTTTTCTCACAACACCAAAGGAGCCATCTCCAAGTCTGTTTGAAAGTTTCAGATCTTTCTCACTAATGAGGCAAGTAAGCATTCCATCAGAAGGCAAAGGTGGAGGCACAGAAGGTAAATTAGTTTTCATAGTCTTTTCATGTTTCCCAGGTAAGATCTATAGCAAATATTTTCATTCATACGATCAAAAAACAATGTCTTAATTTAAAAAGTAAAATTTGTCATAAAACACATTTCAATTTCTTACAGAGGTTGTTTGTCTACTACAAGTCTAAACAATCCAAAAGACTTGGTTGCACTGAAAATGCATTTTATTATGCATTATTATGCATTTTATTATCCATTATATGTAGCATATTTCTGTGAATAAACTGAGAAATTTTAAAACTATTTTTAAACTAAGCATGAAGATAAGGGTTTGGGCACCTTGGTCTCTACTTTCTTAGCCTTGGGAGCTGCAGGATTACTTCAGCTGTGTATTGGGGTTTCTTTCATCCACACTTTTTTTTTTTTTTAACTACTGGGATTTTGTTTTCTTGGTTGACTGGTTGGAAGTACTACGGTCTACTTTTTGTTAATCATAGTCAAATGAGATTCGGACCTACTGCTGAATGGCTCAAAACATTCATGACCATAGGGTGATTTGAACCTAGAAATCATGGTACCAAAGAGCAGCAATCCTCTATCATTCAGCCATTGCTTGCCCATGTTTTCTTGGATTTGGATACAATAGACCTCTAATCACAATGTCCAGCTCTTGAGGAATCTCCCCAAGAGCTGTCCTAAACATGATTTTATTCATTCACTCATTCAGTGTATTTATAGTTCAGCAGGTCAGATGTACTACAGATCCTTCTTGCGAATGTTTTTGGGCTAATGACCAAAAACATCAGCATTTGGCCATCTGGCCCAAAGAGTTGCCAGTCATAAAATAAATAAGTAAAAAAATGGATAAAAGTAATAGTGAAAAATAAACTAAATTTGCAAAAATTTTGAACTGAAAGCTAATAGATATGCACAGATAAAACTCATAGCAAAGATAAATTTACTACAAGTTTTAGCTGTACAATAATCTTGCTTACAGTTAAAAAAAAATATATAGCAAAATTTCAAACAGATGCCAAAAGAACCTAAACTACATCTGCAGTGGATCAGCTAACCTTGTAAACATGCTTCTCCAAAAGTGAGATAAAAGCAGTAAATTGCCAAAAATTACTTGTTTTTAGTTTCTTTATTTTACTTGAATTTATGAAAAATGAATGAAAATAGCTTCAGATAGCATTACTAGAGTTGAAACTATCGTTGTTAACATTTAAAAAAGTAAAATATCATTGGCAATATGATCTAATGGTATATTTTGCAGCAATTTGTTTGGGAAATTTTTTACATGTTTTATCTGGTTGGCAACATTTTTGCTTTTTTGGTGACATATTTCAGGATTTGAGCATTTTTTCTTTTTTAATTTAGTTTATATACAGGTTTAGAATTTCAGGTAAATTTTTGATTAAAAATGCACTCTTAGCTTATACATGAATGAATTTAAATTTGGAAACATACAGTATACATGGAAGTAGGCCTAAAATGGCCTAGTGATCAGCATGTTGGGCTAAAATCTGAGAGTGCCAAGTTCAGACTGGCAAGTATATCTGTATACTCAGAAAATATGTAATTTAAATCTGCAGGTCTGGATGTCCTGCCGATGGAAGCACGTACGAAAGAGGCACAGAATCAGAAGACAAAAGCCTCTTCCCCTGTGAGGATGATTAAAATTGAGGGAATTCTCAAACATGGCATCAAAATGCTTTGGGAATATATAACCTATCAAAGTAAATATATATATATATTGGGATGAAAATTAAAAACAATATATTATTATTCACCAAGTAACAATAGAATAATTAACAATTTATAAATATGCATAGATATTTATAATAAAAATCAATAAATCAACTGAATATTATATTTATTATAACAAATGTGACATTTGTTTAATTATAGTGCCGCTGGCCACAAAATTTTATTGGCAGTCAGCAGTGTGCCCCTTTCTCCCCTGTCCTACAATAAAGCATGACATGTGCAAAAAAAATCATATCTATTGTAGCAAAATATCTTAAAACATGCCATGCTATATTATGTTCAATATTGATTTCAGACACAAACAGAAAAATATTTAAAAATAATCAACATTCTATTTTTTAAATCAAACATATTTTGTTTACTAATCCTCAAAATCATATGCTTTTGAATTTGTGTATATTTCTTTTGAACAGATACACACACAAAACAAAGCATTTATTTTAGATATCCCAATTTTATAGATCACAATTTTAAAACATTTTTAACTATTTGCACAGAATCTAATAACAATTTACAAAATAAGTAGATTTGGAGATGCTGAGATGAATTTGTATACTTTTAACCCTTTAAAAGTTCACTATTGAAAATTCTTTGAGATTTGACGGAATTAGGTTAATAATGTAACTATGAACCTTATATAAGTGGAATAGGTGAAAAATATTTCAATTTCTCTTGGTAGTGGGTTTTTTTTTTTTTTTTTTGGGGGGGGGGTTAACTGTGAAACTATCTTATACCCTTGTGCAGCGTGAAAATAATACATTTTTAAAATTTTAATTATAGTGGAAGAACATTGAATAATTATCATTAAAATGATGTAATAGATAAATAGCTAACGAATTTATAAGTAATGTTTCGTGTAGGTATATTTATTTGGGGACATCAAGGAAAAAAATCAAATTCCTGGGGGTTTTCATACAAAGCAAGTTTAAACGTGGATATTTCAAAGAGAAAAATAAATTGTGTGTAGTTTTACCATACATTAATAGTATAAAGTGTGACATACATAGAAAAAAAATCATTAATATATTTTTAAGAAAAGAAAAATATTTTAACAGATGGTTTCACTACGAAACCACTGCTCTATAAAGGGTTAAAGAGTATAACTGATTAAATCATATTTTCATTGAAAAGAATCAGCATATAAATGAAAACTCTAATGTACTGAAATATTTTCTACAATAAAAAGTAATATCTCAGAAAAGGTACCTATTTGGCTTAAATATCAATTTGTTTTGTCGGAGAAAAACACTATTATAGTCATTTTCTTTGGAAAATAAAAGAATTTAAATGATTTTTTAATAAATTAAAAAATTATTTTAAATTAAAAATATAAGAGCAATGTTACACTTTTTTAGAGTTTATATAATCAACTCTAGTTGTAGTATGAATAATTAATAGAAAATTAATATTAAGCAATAAAATTTTCTTTAAAAATAAAATATTTTAAAAATAAAATTTTTTTAACCATATTTATAATTTTGAAATAAGTTAAATGTATGGGAATTATGTATACAAATTAAGTTATAACAATGAAATGTGTTCATTGGTAAAATAATTCTCAAATTTGAAGCAAAATAAATAATTATATTCTTAATCATTGATCACATGGCTTTAAAAGCCACAAGTAAAGCAAAAAAGATCTAGAAGATTTACCTAAAGGTAAAGTTTTGAGATCTCTTTTATACTGTTATTACATCAATGTTACATTTATAACTTTAAAGTTATAAACATAACATTATAACAATAATTAAACTTTAATAGACTTTCTCTGTACTCAAAATTAAAAGTGAATCCGACATTGTTCATCTAAATAATCTTAATGAATTGTAATTAATATATAATTATTGTTAATTAACATCTAGCCTTATGAATCAAGTGACGATTGCGTGTGCCACTTTCGATGAAAGCTTTTCTCATGCGTCGTGACCAGAAGCAGTTTCATCACTAACTAAATTTTGCACACATTTTTTTACAGAACAAACTACAATGCTATCTTTATATGTATCTAAATCTGTATCTGTTTCAGTTTCTAAGGTGTCATCAGGACACTTTCCAGCATCGTTATTATTATCAATTTTCTTTTTTGCTAATAGGTTAAATTTTTAAATTTTTTTAAAGAATTTTTTAAGCACCAACAGTTAATTATTTATTGCATGTAATATAATACTCTATTGCAATTATGCCTAAGAATAAATGACCAACTCCTAAAGTGGTACACACAATCGTTGCTCGATTCATAGAGCAAGAGGTTAATTAAGAATAATTATGTAATTATATTAATTACAATTCATCAAGACTATTTAGATGAACAATGTCAGTTTCACTTTTAATTTTGAGTACAGAGAAAGTCTATTAAAGTTTAATCTGTAATATACAATAACGCAAAAACAAAAACTTTAACTAGAAACAATAACATGTCTGATACCAGCTTTTCATTTTTGGACAAAAAGAATCATCACGTGTGTGATACGAGGTTCTCATTTTAGGCACAGCAGTACGATCACGTCTCCCATACATTGTTTTGAGGTAAAGGGTTAATAATTATTTCTAAAATGAAACAAATTAAAAGCCAGAAGTAAATATACCTTATTCAAAATACTTTTTCTCCATGCAGCAGTTCTTTTTTTCTTAACTGTATCTAAGAGACGTCGAGCAGCTGGCTTTCCCATTCCAATATTTTCCAAATCATACGAGAGCACATAATCAAAATGATCAAGTCTTGTAACTTGTAGTTCATCTCTGATTCTTGGATAGAATTGTTCCAATTGAACTTCAAGAAGTAAATCATAGAGCCACTGAGTATCAGCATTTTCTGATCCCATTTTCTTTAGACACTTTTAAATGAACACTTGTGTTTATATTACTTCATTGAGATTAAATGCAGAAAATGAGGCATAATTCAGGGAAAGAGGATTAGCCTATAAAAACAAAGTACGAGTGAATTTTAAAAAGAGAGAGAATTTCTGGTATAAAGCACAGCAATGAATTTCTTAAGAATTAATCATTTTGAGCTAACACAAATATTAAAAATTTATAAAAAAAAGTATAACACAGTTTAATAGACAATATTAATTCAATTGAAAACATATTTACAAAAAAAAAAAAAAATTAAATCGGTATACATTAGCCTTTTTTAGACTATATATTACGTTGAATAATTATCAATAATTATTTATCTCACTGACAAAATAATTTTTACCGTTGCAAGAATTAGTCAAAATCTTACTAATTATATTAGTTACATCATCTTATTAAATTTTATCAAGACTTTTATAGCTATTTACTGTTTACAATGATGTTTCTTTACATAAGTTTCAAAATTAATTTCTTTCTATATGCAGGGTATCTGCCAAAATAAAATTTTTCAAATCCATGACTTTTCATGACTTTCCCTGATTTAGCATATCATTTTCCATGACTTTAAAAAGCTTTCGTTAAAGTATATATGAATAAAACTTCTGATGTACATACAAATAAAATATATGCTTTTAGAGAAATTACAGGAATTTTATCATAAAAAAACTATAAACTTACTTTATAAGTGTTAATAAACTCACATACATAAAAATAAATTGTTGTATCTACATACCTAAGTTTAATCATATAGCAATTTTTCAATCAAAATGTTTCCAATTTGAATTCAGGGTACTTTGGTATTATCTAGGTGACCATGAATAATAGCCAAATATAACCCTATAATGTTTATATACAATATCCCTAGAGATAAACTTATATTTTGTGCACAAATCTTAACTAATTTTTTTAAATAATTATTATTTTAATACAATTTTAATCTACAATTTAAGAAAAAACCAGAATAAGATACATTTACCCGCCCATTAAGCTTTCTTGCTTTGAGTTTCCTTGGTGAACAAATTTTACTTGGCAATAGGGTCAATAGGATAATACATAAATACCAAACTCAGTAACTTCAGTCAAATGACAAGTAAAAATAGAATTAAACAATTCAAAGCATTTTTTTTAATCAGTAGTTTAGCGGATTCATGACTTTCCATGACTTTTATTCATTTTACTTGAAAAATGACTTTCCATGACAACATTAATCCACTGTCTAAACCCATGATTTTCCATGACTTTCCAGGTGCACAGAAACCATGTATATGAAAAAAATTTAACATAATATCCCAAAGTCCCTAAAACCATATCACCTGAAGAGTTAGGCAATTTCATGAAACCTTTCTTTAATTGTAAGTACAGAAAGGTGAAAATTTTCTTAAGAATTAATAAAAAGTTACAATCAAACTAAACATAGTATATGTTAGTCATCTCTAAATGAGTATTTCATTTGAATGTTGTTATAAATATACTCACATTAAAACTAGCTATTCTAAACTAGCATAGGTATAAAGGTTATTTCTTCACTTTTGTTTAAAATTTTTACTAAAAATAATATATAACATGACATAAAATATGTTTTTAGAAAACCTTGTTATATACTCTAATTTCAATAATTAAGTCAGAAATATTGCATTTGATATCTACTGACATCATTTATGGAGAAAAAAAGTTTTATAAGTGATTATCTGACAATTATCACATCCCTCTTAACCAAGATGTAGAAAAATACATGGAAATATATTCGTAATAAAAAAGAAAATAACTGATCTAAAGAAAAATGTAAACTATATTAAATCTTTAATCAATTCTGAATCGATAAATCAACTGACAAGAATTAACAGTAGGTGTATAAGAGTTGTTGATATAGGAGATATAGTTATTTTAAATTCTGGCTTTAATACCCTCTTTAAGCTACGTTTTATTTTATAAAAGCTTTTCGAAATTTTAATTTACACAAACTGACACGAAAATATTGGATTCATTTTGTTTTATTAGAACAACACATTTCACACCACATAAATTCGGTGATATTTTCGTAACAGGTGTGATGAAAAATGAATTAAACCCATCTTTTTTAATATTTGTTTTACAAATCTCTTTCATTCAAGTTTTCCATAACAGTGTTTTAACAATGAGTTAAAAGGTTTAAAATTTTCAGTTTCTTGTAGAATAGGAGTTGTACATCAATAATTAATTGTTAACAAAGCTATGAATTTTTAAATTATACCTTTGTTTACAAGCCATGACAAACTCTTGTAGCTGAAGTCGTAAATAAAATAAAGCCATGTGTCATTTACGCTTCTTCATTTCTTTAGCTACAAACCAATCCTACTATAAACACTTACATTGAAAAGATATGTTTACACCTTGACCCTTTTCTTTACACAAATGACAACAAACGAGATAATAACACTACGACTTCATAAGGCATTTACTTCCGGTACGAAATCGAAACCACAGAAGTAAAAGCTTAGTATTATCGTTATGTTTAATTAGTTATAATAATAAAGATATATTATTTAAACAATATTTTTCAAATTAGAATTGTTAATTTAATTCATAAAAGAAAAAGCTATTTTCACAAAATTTTCAACTTTTAATCGATGTTTTTAAAGTCGATACCGATTTAAAATATTCATATATCGTTATCGTCAATTTGGCGGCTTAATTTGTTTTGTTTACAATCAAATAGTTATTCACGAGTTGTGTTAAAATTTCTCTCTTCCTTCGATTTCCTTGGAATATGTTAGCTCCTTTACAGTTAAAAATATATTAAGTGGTTTATTAAACTAATCGTAGTGTTCGATTCAACAAACCAAAGGTATCCAAACTTAATTTAAACATATTTTATGTTTAAGTAGCTCCCCCGAAAAATCTTGTACAATTTAAACTGCGTTTAAGTTTGTATTTGATTGTAGTGATAATTAAACTGTCTGTTTAAAAAATATTTTAAATTTAAGTATAATTTCTTTTTAGAGGTATGACTGAAATCTCAAAGTATATTTCTTTCTTATGACTGTTACTTTATTATAATTTCTTATTCTTTTAAGTATAATTTCTTTTTAGATGTATGACTGAAATCTCAAAGTATATTGGTTTCTCATGACTGTTAAAGAGTTGGTTGTTTTCCTATTAATCCCTTCAGATCAATGTTGTTATAAATTCCGAGTAATCTCCTCAAATTTGAAATGGGAAATTGTACTATTGCATAGATTTTTGCAACTGCTTAGGAAGTTACTTTAATCTGTTTGGCCAATTAGCGATCAATTGTTAAGTGCCCGAGAACAAATCCCAAATAAACGGTAATTTTATATTCTGTG
The DNA here is from genome assembly GCA_032207245.1 of Pardosa pseudoannulata. Taxonomy (NCBI): domain Eukaryota; kingdom Metazoa; phylum Arthropoda; class Arachnida; order Araneae; family Lycosidae; genus Pardosa; species Pardosa pseudoannulata. The sequence goes on from CM063499.1 coordinate 65,019,797, forward strand.
TTTTTAAAATGTATAGATAAATAAATAAACTTATACATTCTTTGTTCATATTTATATTGGTATCTTTATAACAACTGATGGACATTTTTAAATCTTGTTTTTGACTTTTATTGCTGCATTAACATATCTACAGTGTAGCAAACAAGTGGGATGGCTTAGGTATAAATGAGTATTTTCAAAAGCTGTTAAAATTTTGTTTTATGGTATTTACAATTCTGTGTATTAACAGTTAATTTAATTGTATAACTGGGTTTTGTTTTTAAAGAAATATGAATCATATAGTCAGAAATATGATACTAATAAAGTTTAAAATTTATATCAGTATATATAATTAACAGTGGTTATAAATAAGATATCTGTTTGGGTAACTGGGTTTTCTAATTGGGTTTTGTTTTTAAAGAAATATTAATCATATAGTCAGAAATATGATACTAATAAAGTTTAAAATTTATATCAGTATATATAATTAACAGTGGTTATAAATAAGGTATCTGTTTGGGTGATTATGGTATTTACAGTGCTGTGTGTTAACAGTTAATTTAATTGTATAACTGGGTTTTGTTTTTAAAGAAATATTAATCATATAGTCAAAAATATGATACTAATAAAGTTTAAAATTTATATCAGTATATATAATTAACAGTGGTTATAAATAAGATATTGTGGTTATACGGATTTTAATTTACCCATTTTAGATTCAAAATATTTTGATTTCTTTCTATATATTCCCTGTTTTACATTTTATTCTGAGTAACTACTTCAAAATAGGTTAAAAGATAGCTCTTTTAATTTTTAATAATATATATATATAACTGTTCAATTACTTTTAGAATCTATCATGGAGGCTTTCCTTAAGGGCTATAAAGCAACCAATAAAATAAAGCCCAGTGTTAAAGAAAATGAATCCTCAACATCCAAGAAACAGAAAAAACCAACACCTTGGGTTGAAAAATAGTAAGTTTTGTCAAATCCGGTACTTACGTATTATCGCAACCAGGTTGGCGCAATTTGTAAGTTTGAGTAAGAAAGTATGAATAGAAAGAAAATGTACGTTTATTAATTACAGGTAATTTTTAATACAGTTTTTTATATTATTTTGTTTTAAAATATAAAATAGCAATTAAACCCTTCCAGTTTCGAATTTGAATAACAAAATTCGTTCGGTATAATTCCATATCCCTGTAACAATTCAACAGCATCTTTTTCACTCGCAGGCAGATCCCAAATACCCATAGTTAAAGTATTTCACGGCATTCAATCTAACCAGTAAGCAAAATAATTTCTTTACGAAAAACCACGCATAACACGTAGGGTTGCCAAATTTGGCGATTTATGCGAATTTTAGCCTGGTTGCGTTAATACATAAGTACCTCAAATCCTTTTAACATTCTATATTTTTAATTAATATACATGTAACATATTCAGGAGTTCGTCGCCAACCACAATAATAAAGTCATAATCACAATCACATCGGGTAGTCGTAGTTAATAACGTTTATTTCCATATCAAAATACGTAGGCCTTATGCCACACACCATATTCCGTCATCTAATGGAATACTTATCTCGCCTTGTCACGTGATTATCAAATCCGGAAACACAACGACACCTCTCTCATAATTTAGAACCATGACCAACTTTAATTTTTACTGTTATATACATATAATGGATGAAAATAGTTTGACTCAAAGCATACTTTTAATGGAGTAGTTTGTTTTTAATGCAAACCACATAGTTATAAAAAACTAGAAGCTTATTAACCAATTAAGTTTTGACATTCCTCATTTTCTCTTATATAAGACATAGTTGAAATCTGTCAAGCAGTTGTGTTCTATGAAATACTTCTTTACGCAATTAAGTTTGTATAAGATTTATTTGATTAAATTGCTTATAGCATTGCTATACATAAACTGATATTACATATTGAAATATTTATGTTTGCACTCTGAATAAAAGTAGTGTAAAAACACTTTGAAGAATAGCACAAGTTTAAAAAAACTTTACCTTATTGACTAAAAGAAACTAATTTATGGCTAACTTACCGTTAAGTATTATACACAAAATAAAGCTATCATCTCACCGAACACAGTCAGTTGTCTATATATACAGTGGAAAAGCCTGAAAAATTAGAATATCCATGTTGCCATATTTTTAAAAGTAAACACTTTGGTAATGCCTCTTTAATGAATGACATCACCGAAAAAACAGAAAAACTAATAGTAAACGCATGCTAACAGGACCTGATTATAGCTCGGGCACATGCCATAGGCACGAAAATTTAGTCGAGTGCTTGAAACACATATTAAGTGGGGGAAAATTGCAAACTTATGCTACCATCATTAAGTTTTAATAAATTATTGTATGAGGTAATTGTGTTTGTCATGAACTCTATTGTTTCCTATTTACTTTAATTTTACTGTTATTTACCTGATAATTAATTCCCTCAACGAACCTGGTGCTCTTTTTATCCTATGGGTTATTGCATATTTATAAGACAGATTATTAGCAACGTACCACTATAAACCATTAAATCATCTCATCAATTTAAATTATTTTTAATTCTATTATTATTTATTTTCTGCACCACAGAGCTTGTGAGTGTGACAAGGTAAAAATTAAAAAAGGGGGTCACTCTAGGTCTTTAAAGATCCTTAATTTTTAGCATGGCTAAACAGAGATAATAATGATTACGTAAAATGAAAATTTGGTGTTTTTGATTTGAATATTACTTTAATGCTAATTTCTTAAATCCGTTTGCTAATTCAATGTTATAATTTTTATATGGCTATAATTATGATAACTTATCGCTATAAATTTGCATGGGAGTGGAGGGCAAAAAAAATGGGTTGTGCCCTGGGCACAAAAGTATCTTAGTCAGGCCCTGCATGCTAAAGAGAATAAGGTTAACCTTTAGCATAATGGAAAGAAAGATCTGTAATTTCAACACATATCTCTTTATAAAATTGCTATCCTTTATTTCTTAACATAATATTGATCTTTCTATTTCACAGCATAAAAAATCCAGTTGCATTGACTTAATAAGTGGGATTTAAATTATATTAAAGAATTATTTTTTTTTCTTGATAACTTGAAATAATTATATAAGATTTTATGTATAATTACTGTTCTATGTATATTTATACTGTATATTTCCAAATATAAAGCTCAACCTTGTGTAAGCCAAGAGTATGATTTCAAAAAGTTATTCAAAATTCAAAATCCATACAGAAGTTGAAATAACGTTTTGTAGCATTAAAATATATTACCAAGAAGCCAAAAATGTTGCAAGAAAAAAAAAATGGTTAAAATGTTTTATAATCAAATCACTTTAAAGTAAAATGCTAGACCAATGCTTTTGATATTTTTTTTTTTTTTTTTGCCACTGATTCCAATGTAGTACCGTGGAAGTAAAAGATCTGTCAGAGCTCAAGACAAATACATCTCTTAGCAGGAAAAATAACAATGATATTTCTTAGCACATATTTGCAGGTGTGACGAAAAATAAATTTTAATTTCAAGCAAATTGTAGAATATTTTTTTTTTTTTTATTAATGTCATAATATTATGCTGACTTTTCAAGATTACTGCTGTGATGCCAGATATATGCAGCCAATGATTTTTTTTTTACTTAGATACCTATACAATAATTTCAACTCTGGTAACCCTTTCCAAAAGTTTTTTTTTTCTTACATCTGGGCTGTAGCCGCATCAGCCATAAGCCCTCTGGCAGCCCAATAAAAATTAGCCTATGTCAAAATAGCACTATTTTATAAATTTAAACAATATAAACAAAGATAAGTAAAAAAAACTGCTATATTTGGCGATTTATTGATTGCTTATGGCTTATGTAGAACTAAGTTTTTTACAAGATTTGCCCATTTGTTACAGATGTGGTATGACTATTTTCGACGTATTTATAATACGCCTAAAAATCAGTGTAAAATTATTTTTCAAATTTTATGCTTTTTCTCGTTTTAAAATTTTTAGAAATTTTATTTATTTTTCATTGTAAATTTTCTTTCCATTATTTTATACTTTTAAAAATAAAAATAATAACAAAACATCTTGCTTAGTTTTGCCAATTTGGCGACTTTTTATCATCAATGGCAAAACACGTCATCAAGAAGAATATAAACTATGCTTGTTCCACAGATTCATATATAAGCTGATCTCCTCAATTGAGGTTTATGAAAAGCTAGAAAAAAATCTCAGCTTATACATGGAAATATACAGTAATCATTTTGATCATTAGTAATATAAATGTTTTGAAAATTATAGTCGACCTAAATGTATGAATGAAGTAGTTTACCAGGATGAAGTTGTTGCTGTATTGAAGAAAAGTCTAGCAAATCCTGATGTGAGTTGGATGTTGTTTTGTTATTACTTTTTGAAATCTTATAATATATTTTGGGTAAAACATACTATTTTATCTTTTAGCTTCCAAATCTGTTATTCTATGGCCCTCCTGGAACTGGAAAGACATCTACCATTTTAGCTTTATCAAGAGAAATATTCGGGTAATTTGAATTTCACATTTTATTGACTGATATTGGAATTTTAACTAAACAAACTGGAATGTCTTTGAAGGAAATTAAATTATATTTGCTTTGATTTTTATTTTATTGTTTTTCATTATTATTTGTCTTAACAACAAAAAAAAACAGTGCTATTGTTGCTAAATTTCTTTTTATCATTTATAATAAATAACCCCTCTTTCTTCCTGGGAAATTTTTATACAACATTCTCATTTAAAAAATTGTTTGAATATTGTATACATATTTCATTACCTTAGTAAAGTGTCATTATTAACAATAATTGTTATATAAAAATTATATTAGAGTCTTATGGTATTGTCCTATATTATATTGTCTACATGTGTACAATTAATATAATTTAAAAACAAAATTGTATATTCTTAATATGTTAGTGAACTGTAAATGTGGTAAACTCTGGGGTCATTAAGTGTGATTAAGATCACTAAGTTATAAATATAGGATTTCTAATTTTTTTTTCCCTCTCCAGTTTCAAAATATAAGGATTTAATTTGAGTGGGTCTGAATATTTAAATATTTATTCTAGACATTTTAAAGTATTCTTATAATATACATTAACACTAGAATTACGGGAGGGGTCATTTTGACACCTAGTGAACTTTTATATCTGACAGCTCTTCAATTTTTTTGCAAATATATTAATCCTTTCTTGACTTTTCCTAAATAATTGTGATTTACGAAATAGTAAAGATTTCAAGAAAATCGTATTTCTATTTAGCCCTAACAAATGATTTTACCTAGAAATACGGCAGGCTATATACTGATGTTGAAAACAAGTGTAAACTTCATAATGACTCTTTCACTATTTTATTAGCAGAACTGGAGGCATTCATAGTGTTGTACGTATTGGGGCATTAGTCGCCAAGGGCTTACCAATTATTAGTTTGTGGTCCAAGACTTGGGGACCAAAGTTTTTTCATGAAACTATGAGTAGAGATAGGTTTCCGGAAGTTATGAAATTTCTTCGTTTTGAAAATAAACTAACAAGGTCTTCACGTTAGCAGTGTTATAAATTTACACTAATATCCAAGGTATGGAATACTTTTATAGAAAACTGTAAGCTTTGCCACAAACCAAATGAAAATATTACGTTTGATGAACAGTTATTCCCTACAAAAACAAGATGCCGTTTTTTGCAGTATATGCCTAACAAGCTTGATAAATTCAGAATAAATTTTTGGCTAGAAGTAGATGTTAGGACAAAATACTTATTAAACGGATTTCCCTATTTAGGAAAAGATGAAATGAGATCAAGTGATCAAAGTTTAGGAGAGAACGTAATAAATCGTTTAATTGATCCTACATACCTGCAAAGTCTGTTTATTTTTAAAAACATATTGTAGTTGTCATAATTTGCGTTATTTTAATATATTTTTCACAAATATATTATATCATATAGAGAAATATGCAGATATCTTATCAAGGGGTCAAAATGACACCCGCCGTAATTCTAGGTATACAAAGACCACCGTAATTCTAGTGTTAAAGAATTATAATTTTTCTCTCTCTCTGTCTTTCATGTGTACAACAACAAAAATATTTTTTTCTCCTTTTTGTTAAAACACCATGAAAAAGTTAAGATTAATCAAGTTCTATATAGTATAATTCTCTGTGCAAAGTTATCAGATATGCTTATTATTATACATTATATAAATATTTCTTACAAAGTTATAGGAAATATGTACATTTTTATACTTGCATAAAAAATAAGGATGCATTCAGTTGTCTCTTTTGTCAAATATCTCCCCCTCCCTCTTTTTTCTTTACATCAAGGTAGTAGCTATATTAGTCATACAGCCTCTAACAACCCAATAAAACTAAGCCTCATTCAAAAAGCTGTCAAGCACATAATTAAAAAAAAAATTATTTCTGTGCATCTTGTCAAATGGGCCAAATTCATGTAATTTTCCGAAGAACACAGTAGAATAATGGGCACTGATGGCATTGATATAAGGTATGTGTCATCAGTATTGGTGCATATCATTATCTTCAAGAGTTAAGACATATTTATTAAGATTAGGAAGAAAAGGTTTTGTGACTGGTAACAGCTCATTTTATAAATATTAACCACAGTTATTCCCTACTCATGGCTGAAGAATTTTAATATCTAACGATCTACCTTTTATATCCCAGCATCATTTCTTATTACAGAGGACTGTGCTACCTTTATCATATAGAATCATGTGGAAAATATCATAAGTAGTATTTTCTACAAAACCAATGACATTTGTTGTGAATATAAAAGGTATCAATTCATTTATAAATGAGACATTTCAAGCAACTTGTGTTAGCATATATCAACTCTGCTGTTTTCACATGTCTTTTCCATTGTCAAGAAGTGTCACAGCTTCACATTCTTTTACATTAGACTTCTGTACTGTGATTATTTAAATGCTTGTTTTCTTAAAATGATTCATAAACAGTTTATCCTCCCAAGATAAAGTGTTTATAATTGCATTCAAAAGCTTAACTTGAAATCCTAATTCAATTACAGTAATTATCCCTATACTTTTCGTAAAATGATTTTCTATACAAATAAAAAATTTTATTGTTTTTTATATATTATATATTTCTTTAAAGAAAGATGAGCAAGCTGTCATCATACTATATATAAATTTTTTATTGTAATATAAAGAATATCGTCAATAATATACCATTATTTTTATTTTATCATTTGTTAAAAATTTGATTATTTAGGATATTTTTTAACTTCATTAAGCCTTAATAGTTATTATTTTCCACCATTTTTCTTAAGTTGTATCCTAGGTCAGAATGAATTTAAATATGTTTGTTGTTATTTACAGCACATGAACAATCCTTTATTTAAAGTGATTTATAGTATTTGTTCCTATTTAAAACTATATACTTTTTTTTTCATACTTATATGTTTATATAAATAGTCAAGCTTCGGTTGTATATAGATTTATAATCAAAGTTATCTACTTTAAATATGATATTTCACTTTGTCTTTTTATTTTAATCTTTTAGAGACATGTTTAAATCTCGAATTTTGGAACTGAATGCATCTGATGAGCGTGGAATACAAGTAATTCGAGACAAAGTAAAATCCTTTGCCCAGCAAACTGCCAGCTCTGTTAGACCCGAGTAAAAAATATTCTCAATTTATTCTTAAAATTTCATTTGTTGAGATTGCATGAGTTAGCATTATGTATATATATATATATTTTATTTAATTATTTATTTATTTCTAGCGGGCGACCTTGTCCTCCATTCAAAATTGTTATTTTAGATGAAGCAGATTCCATGACTAATGCTGCCCAGGTATTTAAGTAAAACTTTTGTGTTTTAACAAACATTTTGTGATAATATTTTAAAGTTGTATTTTGTTTTAATTAAAACTCTTCTTGGTGAATTGTTTTTCTGTTGTTTATATAAGTATTCTGTTGTCTATATAAGTATATTATTAGTTTGAAAGACCAAGAAGTACATATGTATATGTTTGTTATTCACATCTGTTGAAATTATTTATTGCCTTGTACAAACTGCATTTAAACTCTTTGACATTCTTTGCTCTGAGGAGAAGAATGGAATAGCAATTGTATAATTATAACTTTCTTCCTTTTCTATTATTCTTGGGGGTATGTCCATAGAATAAATGAATAAAATTTAGTAAATAACAGGGTACCCACGGTCATGAAAAGTCATTGAAAAGTGCTTAAATTTTCTTTTTGTTTTTTAAGGCCTTAAAAGTTTTTGAATTTTCTTTGAGGTCATTGAATTTGAGGTCCGGTGCTTGATTTTTCTTTTTCAAGTCCCTGCAAAATGTTATGTAGCCTCCACACAATGGCCAATTGTTCACCACTTCCTAATGGGGACCTTGAACAATAGTTCACAGGTTACATCCACACGCTGGGCCACTCAATGAGTCGAGCTCGTAGATTCATCCATTGGGTCTACTGCACACTTTAGTGGCGCATCTGGCTGCATTTGATCTGTGGAGAAAAACCACCTCTGAAGCCATCGTTCATCAAGGTTTTATCGTCTTCCACCATCGACCACAATAAGCCATACCCCCTCCAAACGGTGGGGATAGCTTGCAGTGGACCATAGTGTGGAGGGGCCCTTAATTTATGTCTGCACTGGAAAATTGAGAAGGATCGTTATCAGCAATTGTGGGCGTGTCACGTGACTCATCTTTCATGCACTGCAAACTGCACTAGTTACTGTCACCGGCTTGATAAAATATGATTTAAAAAGGGGTATAAAAAAATAAAAAGTTTGGAATGCTTTAAAAAAAAATCTGTATATTTAAACCAGTATTCGTGTGCTTATAGCCCTTCCTTTTTTTTACGCCATTTCAAAAGCCTGGGTTTTTTTTTTTTTTTTTTTTTCTGGGAAAAGAGTGAACATTATATATATAGTTCCACTGTTTTGGGGAGTTATTTTAATTTTTTTCAATTATGAACAGCGTATCAAAGAGGTGCTTGAAAAAAATATCAGGTTTTGGAAAAGTCATTGAAAAGTACTTGAAATTTTCAGAAGCAAAAGAGTGGGAACCATGAATAAATGACCATAAAATAATTTTTAAAAAGATGTGCTTTGATTTTATTAAAAGAGTTTAAACCTCCTTTTTGCTTTTTGGTTGCCATGCTATGTAAGTAATTAAGGACACACAATGTCTTTTCTCTTTAACTATTGATGGAACATATAATCCCCCTAAAATCTCATTTTGACCTTAAAATCAAAAATATTTCTCTGCTTTAAAAAAATGAAAATAACTGGGTAGTGGATACAGTGAAAAATAACAACTCAGCTATTACATGTATAAATTTTTATTTACATAAATTCCACATTCTACAGCACTCATTTGTTTTAATAATATCTGAAACTGTTTACCATTCTGAATCTACATAGTATTTAGACTTCTTTAAAAATACTTTGTTAAGGAATTACCTTATATTTCCAAATAAAAGCCGGGGGTATGGTTTTCCTTCAAAAATTTACCCAAAGCTCAAAACCCATATATAAGCTGAAATGAAAAAAAAACAATTTCTAGAATATTCAAATATGTCACCAAGAAGCCAAAAATATCGCCAAGCAGGTAAATTAGGAAAAATATTTTCCAATCAAGTTGCTTTAAATTAACTATTTAAAGCATTTTAATTAACATTTTTATTTATTGCTAGACTACACTTCTCAAATCTTTCTCGCCACAGCATCTAATTTAAGTATTACTGAGGTAGAGGATCTTTTGCACCTCAAGATAAATACAAAGTTATATACGTTTGGTAAGTGGCGAGAAAAAACAACTTACATTGTAAAATTTAATTAACGTCATGCATCTTAGTTACTTTCAAGATATACACTAACTTATCTAGGATTACTGCCATGGAGCACGGTTTGATAAACATGATTCTAAACCATGCAACCAATGGTATTTTTACGTAGACACTATCATTTTTATCCCATTGAGCAATGAACACATGTATACACTGATGGCTCTGCAGTTGATGGAATGGCAGATAGCGGTGTTTATTCGCAAATTTTTCAACTGAGAGGCAATTGTACATTACCGTGATAACTTCGATGCCGAATCATAAGCAATTTGTATTTAGCCGATCTGATACTGTTATAGTACTATTGTTTTGGAGTAGTTATAACACAGTTAAGAATCATTTAAATTTTTCAATTTTTATGTTTTTTATTTCAAAATTTTTACAAGCTTTATTTATTTTTTGCTGCTATACATTTTGTTTTATGTTCTTTACTTTTTTTTTTAACTGCTTCGTTAATTTTTGCCAATTTGGCAACTTTTTGTCGCCTATAACAAAAAACGTTGCCCAAAAAATAACATGTATTGCATCTGTTCCATGGACCAATATATAAGCTGATCCGCCTCCCCCCTCACTTTAAAAAGCACCAAAAATTCTCAGCTTATACGCAAAAATATACAGTATGTAGTATAAAAATATACTTATTCAATTTCTTTGAGATTCTGACATTTTGTATTTAACTGTAAACTAAGATTTTGTTTCATATGATGGATGTAAAGATGCTGAATTTCTGTTTACAGAAAGAAGTAGTAAAAAGACTGGAAAGATGAATTAAACTAGATTTCAGCTTGGATTCATATATCCATTTTGTAGATTCAAAGACAAATTTCATAAGGCACAAATAATTAATATGTTTTAGTCATGACAAAAGCTTTTATTATGGAGATAAAAAAAAACGACCATTTTAATTTTACATATTCAGAAAACAACCATACAGAAGTTGAAAAGGCCTTGGGCAGTTCATTTTATTTATAAACTCCTAAAAATGTGATGATCACACTAATAACCTGGTACTCTGCATATGTGCAATCTCACAGTCTAAGTCTAGATTTTTTGAACTTATGTGTCCTTTATTTGGATATATTTCACCAAATTAGGATGAAAAATTAAGTTAAATTTTGAAAAGAGAATTTAACAAGTTATCACACTATTTTTGTTATCATTACATGGATATGTACTTATTTATTCATATTCAAAAGCTTTTCAAACAAATTTACCTGCATGTATATGTTTTTGTGAATTATATTGTAAAATTTTTGTTTATTGTAATAGTAATACATTAATATATATATATATTTTGTTTTGTTTAGTCAGCTTTAAGGAGAACAATGGAAAAGGCCAGTAAATCAACGAGGTTTTGTCTGATATGTAATTATGTTAGCAGGTAATTTATCAGTTTCCTTTTTTTTTTTATATTTAATCTTAGTTTTAAGTTAAGTATACTGAATATTCTCTCTATCTTTTATAGAATTATCGAACCTATTACATCCCGTTGTTCTAAATTTCGGTTCAAACCATTGTCTAAAGATACCTTAACAGACAGATTAAAATTTATTGCCTCTGAAGAAAATGTCACTGTGGAAGAAGGTGTAAGTACTGTTTGTTTACTTCTTTGTTTTTTCATCTATGGTGTGTAGATTGTTTCTAACTGTATTAGAGTTATCTCTCTTTACCCTTTAATAGTCATAATTAAAAATTTTCTGAGATTAAATGAAATTAAGTTATAAATGTTATCTATAAATTTTATATATGTGAAAAATAGGGGGTACATTCTTTCATGGGTGGGATTTTGGAGAAGTGAAACCATTCCCTTTTCCTGCATGAAAGGTACTCCAATATTATTCACCCCAATATACTTAAAATCAAAATTATAAGTATAATGGTTTGGTTTGATTTGGAGCGCTATGGTCTACTTTTTGAAACACGGGGGCTAATGATACCGGGACCTACTGCTTAAAGCCGATTCCAAATGGCTACGAGCATCCATGCCACTGTGGGATTCGAACCCGCAAACTCTGGCTCTGAAGGCCAGCACCCTAACCATTCGCCCATCATTCGGCTAAGTATAATGGCGAGAACAATGAATGATTATTATAAAAATCATATATCATTAAACTATGTTATGAATCTGACTACTGTAACACCACATTTACACGAGTTAAGTAGTGACTTGTGTAAACACTTCGGGTTAAGTCAAGTAGTTCTTCATGTTGAACAAGTAGCTTGACTCAAGTGAGGCAAGTAAAGTAGAGGGGGCCACTGACATATGAATCCTGTAGCATTTTGCTATTGGCAGCTATCTTTTTTTTCTTTAGCACATAGACTTTCTTTTTTATTCAGTAATCGACAGATACCAGAAAATGAAAACATTAAAAAATCAAGATTTAAACCTGAGGTAAAGCACAGAACATAAATGTTCCATCCTTTGAAATTGTTCAACATACTGTATGAAATTATAGATAACCTACAACTGATAATTAAAATAACTCAAAACAAGATAACTCTTTCACAAATAAAGTTTATCCTTACAATAAAGGTGTAGGTAATGCTTTCTTTATTATTTTAAGGAGTGTCGTTACTTTTAAGCTACTGCAAAAGAAAAAGAATTTTGTTGCATTTCAATTTACTTTTTTTTTAATGGCTATCTAATCTGTTTGAAATTTTCAACATTTGTTCTATATGCCATGTTAACCATTCTCTTATGTTTTCTTTGTTTTAAGAAAAATAATTTTTTTTTCGGTAAATTTTGCACACAGTCTGCTAAACAGATACATAAATATATATAAAACAAAATATCTTATTTTAAACTGTTAAGTAGAAGAATTAAATAAATGCAAAAACGTTAATAAATATTCACAAAGATTATTACATGATTTATAACAAAATTTAATTTTAAAAAAAGGATATATTAGTAAAATGATTCTAATGTGTGTATGCAATTGCTGAAAGCATGGATCAACACCTAGCTTTATATTGCATATTTTGCATATTTATTGTTATTTCGTTTGTTTTGTTTTATCAAATTCCTAAAGATTTTAAAAAACTTTACATTTTCTCCAAAAAAAAATTTCTTTTTACATCCAAGGGAATATTATGGAAAACTCATTTCCCGATAAATGCACTACTGACTTTACTAAATATATCTTAAAATCTATCCTCTCTAAACAATCAATTTAATAATAACAACTATATTCTTTCCTAAATATTCTACTGGCAGAACATCTGCTAAATTGAACACCTGCGTAATAAAAAAATATAAGTTTTACATCAGGAGAATTAATTTTTAAATAAAACTGAAATAGTATGTGAAAATTGCATTTTAAATTCTATAAATACCAAATATTTTTTTTTAAGAATAGAATTAATTAGAGTTTTTAATACTTTCATAACATTCTTTCCTTAAAATACACTTTCATGAAAATTTGAAATCAAATGAGCAATAATTCTTGTTTAGAGGCAAGCTATTTGACTCACAACTTGACTACATGTAAACATGTTCCTTCAATCTATTCATGAGTCAAGTAAAGTAAGAGAAAACCATGCATGTGCAGAGTCAAGTTGCTTGACTATCTACTTGGCTCGTGTAAACATGGTGAAAGAGTACACAATAAGGTTATATATAGTACACTCAATTTGCATATCACTATTTGACACTGACCAATCAATACATCACTGCCTTTTGTGAAATACCCCAAATTCCATGTCAAAGCATGATTGGTCATAAGTGCAAGGGGTAGTTAAATGGGACAGTCATAAACATGGTTTCTGTGCACCTGGAAAGTCATGGAAAATCATGGATTTAGACAATGGATTAATTTTGTCATGGAAAGTCTTGATTTTTCAAGTAAAATGAGTAAAAGTCATGGATCCGCTAAACTACCGATTAAAAAAAATTCATTGAATTGTTTAATTCTATTTTTACTTGTCATTTGGCTGAAGTTACTGAGTTTAGTATTTATGTATTATCCTATTGACCAAGTAAAATTTGTTCACCAAGGAAACTCAAAGCAAGAAAGCTTAATGGGTGGGTAAATGTATATTATTCTGGTTTTTTCTTAAATTGTAGATTAAAATTTTATTAATATAATAATTATTTTTTAATAAAAATTAGTTAAGATTTTTTGCACAAAATATAAGTTTATCTCTAGGGATATTGTATATAAATGTTATAGGATTATATTTGTCTATTATTCATGGTCACCTGGATAATACCAAATTTTGATTGAAAAATTGCTATATGATTAAACTTAGGTATGTAGATACAACAATTTATTTTTATGTATGTGAGTTTATTAACACTTATAAAGTAAGTTTATAGTTTTTTTTTATGATAAAATTCCTGTAATTTCTCTAAAAGCATATATTTTATTTGTATGTACATCAGAAGTTTTATTCATATATACTTTAACAAAAGCTTTTTAAAGTCATGGAAAATGATCTGCTTAATCAGGGAAAGTCATGGATTGGAAAAATTTTATTTGGGCAGATACCCTGCATAAAGTGAGGAGTACCTGTATTATTATGTCAAATAATTTATAATTGCTTTCACTATAAGAGAAATTTCATGTATCAGTGGTTGTCAAATTGTGTGGCTTGGGTAGTCTTGACTTTCTCAGCAGTGCTGTCCAATATTATAAAATTTTATTAGCAAAAATTTAGCATATATAAAAAATATACTACAAAGATTAAAAAATAACAATTTTTGAAGACTGATTGAAAGAGGCTTTTTGTTAACGCCTTCAAAAAATTTGGGTTTAATCGAGGTGTTAATAATTTAAAAAATTTCTTAACCACTATCATGGATACTTATAAAAGGAGAAAATATAATCATTTATATGGATCTAATCTCTTAATAATTTCTAATGGCTTTCATGTGTTATACATTTGCATTTAATAGACTGTGTCATAACGAATTATTTTGTTTTATTTGTGTAGGTGTTAGATTCCATTATTGAATATTCTGAAGGTGATTTACGAAAAGCAATAACACTTCTTCAGAGTGCTCATCGACTAAAAAGTGATGAAAATATTACAACTGAAGATATTGCAGATATTAGTGGAGTAAGTTTCAAGCTCAGTTCTTCAATAATAACAATAATATAGCATTACGTTATTATTCCAATAAAGATCTGCCAGAAAATCATATGCTAAAGAAATGTTTGTTCATAAATGCATATAGAGTAAATAATCTTTTTGAAATTAGTGTTTATTTCTGAATTGGTGGAAAAATTTTTAAAGCTAAAAGCTTTTATACAGATTCTTCAATCTCCAAAATAAAGCATATTTTTTTGTTGGCTGGATACAAGTGATAAATCATGAAAACTTAACACTTTTTATTTCATTACTTTAGCATGCTTATGTTTATGGAAAAAAATTAATTTTTAAAGAAATGAGTTATTTACTTTATGAAAATAAGTTGCTTTATTTACAAAACTATTTTTAATGTTATTTTCTTGTGTCACTTATATTCAACACATTTTTTACTGTCCTGTCAGAATCAGAGTTTCTAAATAGTTTGTAAAATTTTCTTTTATACAACAATAACTTTTCAAAATTTCCATACAAGAATTTATATTATCAGTTTTCTTTTACACAAAAAATAAATAGTTGCAGAAATTAAGACTAGTACTAATTGTATGTAAGATCTGTCTGTGGTTCTGAAATTTGGTGTCACAACAGTAATCAAAAATATTGAAATATGTATCCAAACAATTTCATTCATCACAGTGTAGACAAGTGAGCCCTTACCCTGTCCCTTACCAGGGTAAGTGACAACTTACCCTGCTTTTTCTTTCGTATTCAAACCATTTTAAGTGTAATTGTGCTATAAAAAAAATTTAATTAAGCCAACAAAAGTACACAGCAAAAATAATAATAATAATTATAACAATAATAATAAATAAATAAAAAGTTTGAGAATCACTGTACAAATGAATAAAACAAATGTGCTAGATTCAAATAGAGTTACCAGAATTAAAACTATCGTTGTTGATATCTAATACATACAGTTAAAGCATTACTAATTATATTTAATTTATTATCTAGTGTTTTACTTTATACCAAATTTGATTTGAAAATATTTCACTTATTTTGCCTGCCTTGACATCATTTTCGGTTTGTTGGTGCTTGTTTGAACATTGCAGGATTTTTTTACCTCTATTTCAACTTAGGTATGGATTTTGTAAATTTTTAAAGAAAAGCACACTTTCAATTTATGCACACATGGATTTATATTCAGAAATATATGGCAATTATATTGTGTTAAAATTTTATATTTAATTAATTGTGGAGACTCATCAGAAATTTTTGCCAAAGGATAAAAATTAGGGATGATATGGATCGGGATTTTTCAAGATATCTGATATGAAATTGTTTTTCTTATATTACTTAATATTTTTATGTCATTTGAAAACAAATGTTTTGTATATTCTTTGAAATATTTTAAATAAACTGAAATGTAATTTTAAGAAATTCTTTAAATATACTGTAAATTTTCTTATATAAACTGAAAGAGGAAAAAAATCTGTAACCTTGAAACATAATACCAAAAAGCATTAAAATATGTTTCAGCAAGTAAAACGAGTGAATTACTTTTAATTCAAAATACTGTACAATAAAATGCTACTATAAAGTAACTTTATAAAATGTAAATATCGAACTAGTGCAAATTTTTATAAATTACATATCTGTACCTATCAAGTTTTGATAAAATAGATTTTATTTTTATACATGTTATCCATACTTTCATATTAAAAACCTAATTGAACATGTTAGAAACTGAAAAATTGCCTTTAAATACCAATTTTATGATCAACAGAAATGGGGTAATTGATCAGGGAATCCTATAAAATTATATAAAAAATAACGATAGTAAAAGACAGCTTAATTTAATATGATATAGTCTAAAATATTTTAGGTTCTTTATTCTAATCAATATAGTTTATACATGGCACATCCAGAAAGTTAGTTTCCCTATTTAAAAGAAAAAAAGAACTCACACTTTCATGGACATATTTATTGACAACAAGTACAACAATGTTTCAGCTATTTTTCCACATAGCCACCACCAGAATTGAGACACTTGTCGTATTGTGGGATCAACTTTTGTATACTTCTGTCATAGAACTCTGCCGCATGTGAATGGAACCAGCCTTTCTGTCCCAGAACACCGTGCACATCCCTTTCTGTACCAACAGCATCTATTTGAATTTGGTCCTGATCAAAGATCCACTATGATGTCAATGCATCGGCTGCTGCTTGGTTTCTGGAGTAAAGTGCAAAATCCAAGTCTCATTGTCCATGACGATCCTGTCGAGGAACTCGTCGCCGTCATCGTGATACCTTAGCAGAAATGACAGTCCTGCTTCTAGTGTTGAATTTTGTGTTCGGGTATCAGTTTCAGCTGATAGACCTGACAGAGCTGACGATGAATTTCAATTGGCGCAATACTTTGTGCATTGAAGATCACCGACTGAACCTTGCAGGTGGCGAGAGAAGGAATTAGAGTTTCCATTTCGGACCACTACTACCCAGCTACTGGCATGAATCAGGACTTGTCCAGCTGGCATATGATTAATACGTCATAGATCTGTTATCCACTCGCAATTGACATGGCTAATTACGTTTACTTTAAAGGGGAAAACATCGGGAAACTTACTTTCTGGATGTACCTCGCAATTTATTAATTATATCTAGTTTTTGAGCCCTTAACATATATGAGAGTGGTTATGTATGAATTGCCAGTAATATGGTCTTGGTGATTACTGAAAACATGAGAAAGGGAATAGTCAGAAAGTTTCCCCCCTCTTTAGAGCAGAAATTATATTAGAATTTTGTAGAAAAGAATGTAGCATGCTGATCCAACCATTAAAGGCTACATGTAAAACTTAGGTGATATTTTATGTTGTAAATTACTTCTGTATTTTATTTTTTTAATGAGTGCCAGAGCGATTTCTTAATTTAGTTTAATTTTATTGCTAATAATAATTCATAACAAAAATTCTCTTTTTGACCAATGGCTAGCAACTGTTCTTTTTATAAATGAATTATACTCAGGGTTCCCATGGTTCTTAAAAGTCCTTAAGAACTCCTTAATTTTAGCTTTCATTTTAAAGGGCCCTTAAAACTACTTAATTTTTGTCAAAGGTCCTTAAAAACTCCTTAATTTTTAAATTGGAACTTGATCAATTTATCCATCGTTTGGTGATTTCCTATCTGTATTTGCCGTACTCTCCAAACTTTCTGGTTTTGTAAGTTCAGAGTTAAACTTGCCCCACACCGGTTCTAAGAACGCTAGTACAGGTGATAAGTACTGGTCAAAGAATATATAAAATATTTGTTAATGTTCATAACATTCTTTTACATTTTCTATTCAAAAGTGTAGTATTAATAATAAAGAAAATCCTCAAACACATATGTTTTCAGTGTATTTCTGTAGTAATTCAAAATTCCTTTCCTTGATATCCTTAAAATATTATGAAAATGCTTTTAGGTTTTTAGTACTTTTTATGGTCACAAGCTAGAACACTTGTTTGACAAATAAATAATCTCTTTCCTACTGAAAAGGTTTTTAAAGACAGCTGCCTTTTCCTAATAGCTAGCAAACATGCAGGTTTTAATTAAATGAAGCATGGGTGCAAGGGGGGGAGGTAGATATTTCAGTTACTCATGGAAGTTTAATTTTCCTTGCATTGAATGTAATAGAAAAGTCTAAAACTTTCTTGTTTCCCAGGCAACATTGTGTATAATCAGCTAGTATATACATAGACATACACACTATATATATATATATATATATATATATATATATTTATTTATGAGTCATTTTTAAACCCTCAGAAAGTACGGTTTATAATATTATATTTTATTCACAATTTATTTTTAATTTGATCACTCAAAAAACTTTTAAGTACATTTTTCAAAATGTTTTTGTCAAATAAGTTTATCTTATATTAATTTTTAGGTATTTTTAAAAACTTAATTCTGAAATATTGTAGGACATTTATTGGACATGCCTTATCTGGTTCATAATTATTAAAATATGTTCCTTAGGAAATAGGGTTTATGTCGTTATGTCGTGTATTTCAAGTAGTTCCTTATAAAAAGTTACTTTGGTCCTTAGAAAGTCCTTAAAAAGTACTTAATTTTTGTTCTAGAAAAAGAGTGGAAACCCAGTATACTGGAAAAAAACAAACCGCTAATTTTTTTTCCGAAAAATATTAGTTATTTGAGGATATTTTTTATTTTATTGTTAAAAAAGTATTTTACAATCTTATTATATAACCTTATTTAGACTTTAGAAAAAAATAATTTTTATTTTATCATTGAAAATGTAATTTTGTTTTGTTGTTATGTTTTACATAGGCTGTACCATCCAAATGGATTAAAGATTTGATTGCTGTGTGTGAATCAGACAGTTATGAAAAAGTAGAAAAATTTATCTGTGTAAGTTTTTTCTCCCTCATAGAAAATTGTCTAGTTTATATTTTTAATTGAATTTATTGCTTATTCTTCTTTTCACTCATCTCCTTCTGATATGCTATTATTCTGTTCCTGTTCTAAAAAAACAGTACACATATGTCTCATGCCACAGTTTACCATTAGCAGTAGTTGAGGTTGAATTTCAATACTTCTGTATGGATTGAATAGTTAATGAATTTGAATTTGAATAATCACAAATCAAATCTTGAACATTGGGTTTTAAGAATTATCTTGAAGTTAAATTATAGTGTTTAACAATAATTAAGAATCAAATGAGGTAACTGCTTACCTCTTGTTAATTCTGGGAACTTGCATGAAGAATCTGTAGAATTTGAATTAAGGACGAAAACAGAAAACGGCTGTTGAACAAACACACTTTCTTTTTATTACACAACACGTCACGATAAATGAAGAATAAACGGAGCAATGAATAAAGAATTGGAAATTATGTTAGGCTTTAAACATGTTTCACAGATGAATAAGAATAGAATACAGGAATATGAATAGAATTAAATTTTAAATCCAACGCTGAATTCTAACGGCTTTTTCTATTACACATATAGTTTGGTTTTGACTCCCCCGCTCAATAGTGCCATTTAACTTTCGATGGCGAAATTAATCTAACACTGTATGATTTTTAAAGATTTCCATTCATTTCTGTGAGTGTGTATATACATATATATATGTGTGTGTAATAAGACTGAGTCTGTGACGGGTGGTAGCAGTCATTTCAGGGAACCAGTATATATCTCTTTCTCTCCCTTTCTCATAATGGTTGCATGCAACATCATCTATTCCTCTGTCTCAACAGGGCTTCTCTGGGATACTCGGTGCTCATTTTTTACTTGAACTCTGTTCCCCCGATTAAGTTTATTCTGCCAACTCATTGTAATAAGAAAGAGTACGATGGTTGATAACAGTCATGGCTAGAAGACAACACCGATTTAGTGAAAGACCTTTATTAGTAGAACATTGAGTGAACGGGTTCCCACTTCATTATAGGGACAGGACAAATTGAGAGATCAACCAACAGTAGAAATCTGGGCTTTGAACCACATTTTTTTAAATTCTGGTTCAACTAAAGAATATATCAGTTCAGTTCCGTTTTTTGTTTCACCAAAAATCTGCATAAAAAAAACCTAAGTGAAAATCTGTCTCCAATAGCATACATCTTTTTGTTTGTGAATTTTTATATTGGCCACTAGGGCCAAAAAAATTTTTTATTGGTTAGACCACTTCTCTGAGAGTGTGAACTCTAGCCCTGGTATTCAGTTTAGATTAGGATTTAAAATGAGAGATCAAAGAGACATAGACTTTTTTGCCATTGTCTTTAAATGTGAAAATCTCAGAGAATTTTCTCGAGTCTTAATGAGAACTTTCAGCTGTAAATTTATGTCAGGGAAAAAAAGCAGTCGGTTATGCTCTTTTTATTGTTGTAATGAAGTATTCTGTATTTTCTACTGTTTACAAAAGCTTAATGTTTCAGAATCTTACATATGAAGGCTACACAGCTGGTCAGGTCATCAACCAACTTCATGATGAAATTGTATTCCATGGTGCACTAAATGATAAACAAAAATCAGTTATTTGTGAAAAAATTGCTGTAAGTAATCAGTCAACCATTTTTGGATATAATTTTAACATTCAATTTGGATATTCTTAGAGGTTAATTTTTTTTCTATTTATTTAGATTTCTGATAAACGACTTGTAGATGGGGCAGATGAATATTTGCAGTTGATGGATTTATGCTGTACAATAATGCAACAGATTTGTCATCCTGTGAATTAATGAGTTTTTCAAAATTGCTTATATTAATTTTTGTATTTTAAATCTAATTTTTCAAATAAATCTTTAAAAAAAAATATGTTGCTTTTAACACTGCTTTGAAATTATAAAAGTCAGGACTTTAGATTTAATAAGCTTTTAATACTTAAAATATTTTCTCATTCAAGAGCTAATATGAAAACCTTACATACAGTATAATGAAATAATTAAAAGCCTGCTGTATTTTATGTAATACATCTGTAGCAAATACATTTATTCAAAATCACAAGCATTTCAATACAGTTTGTCACTTTTCTTTTTTTTTTTTAACACTTTACAATGATATCAATAGTGCTATAACAATACTAGCATATAGCCCATCATATGACAGATCAGTAAAATTTTAAATTTTCCAGAATTGTAAAGAACCCTATGAGGCAGGTAAAATAAAAATAAAAAAAATTTTTTAAATGGTTATTTTGGCTGAGAATTACTTTTCAACAAAAATAATCGATTAAAATTATCACATATGTACTTAATCTATTATTTAAGTCAAATAAAAAAGAAAATTATTTATGTAATATCTAAGTTTAGTGATAAAATGCATGAAAATAATGCAGAAAATATTTAAATAATTTAAAATAAAAAATAATTACATGGGATGGTTAAAGGAATGAAATCATAATGCTAAAAAAAATTGTTATTTTTACCTATTTATTATGTGATAAAGGGATAAATTTAATTGCTTGCTCTTAAAATGGAACTTGATATAATGCCATTAAACACTCGAAAATGGGATGGGACGGATTTTGAACGTTTTAAAGAGGACAGTATTTTTTGCTGTGATATGAAGCTTATTCATACCAATTTACTTCAGAATCGGATCTATAGTTTAGGAAAAAAAAAAGCTTTACTTGCTTTGAATTTTGCAAACCCTAACTCATCAAAAATCCAATATGAATGCTCTATCCATTCCAGGTCCAACAGCTTCATAACTTCCAGGACATACGGGCAGATAACTTAGGCTATTATTACATTATGAGAAGAAAGTTTAAGGATACACAACATGAAATGTTTATCTGGCCAGGGACATTTGTTAAGCAATACGTGAATTTAATAAAATAAAAATAGTAAAAAAAATAGAAAGGTGAAAAAATAGTAAAAATTTATTTTAAAAATAATAAAACAACTTTCGGAAAAAGAATTTAAAAGAAAAAGCAGCAAATATTAAATTTATTAGACATTAAAAAAAATTGGCTGCATCGGGGATATAACCGTCAACCCGAGAAGTACGACGATGAAGTGGGCAGACATTCTACCAAACATACAACGCCTGCACGTTGTGAGAACTAATTAGAGTATATGAAGGTTCAATTAGAAACAGTCCAGAAATTTAAATATTACTCTCCGTCTTTTCTATCCTATCAAGAATGAATTTCGTATAGAATAAGAGGAAGGATAAGGCTTGAAATAATAGCATTGAAGGCTCATAAAGGGGGATGGGGTGGATTTCGAACTCACTTTCAATTTTGCTAACCCTAACTCATGAAAAATCCAATATGGATGCCTGTATCCATTCCAGGTACAACCGCTTCAGAAATTCACGGACAGACAACTTAGGCTATTATTATATAGGGGATGGTTATCTCAAATTATCTTTAAGAACTATTAGTCAGTTACAGTTTATTGCATGCTTATGATGATATTATGGTAGATGTGAGGCACATATGAAGCAGTAATAAGCAAAAGGTTGTAAACGACAAAAGTAAAAGTTTGTCCTTTGCATCCAAGCACTCTTGTGCAAATCTCATATAGACACAATTTCCGCACACCTGGAAAGTCAGGGAAAATCATGGATTTAGACAGTGGATTAATTTTGTCAAGGAAAATCTCAACTTTCCAAGTAAAATGAATAAAAGTCATTGATCCACTAAGCTACAAATTTAAAAAAAATCAAAAAATACCTCTGCAACTGAATTTTTTTCTGAATGGAAGTGGCTGCATACTTCTCCCATTTGTCCATAGAGCCAGACTACCATTCATCTAGAGACATGTGACATTACGGCACCTTAACTGCATGGCGAGGCAGACACTATGGGGTGACCAGGGGTTTTGTGCTCCAATGTGTAGTGTCTCATTGCGTGATTTGCCGGTGGTTGAGAAGAAAAAAAGTATAAATTGGCCTGTGATGTGACAAAGGAGTAGGAGGGAAGGGGATGATTTCGTAACATCCTAGACCAACATCTTTTAAATTAGCAAGCCATAGTATGGGTTATCAATACGCTACGTAGTAGCGTATTAATAACTGTAGGCTACGTAGGACCAAGAGGAGCTATGTAAGTTTTCTACATTTTAACACTTATCATCTGGTTTCTTTGTAGCTAATTGTTTACTGCTGCAGATGATTGTATTTGGCAATGTTTTCATCAAACACGCAAAAACTTCTCTTTCAAGCATTCTACGAGTATGAGTTCAGTTTTCTATGTTATAATTATATGTTAGAATCTTCAATAAAATGGTATGCATTGTATCTAAATGCAGAGGTAATTATCATACAGATGGACAGAAAGTATCAACTTTTGGTTTTCCAAAGAATTAAGAAAAAAGTGGATATTGGCAATTACACGTGATTGCAATATTACAAAAAAATCTAGAGTAAGTATTTCTTATGTATTTCCTTTGCTTGGTAACAAAATAATTCAAAATATTCAGTTTCCTGAGTTTTACTAACATAGCTTTTTTTATTTATTTTTTGTAATATAATTTGAAAATATACAAATATTTTGATTTCCCTGATATATTGTTGCTTCATATTAATCTTTCTCATTTCATAAAAAGTTATATCAATGATTTCTCCCGGTGAAACTATTATTATATATATATATATATATATATATATATAACAACTATTTCAAAAAGAAAAAATGCCTAATATTTCTCGTATTCTGCTACAAAAGATTAAGAACAATTTTATATCTTATCTATATAATTAATTTTATTTTTTTAGTATTTTAAATTGTTTGTGGGGAATGGTGGAGTACAATGAAACAAAACTTTCTAAATTTTTTCCCATCCACAGTTTTTTATGTACAAAATGTAATTAATGTATGCTTTTAATCTTGCATTTTTCCAGTCTAAATAAAATTTTATTAATTTTCTAAACAATTGGTTTATGCTTGAAATAAACCCTGTATGAGCTTACTGTATAAAGAATTATATACAAACGTTCACAATTTAAAATTTTTCATTTTGGAGGTATGTAAAACTTTATCAAAAAATAATTGTTTCATAATTACAACAAAGTAAATAAAACAAAATTACTTTTAGGAATGAAATTTACTTTCAATAGTTCAATACTAATAATGTTCCATTGTTAACGTAGTAAAAATGTGAATGCTCCAAATCACATCTCATTAGAACTAGTTATATAACATGTATTAAAAAATTGTAACTTTTTGTATGTATGTTTTTGTCTTACTTTAAGATACACTGTTTAGCAAGCACGAGAAACATTAACCCGTTCATGACCAAAGTCTCATATACGTGATGCAGCGATTTCACTGATATTTGTCCAGTATCGCCTCCACATGATGATCTCCAGTTGATATTAAGAGACCAGCATTGCGTATGCCTAATAGGAGATCGGAACGTTTTATTTCAATTTTTAAATGCTAAATTTAATTACTGATGGTGTTAAACAGCGGAGGTTTTTACAACAGTCGATTTGTATAGCATTTACATGCTAGTCCTCAATGTGTTAATAAAATTAATGTTTGAAATAGAGCGTTTATAAATCTATATAATATATAAAGGAAGAAGTCCCGACTTATTCACCTATAGGTCAACGCCTAACCAAAACTATTGGAGATACAGATGTCGAAACTTAGGAGCTTATCCCTTTTGTACTGAAGGCATCATTTAAGAACAGATTTTTTTTAATTTGGCCGGCAAGGGGTAAAATGTATTTTTCACATATTCCTTTATATCTGAAAGAAAAAAAAAATAGATATCCATAAAATTCTTGCTTAAAATGTAAGGAACACAAATCAATTCTGACATCTGTGTGGGTGAAGAGGAGGATCGCCTGGTATAAAATATAAGTTTACATAATATACAAATAAGCCTTATTAAGTGTATAACCGTTACCTGTGCAACCCTGGGTATTGAAAACTAGAATTTACATATACTACCAGAAAGCAGCTGTATATGAATTTCAAATATGGAAACAGAAAAACAGGCCACTTTGGGGGTATGCTAATAAATTTTAGAATTAATACAAATTTTATCATTATCAATTTAATTATTATTTTTGCTTTTAATTTCCAATTAAATGTTATAATAGCTTATCTAGCTCACTTAAAATATGAAGGGAGGAATTTGTCAAGCATAGAAAAACTGGATTTAGAAGGGCAAAAAGCATTAACAGTGATTATGTGATAACAATGCCATAACAAATATCAGGCCTGTGGATGCAGCTAAAAACGTATATATTATACGCTGGAACTTTTTAAATGCATACAAGTGAAATTTCAAAAAATTTTCAGCAATATTTTGCAAGTTATTTAGTATTTTATTAAAAATCGTAGAAATTTAAAAAGGCATGTCACAGCAAACAAATCTTTAAGCATAAGCATGACGTTAAAAGTATGTGCAGAAACTTTTATATATTCTTAAATAATATACAGTACTTAAATTCTTAGTATCATATGACAAGACCGTAGGCAGGGGGAAGGATTTGGGGGACTGGTCCCCTCCCCCCGAAATTTTGAAAGACCATTTTGTAGATAGACAATATCCCACGTTTGTGTGTGTATGTGTTATCTGCCTAGCTGTTCATGAACATGGACTGTTATTCTCTAAGAAAAAACCACTGAGACCATAAAAGTCTTACTCGGCCGCTGGCCAGAAATACAGTGCTTTCCCATACATCAATTGAAGTATCATTCACAAATAATGTGTATCATAACAAACAATGTCTTTCTCCCTTGGTCCCCCTTCGAAAATAATTTCTGGCTACGGCCCTGTCATATGAACAGGATTGCTGTTAAAAGTGTTTTTTTTCTTTCATATCTTAAAAATGCTAAGACTGTGTGTGTTCATTTAAAATAAAAGTTTTAAGCTTTTTACATATTCTGATTCTTTGAGGACATGTTTAATTTAATTTTTTTTCTTTCACTTTCTGTAAACATTTCTTTAAAACGTCATGAAATATTATTATTATTAAATTTATGTAGGTAAAATGTTATAACTGTATACATTTCTCAATACAAGTGGAATTTAGTGGAAAGGTTTTGTAAGACTATGAGAATGAGTTTAAAGTTCATTAGTGCCAAGAAGGATTTGTAATTTTGTATAGAATTATATTTTGAGTAACAATTAGAATTTGCATATTAGAATCAGCTGAACATGACTACAGTGGTACTACATAAGTAATTATTGGACAAAGGAAGTGTAAACGAGCATTGATTATTTATATTCATCTGGCTATTGTGAGAAATTAAACAATGGAAAACTAGCTTAGCTTTTATAAATTTGTATTTTACCATTTTTAAGATCTTATTTCTAAGTTCGGCTTTGATCTAATATTTGTAGAGAAAATTGCTGTGTTATAGACTTAAATAGCAATTTCTGCTGTTGGGTGATTGGGGAAGTAGTTAATGTATATATTAAATAAAATTGAGCTGAAAACTGAACTTAGAGGGACTCTGCGCAGAATAGAGAATTTAGAAGAGAGAGAATTACAAATTTTGACTTGAAAAGTTCTGTCTTTAAGGTTTTATTACTTTTACAAAATAAAATAAAAGTAAACAAAGAAAAAAAAAATTTTTTTTTTCGTAATGTAGAAAATTCTAAATCTTAGCATCTAGGGAAGTAAAATATAGCACATATATCAAAATATATCTTGAAAGCAAATTTTTTATACTTTTATTAACTCTAAGCTAAAATTCCCTTACATTCATAACTACTATTCTAAAATTGCACTGTGTACTTAAATTTTTTTTATGTTTGGTTTAACAATAGTACATTCCTTCACATTATATTGAAATATAATTCACTTAAAAATCCCTTGGGTTATATGCCATGTTTCAAGTGAATCACAATACGTTACAAAATATGCCTAGAACAGAAACACCTGTTGAGACTAACAGGTCATTTTCCATTAAATCAGTCTACTCAAGAATAATTTGTTATCAATAGTGCAACTTGGAATTGAAAATGGCCTATTGGGAAAAGTAATCTTTATGTAAAACTCAGTTTTACATAAACTGAGTTTTACATGGTAGTAATAAGCCTTGAAAAGCATTTCATTCCTTTTGCTATTATAGGTTTGTAAGAATTCATAAATTTTTAAAAGTGGCAGAAATACAAATCAATTCATTCTATTGCCATAGGTGCACTTACGGAAAATGAGAGAACAGGTAAAGTGCTGCCACTCTACCACAGGCCGTGTAATCATATTAACACAGATGTTTGTAGCCGTTCGGATTGGATTTAAAATAGTTGGAATAATGAGTTTCTGTTATAAAAACTATGACCGAAATGCTCCAAACAAACATTTTCTAGAAGAATGTATAAGTTAATGGATATTCATTAATAATTTATTTAGTTCTTTTCGAAACAAACATTTTAATTGCATATTACAAGATGAACTTCAAAAAGTACAAACAAAAGCCTTCTTACATAAGAATTATATCGGAGGGGCTGTTAACATGTAATCAAAAACAATAACAATAACTTAACTGTAACCGATTCTCCAAGCTGTGTAATAAAAACTCATCGGCTTGTTGGGTATGTATTAAAATTAAAATTATTAGAAAGTGATGTATTTCATGTTTTTCGTAGTTTCTCCTTAAAAACATTTCTTAGTCTCATATATTTATTTGCAACTATAAGCAAATGTTTTTTTGTGTACTTATACGTATAAGAAACGCTAATTATTTTACAAAAAAATTATATTTGCGATATGAAAATGGCGCCTTACAACGCTATGTTTGTGAAGGATCCCGTAATATCCCTTGCATATCGAACGTTTTAAAGATATTTGTTCGAACCCTTAAGTAAATGTAGTATGGTAGTCTACTTTGTTCTGCGATTATTTATTGTGTTATATAGTAAGATGATATACTATTTTGCTGTTGTGACTATATTTTCATTAGGGGGTTGGTATAACGAAGGAAAACGTAAAATAACGTTTGTAGAAAATATAAAAGTGATTATGAATTTAGCCTGTTATTCGATGCACATAAGTAAAAAGTAGCACAACGTAGGTTTATACCAAGGGATTTTATGCTGTTTCATGATATAAAAAGTATCTTTGAAGATTGATTAAATGATCTTCATACTACCGGAATATCCAATTTTAATATTCGGGAGGGCTTAAAAAAGTTTCCTTGTAGGTGAATCTGTAACTTTTTTTCCGATTAAATTTTAACTCTGGTTAATAATTTTAATTTGTAAATTTCAATAACCATTATTGAAATTTACAAATTAAAACTATTTGCAGATTATGACTTAAAATTAATTTACTATGCCAGATTAGTGCTAAATTTACAAATATAAAATTACTTTTTATTTTTATATTTTAGTGTTATTTTTTAATGTAAATAATGTTTTTTAGAATTTAGTGGAAAATGGTGCAGGGCTCTTTTGGGTCTGTTTCCCTGCCCGGGACGGCAAATTTAAAGGGAAGGACTTTTTTATTGGAAATTAAAAATACTTTTTTATTGGAAAGAGTTTGCATACAAAATATGTTACCATATTTATATCTGTAAAGTGTACAACCCTGTCTGAATATCAATTTTTAATGTTTATTAAACTTAGTAAATACCTATTAGTAGCTTTTATGAAAGTGATGGGTGGGTGGCATTTTACATTCATGTCCAATATGGTAAAACAGTAACAGTTGGTCCTGAATAGGAAACACAATACAGGAACAATAAACAGTTTTCTGAAATGGCTGAGGAACAGTTAGTATACCATTTGTTTGTTAAAATAATTTGAATTTTTAAAATCTTTCTGTGAGTAACAAAGTTTTTATTTTTTATATCATTTTTTTACAGAAATTGTTGAGAGTGATGAAGACTTAAAAGTGATGAAAAATAAAAATTATATTTATTATAAAGGTACTTGGTATTAAGGAATGGTTATTTTCTTCCATTTTTATTTTATTGTTATTTATTTAAAAAAAACACTTCAACGTGATTTATGTTCTTTTGAAATTGAAAATATAAATAAAATGTCATTAGAAAAAGAAAATGGGTGTTTAAAATTCTTTAGATAGCTACAGTCACAAAGTTTATTTATTTTGCTGAATCATGAGAATATTTCAAACACTTTATCGTAGTCTAATGGGAAGTAGGCGTCTAAGAATTATTCAGTCTGGTTGAGTACTGAAAAATATTCAGCCAATTGCTGTTAGATATGTGGTCAGATAAAATCGTAATAAAAAAAATCCTTTTTTTAACTGTGCTTTTAAATATATTTAACAAAGAATATTGCAGAGTTACATTTCACTGCATTAATTAATAGAAAATCTGAGATTCACTAAATTTAAATAGCATAATGCATAAATATTTTAATAACAGTACATAAATAAAATTCTTTCTTGTTTCAAATTTATCATATGTATTTACACAAATGTTGGAGCCTTTTATATTTAGATGCGTACAGTTATATATGTATATACAGTTAAATAGAAGTCTGAATACTATTTGAAACAACAATTAACACGTTGACTGCCAACTACGAGTTATCTTGTACTGTGTTTGTTTATCATTTTTGTGCAGCTATGAATAAACTCTTAGTATATCAGTGCTAATATCGATAGATGACTTCTGGGAAAGGAACAAAAAATCAATGCCCTTGGAAAATAAATAATTCAGGACTTTGTTAAATTTCTGTCCACACATTAGTTTTTAATAATATGTGGTTAAATCAAATTGTCATTTTAGGCCAGATTTCTGAAAATTGCCATGGATTCAATGTGTTAAAATTTCTTCTTTAATAATATCAATATGCAGTTTAGCTGTATAATTATAAAACATTTAAATATAAAATTATAACAAAAAATACATCAAATTGTTCTTTTTTTTTCAATTATACGAATATTTAAAAAAAGGTAAAATGACAGAGTCTCGGACAGTGACCATGTTTACTTGGCAGCTTGGCAAAAACATAGTGGAGAACAAGCTGTATTCTATGAAAATAATAAATGCACATTTAGGAAATTTTACTGGCAAGTATCCAATGTTTAAAGTAGTATATACAGATTAAGTTGAAGCTAATCCAAATCAATGAGGAAAATGAAATTTTTAGTACAACTAATAAAATAGAAATCAAATCAAAATCAATGTTATGAATTATCGAAACTCAATATTAAGTACTACTGATAAATTGTAGCATATATATAATACCAGTATTCATACATTTCTCAATTATATTCATTTCATCCCCATAATTCTGAGACATTCTAAAATTTAAAATTAACTTCTGCCTTTTCTTTACAAAACAAATCCAACAGCAGTGGGGTACACCCCCCTCCCACTATTTAAAAAAGAAAAAAAAAAGCTTTGTTAAGATAGTGAAAATCAGGGATCTGGTCAGGTTTCCTGGAAAAGTTTGTAGAATGTCTCCCAACGAAATGGCACCAAGTCAGAAGAAAACATGGCTACTATCCCCGACTCAGTTTTATTTTTTTTAAACAATTTTGTTAATATATATTACAATTTTAATTTAAAGTTACTTTAATTGCAAATAAAGGCAAACATTTTAAAAAGTATATATTCTTTATTTGGCTAAATCACTAATCTGAAGCATATGTTTTACTACAGTATATCATTATTCCTCTCATAAAATATTCCTAATGTAACACCTATCATGCACTGTTCTTCTTAAATAACAAAATAAGCTAATAGATGTGTACACAAAAAAATTTAATAAGCTCTAAATTACAGGGTTAAACATTTATTTGAAAGTCATATATTGTAGAATGTTATTTTAAGTGCAATCAAAATTTTTGTTAAATTTTCATAAAGTATTAGTTACAAGAATGACTTTTATTTATAATTATTTATTATTAATCTATTCATGTAAATACTTATCAATAAAAAGAAATTATTTATTTTTGCTGATCTTTTTTCTGTGTTGTAAATAAAAGTAATCACTAACCTACCATCATATAATTCTGAAAATTATTACAATTTGTAGCATAAAAATGGTAAAGAAATGTAATTCACAGTGAATAATTTAAAAACAAAATGCAGTGAAAACACTAACAGTGATTAACTAAATAATCCAGGTATACTGCAACCAAAGTAATTTGATGCGGAAGAGACCACTAAACCAATTCAAATAAATAAATTGTTTTTAAATTTCATTAGGCCCCAGAATACTTCAAAAAATCATTCTGTCAGTAAGTAAATATTCAGAAAGGTTATAGTATGAACAAAATAAGATTTACATTAGGTAAGCTGTAGTACATATTACAGTCAATATTAGTAAATTATAATGCTTAAAAAAACTATGGAGTGGCTGATTGTTTTGTATAATTTGGTCATTTAAGGTTAGAAAAATCATGAAGCATGTTTAGTGAAAACAGCTTAACTCAAGGCCGTATGCAGGGGGGGGATTTTGGGGACTGGTCCCCCCCCCTGAAATTTTGAAAGACCATTTTGTAGATGACAGTGTCCCACATGTGTGTGTATGTGTACTATCTGCCTAGATGTTTATGAACATGGACAGTTATTCTCTTAGAAAAAACCCCGCTGAGACCATAAGTCTTGCTGGGCTGCAGACCAGAAATACAGCACTGTATTCTGGAGATATAGTGCTTTCCCTCTCATCAATGAAAGTATCGTTCACAAATAAAGATGTCTTTTTCCCTTGGTTCCCCTCCGAAAATAATTTTGGCTATGGCCCTGGCTCAACTAATATTGGTTTGTTCTTCAATGTTCTAACAAAATTCACCTAATCTGAAAAACCCCTCTGACAGTAGTATCTCTTCTGTTGCCTGTACATCATACTCACTGCATACATCTTATTTAACACTTTTGTAAAAAAAAAATGTCTTGATCTCATAGCTCACCATAAAAAAAGTATGTTTTTTTTTTTTTTTTTTTTTTTTTCAAATCATTGTATTCTTCAAATTGAGCCCTTATTGTTAGTCAGTGTGTATAGTGTATAACAGGTTGTTAATATTTTAGGTATGACTTCTTAAAGACCAGAAAGTTGGTATTATCTGAGAGTTTTTAAAGGGAAAAAAAACGTCAAATTATGCATGATTATTTAACATTGATTTAATGAGAAGTTTAGGGGACTGAGTGAAAATTTCAAATTAATTATTTCAAACTAGAGACATTTGTCTTGTCCATATTACACTATACCTGAATTGTAATAATTTCATATCTAGTAGCACTCAAGTGTGACACCATAATTACATGGGATTTTGAAATTGCACAGAAAAAACTCAGTGGTTTATGATTTGATATTAGAAGTTAACCAATAATGCATCATACTGGAGGGATATTTGCTAACAGTTAATCAGTACCTATATATATTCAAATTTGTAATTAATTTTCATCATCATTATTACATAAGAATAACTGTATCTGTCTTATGTAACAGTGAGACTACAAACATTGCTTAAAGCACCTTCATTAGACTGCAGCATTGAAGAGTTTTTAATTTATATGCTTGTATCAAACATGGGATAAATATGGATCAAAATAAGTTGTAATATTCTATTTAGTCAGTTTAAAGTGTTTTTAAATTAACACGTTTTTGATAGAAGCAATTTAAGATGGAACTATTGTAGTACAAAAAATAAAAAACAAATTTTAGGTTAAATATGTGTTCTGGGGTTTGTTTTTTCTCTCTTATAAAGGACAAAGTACAAAAATTGCATGTTATCAAACAAACTGAAATAATAAATAAGAGTGCAGATAATGGTATGTGTTAGTAACTCTAGAACTTGTATAGAAAGCTTAAAGATACTTTAAAGTAAAGATTCTCAAACTGTCAATCATAAGCTACTAGTAGCTCACAGAAAATTTTCAGTAGATCACAGTGCGACATGCAGGTTGACTAATCCAGAGTGATAATTTATCTTTAAAATCTTCCTCTTCAAGTTCTGAAAATATTTTACCAGTTGTTTATACAGAAAACTACCAAATTATAGTCTTGGTTGGTCTAAAATTGAAGATGTTGAGCTCTACATATATGTATGGTCTTTTTATAGTCTAAAATTGTTAAAAAAAGAAAAAGGTTGACTGATGAAAATTTGGATAACTCTATTCAAATTGCAGTCCTTACCTACTCTCTGAACATTCAAAACCAGAATTGCCATAAATCCTTGAAATAGGGAATTTTGCTAACTCTATGATAATTTTTTTTTAATTTCTTTTTTCCTATCATCAAAAAAGCAATCACCATTCTAAAATTAAAATTTAAAATCTTTCAAATTTGCAGTGTAGTTTTACATTTTATTAATCAGTTGTAAAAAATGTAATCATTTTCATTTTAAGGTTGTTTTTTTTTTTTAATTCAATGTTATGTTAAATCATTTAGATATTTTTTCCACCTCAGTTTAAGTTTTAAAAAAAATATTTCATTTCTTTTAGTGGCATCATTGAAATATACCTGATTTAGACTAGTAGAAAGAGAAAGAGCTACTGTAATATACTGCACATGGCAAGGAGACACACTTTTAGATTGATAAAAATTTAACTACTCTAATTGAAAGATTAGTGAAATTATTAAATACAAAAATTACGACAGCATATACCTAAAATTATGTATTTTACTTAAATGCAGTAAATCACAAACCCTATCCATACAGAGATGCAAGCTCTACTTAATTGAAATTTAACATATTTCCAATAAGTGTCACAGCTGCAATGTTTCAGAGAATAATTATTTTTATTTATTTATTGGTAGCTTATCATAGGATGTTTAAACAGAACGGTTGCTTAGTAACTTTGTGAGTTTAACAACTACTGTTTGAGATTAGATGCCCAGAGTGCTCTATCTATAGTTCCCTGGGGTCTATGTTGACCTGCATGGGGTCATTGTCAACAAAAGAAGAAATAGGCGTTGCATGATGTATAAACAGGTACCTAACTGGATCCTACTTAAGCTGTATATCCCGAAAATTTAGGCATTTTCTAAATACCTTTACACGTAACACAGACTTAAGTATGTATTTAACCACTTAACAGTTTCTTTTTTCTTTCTTTTTTTTTTTTTTTTTTCTTCTTGTTAAAACAAAACCTGACATAGGAAATTGTGTAGATATATTTTGATATCAAACCTTTAATGGAAATATGTTGGGAACTGAAAACTGAAAAAAGGAGAAAAATTCTGATAAATCAGTTTTTTGATTTACTCTTTCTTCAAGTTCTGACAATATTTTACCAGTTGTTTATAAAGAAAACTACCAAATTTTAGTCTTGGTCTAAAATTGAAGGTGTTGAGTTCTATACATGTGTATGGTCTTTTTCTAGTCTGAAATTGTTAAAAAGAAAAAAATCAGGTTGACTGATGAAAATTTGGACAACTTTATTCAAAACGCAGTCCTTACCTACTCTCTGAACATTCAAAAACAGAATGGCCCTAAATCCTTGAAATAGCAAATTTTGCCAACTGTATGATTTATTATTATTTTTTTTTCTGTCACAAAAAAAAAAAAAAAGCAATCACCATTCTAAAATTAAAATTTAAAATCTTTCAAATTTCCAATGTAATTTTACATTTTATTAATCAGTTGTAAATGCAATCATTTTCATTTTAAGGTAATATAATTTTTTTTTTTTTTAAATATTCAATGTTATGTTTAAGTTTTAAAAAAATATTTCATTTCCTTTAGTGGCATCATTGAAATATACATGATTTAGACTATTAGAAAGAGAAAGAGCAACTGTAATATACTGCATATGGCAAAGAGACACACTTTTAGACTCATAAAAATTTGACTACTCTAATTGAAAAACTGGTGAAATTATTAAGTACAAAAATTAGGACAGCATATACCTAAAATTATGTATTTTACTTAAATGCAATAAGTGACAAACCCTATCCATACAGAGATGTAACCTCTGCTTAATTGAAATTTAGCATATTTCCAATAAGTGTCACAGCTGCAATGTTTCAGGGAATTTAAGGAAAATTATCAGTCCTTTTTTTTTTTCCTTAGTGGCTGCCATGACAAGCTTGTGAATAACCAGAGTACAGTATTTTAGTCTGGTGAAAATCGATTCTTACATATCTTAACGATTTCTTTTTTTCTAAATGTACTGTTCAATTTTTTCATAGTTTTTATGAAATTAATGGTATATTTACTGCTAATAAACAAACTATTTTTATTTATTTATTGGTAGCTTATCATAGGATGTTTAAACAGAACGGTTGCTTAGTAACTTTGTAAGTTTAGCAACTACTGTTTGAGATTAAATGCCCAGAGTGCTCAATCTATAGTTCCCTGGGGTTTATGTCGACCTGCATGGGGTCCTTGTCAACAAAAGAAGAAATAGGTGTTGCATGAGGTATAAACAGGTGCTTAACTGGATCCTATTTAAGCTGTATATCCCGAAAATTTAGGCATTTTCTAAATACCTTTACACTTAACACAGATTTAAGTCTGTATTTAACCATTTAACAGTTTGTTTTTTCTTCTTGTTGAAACAAAACCTGACATAGGAAATTGTGTAGATATATTTTGATATCAAACCTTTAATGGAAATCTGTTGGGAACTGAAAATTTGAAAAAAGAGAAAAAATTCTGATAAATCAGTTTTTTGATTTACACATATAAACTGGCAGGAAAAAAAAAATACCTGTCTGAGTGGCTATTGGACAAAACTGTTAAGTGATTAACAGTAAAGTCCCATAAAGGTCCAATTTTTTTTTTCATATTTAATCCTTAATTTTGTACATTGTGCTCATTTTCCCTTCATTTAATTGATCGAATTTTTTTTTTAACCTGTTGAAGGAATAAAACAGAAAGAAGCTCTGTTTTAGTTCATTGTTACTTCAACTTGCAAACAACAATATCAGTAGCCATCATTTAGATGAGTCATATAAACTGACTGTCCTGCATACATTGCAAAGAGAAAGCCTTAATATTAAAGTGGTACATGCCATTTCCTATAATAAACACATTGTTATTTGTACAATTCTAGAAAAGTGATAAACTTGTTTCTAAATGGATGATCCCCATACAAATTAGTTTCCCTTTTCTTCATATTGTTTGATATTTACTTCATCATAAACAGGAGACATTTGTCTTTATGTTCCTATTAAATGGTACTATTATTATTATTTTCTAATACAACCTGATAGGAAAACTGTTTTCCTTCATCGTAAGTTAAATTTCTTGTCAAGCATATTCGATTTTATGAGATTGAACTTTATATATATATATATATGTGTGTGTGTGTGTGTGCACACATACACGCTCAGGCTTTGATTTAGTGTTTTCAAAAATCAGAGTTGAGTATTAGCCAGGAAAAAACAAAAAATGTTTAGTGTATGTATAATTTCCACTTAATACTAGTCTCAGCTTTAATAAAAATCTCGGAAGATATATAAGTGAAAGAATAATTTAACTATAAAACAAAAACACAAAATTGTTATTTAGAATTTTTAGATTAAATAACATCTTTCTACACTGCATAGCAAATAAACATTTTACGTTTCAAGTAATAATATATTACTTATGTCGTAATATATTATTACTGGAATGAATAAAAGATAATTTTTAAAATGTTTTCTTATTTGCAGCAAAAAGCTTTTAAATGTGTAAAGTCACAAATTCCTGTGAAATATAAACAGATGAAATAATTTCATATCATTTAAGCTGTAACTGATTCCAGGGTCATAACTAGGTGCTTTAGTGCCCATGGAAAAAAACTGGTCTGCACCCCTGCCATCAAATATTCTGAGAAAATACATAACATGTTATATATATATATATATATATATATATATATATATATATATATATATATATATATATATATATATATATCATATATTCAGAGTGAACTCTTAATATATTAAAATGTTCCTAACATATTAATTTAATTTTTTTTCTTCTATTTTTCCTTTTTAATACTTAAAAATATTTTTGAACACTTAAGGATATTATTTGGCTGATAAACTGAATAGTTTATTTGAGGGATTATTTTTTATTTAGACGTTGAATTTTCATAAAAAAAAAAATTGGCAAATTTTTAAAAACAAATTTAGTTTTAATAACTTTAATGAATTCAAAATTTAAAACGAATACTCAGAATTATATTATGGCATATTAAGAGTGTTTGGTAGACATTGGTAAGAATCTATAAAAGTTTAGTTTCATGGGAAATTACAACTCTTGTAATGTCAAATTTCACTATAAAACATGTAAATAGGATTTATTTATTATAGAAATAAATCCTATTATTATTATATCTTATTATATTTTCGAAACTGCATGAAAATGCAGTTTCGAAAACTATCTTCATGGAATAACTTTTATTACCGTATAAGTATTGTTTAGCTATTCCTTAAAGATTGATGTGCCCTTTTGGGTAAAAAATTTGCCAAGGTTTTGCCAGAATGTTTTATTTCACTTTGATAAAAAAACTGCTAACCCAGCACAAAATGTTACCAAATGTCAGAACAAATGCCATTTAGAATGATATTATAATTTAGTAATCAACTTTTAACCAACATTTTCCAATAAGAAGAGTGAGTGGGACTGTTTTCATGTTTTATTGTTCTTTTCAAATTATTTGCCCAAATTATATACACTCTATACTGTTGAGTATTTTAATACAAATCTGTGTTTAATTCACTTTGCTACTTTGAACATCAATAATAGCAGTAATGTCTTTTTTCTTATTTAATTAACTTTTCCCTAAAAATAACTAACATGTGCTATCACCTTGACCTTAATAAGTAATAACATTTAGTTATGGGACATGATCATTGTTAGTAGTTTTTTTATCAGTACTTCTTTTACTCCTTATCAATCAACTTTTTAGTTTTCCTTACTTAAATATGCATGTAAATTCTTGTCTAGTATCATCAAGTAGTTCTAAAACAGTTGATTTCTCTTTACCATGGATATTGAGAGATAGAATATTTATAAATGATAATTATAGAGCTGATAAACAAAAGCTGGAACAAATTTCTCTGTTTGGGGACCATATATTTATAAATACATGCATTTTGAAAATTTCATTAAAACACACTTAAAGTTTTGATATACAAATTCCTTTCAGGAGTTAGTACACAGGTCGGGTCACTCATTTTCTTGTATCATCATAACAGTATCAGTAGAGTTTGGATCTGCAAGTTTTTATTATTAAGTTATTTTAAATGTTATTCTTGTAAAAAAAAATTTAAATATAACAAAATACAATTTACAAAAGCTGTATTTAAATATATGTATACTAATACTTTGCCAAAAAAAAAAAAGTAGATTAAAATTGTATTAATATTTTATATTTATTTGAACAATACATCTTGAAGAAAACAAAATTTAATAACATACTTTTGGTTGATAAGTATTAAAAAGATTAGTTAAATTTTAAAACTTTATAGTTTTAAGTCACATTTTGTTTTGTTATGATCAAGGATAAAACATAAATCCAATAGCAGTAGAGCAGCCCGAATTTTGGTTAGTACCCAATTAATACTTTTGGATAAGAACTCTCTGACTAGAGAGATTTAACTGTTTTTGTACCCAATACTAGAAATTCATTTAATTGTATCGCCTTCCACATTACTCTCATCATAAGGTTCACTTTGTGTATTTTTTGGCTAAAAGTAACAAAACTTGTCTACTAAACTATCAAATATACACACATCGTTTTGAAGTGATCAAGATAAAAAGCTTTATTCAATCTCAATACAGATATTAAAATTTCAGAAGAGCTCATTTTAAGCTTTACACAAATTCAGCTAGCTTATAAACAAAATTGTAAGCTCTTATGGTCATCAAAAGAAATGCTTCAGCTAATCACTTAAGATAATTGAACTTTCAGTTTGAATGAATATTGTTTTTATTGAGAATTAAATACTAGTAAATTTTTATGCTTATGCATTCAAATAAATAAACAAAAATATGTTAAATTAAAAACTGCAGGCATGAATTAGCTTATGAGTATTTGGTTAGTTGATTTGATTGCCTTTAGTTATGAGTGATCATAAGTGGCCAAAATTTAATTAATAATGTAACTGAAATTCAGGTCATAAAATCAACTTCTCTACATTCACTTTTATTTGATTTTATTGTGATAATATGCAGTATTTATTCAAAATTGTTGGGTGTTTTTTAGCAAACTGGTATGGGAACACACATGATAGCTGATAAATCTCTTATCAAAAAAAAATGTGACATCCTGCTGTGTTGAAAATTATAGAAAATAATTGAAACCATATTTAAATGGCTTTGAATTATGATATCACAAACATATATTTGACAGTAATGATTTGGCTTCCAATGAGTTAACTTAAAAGTACTATAAATATGCCCAAAACTCTTCTCTGGGATTATTCAGTCAGTTTTGTTAATTTCTAAGATCTCAACATACTACAACAACTAACATCATACATCTTAATTTGTACCAGAAACAAAATACTTTTTCTAAATTTCTGCTTAACACAGGTGGTACTAAATATTAAAATATTAGATTTATATTTTGAAGGAGAAAAAAAAAAGAATATTTTCACCAAAACTTGTACAAGGTTGTTTCTTCACCCTAACAGTACTCATTCAAATGGAAAGTCCACCCATTTGCCTTAATACGAGTTACTTATGGCTCAATCATGCTTGGTTTGTATAAGTGGCATCAGAATCAACAACACTACTGCTGTTTAGATATTGTATCTACTATACTGCTAAATTAGACAGCAAAACAAAATTTCTCAAAAGAGTTAGTAAGCTTAAAGTCAAAGAAGACCAGTTGATAAATGCATATGAAGAAAAGAACAGATTTGCTCAGTTTTCTGAATTTTAAAGAAGGGTTGGTCATTTTTCCAGTAAAAGAATGT
This sequence comes from Pardosa pseudoannulata, assembly GCA_032207245.1. NCBI lineage: Eukaryota > Metazoa > Arthropoda > Arachnida > Araneae > Lycosidae > Pardosa > Pardosa pseudoannulata. Next base: position 65,059,922 of record CM063499.1, read on the forward strand.
TTTTACCAGGACAGAGACAAAACCAGGTGAAAATTTACAAACACTAAAATAATTGGCAGAATTTTTAAAATGTTCATATAGACAATATAATCTTTATTATAATAAAATTGAAACTTGTCAAGTTGAGACTACCATGTATTTCAAAGTAACTGACATTAAAAGCAATCAAAATACAAATATAAATATCTATTTTGTAAATAAATTTGTATGGAGACATGAGAAAAAAAATTTGTCCTCATTTTAGTGTAGTAATCTTGTTTGTTATAGTAATATGTATGTATATATATATATATATATATATATATGTGTGTGTGTGTGTGTGTGTGTGTGTGCGCGCGTGTGTACTAAAATCGTTTTAATCTAGTTTGTACATTCAGTAAGCTAATAAGTAATAACTATTATTACTTGACAAAAAGTTGAAAATCCATCTTTCATTTTTTTTTTAACTGTAGATATTACTATAGGAGTAAACTTAAAATTCCTAAATTTTTTTACATTACTGTAGGAGTAAACTTAAAATTTCTAAAATTTTTTACATTACTATAGGAGTAAACTTAAAATTTCTAAATTTTTTTACATAAAAAAACAAAACGGGCTGATTTTATAGCATTTGTAGATGGATGCTCTAAAAAATAGTCTGGTATTATACATGAAATTTCATAAAATTGTATAGCATTATATATATCAAATTAAAGATAGTTTATAAATATGAAACTGATTTTATCAAAATAATGCAAAAAAAGTCTTTAATTTTCGTTAAAAAAATAGTTCAAATATTGGGGACAACAAACCTGAACATTAAAAATTAAATAAAAAAATTGAAGCATGCATAAAAGAGCTAGCAATTGCAACTAATAAATACTTCAGATATTTATTTTAAATATCATTCATTAATGGTTTATTTCCAACTAAAAAATTATAAACACAATTTTTGTCATGTCTGCAATAAAGATTATATAAGTATTTTTCTTCTAAATCCTTTTAATTTCTTTAAAAATCTTCTCATTTCCTTAAGATTAATATACGCTAAAATTTTCGCACAAAAGAAAATTTTAATTTAGTACATAAAATTCAGATAATTTGATATATACATATATATGAAGACATTCAAAAATAAGGTTTTTCTGTGTCAGTCTGCAACACAGCAATTTTTTTTTAATTAAATGAGTTTGAATTTAATTTAATACTTTAATCTCCCTGCATTATAAAAGGCAACATATACTGATTTTTTAAAGAGAAAAATATTCATGTAGTCAAATTTTTTTGTTTTGTTATGGTTAATGAAACTGTGCAAATGTCCTCTGCAATGCACACAATTCTGTGAAATCACCCAAGGACAAAATAAAATGAATATACATAGAAAGGGAAGGGTTAGAGTAGTTGTAATTGATTATTTAACATTGCAATTAATTGTTTAAGTGATACTTAATTGCTCTTCCTTATTTTCAACATTCATGGTATAGACCTTAAAAAAAAAAAAAAAAAAACCTTAACAGCATTTAGATTTAAATAACTTTCAATGATACAATTGAATATTTTATGTTGAAAAAACATATATTAAATTAGTAAAAATTTAAAAAATTGTTACATCCCCATTAATGAATCATTTTTTCTACTTAGACAAAAAAATAGGACAAAAGTCCTAGCCAGAACCACTTGGACAAAAAGTCCTCTTAAAGATGTCCTTTTGCCAGTTTTTTCCACCTTTGGCAAAAACTTGCAAACTATGTTTTGTAGGTTGGGTTTGTTTTCTTTTTTCTCTCTCCTATTTCCGTAAAAAGTTCTGATTAATATATAATCTAACCTTGTTTGTAGGTTCTTAATATTACCTTCTTACATCTAATAATCAAATATTGACAAAAACTAGTAAATTTTATGTGTTACAGTTTTCGATTGATGTTTATACTTTGTTTACTAAAATATTAAACCATATTTTATATACAATGCTCTGTCAATAAAAAATACGAAGTTAGTAAACTTTAAAATGACAAATTTTATAGTTTTGAATGAAAACTTTATTCTTAATTATGAAAATAATATTAAGTGTTATTATCACTCTACCTGTTCTTTTTTTATATTGTTTTAAATATTATAATGTAATATAACCAGAGATAGTATGTTCTATATTTTCTGACATCTAGCAAGCTATAATTTTATGCTCATTTCAGGTTTGAAAGCTGCCAGAAATGCCATTTCCAATACTAGAGGACAAAATAAAAGTCTTGCCTCATTCTTGTTTTATCTGTAGCAAAGCATTTGTTAGAAGAAATACTCTCTTAAAACATTATTATGAGCATCCTAAAGAGCTGGGACCCAACTTAGAACGTTTAGATGAAGAACGAGGTAAATATCTCATGAAAAAGACAGTTATTGAAGATGGCCTCAATTTAAATAACACTGAATATACACCTCTACAAGATGAAATGCAAACAAATGACCAAAATAGTGATCAAAATGTCATTCAAAATCTTGACTCAAATGATATCATCATAACAAGTTTAGATTCAAGCAATATCATGGTTCAGAATCTTGACCCCACGAACATTGTTCAACACATTGATCCATATCAAGACCAGTGTGTACAAACTCTCAATCCAGAAGCTGCTTTTTCAATGACTATCCTTTCAGAAAGGGAAACACACGAGTGTCGTGTATGTGGAGCAAGCTTCAGCTCACCTAGTAGCCTTAGAAGACATTCTCTCATTCACATAAAAGATCAGATCTTCACTTGTGACGTCTGTAAGGTACCTTTTCCTTCCAAAAATGAATTGGCAGTTCATTCATCTATACACAGTTCTGTTGATAACTTTATGTGTTCAGAATGTAATGAAACTTTTTCTAAAGCTTCTGAACTAGAGAAACACAAAGCAGTTCATTGCCATTTTTCTCTCCTCTGCAGTGAATGTGATCTCACATTTACCAGTGAAGAATCTCTTAAAGCACATAACCAAATACATAAAGGAAAAAAAGGAGAAATATGTGAAGTGTGCAGTGTAACTTTTCCGAAAAAAACAGACCTCAAAAAACATTGGCTTTTACATTCTGGAGATGAGCCTTACAAGTGTGAGTACTGTGATGCTGGATTTTTCCAGAAAATTGCACATAAACTACACTATTTAAAGCAGCATCCTCATGAAAGACCACATGTATGTTATGTTTGTGTGGAAAGTTTCTCGGAAGAAGCAGACCTAGAAGAACATAAGAAAAATCATAAGACATTAAGGCCATTTGCTTGCCAATTTTGTAATGAAAGTTTCCACCGTAAATCTGACTTGCAGCGGCACAAACTAACCCATCGTACTGAAAAAAGACCATATGTATGTCTAGAATGTTACAAGACATTTGCTACTAAAGCAGAATTCCAAGTACATAAAAATTCGCACACAAAAAAGAAAATATATGTATGTAATACATGTAACAATGCATTCCAGAAGAAAGCAGAATATGAAGAGCATAAAAAAGTTCATGAGGAAAAAGAAGATTCGAAAAAGAGAACACAAGAGAAGAAAAGAAAGATCAGTGATATTAATGATGATGTAAAAAAGAAACGTCTAAGCAGGAAAAAGGTTATGTGTGACATATGTGAAAAAAGCATCATAGCTGATGATTTTGAAGATCATATGTTGATGCATAACAGGGGTAAAATGCACACTTGCCGTGTATGCAGTGAAAGTTTCACATTCAAAGAAGATTTAGAGACTCACACAAAATCAGCACATACAAATGGTAAGCTTTTTTCATGTAGTATATGCCAACAAAGTTTTGACTTTAAAAGTGACCTTCGTCAACATAAACAAGTCCATAATCAAAAGAAAATTTTCACATGCAAATATTGTCAAGAGAATTTTGAGGATAAGGGTCTACTTACCTTTCATATCAAGGTAACATGTAGACAAAAAGGCTTAAAATATACTTGCAGCATATGTAAAGAAAAGTTTAAATCTAAAGTAGAGCTTTCAGCCCATGAACAGATTCATTCATCTGAAGAAGAAATTGAGGACTTTCCTTGTGACTTTTGCAATGAAAACTTTAATTCCAAATCTGAGTGTTTGGAGCATATGGATTCTTGTGAGAAGAAAAAAGCCAACAAATCAAATCCTAGTGATAAGAGGCGACCACATCTCTGTAAAAATTGCAACCAGCGATTTAAGTCAAAAGAAGAACTACTAGAGCATAAGAAAATTCACAGTCGAAGGCAGCCTTTCATATGCAAAGTATGCAATGAGGGTTTCAAACTAAAGGAAGATTTAGAAGACCATAAAAAAAATTCACAATACAAATCCAACATATCCATGTAACATATGTGATGAGGTTTTCACCCAAAAAGAAAGCTTAAGAGAGCATAAAAGAACCCATGAAGGAGAAGTCATTTATATATGCAGGGTATGTGACAGTACTTTTGAAGATAAAGCAGAATTCAAAGCCCACCGAGCAACACATGACGTTATGATTCACCAGTGTAAAGTGTGCAGTGAGACATTTACTGCAAGAAAAGATCTTAAACGGCATTATTTAAAACATATTTTGGAGAGGCCAAACTTGTGCAGGATTTGTAATGCTAGCTTTGAACAATGGGGAGCTTTGCGGAGTCACTACTTATCTCATGCTCGTCTGTTTGTGTAAAACTCATAGAATTTTTATACTTCTTAAAAAATTAATGTTCTGTCTTTAGCAAATTACCAATAGAACATACTTTTCAGCCAATAATTTGTATAACTGTCTTAACAATGATGCTTTTTGAATTTTTAATTTGCTAAAAATAGTAAAATGTTGTGCCTTTAAAATGGTTATTTACTTATTTTGATTAATTTGATCTTATTTATTGAAAAGGGACCTCTTCTTTTACATTGGGTTTCTAAAGTCTTTCTTGCATAACTTCAGAAAATATAAGAAATATTTCAAAAAGAAAAAAAAATAAATCAAACTTTCAAAATATTCCAAAATTCAGAATTAAATGTGCCAAAATCATGCAAAGAAACTTCTGTAACCTGAATTCTATCACATATACTGGGGCCAGTGAACTTTCTTGCTTGCATTTGAACTCATTAACTCTAGCCAACAGCCAGTGCTGTTTTAATTGATTCAAATATGCAAACACATTCATATTATAGATTGTTGAAAATTCAAAAGTGCATATTTTCAAATAATTATAAGTATTATTGGTTATTTACTTTCATGGCAATTAGCCTTTATATGCATCCAACTCTCTAAATATAATATACTGCTTTCATTCAGTAAGCATCAATAATTACGTTAACTTCATTTTATATAAACAAAATAAGAATAGGCTTAGATGAGTTTAACCTTTAAATTTCAGCTGACTGCTGGCTTGTGTTTGGACTTCAAATCGGCAACATTTTTATAACATTTGATAACTTTTCCAATAATACATAAACATTGTATTTCATAAAGCATTGTTACCATTAATATTAATATGAAATTGTTATAACAAAACCGGTTTAAATTATTTTTGTTACCTCTTTAGATATTTAGGCATATAAGAAGTATTCCAGGTTGGGGAATAGAGATTCGTAGAAATTTCAGTGGTGTTAACATATAATGCATTTCATGCATACATAGACATTTTTTTTTTTTTTTTTCTAATGGCAAAGCAGGTTACAATTATAAAAATAACAATTGTGGAACAACTGTACAGGTAACAAAAGTAACATTGATCCAAGTCATTGCCTCAGGTGTTCTCTGGCTCTCAAATACAGGGTAGTCTCGGAGTTGGAAGAACAGCCAAGTGCCCTGCATCGATGCAGATGATCTCTATTTAAAGGTTCTCCAAGGTCACATAAGGAACAAAGAGGAGAGTTAAAAATGCCAATTCTATGGAGATGTTCACTGAGGCAGTCATGTCCTATCACTAACCGGAACAACGCCACTGCCTCACGTCGAGGACGTTGGGAATGTTGGCGAGGTCTTCAGCACTCTAGGTCTTCAGTTTAACACAATCTTGCATTTGGGATTCGAATTTCATATTCAAAGCTTGTTTCCAAAAGAGCTTTTTTTGAGTGAAAAGACAGTCCAGAAGCATTTGTTAGCTGTGTCTGTTGCACCTTTACGTGCGAGAAGATCAGCCTGGTCATTCCCATAAATGCCGCAATGGCTGGGGATCCATTATAACTATATACACATACATACACATAAATTTTAAACGAAGAAATTTCCCGATTGTAGGGGTATATTTTTTTATTTACATCTATGGGTGATTTTGTGATTTCTATTGTTTAATAAATATACACTAATACAATTTTGAGAACCTAATATTTTTAGTTTAGAATTAACAGAAATTTTATAATTTTGAAACTATGGAAAATATGGAGACTGATACCCCATACCTCTGCCTTACATACATAATTTATTTTATTTCTTTGTTTTAGCATTATCAATAATTATGGAAAGGAGATTTCTAGCTGTAACCTATTGTTATATGCTTTAAATTTTCATTCTCAAGACCATTCCTCCTTCCTCTTTCTCACTGATACTATATTTTGTATTGCATTAAAGGTGAAACTAAAATACAGTTTTTAAATATTTTCTTAGGTAAAGGTACTAATAATAAATCAAAATTATGCATATCAAGAATTTAATATAGAACAATGTTAAAAAATAAGGATTAACAATGTAAATAAAAATAAGTATAAAATTTTTTTTAGAAATTTATATCAATGTTTGCCTAATTTGAGCTTTTATAAAAATATTTAGGATGTAAAAAGTGGGTTTTGTTTGATATTTTAAATTTTAATTATTGAAGGATTTCAACTATTTACTATTAAAGGAAAACTTAACCTGGAAATTTCTTTTATGTAACATAAACAAAAATTATGTAGTTTTATACAGAAAGAGGAGTAATAAATTGTTACTAAACTTCAGCTAAAACGTTTTTTGGTCTTTATGTAAAAAATGCTTGTGGGTAAACAAAATCCCTGTTCTTCAAATCACCAAAAGCTAAAACAAAGTATTAAAAATGTTAACGTAATAAGTCAGCAAAATTATATCACCTTACTGTTTTGGAGCGACTAACTTAAACAGTAAAGCATTACTTAATAACGTATGACAAATTTGTGACAATGAGGCAGAAATAGAATGAAATAAGTTGAATTAGAACACCACAGTTTACTTTCTACGCAATATGAGTCCTACTTACTGAGCCCAAGAATTACTGCCGTATGTCAATACCAAATGGCTATGAATATCTATACCATCAATGGAATTCTAACCCATTAATTTTGATTTTGAAAAGATGTACCCTACCCATTCGGCCATCACTCAATAAGCAGAATATCAATAAAAGAAAACTAATGGTAAGTATTTTTTTTAAATGCAACAATAATATATAACAATATGCTAGTACTGAAGAACAGCACCCTAACATTTGTACATCATTCTGCTTTATTGCAGAAGAACCCTTCAAAAACAGCCTGAACTAGGAACAAGGGGGCCGAAAATAGCAAAGCTATCTATAGTATACATACACATTGCAAACATACATCTATACACTAAAATGTAACTGTAGTTGTATGTATATATTGTTTATTTTAATGTGTGATTCTTTCTTTTAATTTAAAAGTTCTCTCCAGAGAGAAAATTTTAGCTCTAAAATGAGCTTTTTTGTTTTTGTTGAATTTTGTAGCATCTCGTGATGCTTTGCAAAAATCCTAGATATTTTGACAAGAGAAGAAACTAATATTTTAATTTTGCATGTTGTTTAAAACATTTAATGTTTGATACTCAGCAAAGCCATTTTTATCAGTTTAGAGGGTTAAATCACATTTTTTGCATAAAACTGATGAACACTTCTAAAATACATTTTTTTTAACAAAAACATCTTTCTTCGCTTTTTTTCGTCCATTAGCCAGTGATTCTCTGAAGATGTTCTATCAGAAGAATGAAATTTTTTAGTAATTTCATCTTTTACAAGGCTATTTATCATAGACAAATGAAATTCTCTTTAATTATGCCCAGATTTTAATAATAAACAGCAATTTAGTGCTGTAATATCAAAAACATGAAAAAAAAGTCTTTGTCCCCTTAACAGTTCTCCATTGAAAAGAATAACGGTCTGACATGTGTTCACTTAAGTCACCATAGTGACATTCATATACTTTCATAGTCAATGATTATTTTAGGCTCACTGGCACTATTGACAATAACTTGTTCTACTGGATAGTGCATATTACTCAACATATACATATTACGTTTATCTTTCCAGCACAATACAGTCATCAAAACCTTGGGAATATTTGATTTTGTTTTTTTAAATTGTTTTCACAATATCTTTAAGAAAATTTTTCCTGTTGCATCGAACAGTTCCACAGGAATTAATTTGCTTTCACTGCAAAAGGTCAGTGAATAATTCAGGAGATCAGAAGTTATAGTCCAAAAAGAGTTCATAGCCCTTTCCTTTTATACATTGTCACTAAATCAACATTAAAAGAAGCAGAAACATTATTTGAAAGTTTCCTGTCATGACCTACATACACTCTCATATGTATATCCTGTTTTATCTGCAATTTTATATGATTTGATGCCCAATTGTTTCCTTTTCTTTGGAATGTATTGGCAAAACGATACTTTTCCTATAAATTTAATAGATTTCATTCAGAGCTAAAACTCAGGATCTTTCTTTCTTTGGCTTTAACTTATTTTCAAAATGTGGAAATTTTAGAATAGGTAAAAATCTATTCCTAGCCATAATTTTTCCAAATATTGGAGCTTCCAAAAGTTCTTTCTCCAATAGTCTTATTCAAAATAACCCATCAATAAAATTATGCTACGAAATATCAATTCACACAGAGTTAATCTGACCCATACAAGTGAATGTTCCCTTTTACTAGAATCCTCTGTTCTTTTGAACACTTGTTCAACATGTCTGTTTTTACACGAGTACCAAGATTTTGACAGTAAATAAAACTTTAAAAAGTGATGGCATTGCTTTTAGTCCACTATTTCTGGTGAAAGACATCATGTTTATAAATTATATTATTTAACACTTGTATGTACCATGTGAAGGGGGACCTACACATAAGGCATATTTTACTTCTCCACAGAGAAAGGCTTAATTCTCTAAAAGGGACTTGTGTACAACACTGACGTTCCCCTATAACTGTAAATTTTTTTTTTCATTGGGCTAAAGATGTTCGGCAAAAACCAGTTATGTGGTAGTTGTGACGTCTTTCACCAAAAAGACCGGAAAGGAGCGAATCTCCCCTTATCAAACAAGAATTTCTGTTCGTTACGGCTTTGTCTACTGAATGAAAACATAATCCCTGTTTACCATAGTCAATGATCATTTACAATATGGCTACCTATATAGCAACTTCTTTCTCGCAGAATGAAATTAACAAAGTTCAAGTAATGACAGTACATTTAAAAAGAGAAGTGATGCATTTTTATTGGCAGATAAGTATTTTATTCATTTATACAGATTGCCAAAATATTTAGTGGTCAAACTCAACCATGAATTGAAGTGTTAAGTTTTTTTTTTTATTTTTTGCATAATTTAAATTTATTTAAATGTTATTCTTTTATACTGTTCTACAATTATTTTATTTCAATCTTATTTTGCTTTTAACGTACACAGTAGTTCAACAAAAATATCATTTATCATTCCAGAAAGAAATATTTGTATGTATTCATATCAAAAATGTATTTTAGAATCAAAACCTTCTAGGCTAGACTTTAGTTGCTAGTGTAAAATATTTAAAATATTGAACTTTTACAGTGTAATCTAAATAAATTTCATTTAATAGTCTGTCATAACTTTTCTTAAAAATTAGCTATGCTAGTTTTAAATAAATATTTGGAAAAGAACAATTCATATTGGTACTTCCCAGATAGCATACTTACTTGCAGCAAGTTCAATTTTTTTCTGGATAATATCTTGTCATAACAAATTTGACACAACATAAAGCGACCACTCCTTTGCAATGCAATTTTGCTGCAAAACTGTTGCAATCTTGTTATGACAAACTCTGAGCAAGTGAAAATTGCCATCATTACATGAGTTAAGATAACGAGCAAACGAGATGTGCAAACGTTTCCCGGCCAAACACATTAATAACAACATGGCAGACACGCCATTCTGCAAGATGCTATGGATGTGTTAAAAGGCATTTATTATTTTAATTATTCAAGTGTGGCTATTTGTAACATTTCTCTATAATTTGCAACTATCTAAAATGTCTAATAAATTAATAGATGTGTTAATTCACTAAGCAATGTTTTCGTTTTCATGCACGAGTATTGGGCCATGTTAAACATTTTAATTTTTAAGTGTATTTTTCTCAACTTTTTGGAGTTTCTAAAATTTTGTCTTAATTTCTTTTAGGCCATTTGAGTATAGGCTTTATAAATTTTAAATTATCTTCAATTATATTAACCATTTTTCTCTATATAATGTATTATTTCAAAGTTTCTTAGATAGCTCTAACGCAGATAGCAAATTTAGTTTAAAGAAAAATTGTAGCAGTCTTGGTTTGGAAGCCTGTAAACTTGCAGCAAGTACAGCATGACAAGTCTGCAAGTTTGAAACAAGACTGCAGCATACTTGTCATGCAAGTTACAGTGCACTTATCCTGCAAGTTTGTCATTTCAAACATGCAGCAAGTTCATTGCAAACCAGGGTTGGAGAAACCCTGTTGTTATAATTTGGGTCCCCCTTTAATCGTTATTCGTTTACTCTTAAATACTTGTACCACCAATAAATAGCCCAAAGCCTTTTATTTTGGGGAGGGGGTATATCCTACAGCAGAAAAATTATTGGAAAAAGAAAAATGCTATTAAAACATGGGAAAGAGTATGATCTGTTCCGCTATTACATCCATTGGGAAGAAAACGTAAATAAAGAGTGAATGGCCCAAAGGGGGAAAAAAAGTGAATTTCTAAAAAGGGAAAAAAGGAGCACTGCAATGTCTAAAAGAACTTGTGGCTTTTCTTAATTTAGAAAAAATAATGGAAATTATCAATGACTACAAATTGTAAACTCCTTTTCTAAACTTCAGATAGCTTACTGATATGTGAAAATTAAAAAATAAAAAGAATCTCAGCTTTTCGTGAAATTTCTTAATGTCTCCTGTAGTAGAAGGTCAGAAAACAACAAATTATAACTTCATTTTATGATGAGTTTATACAATACTGAGAAAGCAACTTCTTGCTTTCATTTATTTTATACTAGGCTGCTGTTAAAAATTAAATTGTTTAAAGATAAAAAAAAAACTAACATGACTTTTAGAACTATTAAAAGTATACAAACCATGCAGTGCTATTAAGAAGCCTTTGTTGGCTACTTTAGTATTTAATAAACCAACTTTTACTGCAAGTAATAGTCTGAACATAATTTACAGCATTGACATGTAACAATTTAATGAGATTAAAAAATGTATTTTACTAAAAGAGAAAAGAAACTGAGGCTAACAAATTCACCACATATCTTTATTATACTCAAGCTGTTAAAATACATGCACCTCCAACTGCTTTTATTTTCTCTTCTGCTAACTTACTGAAAAACCTGGCTTTTACGATAACAGGCTGAGATGGTAACCTGCCCTTTCCAAGGACTTTGTAATAACCCTAAAATGGAGTATTTTTAAAATTAGAAATGTTATAACATCATGAATCATTACATAAAGCTTTATAAAAATATAAATCTCATAAAAGTAGATTTAACAAGATCAAAATGCTTACATTAGTCAACAAAAACTTCACCCAAAATATTTATATTTTAAAACATTTAACAAATATTAAACATTACTACACTTTTACTACTAGAGCAAACATGTAAGAATTGTTTATAAATTGTTAAAACTTAACAAATAAATACAAACAAATTTCTAGTTGATTTAGCACAGTTTGACACTTTGTAATCTCTAAAGGGGTTTACAAAGTTCTTAACCTGCGCACAATTATTCTTTAATCTTTTCACAATGTTTGATGTTATGAGACAGGAGATTATCTAAATACACCTCGTCGCAAAATATCAATTTAATGTGGCACAACTTGACACCTGACATTTCTTATAAATGGCAGGCTCTAATTATGTGCTCTAGTCCAATATTCACACCAGGAATTAATAAGTGTATAGATACAATGTTCAATGGCATACATATATCTTCAATATTTACAATACAAACAATTTATTTTTTAACATAATACAAAGTTTGGAATAAGAAAGTGCACTAAAGTAAAGTTTGCTTTCAACATTACCAAAGTAATTGGTCAGAATTACTTTTAAAAGACTTTACAGAAGTTGCTATACAAGACAATCAGAAAAATTTTAATTGGAGTATTTTTAAAAACACATACAATTATATATTTTAAGTATGTATCAGATAAGAATCCATCATCAGATCTGACTCAAGATGTAAGCTTAAAATCATTTAAAAACATAATAGAAATATTGATGCCATATCAAGGAATACTGCTACTTCAATTTGTTGGAAATCATCCAAAAGTTGACAGAAAACTAAAATTTTCCAATAATGTACACAAATTTAATTTAGAAGAACATTAGTTAAACACACATAATTCTAATGGTATTTTTAGAGGTTGACACATTAAGATCAATCAAAATCTCCCAACTTCTAATAAATATTTTTACAACACATGTATACAGAGAAAAGTAGAAACTATACCACTATATATATATATATATATATATATATATATATATATATAGAGAGAGAGAGAGAGAGAGAGAGAGAATTCCACTGATAATGTATTTAATATAGAGCTATTAAAAGTTATGTCAGTTTATTTCAGATAAGCTGCACAAATTTGTTAACTTAAGTCTTTCAGAAATAATTTGTCATCAATAGTCAGAACAGGTCTGATTAATCATCATTAAGATCAAAACAATGCAGCAATCTTACACTTCCAAATATTCCTGTTTTTGTCAATATTTTTCTGGTAGTTTACAGAAGGCAATTACAAGATATCTTGTGTCTTAAGCACAAAAAAATACACAATTTTGCACAAATTTGTTAACTTAAGTTCACAAATTTGTGTGTTAACTTAAGTTCACAATATTTGTTCACAAATTTGTTAATTTAAGTCTTTCAGAAATAATTTGTCATCAATAGTCAGAACAGGTCTGATTAATCATCATTAAGATCAAAACAATGCAGCAATCTTACACTTCCAAATATTCCTGTTTTTGTCAATATTTTTCTGGTAGTGTACAGAAGGCAATTACAAGATATTTTTTGTGTCTTAAGCTCAACATAAAAAGGATAATCATTCAGTATAATTCATCATCATTATTATTGAATCAGAACAGGTCTGATAATTCATCATTAAGACCATCCAATTTAGTTCTTATATTAAAACTTATTTATAGAAATCTATACAAATATTAAGTTATCAATTCCAAATCAGAACAGGTCTGATACTTCATTAAGAAACCAGATCGTAACAGCAATTTGCATTTTAGGAAATATGGCAATTAAAAGTGATGGTAATAAATTTCTCTTTAACATATTGATATACACAAGATTTCTTTCAGACATTGTTTTCCTCACTCATTTCAGACAGGGATAACAGATTCCTCATAATGAAATATATATGACAAAATCTACATAGGATGGAACTTTATAAAATACAAAAATTTTCTTCCTTAATTTACAATTATTCATTCAGTTACTGTTTTCCTCATTTTTTCAGACAGGGATAACAGGTTCATCATGTTGAAACATTGCAAAGTTTAGATTTAATATACAATTTTTAAATACACAAATAGAATTAAGAATCTCATATTTAAGCATTCAGTTACTGCATTTACTGTTACTGTTTTTCCTCATTAAAACTCAGACAGGGATAACAGATCCATCATATCAAAATTTACAATCTTTTTAATGAATCACTCAATCTAAAACTGGATAATAAAAATTCAGTATTAAGTAAAAAATGCATCAGATTTGAATACCAGTCATCAAAATCAATCAGACTGGGGCGGTATTCACTTCATCATAAAGTGCTCTACATTTGAGTCGGTAAAAAAGAAATTTAGAAAGAACAACTTTCATTTATAAAAACTTATTCAGTTACTGTGTTTCCTCAGAATATTCAGACAGGGATAACAGATTCATCATATCAAGTATATATACTTTATAAAGTATCGTTCATAATTAAAACTGAATAGTAAAATTCATTATTAAATTAAGTAAAAATGCATCAGATTTGAATACCAGTCATCAAAATCAATCAGACTGGGGCGGTATTCTCTTCATCATATAAGAGCTTTACATTTGAGATTCAGTATAAAATAAATTTAGACAGAACAACTTTCCCTTGTAAACGATTATTCAGTTACTGTGTTTCCTCATAAATTCAGACAGGGATAACAGATTCATCATTTCAAAATTTATGAATGATCTAAAACTGAATAGTAAAATTCAGTATTAAAATAAGTAAAAAATGCATCAGATTTGAATACCAGTCATCAAAATCAATCAGACTGATGGGGGTCGGGAGTATTCACTTCATCATACAAAAGCTCTATATTTGAGTCCATATACAAGAAATTTAGAAAATACGACTTTCATTTATAAAAAAATTATTCAGTTACTGTGTTTCCTCATGAAAATCAGACAGGGATAACAGATTCATCATATCTAAATATGTAATCTTTATAAGGTATCATTCATAATCTAAAACTGAATAGTAAAATTCAGTATAAAAAATGCATCAGATTTGAATACCAGTCATCAAAACCAATCAGACTGGGGCGGTATTCACTTCATCATAAAAGAGCTACACATTTGCAAGTCCTTATACAAGAAATTTAGAAAGTATGACTTTCACTTATAAACAATTATTCAGTTACTGTGTTTCCTCATGAAGTTCAGACAGATAAGATTCATCAATTCAAAATTTATGAATGATCCTGGCTTACAACTGCTCCGGTACTTTGAAAAAGGTGAGAAAAGTGACAAATACAGGATAAGTGACTAAACATTGAAAAAAAAAACGCAATATTTTTCTCTTGATTACAGATGCTATTATTAAGATTTTTCTATTTATTTTAACTCTAAATCAAACGACATGATTTTAGCATCAAATACAAAATAGGTTAAAAATTTTGTTTAACATAACTCAACATTGCTTCTTATTCAAGAAAATCTATAAATTAGATTTGAATATATACAATACATTAATTTTATAATCACAATTTTCTGCATATATTAATGTTTTGAAGTATGTACATATCGAGATTAGAGTATATAAGCAAAAATTGTGAAGAAAAAGAAATGTATGCTATGACGTAAGTTACTTTAATATATTAAATTCACATTTCATTACAAATGTAGATTTCAGGAAATTCTTTGCAACTTTTTAAAATCTCTAAATTCTGGAAACCATGACAATTACATTTTAATAAAAAAATAAGATTAGAGCATCCCATTTTGGTCTTTTATTTAAATATTTTGGTATGATTTTTTTTCAACACTAGACTTTTGCTGTGATACACCAAGAAAAAAGTGACTGTTTACTTAAAAAAGTGACTAAAAGTGATCAATTGTAAAAAGAGTGACTAAAGGTGAGAAAAGTGACGGAATTGCAAGCCTGATCTAAAACTGAATAGTAAAATTCAGTATGTAAATAAGTAAAAATGCATCAGATTTGAATACCATTCATCAAAACCAATCAGATTGGGGCAGTACTCATTTCATCATAAAAGAGCTATAACAAGCCCTTATACAAGAAATTTAAAAAGAATGACCTTCATTTATAAAACAGAACACACACAGTTACAGCATAAGAACCCATAGTAAACTGGGAAGGTATATTTTCATTATGTTAAAAGTATTACAACAGAAATAGTTTATAATCTGTTTGCTTGCCAGTAAATGTTTTGATTGCAGCAGTACATAAGAAATAATTGATAAATTCATGCCTCCTCTCTAGTTCTTTCACATCATTTTTAAATCCTATGCCCATCTGAGAATAAATTTTTAAAAATGTTTATAACACGATATATTTTATACTATCCCAGATATATCTTGTTTAATATCTAATAACTTCCATGAAACTGGAAAGCATGTTATACATATTTTAAAATGTGTATAGTTGTTGAATTAGCTTTCTTAAAAATTGCTAACAATGAGAATTACAATTGCATTTTTGAATATTAAATGGTTATTTATCAATTTTAAGCCAAACAAAAAGTTACTAAAAGAGACTACATACATTCATGCTTAAAAAAATTTAGATAGAATACCAGTCATCATGATCAGCTTGGGGCAGTATACTATTCATCATTTTATAACTTCATGCATGATAGCCATATTTATTAATAAAGTTATGTTTTATAAGATCTTTCAGAAAATAACCAGTCATCAGATCTCAGACTGGGGCGGTATTACCTTTCATCATATATAAGCAAAAAAATTTGTATATACTGTGTTATCACTTTACAAAAGAATAGTACAGATTAGATAGCCATACACAAATTTTGTCTATTTTTTCATTCTTGTTTATCTCTGACAGCATTCACTATGGCATGAGGAAATAATATAAGAATTATCCTGACTAGTATACTTGTTTTGACATTTTTTAACAGGAATTTCATTTGCATACTTATATTTTATATAAAAATGCATCTTTTACATTTTTAGGGGAAATGCTACTTTATAAGATCTTTCAGAAAATAACCAGTCATCAGATCTCAGACTGGGGCGGTATTACCTTTCATCATCTAGAAGCAAAAAAAATTTTATATACTGTATTATATCACTATTACAAAAGAATGGTACAGATTAGGTAGCCCTAAACGAATTTTGTATATTTTTTCATTTTTGTGTAACTCTTACAGACAGCATTCACTATGGCATTAGGAAATAATGACATCCTGACTAGTATACTTGTCTTGGCATTTTTTAACAGGAATTTCATTTGCATACACAACTTATGTTTTAATATAAAAATGCATCTTTTACATTTTTAAGGGGAAATGCTACTTTACCATTAAAACTATAAGTTACCAAATGGGATTCAAGAATTGAGTGCAACAACCAAAGGAATCACTTTGTGACTACATTGCACTGTTTTTTATGGATTGTCTGCAGAATTCAAAGATTATCAGACAGACAAATTTACAGCAAAAATAAGTTGACCTCTTATTAAGAGGTCTATTTTCAGAAAAGAACCCATCGTCAGAAGTCAGACTGGGGCGGTATTCTTTCATCATATAAAAACAGATTTTACAAGTCTCATTAATACAAGAATCAAGTGCCACAACCAGAGTCACTTTGTGCTTACATTGTCATTTTGTTAAGGATTGTCTGCAGAATTCATCAAAAATTATCAGACTGAGACAAACAAATTTACAGCAAAAATAAAATAAAGTTGACCTCTTATTAAGAGGTCTATTTTCAGAAAAGAACCCATCGTCAGAAGTCAGACTGGGGCGGTATTCTTTCATCATATAAAAACAGATTTTGCAAATCTCGCATTAAAACAATACTAAATATGTACACCTCAGATAGAATACCAGTCATCAAATTGTATCAGACTGGGGCGGTATTCCCTTCATCATGCAGAAGATATGAGATAATATAAAAGAAGTTATCAAATTTAAACTGATATTCAATTTGATTATAACACTTAAAAAAGCAATTGAAAAACAGAACAGACTGCCACAAGGACATAGTAAGGCATGAATAGTCAAACACTATACATTTTAGGTAGAACTTACATCCTTATAAAATACCAGCTAAACAGTGATTTAATAGAAACATTAAGCATGAATATTTTTTTCTTCACTTTTACCTCAGTGATAACAAAATCAAAGGCAGATAATCTCATAAAAGTTTAAGAATCTGTAGGGCTTTAAAGCTAAATTGCTTAAAATAATTCAAGGCAAATGCTAGCACACCACAATTAATATAGCACAACAAATCCCCTTGCTGTTATAATAAGACTACAACAGCAAGTCTACAGTCATGCACGTGGAACTGAAAGGATGATTAAAATCAAATAGAAGTGCAACTGACATTGTCTAATCCAGAACATTTTAATACTTACAGCATTCACTACATCAATAACAGGTGCTTTGCCATCTTCGTCTTTTTTGTACTTTTCTCTTGTTTCTGTTGATACTAAAGACCATATTTTATCTATGTTAATTATAGGCATGTACTTCTGATTTTTCTTCAAATGGAAATTACGCATACCAACTTTACCAAAGTAACCTGGATGGCTAAATATTAGAAAAAAAAACCATATGTAAATTTATAAAAATGATATAGTAAAAAACTGATAATCAGAAGTTTGATACAATACACAAATATAACTGAACCCTGAACAAAAATTCTTTTCATATAATTTTATCACATCAGACCATAAATCACATCAAATTTTCCCTCACAAATTTTTTACATTAATTCTTCACTGATTATGTGTTAATTTATGAAGTTTTATAGTACACTAACATTCAATTTCATTACAAAAACCCATTAGGTCATTTGAAGATGACAGTAATATATAATCTGAAACAATCCTTAAGTTACTACTGATAATGCTTAATTATTAAACTCTTTAAAAACAAATTTAACACTTTTAATGGAAAGGTTTTGAAATACGACAATTTAATAAGCAATACAGCAATATACAGGGATCCACGCAATCTGGACAGTCTAAGATTAGCAGAATAATCAGGGAAATTGACTACTTCAGAGTCACTTAAAATACCTAAATATAAAGAAAATTTACCTTTTTCTTATTTAAAAAAAATTGGGGGCAAAATTATTTAATGTTATAAAATATTTTCGGTTTTCATAAATTATTGGGTTACAATCAACAAGATTTGTTTTATAAACTGCTTGCTTGTATTGTGATAATTTTATAAAATACAGCCTTAGAATATGCTACTTTGAATTTAATGCTTTAAAATTAAAAACTTTACTAATACTACTTTCAACTAACATCCCTTAAATTTAATTACACAAATTTTATTGCAAATTATTTGATGAGGGTATAATGGAATATCCCAAATTTTGCTAGGAACCTTGATATATTCATTTATATTAGTTCTCTTCAGATTTATTTTTTAAAATGAAGCTACTTACTATTTATCAAAATTTATACGATGATGATGCATACCACCAGCATTACCACGTCCACCAGGATGCTTACGGTGTTTACCTACAAAATTCAAATTTTTTTTTAGATACTTGATAAATTGTTCTCACAAATATGAATGCAAATTGATAAAAGCCATATAAAGTTATCATAATGGCAAAATTTTTATTTCTTGTTTGCAGTTTTCCTCTCTTTGTCAAAAATATACTGTTCAGGTTTAGTATTTAAAAAATAAAAACTACCCATAGGACACCAAATTGCTAATAGAAAAATTTGTCATTCAGTATGTAAAACATGAATAACAAATATACACGAAATACATGTGCAATGAGTTGGTAAAAAAGATGTTACAATATATTTGACTGGCACATAAGCAACGACTAGAATAACTAGCACTTACAATAAATAGCTGATTTGTGGCAATTTATTTCATAAAGAAAACTTTGTAATAAATGTAATAAAGCAGAAATTTTAACAAGGTGTAAATTATTATAATGTATTACTCAAGTTTAACAAAACTTTCATAACCTTGAAATTTAATTAATGGTAAACTAAGACTTACCAATTTAACAAGTTATGGCTAATTATACTTGATGGTAGACAAACTATTCCCTTTTCTACTACTTGGGAAGAATCAAAACAATTGCATACCATCAAAATAAATAAAATCTAAGTAAATCATAAAATGCATAGCCTATAATTAAGACTATAAAGTAAGTTACAGCTGTACCATTAGGTGTATCAGCTGCTTACATATTAATTACATTTCCGGCATGAGTACGATAAATTATGAGCTAAATCCTAAACAAGTTTTTTAGGCTAAATTATTAGTTTTCAAAAGTTGATTATAAGATATATAACACATGGTAGTTTACAAATTATACATACCTACACGACCATGACCATGGCTGACATGACCACGCAGCTTTCTTGTCTTCTTTTTATGGGTGGACTGAAATAGAAATTAATATAACTTAACCTTACATGATAATAGTTTTATCAAAGTTTCTTTCAAAGACTAGAAATAGCGAACAAATTTCTTAGAAAACTTACGTCAACAGAAACCTTAGTCAAACATTTCACTTTATGTTAATAATTACTAAGTACTTATACTATTGCAATAATAATTCTCCTCATTTAAACATTAAATTCCAAGGCATTAATTTTCATACAGAAAATAGAGGCAACTAGAAGTAAAATGAAGAGCGCCACAAGACACCTTCCACATATCTTACTATATATGTGAAAATATTATGTCAAAAGCATTATAGGTTTCAAAAAGAACTAGGGAATATAAAAGATACTTGTTTAAACTTACGATTTATAGTTTTAAAATTTACAATTTCAGAAAATTCAGAGAGATCATAATGGATTGTAACACTTACCATTCTCAACACCTCTCGTATACAGTTTAGTATAGAGTGCAAGATAGATGGAGGTGCATGTGGGTAAAGTTTAGTTGTTTGCAGCTACAAATAAAATAACAGTGAGCATAGAGGAAAATGTGTCATTCCTATTTGATAAGTATAGTAACATGAAAATCAACGTACAATCAAAGTGCAAAGTAAAATACGATACGTACAAATCAACATTAAATAACCTAAAGAATGTCTTTATGTATAAACATTATGAGCAAATTACAATACTCATTAAGTAAATCAAATTATTTCTACAATACCAAATTCTGAAATAGGATTTCACTATTTGTGGAGTTAAAGTAAAAAATAAAATATTAGAGTACTTTTCTACAGGTACAAACTATTCAACTTGCAAGGTGTGAATATTCAAGAAATACTAAGTTGAAAAATTTAAATTATACAAAAAATAAGAATTACTTGTACAATGTGTCTAATGATTTGGGATACTAGATTAACCTTTTATTAACTATTAATTTTAACTACATTAATTAAAATATATTAAACAATAAAAATAATTTTAAGTTTCACTTTTATGGCAGTTAAAATATAATTTACTGTGAAGCATCCAGATAGACATAGACAGTGTTGGAATAAACTAGAGAGCTTAGTTCCATATCCTTTGCTGGAAAGCATCGTAATAAGACACAATGAGACTCTCGTAAGATTCAAAGTTCACCAGGGAACTGATTATCAGGGAACTCTTATAATCCTTTATAACTCTTATATCTTATTTTCTTTTGAACTGTCTGCAGTTTCTGAGTTTGAGTGTTAGCTGCGATCCCATACCAAGGCTGAGTAAGAAAAAATTGGTTTATGAATCCCTTTTTATTATAAACTTTTATTAATATATGATTTCTTTCAGGAGGTAAATAATATAGGACTTTTATTTTAAAAGTTAAAGGTTACAAGAACAAATTTACATCAGCTACATTACAATGAAAAGAAAAAGAAAAAATAATAGCAGTATAATAAACTTAGTTGCCATCTGAAAAATAAAAAGTTGTGCAAACGATAATTTAAATTAATGATGCCAATTAGTTTTAACACTCCTCCTTCGTTTCTACAACTTTACATTTTTCTCTTAATATACAATGTCTATTGGGTGACAATGGCTTAGTCAACAAATCAGCTACCATCAGATCCGTTGGACAGTACTCACAGTTAATTAGTTGTTTATCTACACAATCTTTGATAAAGTGATATTTAGTATCTATATGTTTAGTTCGATTAGAGTACTTTCCACTCTGAATCAGATTTAAACAACTCTGATTGTCCTCATAAATTGTTGTGGCACAATTTACATCTTGATGCATGTCTTTCAATAAATGCCTTAACCAAAGAGCTTCTTGGCAGGCTTCAGATAGAGCAACATATTCAGATTCAGTAGAAGACAATGTAACACAGGTTTGTTTCTTGCAACACCAGCTGATGACACCTCCATTTAAGAAGAATATGTAACCACTGTTTGACTTCCTTGTCTTACGATCTTCAGCCCAATTTGCATCTGCATATCCAAAGAATGCAGGACTTTCCCGAGTCCCGATGTTGCTAAGCTTGAGTTTCATATTGGCAGTAGACTTTAGATATTTTACAATACGCTTCAATTGTATCCAGTCTTCCTGGTTTGGAGAGGAAACCTTTTGTGCAAGGATGTTTACACTTGCTGAAATATCTGGTCTTGTGTTGACTAATACATAAAGTAAACGTCCAATTAGCTATCTGTGTTTGGAATTATCTTTCAGCAGATTTGTAGATTCTGATTTTTCATAACTCTTATCCATTGGTGTGCTTACTGGTTTTGCATCTGACAGTCCATAATCAAGTGCAATTTTCTTGATGTAGTTTGACTGACAAAGTTGAAAATTTTCATCTGAATCTTTTGTAACTTCAATTCCAAGGTACTGCTGAAGGGGGCCAAGATTCTTGATCTCAAACTCTTTAGATAGAACATTTTCAATTTCATGCATCTCCTCTTTTGACTTACTTGCAATTATGATATCATCTACATAAATCAGAATATAGCACCAACTATCACATGATTTTCTTGAATAAAGACATGAATCTACTTTACTTTGTTTAAAATCTGAATTGACAATAACTTTATGCACTACTTCGTTCCACACTCTGGCTGCTTGTTTCAGTCCATAAATACTTTTCTTTAATAAGCATACTTGTGATGCTTCCTTTATAGTATAGCCTGGAGGCTGTTTCATGTATATTGTCTCATTCAGTTTTCCATTTAAAAATGCTGTCTTTACATCAAAGTGATAGACTGTTAATTTTTCTTTAGCTGCAATTGACAATAAAGTACGCAAAGTTGTTTGACGTACAACAGGAGCGAAAGTCTCATCATAGTCTTCACCATATTTTTGAGAGAACCCTTGAGCGACAAGACGTGCCTTGAACTGCTGAATGCTTTCATCTCTACCCTTTTTGATTTTAAACACCCATTTGCATCCAATAGCTTTTCGATTTTCAGGAAGATTACACAATTCCCAGGTTCCATTCTGTTCCAAAGATGTCAATTCTTCTTGCATTGCATTAAGCCATTCCTTTTTGAATCTACTGGAAATTGCTTCATTATAGGATTTGGGTGCTTTAATTTCGTCTTTAACAGTATGAAGCTCTTCTATCAGTCTTTTTGGAGGAACACCTTTAGTTGATCGATGAGAAACACGAATCTGAGGATCTTTAACTGCTTCAATTGGTTCATTGCTCTCCTCCTGAACTTCCTCTTCTTTATGGGTTATTTCGACTTTTGAATTAACAGCTTCTTCATTTTCAAGTATGTCTAAGCATTCAGATTCCCCTTGATATATTTCACAAAATCGAACATCTCGACTAATAACTACCTTCTGCGAAGATGGATTGTAGCAACGATAAGCTTTTGATTCTTCATCGTACCCCAAAAATATCATTTTTGTTCCTGTATTATCTAATTTTTGTCGTTTCTGGGTAGGGACATGAACAAAGCATTTAGAACCAAAAATTTGAAAATTCTTTACCTTAGGCTTTTTGTTATTCCACAGTTCATAAGGAGTTAGTTTCTTTGATCGAGTAAGAATCCTGTTTTGAATGAAATTAGCAGTTACTACAGCTTCACCCCAAAATCGATTTGGTAGACCTGCATCAATCAACATGCAACGGGCTATTTCTACTAGAGTACTGTTTTTCCTCTCTGCTATGCCATTTTGTTGGGGAGAATAAGTTGCAGTTAACTGAGTTTGAATACCTTCATTTATCAAATATTTTCGTAAACTGGTATTTAGATATTCACCTCCACGATCAGATCGAATAATCTTGACTTTTCTGTCAAACTTGTTTTTCACAAATGCTATGTAGCGTTTTAAAATGTCAGGAACTTCAAATTTATTTGCCATCAAATACACATGTGTATACCGTGAAAAATCATCTATGAATGTGACCATATATCGTTTACCACCTGGTGTCATAGTTTGCATTGGTCCACAAACATCTGTATGGATTAAGTCAAGTAGGTTGGCTGTTTTGCTAGAGGATTGTTTTGGAAAGGGCAATCTGGTCAACTTTCCTTTCATGCATGTGTCGCATGACATTTGAATTCCACAATCAACTATCTTCAAATCCTCTAAAAGTTCCTCAGTGTACATTTTCTTTATCGCCTCTGGATCACGATGTCCCATTTTTCGATGCCATGTATGAATACAATTGCTCTTATGTTCAACAACTGTATGAATTTTATGTGGTTCACATAATCTATATAAGTTTCCAACAGAGTTGGCAAATCCTATTTGTTTTCCATCTTTGAGAATTTCACAAAAATCTTTACTGAAATTGACTGAAAAATTGTTCAAGTTTAGTTGACGAACTGAAATTAAATTTCCAACAACTTTCGGTGCATACAGCACATTGGATAATACAACTGGTGTAACCGATCCTTCTTGATTTTTAAACTTTAATTTTCCAGTACCGATACCAATAACATCAACTAATTCACCATTAGCAACTTCAATTTTCTCAGTGTATGATGTATTCAAGGATGTGAAGAACTCTCTATCACTGGTTACATGTCTAGTGGCTCCAGAATCCAAAATCCAACCATGTGATTGAATTTCAAATGAAAACAAATGCTCCTTATGTTCAACTGTATTCACTTTATTTTGTTGTTTTTCTTTCCAATTTAAATATTTCTTGCAATCCTTTTTCACGTGACCATGCTTTTTACAAAAATAACATTCCACGAGGGTTTTCTTGAAATTTTTACTAGCAACTGAC
This sequence comes from Pardosa pseudoannulata, assembly GCA_032207245.1. NCBI lineage: Eukaryota > Metazoa > Arthropoda > Arachnida > Araneae > Lycosidae > Pardosa > Pardosa pseudoannulata. Next base: position 65,084,677 of record CM063499.1, read on the forward strand.
TTCATTAATTTTTCAGATTTACAGGTAGTTTCTTCTGCATGTTGTTTACGTTCATATTCGGCGATGATCTTTTGCTGTATAACGTCAAACGTTAATTCTTTCTCTGGTCGTATTTCCAGTGCCATAACTAAAAGATCATAGCTTCTAGGTAAACTACTCAATAGCATCGCAACACTCCATTTATCCGATAACGATTCTTCACCAATATCGCGGAGTTTTAGAAACAATTCTTGCATGCGAGTAATATGTTGTGGAATATTACCGCCTTCTTCGAGCTTTAAAGAACAAATCGTACGCATCAAATGAACTTTATTCGTTAACGTACTTTTCTCATGATATTCTTTGAGAGCATTCCACATTTCTTTCGCCGTTCTCTTATCCCTTATATGGATGAGTTGATCATCTTCTACTGTAAGTCCAATGTAAGCTTGTGCTTTACAGTCGGCTGCATCCCATTCAGCAATTATTTTTTGATTTCCATCTGCAATCGGTCTTTCACCTTCAATTACCTTTTTAAATAGGTTTTCTTTCATTAGCAGTAGCTGCACTTTATATTTCCAGTTCGAATAATTGCGATTATTCAGCTTTACGATGTCACTTCGAAAGTCTGCCATTTTATTATTTTACTTTAAGCGACACTAATAAAAAAAAACTGGAAAATTCTTTACAGGAATTATCGTCCTGGGCCCATAACCTATAGGACTTTTATTTTAAAAGTTAAAGGATACAAGAACAAATTTACATCAGCTACATTACAAAGAAAAGAAAAAGAAAAAATAATAGCAGTATAATAAACTTAGTTGCCATCTGAAAAATAAAAAGTTGTGCAAACGATAATTTAAATTAATGATGCCAATTAGTTTTAACAAATAATGCCCTTGTGGGCAGATATAGACATGACTACAGGACACTGGAGAACTTAGCATCATATCCTCGATTGGAAAACATGTGGCACAATGAGATTGTCATATCTTTAGACTAAAGTGGGGGACTTCAAATAGGAACCTATGTGCTGTGTGGGTGTGTATACATTGAATAAAGAGAAGCTTAAATAAAGACCAGAGATAACACAAAACCGCAGTCTGGTATTATCCACAATACCAAGAAATATTAATGATGCAATTAAAACCTTGGTTTTAAATTAAGTATTAAAAAGTCCTTCTTTGGGGATAACTAAACTCAGTAAAGGGTCGTAATCAAGAAAATTTACTATTTCTTCTTTGTTAATGAAAATTATACAGTCAAGTATATTTGAGTGTATAATAAAACTATAGTTTTATTATAAATCTTTTAATACTTTGTAGGAGCTCTATCAGTAGCAATAGAAAAAATGTTCACAAGAGGAATATTTTTCTCTGTAAAATAATCTTTGATTGTATTAAAAACAGATTCACCCTAATTGTCCGCAATCAAGGTTCTTATAAAAAAAAAAGCATTTCTGGTATATACGTTTTCGTTTGTTTGCAAAACAGACAACAGTAAAGCCTCATTATTTGGCAAAGTTGATTCCTGAGCTGGTAAAGAAAATTTGATCGTATCAGCATTTAACATAATGAATCTTCAACGTCTTCAGCCATCATATTAATTCATTGTTTCGCTGTACCTTTGATTAATGAGACATTTTTTACAACACTAGATGAGGCTGGTTAGTGTAAAATCGTTTCTAGAACTCTCAGTCTGTAGTATTAACTCTTCACCAATGGTAGGGACATTTTCGATTTAGAATCAATTTTAACATATTTTAAGAGGCTGCAAGACCTTTGTCATTTCCTCATTACATAAAACTTTGTTACAAAGTAAACTCATGGGTAGTAGTAAATTCAATGGTGATTTAATGAATCCAAATTTCAAGTATGTGGCATTGTATTTAAGACACTTCGTTTTATTTACTGGCATCTTTTTCAGGAGTAAAATATGATGAAAGATAAATATTTCTCAAAATTGATAACTAAAGATAAAGAACTAATATATTCGCAAGTAGATAACCAACAAATTAAAAAAAAAAAAAAAAAATTAAAAAAAAAAAAAAAAAAAAAAAAAAAAAAAAAACAGGGAAAGCAGAAGCAAAATTGTAGGATAAAACAGAAATTAAGTTTAGGCGAACGAACACAAGAAACAGGGATCAAATTATTCATACAGGACTCTCAAAGCATGTGTAACGAGAATCAAGACCTATATTGTCTGGGGAAGCAACTGCATCGCAGACAGCGTAAAAATTAGGCCAGATAGGATTGGTGAACCTGATGGGTGCATCATAAATTGTTTTCATGTGTTTTGGTAACATTGCAAAAGCGTACCGGAATTTCGCAACATACCAAAACCTCCTAAAGGAGATCATTTAGTAGGTGGTGAACATACACGGGGAGAAAGATTTGAGCATAGAACGTTGAAATGCTTCTAATTTCTGGAGGAAGAGGAACCTTGACCCAAAAGAGGAAGGTCACCTTCAATCTCCTCTCCGCAAACACCAGAGATTCGTTCTAAGACCTAAGAGTGAAAGATCTTTTGATTTATTTTCGACAATTTTTTAGAGCCGAACAGCTTATTTCATACAATAAATTTCTCTGCCTTATCTTTAAAATTTAAATATTGCTATAATTTATTAGGACAGATGTTTTTCTACTATAACGTAAAAATTTACATTCTGCACCAAATCTTGAACACATAATTCCGTATCTAAAATTACCAAGCTTTAATAGGAAAGGCTTCAATAACTATGATATTTATATTCGAAACATTAATATAGCTTTTAAAACACATAACATTCAAATCAAATAATTGATACACGCTAAAATTATATATATTTATAAGAGTGTGAATTTCCATTAATTGTAGCTTAGAGGAAAGGCTATAAGTACAAAGTAAACATTTGCTAACATATAAATCATCCATATATTCTTTTAAAGGTCGCTGTAACGGAAATTTCTTTTCCTTATACAGACAGAAACATAAACAACTCTCAATAGAAGGATTATGGTAGTTTAAATATGCCAAAATATAGGGAATAAAAAAGGAGGAGTCCAGGTTTTTTTAAATCTCACATTATTAAATACTGATACCATTTTCAAGAAAAGAGCTGGAATGAACACCTAATCGGTAGGGTGCTGCTTTTCGGTAATTTGGAGTTTGAAAATCCAGATATTCGCAGTCATTCGAAATTATTTATGAGTAATACGCCCTGGTTTCATTGAATTCCGTGAAAATTGATAATGAAGTTCCGAACCAAACCAAAAGTTTGAAAATAGTGAAGCCAAAATTTTTTGTAGCTCATACAAAATCAGTCCAATAATTGTGTTAAAATGAATCTTACGTAAATTAAGAGGAGAGAGGCACATCTCGTTGCTATTTTATTCAAAGTTTAAAAGTTCAGAAAGTTTCTTACTGTATGTAAGATGGAGCACAGCTTACTGTTACTTGTCTAAAATTTCAAATAGCTACAACGTTTTTAAAAAAGTAATTAGACATGCAATGATTCCTTCCATTATTTCTGTATTATATTTATTTTTTAACTTTCCAGTCATACTGATTTCAATTTTATTAAATATTCCCCAAAATAATCTTAATTTCGGGTACCTTGAAAATAACCTTGTGGTTTCTTTACATTTTCAAGTGATTATGGCGATGATTTAAAAGTTCTCGAAATGAACGAATCATATAAGGGGTATTGTATACATTTTAGACGCATGTTAATGTTTTCAATTTACCACATGGGTGACGGATTTTCGAGTCACGCAGTGCAAAGGTCCTAAACACGGGAGATATACAAATTCTTGCTTTTTTTGTACAGTGATTAATAAATTAACTCTTAAAAATTTTTTTTATGTAAGTAGCACACATATTATCTCCTAAAAAAATCTGGTATTTCACGAGTTTTTTCTGTAAGATTATTTTAGTCTGCGTATGATTTTGTGTTCAGTTACAAATTTTTTAATCAATTCATCAAACAGTGTTTGCTGTAAAGCAACTCTCATTCAAAACTATTTTAATTATATAGCGTTCTGTAATAAAATATGTCTAATATAGTTTCACTCATGACTTGTATTCGTAAATGATTGTTTCAGGGTGCTATTGTTATTTATTTTTCCATAAATATTTCAGATCTGTGTTTTACAACTATATATTGAATATTTCTATTTTATTTTAATCTCAATGCTGGAATTATTTTTTTTTTCAAGCAGCTTAGACTTTCATCATGTAAAAAAAAGATTATCCATGTTAATACATATGCAATTTTTTATTTTCAGTGTATTTTGTATATCTGTTTTACGATTCAGGTGTTTAGTTACTGCCTCAGGATTTACACACACATATATAAATACCAGTGGCATGCGGTAGGCTTTCATGCAGGGTGTGCAGAGAACATGGATTTTAAAATAAATCTTTAATTATTGAGATATCTGAGTTCTCCATTCTAAAACGGTTATTTATTATGAATAGAAATTTAAAGATTACAAAAAACATTTCTTTTGTTGTATGGTATCATATCGGTGTTGAAAAAGCAACGCTTCGGGCTTCTATGAAAAACTTATATGTTTAGCAAACGTAGCACCACATGGTGCCCGCCGCTGCAGTGCCTCATCCGGATGGTCATGGGTGCCGACAAACCGAACGTCTATTCCACGTGCAGAGGATTTCACTGCACGCTAGCACAAAAGAGCGAACCGAACAAAACCGTACCTTTGGATGATTCTGAATGCCAAGTGCAGGAAAAATAGCTGCACTTGCCTCAGTGCCATAGTATGCTGTTCTTCTCCAATAGCCCATACATATAAAGCAGGATTTTCAATTTAGTGCATAGTGCGTTCACATCAGTACTTCCTATGTCCGTTTGCGCTCTACGTGGTGCAGCATCTAGTACCGCAATCACTGCGGTAATACAAACAAGCAAGTCAACATAATATTTGAATATATCATAAATAATATTTATTATATACCATATAAAGATAGATAGGCATAGGTACAGAAAATTATTGTCCCTCATACTTTTGCCAGGGTGTACAGTGCACACCCTGCACATATGGACCGCATGCCACTGATAAATACATATATTATAGGAATTCATAAGTGAGTGAATCATGAAGAACAGGGAATTCTCCGTAAAAGTGAATGTCCTGTATATGTTAATAATAGTGGTTTCTATTTCCAACTGTAAGAATGTGAAGACACTTTTTTTTTTCTTAAAGTTTATAAACATAGTTTAAAGGTAAAAAAATATATATGTCAATATTTGTAAATTGGGACATTCCATGTCAATTCAACCAAAAAAAAAAAAAAAAATGGCATTTTGACACCCACCGACACAGATTGTGATAGAACTTGGTGAGTTTAGTCCTCTAATGTAGAAAAGTATCCACATCATTTTTTTCTTTTCAATCTAGTTTAGTTTTCATTTTACAGCCAATCGAAATTTTGAATTTTTGGTATTTTTCAAATTCTAATGATTCTGCTCTTTGACTGAAAATAATTTGTATTTTATTTATTTTTCAGTCATTTTTTATGAAAATTTACAGCAATATTAATGAAAGCATGAGGATTTCAGAAAAAAAATATGAAAAAAAATTCCAAGTTATATTCTAAAAATAGAAAAAAAAATTTTTATGAATTTTTTTCTAAAAATGTGTGATACATTAAAGTCAGTATCAACCAAAGGGAATGTAATAACAAAAAAACTTTTTTTTCCTAATGATTTTAGAAGTGTGTTTTGCCATTTAAAAAAATAAAATTAATGGCTTTTTCATTTCTTTATATATATATATATAAATATATATATATATACACACACACATATATATTTATACATACATATATATATATATATATATATATATATATATATTTATACATACATATATATATACACACACACATATATATACATACATACATATATATATATATATATATATATATATATATATATATTTAAAACTAAATATGTTTGAAAAATTTTCATTACCCAATTTGTTTACATAACTGTATATTATTTGCTGGAATAAAGAGCTGTAAATAGAATTTTTAATGTATTATTTTATTAAACACTGAGCATCTATCAAATCAGCCATTATTTCTATTATTTACAAGATACTTTTTATTTACTTTTTCTCTGATAATATTGATTCACCTTAAGTGTTTTTTCCTACTTATTTTGTGTTGTATGATGATTAGTATTTTATTAACCTTTATAGATTCTAGTTTATGTAGATTTGACAAATAGAAAATGCTTATATTATACTGTACATAATATTTAAGAAAAATTTAACTAAAAAAATACCATAGCAGAAATGTTTGGCTACTAATTTACATCAAATGTTTTCCTATATAGTACTATTTAAGTTCTTTAATCTGACTTCTGGCTGCCTCCAAGCTTTGTGAATTCAAATTCAGTTGCTTTAGACTTTAAATTGGCTTTGTGTAATTTACAATAAAGGTGTCCAAGTAGGTCAAAAGGGTTCCAAATCTGTACCTACAATATTTAGCTAATTTAGAACCCTATGAATTAGCATCAAAAGTGGAATGTTTCAAATTTCAACTGATTTTAATAATGAAAGACTAGAATAAATTCATTTAAAGTTTTGAAAGGAATTCATCTGCACGAACAAGAAAAAGAGAAATATATATAAATAAATTTAGACTGCATAAGAAATTTTGTATGCTTGTCTGTAATGAGATCTTAATGTAAATGAACTTTTAGCAAGCTGAAACTGATAAAATTATATGTATGCTCCTCATTGATGCATGAATGGTTATGGAATTTGTCCATACTGTATATTGAAAAATAAACTGCAAATGGCTTCAACTAGGATGAAATCAATTTATTTACAAATGTTAAATGTACAGAACTAATATGTATTTTTTCTTTTAAGTAATACATAAGTATAAAGTTGTCCATTTTTTATTTTGTGAGTTGTGAGTTCTTTCTGAATATATGCTATACAGATATTACTTATATATTTTCCACTATATTTTGGTAGTAGAAGTGGAAGTTATTTTTCTGCCATACATATCAACCGATCTTGTTCTGTCCCTGCCCTTTTATTAAAAAAATTTCTTTGGTATTTCAGAGTAATGAGCTAGCTGATGATTCAGTTAGGAAGGGGTCTAGCATTTCTTTTACTAAACCTGAGGCTATCCTTGGTATTACTCCATGGTTTATTAGAAATTCTGTTTTCACATTTTCAGTATTCAGGGTTCCCATGGTCCTTAAAAGTCCTTAAGAACGCCTTAATTTTAGCTTTCATTTTTAAGGACCCTTAAAACTACTTAATTTTTGTCAAAGGTCCTTAAAAACTCCTTAATTTTTAAGTTAGAACCCGATCAGTTTCTCTATCAATGCGATCCGCCATCATCACATGATTTTTCTATTAGTCTTCGCCGTATTCTCCAAACTTTCTGGTTTTGTAAGTTTGGAGTTAAACTTGCCCCAAACTGGTTCTATATTAATTTTTAGGCATTTTTAAAACCTTAATTCTGAAATATTGTAGGGCATTTATTGAACATGCCTTGTCTGGTTCATAATCATTAAAAATATGTTCCTTATGAAATGGGGTTTATGTCGTTATGCTGTGTGTTTCAAGTAGGTCCTTATAAAAAGTTACTTTAGTCCTTAGAAAGTCTTTAAATTTTGTTCTGGAAAAAGTGTAGGAACCCTGAGTATTCTAACTGGTGGAAAGGGTCATAGGCAAGCCAAAGAGATAATTGTGGCTGCCACAATTTGCATCATAAGGAGCTTTTGTCACAGTGCCCTCAGAAAGCATCTTAACATTATGGGAATCATTCCTAATCCCTTGAGTCGTGGCTGACGTCTTGAGGAGGAGACTACTCACCACATTTTGTGTGATTGCGAGCATTTCTCAGCTCTTACGTTCAAGTACTTTGCTTCCTCACCTTCTTGGGCTTTGGAAGCTGCAGGATATTCCTGCCAGTTGTTTGCTAAAATTTGCATCAGCCTATGGCCTATATTTTCTTAGGCACTCTTGGGTTGTGTTTTTATTCTTCCTGGATTTATGTACAATAGACCTCTGGTTGCAGTGCCCTGCTGTTGGGGAATCCCCCAAGAGCTACCCTGAAGACAAATTCACTCACTCGTTTAAAAAAAATTAAAAAAAATTTTTTTAATGCATGATTTTTAGAAAAAAAGATTAGTTTTTCACGAATTTTAAAAATAAAAATCAGTAGTACTTTTCTTGAAACTTTTCTTCTTACTTCTTTCATACTCTTGAAAAATCAATATTTTATCTCAAAATTTAGCCTGTATGAATATTTTTTAGTCTCACATGTATAATGTGTGTGTATATTTTTATTTCAGCTCTCATATAATATTGGTATGGACCCAAATGTGGATGATGAACTAATAGGAATTTTAGAAAACTTTTCAGTCAGTCAGGATGTCAGATTACAAGGATGGCAATATGTATTAGGTAATAAACATTGTTTGTCTTAGTAAGTTATTAAAGTCTTGATAGAGTTCATTGAAAATTGTATTCAGAATCAATATTTTCTCTGTCTTAGGTCTTCTGATGAAAATTTTACATGCAATTGTTTAGATATTTCTATAGTGTTTAAACATTGAATTGGGGAATCCCCTATATAATAATAGCCTAAGTTGTTTGTCCGCAAATTTTTGAAGCGGTGTACCTGGAATGGGTACAGGCATCTATATTGTATTTTTCACGAGTTAGGGTTAGCAAAATTGAAAGCGAGTTCGAAATCCACCCATTCCTCCTTTTCGAGTGTTTAATGCTATTATTTCAAGCCTTATCCTTCCTCTTATTCTATACGAAATTCATTCTTGATAGGATGACAAAGGCGGAGAGTAATATTTAAATTTCTAGACTGTTCCTACTTGAACCTTCATATACTCCAATTAGTTGACTAACAACGTGCAGGCGTTGTACGTTTGGTAGGATGTATGGCCACTTGATCGTCGTACTTCTCAGGTTGATGGTTCTATCCCCGACGCATCCAATTTTTTTTAATGTCTAATAAATTTAATATTTTCTGCTTTTTCTTTTAAATTGTTATTCCGAAAGTTGTTTTATTATTTTTAAAATAAATTTTTACTATTTTTTCAACTTTTTATAATTTTTATTATTTTTATTTTATTAAATTCACATATTGCTTTACGGATGTCCCAGGCCACATAAACATTTCATGTTGTGTATCCTTAAACTTTCTTCTCGTAATGTAATAATAGCCTAAGTTATCTGCCCGTCTGTCTTTGAAGTTATAAAGCTTTTGAACCTGGAGTGGATAGAGCATCCATATTGGATTTTTGATGAGTTAGGGTTTGCAAAATTCAAAGCGAGTAAAGTTTATCTTTTCCTAAACTATAGATCCGATTCTGAAGTAAATTGGTATGAATAAGCTTCGTATCACAGCTAAAAATACTATCCTCTTTAAAACGTTCGAAATCCACCCCGTCCCCTTTTCGAGTGTTTAATGCCATTATATCAAGCCCCAAGAGCAAGCGATTAAATTTATCAATTTATCACATAATAAATAGGTAAAAATAACAATTTTTTTCTAGCATTATGACTTCATTCCTTTAACCATCTCATTTAATCATTTCTTATTTTAAATTATTTAAATGTGTTCTGCATTATTTCCATGCATTTTATCACTAAACTTGGATATTACATAAATAATTTTCTTTTTTATTTGACTTAAATAATAGATTAAGTACATATGTGATAATTTTAATCGATTATTTTTGTTGAAAGGTAATTCTCAGGCAAAAAAACAAACCATTTGTTTACCTGCCTCATAGAGTTCTTTACAATTCTGGAAAATTAAAAATGTTACTGATCTTGTCATATGACAGGCTATATGCTATTATATATATTTATTTATTTAAATATAAATGTATATACAGTAAAAGCCTCTTAAGAAGTTTTCTAAGGGAATGAAAAAAGAAATCTTAAATGAAATTAATATTTTTAAAAACAAAATAATTACATAGATAATGAGGAGAGATTTTTTTTCTTTATAAAATAATATATAAACAATAGGTTTAGTTTTTCTCAAAAATTTATATTTTTGCATACTAAATCAGCTAATAAAGGAAAACAACATAACTACCTTAGAATATCTTTAATTCAGCTACGAAATATTGCTTTAAACACCACTGGAATCGATTTTACTGAAAAAATCTGTTATAGTTTTTTGTTTTTTATCGACAATTTGTAATTGATAACAGTCCAGCTGTCTTAAGTTTTTAAAAACTTCTTCAGTCACATTTTAAACAAAAATGACAACAATCGTTTTCAGCCATAAACATTAACCTTTACAAACAGAGAGAGAGAGGAGAAAAAAAAAAGAGTAATCGAAAGGCAACTATACACGCGTTCTGTAAGTAAACTTAGAAAGGAAAGGAAACTTTTTAAATGGGAAAGAATTTGGAACAAAATTTTATAGACAGGTTATTTTAACATTTGGAAAAATGGGTACCGAAAATATAAACTTCTTAAATGGATTTTACTGTATTTATTTTTCCTTCATTGGTAATAAATATATATTTGATATTTACTTTTCTATTCTTAAAATTTATTTTTCTTAATAAAATAAATCCTTAAAAAATGTTGCTTTTGATTTTGCAGGTTTGTCAGCTTCAGAAGATGGTTTAAACCATATAATAAACTCAAAAAAATATATACCTTTTATCTTGCCTTATATTTTGCGTGAAACAGAAGTAAAATGCCTAAAATCAGCATATAAATGTTTGATTAATATCTCCACCCAAGAACCTGGGGCCTATAGCATTTTAGCCTGCAGAAAGGATTTTTGTGACTATTTATTTCATTCCATTTGTGACAAAAACTCAAAGCTTCTTCAATCAAAATGTTCTCTGCTTGCTAATTTATCAATGTATGAAGAAATCAGTAAGAAAATTATTAGTATATTTAAGTCATCTGGAGATCTTTTTAAGAAAGTTATTAAAGTTTATTCCTCCAATGAATTGGAAGTTCGGAGGCAGTACGATTTCTTAACATTGGTATTTTCCAACATTTCAAGACAAGCTGATGGCAGAAGGTACATTTTTTAAAAATCTTTTTAAATGATTTTTACTTAGTTTTCTGTTTTATTATAATTTGCAGCTCATTTGTTATGTTAAAGTGGTATCACATATTCTTAAATTGTAAACAGGACAAAATCATAGAAAATAACATTGTATTAGGATGAAAAACTACCTTTATTCTAAGTTAAAAATAATAAATAAGTGCATTTATTTTACACTTATTTAAACTGTTGCCTTTAACCCTTTCAGACCTGATTTTTTTTATTTTCACTAATCGATCTATAAAAAAAGCCTGCAACTAGGCTATTGTAAATAGATCTAAGGAAAAATAAATAAATAAATCCTAATTACAAGCTTTTCAAGAAAAACAGCTTTCATATATAAGATACTAGCTGCTTCGCACCCAGCCTTCGGTCTGGGCAGTAAAATATTTCGGTGAAAGATTTAGAACCACTATTAAAGATAAGATGTATTAATAGAAATGCTGAATAAATCTCGTATGTTTCAGATTGTTGACGATTATAACAGTTTATTAATAGTTGAATGTCCAGTAAGTGTACTGTGATGCCCGTGAGCCGCTGCATAATAATTCCCAATTCCACGACGTTTTTTTTTATGTAGGAGTCAAATTTCAAAATACTGTGGAGAGTAATATATATGTACTGTTCTGAATGAGATAATTCATTTCCAAGATTGGATGTCTCTTAGTATGGAATATGTTCCTTTGGCGGTATCAAGGATTTCTGTCCAAAGTTAGTTACTCTATGACACATATCGGGTAGATTTGTATAAAAAAAAAGAAGAAAAGAAAACTGTTCTTAATATCAATAAATAAAAATAACAAAATATATGTTTACATGCTAACGATTAAATCTGCATCGAATTTGTGTCTTATATTAAATTTGCTCAACCTTTTTTTTTATGGTAAAATATATGTTTAACCCTAAATTACATTACTGTATTACTACTGTATGTTGATTAGCAACGTTAATATACCTTCCCATATTACGTGGTAGAATAGGAAGTAGAGGTTTTGAAAGCAACAGTGCTCATTTTGTTGGTAGTAATCAATGTTTTCCAAAATGAAGGAAATTTATGACAAACCACATGGTTTTGTATGAAACAGAAACACACATTCATATTGACAACCATATGAATATAAAGATAACTGTATAAAATGATAGGTTTTTATTTGCCCATGAGAGTCACTAAAATTTGTACTTTTTGTTGTTAAAATATTGTTGATAAACATTTCATTGTAACGTAAAAACTAATAAAGAATTAAATTTAAAATAAGTTCTCATATAAAAATGCTATAATTTGCGACACATAGGAATGAAAGTTAATTACTTTATATCTCCATTTCCAGGTCAAACCGAATGGATATTACGCAGACGACGTTAAAATAATATAAAATAAAAAATGAATAAATGAGATATTTAAAGGAATGACGTCATAATGATAGAAAAATATCGTTTTCACCTATTTATTATGTGATGAATTGAAAATTTTAATCTCCTGCTTTTAACCGAGGAAATCTGCGTTTAAAACAATTACTTGGGATGACGTCACATTGCTAAAAATTATTGCTTCTTTCCCTTAGTTATGATGCGATAAATTAAAAAATTAATCGTTTGCGTTTAACCGGGGAAAATAATGCTTGGAATAATGACATAAAATGCTCGAAAAAAGGGGAAGGAATGGATTTAGAACGTTAAAAATTTACAAAAACCTTCCCAGGGATGTACCTAATAATTTCCCAAATTTTCACGGCGATTGGATGCATGGTTTTTGAGTCTATCGAGTACAGACAGACACACACAAATTCATTTTTATATATATATGTACAATGTGTGTGTATATGTGTGCTTTCATTATATGTGTACAATTGTGTACACCAGGTCTGAAAGGGTTAAGTAAGACAATGGCTACCTTAGAGTAGTAACAACCTTAAAAACTGCTTGTTATATTTGTAGGCAGAATTGTAAATTTTTTATGTACTGAATTTTTATTTATTTATTTTTTTTAAAGTATGACTTATTTCCATTCAGAGTTATTTGTAAATTAAAATTAAAAACTAAAAGTAAGATTTATTTTAAAATTTAAAAGAAATATGAAGACTGAAATACATTTTCAAGCAATATATTATTTATGAAAATATTGCACTAAATCATAAGCAGTTCAAACTTCAACTCAGTTTTAAAATAGGCTTTTTAAAATATTTTTTCTGCTATACTTAATGGAATATTTCTAGTTTAGGATATACGTATGCATTAAACAGGAAAAAATTATTTAACTAAGCACTTGCTTTTTCAATTGAAAACTTAAAAAATACATATAAGTAAATTTTTTTAAAACTTTTAAGAAATCCAAAAGTTAAAAGTTTTTCTTAAATTTTTATTGTGGTATTGACTTCTCTAGTATAATATTTTTACTTGGGTCATCTTGTAAAGCAAAAATGTGGACTGTAGCACTGTCAACATGGTTCGGCCGGGTGCTTAAAATCCTTAAAAAGTGCTTATTTTGTAGATCCATTTTTAAGGTCCCTAATAAGTCCTTAAAAAGTGCTTAATTTTCTTTTCGTAGACTTAAAATTTATAATTTTTTGAGTGCTCAAAAAGTGCTTATTTTTCCCCAAATATCGGTTGCTGAATTTTTATTTCCCTTGGTAATTAATCGTCAATCGATTCAACAAAGGTAAAGATAAGAAAGAAGAGTTAGACATATTAAAAAAATGTATAGAAGAAAAGAAAAATGAATTTCAAAATTAGACATAGTCTCTTATTTTTTCCCCTTTCCTATATTTTTTGGTTCTTATCTTCTATTATGAATGGAAATAGTTCTTCAGTTACATTTTTAAAATAGCATTGATAATTTCCTGAATCTTGTTTTGAGTATGCCATAATTAAAACTTTTTTAGTGCAGATACTGCATCTTCTTTTCTGTCTCCCCGTGTGTGTGTGTGTAAATATATTTACCTGTTTATAATACTGAAGTACTTTTTATTATCTTATTTTACATCTATGTTGCTGTAAAAATACTGTTGCTTTAATGTGAAACTTGTTGATCTTCCACCACAGATAGTACTTTCTTAACTTTACAAATATTTCAGATTTTTTTTTTAGGGAGGGGGGGTGGTGGCATTTGATAAATAAGGACTATTGCTGTTCTAAAATTTATGTTAGGCAAGAAAGATGTCTTAACATAAAGCATGAGATATTAACGATTGTGTTTAATAAAATTATTAAATTGATCGATATTTAATGTCATTTTACAAATCATAAAGCTCATGAAAAGCTTCAATTTTTAAGCTTTAGCTGTAGGTCAGTTATAGTACAATGAAAATTAAGGTGCTTAAAAAGTGCTTAATTTTTTTTCTGTGGAAAGAGTCTGAACCTTGGTCAACCAACCAACATTTGATCCATAATAGTGGTGTAATTAAAATTTATATAAAGAAGTATCTGTTTTTGTATTCATTTTCATGATTGAAATGTTTATTACTAACACATTTTTGTATTTATTCTTTCTAGGGAAATTCTTATTCCTTCTGATATTTCACTATTTCTTCTGATATTTTAAAATACTTACATAACTATGATAAAATCTAAATGTACTGTAGTAAAATTTTAAATTTATCAACACATGTCTAAAAATTTTTTTTCACATTATTCATTTTGATTCCTTACCTTTTATAATTTTGTGATTGTAATCAAATGCATTTCAGATTATTTCTGGAAGATGCAGAATTCATAACAAGCATTCTCAGCTATACCAAGCCTTCAGAGTCTGAGAGTCGTCGTTTAGGAACTGCTTTCATTCTGAGAAACTGCTGCATGGAAACAGGTATTTATTGCTAGAAACATTTATTACAGGTATTTATTAATGTTTTCTTCCAGCAAACCCTGGAATTCTGGGAATTCTTTACTAATCTTTTCTGGATTCCCCAAAAAATAAAGTTACTAATAATTTTCCATTATTTTGTTCTGTTAACTTGAAAGCAAATTATAGAATAAAAAATATTTTCTGACACTTAATCCTTCAACTATCATAACTTTTTAGTTTGAATTAAAAAAAATTTAACTTTTCAGGAAAAGCCAACATTCAGAGTTATTATAACTGAATATTGGTTTTCCAGCAAAGAGGAAAAGTTAAAATAAATGTGTGTTTTAAGCATTAAAAGAGAATTTTATTAAATTTATGCATAATATAAATAAACAGTAATTTTTTTAGTGTGATGAATTTTAAAACATGACATGCAAATGCCAATGTCACAATAAGGACAATAGTACCACGTTTCCTTCCTATATCTCTTATTGTTTTGATCTCATCTGGGACAAAAACTTTGCATTCTCTTGATGGTTGCCATTTCTTATTAGTTGGAGGTATCTGTTTTATTAAAATTATTTTTAATCAAATGGTTCAAGCTTAGCCAGCCTGTTTTTGGGATGGTTTCTGATAATGAATATGTCTCAATACATATTCAATCATTTACTAAAGTTAAACAAAACATCAAAGGGGATTTTTTTTCACATTGTGTTTTGTAAATATAGTGCAAGTTTAAAATAGTTTGATTTTACAAATGAAAAAAAATATTTTTATAATATTTCTTTCCTCTTTTTTGATTAATAGAATAATCTACACAATAGTAATCTACCATATCTTCTGCTTCCATATTTTTATTGTAATCAGTGACAATTGTAAGTTTTTTTGACAACTTTGTTATAACACTGTACATTTACCATGTCATTTGCATGAATTGTAGATAGCAGGGTTACATATTATTTCACCATATCATGGCCAGAACTTTATGTGGATGAAAAACAATATTTTCAACTTTTGCAATTTTCTTTTTTACCACTCCTTGAGGGCTTTCATTTGTTTTAATCCTTTTGGTATGTTACTTTTGAACACTCAAGCCCAGAAATATTACAGGCACAAAAATTAGAAGGCAAAATTTGACCCGGTTACTTTGATGGGAATGAGAAGGTTAAATAAAAATTGTGTTCCTATATCAACATTTGGAAAGGTGTGTTGAATATTTAATTTTTTATTATGAGATAGTATGCAGCCATAGGCTGGATGTCAATAATAATCAGGCCTTCTTTTTTCCAGATTTTTAAAAATATGTATTTATTTTTTCACTTTTGACTTATTTTTGGAGGTATTTTACAGATTATCATGACAAACTCTTAAAAGAGCTGAACATTCTACCAGCCTTATTGTTGCCACTGATGAGTGGTAAAGTGTATGAAGAGGGTGGTGAGATGGGGACCCTCCCCCCAGAGTTGCAACAACAATGTTTGGAGGAGGGTAAACAGTGGGATCCCAGTCCATCTGTTCGTCAGGTCTTAGTCCAGGCTTTGGTGGTGGTGAGAAAATATTCTTAGTATATTTTTTATTTAATGTAATAATATTACATTGTATTTTAGTTTTTTTTACGTATAGGTTTAAAAAATATTTATTGACTACCTTCTATTAGCTAATTTTATAAGATAATGAGAATATAGCAATGCTTTTCATAAGTCTTATTTTTAAATGGATCACTGACCATATTAATTGGCAAATTATATGTTATCAACTATAGTATTAAACCCCTGTAGTTAATAAACTAATGACAATGAATTTAGAAATGCTGTACATAAAGTCTTATTTTTAAATGAGTCAATGACCATATTTGTAAATTATATTTGTTGTCATCTATTGTATTAAATCCTCTGTATGCCATAATAGCTTGAATAATCTTGTTGAAAGTTTTCACAGTAATTCAGATTGATTTTTTGAAGATTTTAGACACTTCAAAATAGGCTCAAGTTAAAAATTTTAGTTTTTTAAATTTTGTCATTTTAAAATCTCATTTGATACCATTCTATTTCCTTCCTGGGTGCAATGGCACAAGCACAATTGTTTACAAAATTAAGAGTTTTTAACATTTTATTATGTCACATGTTTAATATTCAAGTTTCTTTTGTACCAAGGAAAAGTACCAAATGTAGATACTTTCCCATTAGTTGAATGCGAAGATATATCACCAAATATAGCACTTCATTCTTATAAATTTTGAAAGACCTATAACCTTTATTTGGAAGAAACTTAATTATTCATAGTTAAGGCAGGGTATGAGGTGAATACTCAATAGTATTAGTGAACAGATGCAACAAAGAAATTAGAATACTTTCTTTAATGAAAGTTAAATTGTACTGACAATTGTATCAATCTATATGGTCTGGTTGTGTAGCATATTTGGTACAGGGTTCCCATGATCCTTAAAAGTCCTTAAGAACTCCTTAATTTTAACTTTCATTTTTAAGGGTCTTAAAACTAATTAATTTTCATCAAAGGTCCTTAAAAACTCCTTAATTTTTAAATTGGAACTTGATCATTTTATACATTGTCATGTGATTTCCTATCAGTTTTTGCCATACTCTCCAAACTTTCTGGTTTTGTAAGTTGGAGTTAAGCTTGTACCAAACCGGTTCTAAGAACTCCAGTACAGGTGAAAAGTACTGATCAAAGAATATATAAAATATTTGTTAATGTTCATAACATTCTTTTACAATTTCGAACCAAAATGCAGTATTAATAATAAAGAAAATCCTCAAATGCATATATGTTTTCAGTGGATTTATGTAGTAATTCAAAATTCTTTTCCTTGTATCCTTAAAATATTATGGAAATACTTTTAGTTTATTAGTACTTTTTATGGTCACAAGCTAGAAAACTTTTTTGACAAATAAATAATCTTTCGCTAACTGAAAAGGTTTATAAAGTCAGCTGCACTTTCATAATAGCTAACAATCTTGCAGATTTTAATGAAACAAAGCATGGAGGTATTGGGAGGAGGTTGTAGATATTTCAGTTACTAATGGAAGTTTAGTTTTCTTTGCATTGAATTTAATAAGAAAGTCTTAAACTTTCTTCTTTCCCAGGCAATGTCTGGTATAATCAGCTAGTATATACATACACACATATCTATATACATGGTTTCCATGTACCTGGAAAGTCATGGTAAATCATGGATTTAGAAAATGGATTAATTTTGCCAGGGAAAGTCTTGATTTTTCAAGCAAAATGAGTAAAAGTCATGGAAAGTCATGGATCTGCTAAACTACTGATTAAAAAAATTCCATTGAATTGTTTAATTCTATTTTTACTTGCTATTTGGCTAAAGTTACTAAGTTTGGTATTTATGTATTATCCTATTGACCAAGTAAAATTTGTTCACCAAGGAAACTCAAAGCAAGAAAGATTAATGGGTGGGTAAATGTATATTATTCTGGTTTTTCTTAAATTGTAGATTAAAATGTTATTAATATAATAATAATTATTTTTTAATAAAAATTAGTTAAGATTTTTGCACAAAATATAAGTTTATCTCTAGGGATATTGTATATAAATGTTATAGGGTTATATTTGGCTATTATTCATGGTCACCTGGATAATACCAAAGTACCCTGAATTCAAATTGGAAACATTTTGATTGAAAAATTGCTATAGGATTAAACTTAGGTATGTAGGTACAACAATTTATTTTTATGTATGTGAGTTTATTAACACTTATAAAGTAAGTTTATAGTTTTTTTATGATAAAACTCCTGTAATTTCTCTAAAAGCATATATTTTATTTGTATGTACATCAGAAGTTTTATTCATATATACTTTAACGAAAGCTTTTTAAAGTCATGGAAAATGATCTGCTAAATCAGGGAAAGTCATGGATTTGAAAAATTTTATTTTGGCAGATACCCTGTATATATATCAAAGTCATTTTTAAACCCTCTGAAAGTACTGTTTATAATATATTTTATTCACAATTTATTTTTAATTTGATCACTCAAAAAACTTTAGATGTGCATATTTCAAAATGGTTTTGTCAAATAGGTTTATCTTGTATTAATTTTTAGGTATTTTTAAAAACTTAATTCTGAAATATTGTAGGGCATTTATAGAACATGCCATGTCTGGCTCATATTTAAAATATGTTCCTTAGATTTCCTAAGGAACATATTTTAATTATGTCGTTATGCTGTGTATTTCAAGTAGGTCCTTATAAAAAGTTACTTTGGTCCTTAGAAAGTCCTTAATTTTCGTTCTGGAAAAAGAGTGAGAACCCTGTGGTAGGAGGTTTCTTCTGAATCAATAAATTAAGTTTGACTTATGTGTTGTTTTTAGTATTTAAGTAGTATTAATAGGTCAATTTATTACAGTTGTGTTATAGTGAAAATGGGTGGAGTTACTTGAAGTCCAATGGAGTGTATTATGTAGTACGAGATCTTCACAGTTGGGAAGACATTGATGAGGAAACTGCAGAGATCATCAATCAATTGGTGGCATATTTCTTGGTGGTAAAATATACTCGACCCACCTGCACTGTCTCCTTTGCTCTAAAAGACTCGGATATGATGAAAGAACTGGAAAAAGACATCCACGCCAGTTTGCCTGATTTTATTATGAAGGACTGACACAGGTAACATGGTTTTTCAGTTGGATTGTTTGGTTTTTGTTACAAATATCAATCTTAATATCCAGGGTTGGCTTCATTTGCACAACCTGAAAAAACCTAGGCAGGTTTTTTTTAAAAAAACCCACATGAAAAAACCCAAGTAGGTTTTTTCAAAATTGGGTTTTCAAAATCTTATTTAAAATTCCACATATTTAACTAATAATAAATATATTGAATTAAATCTATAATATATATTGCATATTTCATCTTTGACAATGATCCTAGATTTTGTTTAATTTGAGGGGTCTAAACTGCTAGAAAAAACAAAAACTTTTCAGGGAAAAATAGTTATTTGTATAACAAATATGATAAAATCTAAATTAAACAAAGTTAATAAGAATGTATGATGAAAAAAATAAGAATATTGAAGCATTACATGTTACAGAATTAATTGAAAAATGGACAAGAAAAATTGAGAAAAAAATATGTATAACAACTGCAAATAAATAAACATGGGGATAATATATATATAATTAATTCTGCTACTTATCATATATAACTTACAAATTAACTGAAAAAATACCTTCTGAATGCTTTAACACAATATTGCTAATAAATATAGAGCAATAAGTTAATACATTTTATTGAAAAGAAAAAACTTTAAATGCAACTATTTCAAAGTCAACTTTTAGTATAAAATAATTGCCATTCAAAACTAGTTTTTTGATGTTAGAAAAATTTTATAATATGAAAAAAATTTATTTTAAGATTTCAAAATTTCCTTTAATTTAGACAAAAATTTCTTCTGCATAATTTAAAATTGATTTTTAAATTTTTAAATTTTCAAAAGTGATTAACATTTTAAATTTATTTTAATCATACAATTAATTATATATCCTGTCCTCTTACATAACAAAAAACCTGAATAGTTTTCAAATCCCCAAAAAAGCATCTAAAACCCATTAAAGTATAGTAAAAACCCTGATAAAACCTGAAAAAAAACCCAAAACCCCTGAAAAAACCCGGGTTTTTGCCAACCCTGTTAATATCTCAAAGAAATATTCAAAGGTAATTGAGCTTATGAGTTTTTGTCTGACTATGGCAGATCCCTTTTTATTTTTTTCCCTTGTTTAACGCTGATGCATTTATTTTTCCTATTTCTGCATGCAGCTAAAATTCATCAAACTATGCAAATTTTAAGTTGGTAATATTAGCATTCAGTTTTTAAAGCAGTGTGCACACATATGTTGATACCACTGCATTCACATTTAAATACTAGCTGTTTTGGCTTGCTCCCTCTTGGTGCTAGCTCTCCCTCTCTTGCTACTAACTTGACATGTTTTAATGCCACAGTATTTACTGTCACCGACTGCCGTAGACATGGGGGTACTTTACTGATATTTCGAAGCTCCCTCAGTATAACTTGTGTATTATAGATGATAATATTATTGATCTTTTTTTTTTGGTTAGCCAAGATTTTTTAGCATAGCCCTTTTAAGTAATATACTTAGATCACCTGTTATGTAACCTTTGTTAATATTTTTAATGAATTTGTTAAGTTTATTTACTTTGGTTTATTTACTTGCAGCATATTTAAATTACTTTTTTTTTTCACCCACATTAAATTTGGAGTTTAATCTCAGAGCTACAGTTATACAGAGCTACAGTTTCTTCCTTACATATGAATAATGAAACAAATATTAACATTAATGGCATGATCACATCCAGTAGATTAAAGGTTAAGAACTGGGATAACTTATATCATTAAATGTACAGAACATTTATGTAAAAATGATTCTTTTTATATGAAGTTTTGTTCCTTTAGATTGTTTTCTATTCATCATTATAAATTAATTTTTACATGTTTGTACCAATAATTACAATAAATTTTAGATTTTTTAGAAATCTAGAATAAGAAGAAAAGTTATCAAATTTAAAGATGTATGTTATATATATATATATTAACGTATAACAATTCTTTCTTTCCTAGGTACTTATATTGAAAATATTTTAAGTATACCATGGGCTGGACAAATCAAATACAGAATTGTCAACATTGTAAATCTTATTATCATTTTATTATTGAATAAACTGTTATGTTTTATGTGTTTTGCAATCACTTTCTGAATTGTGTACTAATATATTTATTGATTACAAACTAACCTCTTATTTTCAGTTTTAATTTTAGAACTTACTCTGCACAATAGGTTTTATATTAGAGACTGTTTAAACAATAAAATGATTAGAAAATATCAAAACTGTATAATTTTTAGTATGAAAGTTAATGATGCAGCCATGTCTGTCCCAGAAATTTTGCAGAAAACCAAAAATAAAACATAGGTGGTTTGTCTGAAAGTCTTAAGTTTTGGTATATAGGACTTATAAATAAGACTGAGATTTAGTTTAGTGAAAAATTAGGAACAAGTAATGGGATTAAAGCTAAAAGATTCTGGTACAATACTTGACAGTTCTCAAAAAGCATGAAATAAGCATAAAAAAAAGAGGAAATCAATTACAGTAGAACCTTGATTAATCGAAGTTTCTGTTAACTGAGTCAATAACAAAGTCTAATTTTTTTTCTCCTTTCCAAAATGAGCTTAGAAAAAATTATACACATTTTAGTTCATTGTCCGTGTTACAGGCACTTCTCCCCCACAACATGATTGCCCAGGCATGGCAGTTAGTGAATCCAACTACAATTCGTAAATCATTCAACAAAATAATTGTTGAAAAGAGGAGACAGGGTGAATCCCAGCAAACGGAAAACACACCTACAGGGAACTTCTTGAGATCATCAATGGAATTGAGGGATGTGAGGAAGTTTTGGAAAAGGACATTTGCGAGTGGCTGGATGTTAAAATCAACATCCAAATTTTGAAATTCCCAATGGCGAAGAAATCATTAGCCGTTAATCCTTCAATGGATATTAATGACGCAGAAAATGAAGATGAGGATTTTAAGGATTCTAAGACTATAAGTCGTAGTGAAAGTGTTCAAGTATTGATAACTGCTCTAAAATATTTGGAGCAAAGAAACAATGCTACACCGATGGATCTACTGTTACTCAAAAATTGGCTCTATAGGGCTACACATGATAGAAATTCTGAACTTTTGCAACAAAAGGCAACAGACTTTTTGCAGATGCAAATTTAACAAATCAATGTATATTAAATTTTAAAAATACAATATTTTCTTGAGATTTGTGTTATTTTTTAAAAATTCGTCTTTCAATATTTAACTAAGTATAGTTAAAAAAATTCCATTTTACTTATTAAAATATACTGCTAGAGTTTATCACCTTTTTAAATCTTTTTTAGGTATGAAACATAAGTTCATATATGTTTATTTTTATCACTTAAAGAACGTTCTATTGTCTTTTACTTTAAAAGTTAGTTAAATTCGCAAGCACGGAAGGATTTTATACAGGATTTCTATTAACCGAGATTTCCGATATCCAAGGTACTAGCAGTCTCAATTAGCTTGGATAATCGAGGTTCTGCTGTATTTTTCAAAGCTGTATGGATATAAAGAATTATGTAATACAGTTAGTTAAACATTTATATTTATTGTAATGATAAGGTACTTATTTCTAAAATTTTCTTCTGCTATAATTACTGAGGGTCTGATTATCACACAGGCAAATAGGGCAGCCTCCCAAAACTCAAGGCTTTATATACATGGTTTCTGCACATCTGGAAAGTCATGGAAAATCATGGATTTAAACAATGGATTAATTTTGTCATGGAAAGTCTTGATTTTTCAAGTAAAATGAGTAAAAGTCATGGAAAGTCATGGATCCGCTAAACTACTGATTAAAAAAAATGCATTGAATTGTTTAATTCTATTTTTACTTGTCATTTGGCTGAAGTTACTGAATTTGGTATTTATGTATTATCCTATTGACCCTATTGCCAAGTAAAATTTGTTCGCCAAGGAAACTCAAAGCAAGAAAGCTTAATGGGTGGGTAAATGTATATTATTCTGGTTTTTTCTTAAATTGTAGATTAAAATTTTATTAATATAATAATAATTATTTTTTTAATAAAAATTAGTTAAGATTTTTGCACAAAATATAAGTTTATCTCTAGGGATATTGTATATAAACATTATAGGGTCATATTTGGCTATTATTCATGGTCACCTAGATAATACCAAAGTACTCTGAACTCAAATTGGAAACATTTTGATTGAAAATTTGCTATATGATTAAACTTAGGTATGTAGATACAAAAATTTATTTTTGTGTGAGTGTATTAACTAATGTAAGTTTATAGTTTTTTTATGATAAAATTCCTGTAACTTCTCTAAAAGCATATATTTTATTTGTATGTACATCAGAAGTTTTATTTATATATACTTTAACGAAAGCTTTTTAAAGTCATGGAAAATGATCTGCTAAATCAGAGAAAGTCATGGATTTGAAAAATTTTATTTTGGTAGATACCCTGTATATATTAGGAATTCACTACAATGATTGAAATAATTTGTAAACAAATTTAAATTTCTGTGGTAATTTCTATTTACAGATAAAGAAAATAGCCACATGTGAAAAGTTTAGTTATTACTATTTTTGTTAATGTAATTTAAAAAAAAAATTCCATTAATCAAAATAAACTGTTAGTGTATTCTCTAGTTATTTTATTGGAGCTGGTTGGTAGAAATGAAAAACCATATACCATTAGATTTCAACATGACAGAATGCAAAATTATAGATAGACAACTAGCTATAGAAATATCAAGATTAATTTCTAAATTTGTAAATAGGATAATATTGCAAAAGTTCCCAAGAATATAGTCATTGTGTCTCTATTCATGACTATTTTGAATGGTGACTTTTGACAAAATGCAATTTGTAATTGTGAATTAAAATTTGCAAATATAGTAATTAATCTTGTTGAAAAATCAACAAGATTAATTACTATTTTTGTAAATAGGATAATACTGCAAAAGAATATAGTTATTTTTTCTCTATTTAAGGCTATTTTTAATGACAGAATACATTAATTGTTAATCAATAACTTAGAAAGAGTACATTATATTTTACAATATTTTTAAAAAATCAATTCCTACAGCTGCTTTTCAAATTTCACATATAATGAGTAAATGTCAACTCATGTGCTTAGTGATTAAGATGCTTATGATAGTATAGAGCAGGGATGGACAAACTTTTTCAACTGCGGACTAAAAATCCAAAGAAAATAAGTTTGGCGGACCAAGATAAATTTTTCTAAAATTTTAAAAACAATATACAAGTACCTAATGGTTTAAATACGTTAATGAGATGAATGAAATTGCGATTTCACTTTTAAAAGTTCCTTATAGTGAGGTTCGAAGGGAGATGTACTGATTTTAAGGAACGATGCTAAATGCTCATCTGTCAGTCTGCTTCTGAAATTATTCTTTCTAAGGTTCAAAGTTGAAAACACTTGTTTGCATATAAGAAGCAAAAATACTGCTGATCTTCTGGGCGTGAGATAATAAATTTGGGATGTAATATTTAAGCAAAGTAAAAAAGGAGATGGATATATAATGTATAAATATATATTTCTTTTAATTTGCCTGAGACTGGCAACTTAAAATTTTATCTGTGGGCTAGATAAAACCTTCTGCTGGGTCGTAGTTTGCCCATCCTTGGTATAGAGTCCAAAGTAACCTTTCCTTTATCCCAGGGTCCAATCCAAATATAATTGGACTTCTGTAATAGCTGTAACAAAGGAGGAAGAAAATTAATATAAAGCTGTTTATGTCAGTTAGATCACTAAAATGTTCACAATTTTTCTTTAGTATCTTATTTTCTTCCCGACATGTAATAATGGACTGTTATATATTCATAATTCTTATAATAAAGCAGTCTATAAAGTTCTTTACAGGGTTCTTACACTTTTAAATTATAGGTGTTCCACAGTAAAGGGTTCTTATAGCCCTTAATTTATGTGTCTTTAATTTTTGAACTGATTAATAATTTCTTAACAGCAGTCTAATATAAAATACTAGCTGCAAGTACCAGGATTTGCCTGGGTTTAAAATAAGGTTTTCTGTAGAAGCGTACAAATTTCGTCATGGGGGGGGGAGTAACTGCTGCTTGTTTTGTTTGATACAATTTCAGTCATTTTGTCACTGTAACCAACATAACTCAAGGCAAAGAACTTATAGGATTATCAATTAAGCTTACTTACCTTAATAATTCTATATTGATTTACTGATAACACATGTATAAATTTTTAAAAATTGATTTGTTCTGTATTAGCATAATTTCTCAGTATTATAAAACTTACCTGATTTTGCTAAATAAAATAATAAATATATACCAATAGCTTATTTTTTAAGGTTTATTTTTACGTGGTTTTAAATTAAAATAGAATTAGGGTGGGGTGGCCCATAAGGGCACCAGCACTGCGTCCTAAGGCCTATTGTACTAAAAAGCCCCCATTCACTGGAACAAAGAGTTCCAGCACACAGTTAAGAGAAGTCTTAATGTTAGAACAAAATATACTATGGTTTAAAGACCGGATTAAAAACTTCCAACTACCTCACAAAGTTCATGCTTTATAAATCAATAAAGAACACACATATAGTAACATAAAAAAAATAAAGATTCCGATAAGGTTAAATATAAGCTTTCCAACTAATGATTATGTCACTTCAGCTCACTTACATCCAAGATTCAATTTACTTGGGACGAACAACTAAGATGAGTTGTAGCTAAAAAAGCTTGTGTGTTTTTGTAGTCACAAGTTATGATACCAATAAATGCTGTAAATAGAACTTTTTGTTGCATGTAAAGAAATCTGTTTGCATTGCTTTAAAAACATTTATAAAAATATGACTATATTCAGTAGCAAGACATCAAACATATTTAATTATGAAAATACAATTTAATTTCTTTTCAAATATTAAATATGGTTATTACATTTTTTATAAAAAAATCAAAAAAGCAAGTAAATTGACATTGATAAGTTCTCATTTTATTAAAATAAGTGCAATTATTACTATGAAATGTTTGTGTTCTTGTAATAGAATGAAAAAGTTTGAAACAAAGATTTTTTGTTATAATTTTTAATACATTAAATACAAATATAAAACAAAAATCCAAAACCATAGAAATGCGTGTTTACAATAAATGCAAGGTTGGATACTGTTTCAACATCTTTTACTATGGCAACTGTAAAATTTAAAATGAATCCTGTTAAACTCTGTATTAATGTTAATTTTTCTAAAAAAAGACCAATGTTCATGTGAAATATTACAAAAACTCGTAAAATTTTAAGAAATAAATTCTATTCCAATTTAAATCTATTATTATGTTTTAGTCTATTAAGACAATAGTAATGGTCTTTAAATGATATATTTTGCTAACATTTCTTTTCTTTTTTTCATATTAACTACAAGGAGATTATGTTATTTTATTCTAATTCTAAAATAAGTAAAAGAAGGCAAGTTATCAGATGATGGCATAGCTAAAATTTTTGCCTATGTATGTTAAAATCATGGGATTAGTTTCTGTGAGAACTTGTTTTAGTATATACATTATACCAACTAAAATGACATTATAAATATTTCTTTTAAATAAAGTATAGAAAAATTATGATGAGGTATATTTTTACAACTCTCCCTTAAAAAATCTTCAGAATGACAACAATCCTTAAAGAAATATCTTTCTCTTTATTAATAAACAAATAATGAAATTGCCTTTTACTGAAAATTTATTTTAATGCTTATAAAACTACAACATGATGTATATTTTGTTAAAATGATGCTTAATCCAAACTAATTATTGTATGTTTCTCAATTATTTCATAAATTCCACCTAAGCAATATTAGTTGTGGAGTCGAGAATAAGTTCATAACCCTTTACCAGATTTATATATTATCAGTCACTAAACTTATGAAATTTGATGTCAAAAGATTGGTTTGGTTTGGAGTGTTATGGTCTACTCAACACGAGGGCTAATGAGATTGGGACCTACAGCTTAAAGCCGATTCCAAATGCTACGAACATCCATACCACAGTGGGATTCGAACCCACAAATTCCGGTACCGAAGGCTAGCATCCTAACCAATCAGCCATTGTTCGGCAAAAGAAGGGCATGGAACTGATCATAAAATCCTAAGTCCAAGAGATTATTTTCAGAAAAACTCAATGTAAGAGTAAAAGAAAGAAAAATAGCATCATTGCACCAGTGGCATACCTATAACTTTTGCTTCCAGGACTGTTTCCTATTTATCACCCTTTAAAAATCAATTATATAGCATTTTTCATAACAAGCTTACATAAATAATTTTTTTTAAAGGTAAACCATACACCTCTGATTGATTAACAGAAAAAAATATTTTTATTTTATATTTATAAATAAGTATGATTATATCTTTTTAATAAAGGAGCATTTTTACAATCTGAAAGAGAATTGTGAACTTAATTATTTTTCTAGCTTTCTTTGTTGAAAATTAATGCACGATGTCTGATTAACTTATTTGTAATTTCTTGTTCTATAGTTAATATTATTAGATTTTGCAGTCATAAATCACTCATTGTAGAATGCGAATAAATTTTTATCAACTTCAAATTAGAGAAGCTCTATTTTACAGTTAGTGACACTGATGGCATCTGTTAAAGAATTTCTTGGATAAATTACTAAGTTGGGTATGGAATTTTCCAACTTATAATTCGATAAGTGTTAATGCGCTTGACATTTGGTTTATAGTTAGTGAATTTCCTTAGTCTATGGATAATTATTAAAATTTTATTGTTTACAAACTTTTTAAACATACTTCCAACTAAATTAAAAAATATAAGTTTTGAAATCATTACATTTTAAATATCTGTATTATTAATATACTTTAAATTTGTACATATTTTAAAAAGTCGATAAAACCAAACACTGGTTTATTTAGAAAAGTTTCGTTAAAAAATCACAAAATTTTAGGAATTGTCATGGAATTGTTGAGTATATTTGTAAGTCACAATCCCAATGAATGCTTTAATTTAGTTTTTATAGCTAGAAATGGTCAAATATTGGAAATGGCATTAGCTGAAGCTGTTCTTATTGAAATAGAACTAAAAGTCTGAAGTACTTCAAAAAATATGTAATTAATGTTGTTAATACTGCACATATAATAATTATTAAAATTAACAGGGATTAATAAATTCTGACAACTTTTTATCTTTAACTTATCATTGTTGTTAATTTTAACATTTTGTTTTGCTTTTCAGGCTACAATATCAAAATTTAGAAGTTTCTTTTTGGATTAAAAAAACGTGCAGACTGCACTCTTGCACCCCCCCCCCCCAGGTATGCCACTGCATTGCACCCTCTTAAGGAAAAATGGTAAATAAATTTGCTGTTGCCATCTTATTTAAATAGTTAAGTGTTTTGCAGCTATATCTTTGACCATTCACCCTGAAGGAATTAAATTGACGAAATTCAAGAAGGAAATAGGAATTTCAACTTTTAGAAAATACAAATTTCAGAATGGACATTTAAGTTGGAAATATTTTAAAATGTTTGTGAATGAAAAAATTCTCAAATAACATTACACTAATCCAGATAGGTAATTATTTTTATGGAAAATTAAAAAAGGTTGAAAAGAATTTTTAAACTTTTTTATCTAGTGGCATATCATTTGAAAGAAAATAGAATTCCACTTATTTTGTAATGAGAATTAAACAAAATAAAATAAGAGTATGAAACATAAATTTTATGGAAACCTGAAGTTTAATTTGAACAGCAATTATGTGATCTTAAAGAGAAAACAAATAAAGCTACTTATTTTGTGAAAAAAAAATATAGCACTAGAAGACATTTTTTCCTTTTAAGAAACATCTATGGAGCGCATTTGTGTCAAAGCCCTAGTATATTGGATGAATCAGATCTTGTTAATTGGAAAATTAAACAACTAATACTGTCTCTAGTGTGATCAATTTTAACCTGCCTATGTCTTACAGCATTTAAAATATTAAGGAAATATTTCTTCAAATATGTACTTTTTCTCCACTTAAGACATTTGATAGGAACTATCACCTATAGCACAAAATATAACAATTGTGTTTGCAATATATTAACAAAGAGAGTTCTTAATCTTTACAGGATTGCCATGCACCTAGAAACCTGGAATTGTCAGGGAAAATGAAAAAGTCTTATAATGGTCACAGAAAATCAAAAATTATTTAATTTTTTGTAAAAGTCAGGAAATGTTGATTTTTGTGTAATATTACATTTGAAAATTTTTAATTCAAAAGCGAATGTACAATTATTATCAATTAAATTTTTTAACTGTAAAACAATCATTACTGTAATAATAATTTTTTTTACACATTTTATGAATTTGTACATTATATATAATTTTTAACGGTAGTGCACAACAGTTTTTATGATTACAGGTAATAGAAACATAAATTCAGGTTAATACTGTAGAAATGACCTCTCTAGACACCAATAGATGATAACTGTAATCAGCATCCTGAGTCACAATTGTTTTTTTGTTTCTGTTTCCCAACTAGGCAGAGTTAATGGGTGTAGCTAGACATGTTTTATAATAAGCAATTAATAATGTAACTCATCGCTGCATTTAAATATACAGGGTATCCGCCAAAATAAAATTTTTCAAATCCATGACTTTCCCTGACTTCAGAAGATTATTTTCCATGACTTTAAAAATATTTTGTTAAAGTACATATGAATAAAAATTCTGATATACATACAAATAAAATATATTCTTTTAGAGAAATTACAAAAATTTATGATAAAAAATACTTTATAAATGTTTATAAACTCATATATATATATGTAAATAAATTGTTGTATCTACATACCTAAGTTTAATCATACAGCAATTTTCTGAATGCAATCAAAAAATTTCCAATTTGAATTCAGAGTACTTAGGTATTATCGAGGTGACCAAGAATAATAGCCAAACACGATAACCCTATAACGTTTATATATAATAGCCCTAAAGATAAGCTTATATTTTGTAGAAAAATCTTAACTAATTTTTATTAAATAATTATTATTATTATATTAATAAAAATTTAATTTATAATTTAAGAAAAAACCAGAATAATATACTTATACATTTACCCCCCTATTAAGCTTGCTTGTTTTGAGTTTCCTTGACGAACAGAAAGGAAATTCACTTGCAGAGGCATTTCTTGGTTTTTCTTAATTGGTAGCTCAGCGGATCCATGACTTTCCAAGGCTTTTACTCATTTTACTTAGAAAATTATGACTTTCCATGACAAAATTAATCCATTGTCTAAATATATGATTATCCATGATTTTCCAGGTGCGCGGAAACCGTGTATATACATATTGTTTTGTATTAGAAACTAGATTCCTCTTTTGATTTCATGGGTGTAGATTTTTTTTTTTCTGGTTATGGGACACAAATTTAATATATATAGATAGGTTTTGTGAAGGAAGGATTACATTCAAACCATTGATAAGTCTGAAAATTTTCTTAAAATTCTCTGGAAAAATTTAAAAAGTCAGGGAATTTCATAAATCCTAGAGAGTGGCAACCCTGCTTCACAGACTATGTACAGCAGCTTATTTCTCAACAAATTTATGGAAAAGTATTTTCTTTAATAATTTTTAAAGAGAACAAAACTAGGAAAAACAAATTAGTATATTGTTTTTATTTATTCATTCTTAAAGAATCTAATTATAAGTTGAGTATAAAATATTAATATATCAGTAACAATGCAATATTTTCTAAAAAATATACTTTTTAATATAACAAAGAATGATTACTGACAATGCTTGCATTGTTAGATACCTTATATGCTGGAGGTATATTGAATCCTATTTCTCTATGTATTTATGAGTATATTTGGCTTTGGTTTATTAAAGCAAAAAAGTGACATAAACTCAAGCTTTAGAACAAAGTTCTGGTTACAATTGGCACATAAGATGAGAAATGATTGGAATCAATATATCAACATGTTATAAAATTATTACAACCACACAATAATAAACACAACCAGTTTCGCTCCTCCATTAAAATGACTAGTTGTTAAAAAAGCATTACATTTCATTCAACATCTCGTAAAAAGCTATTAACAGTAGAAATGAGATGCACATTTTGCAAATATAGATTCAACGAAGCTTTGATAAAAACAATATGCTTAGAGTTGTTTGCTTTCAAATAAGATTGCATCGGCCGCCTCGAAACCAAGCAAATCGTCGTTTTCTTTTGTCTTGTAAAGGAGGTTGGTTTCTATAAAAGAAAATACATACATATATATATATTATAGTTATTTTATATACACAGGCTTGCAACTGCTGAGGTACTTTCAAAAAGGTGAGAAAAGTGACAAATAATACAGAATAAGTGACTAAAAAGTGACTAAACATTGAAAAAAAAATTTCTCCTCTTGATTACAGATGCTATTATTAAGATTTTTCTATTTATTTTAACTCTAAATCAAATGATTCATGCAAAACATGATTTTAGCGTCAAATACAAAAAAAGTTAAAGATTTTGTTTAACACAACTCAACATTGCTTTTTATTCAAGAAAATCTATAAATTAGATTTGAATACATACATTCATTTTATAATCACAATTTTCTGCATACATTAATGATGTTTTGAAATATGTTACATAGCTAGATTAGTGTATCTAAACAAAAATTGTGAAGAAAAAGAGAAATGTGTGCTTTAACGTACATTACTTTAATGTATTAAATGTACATTTCAGTACAAATGTAGATTTCAGGAACTTCTTTATGACTTTTTAAAATCCCTAAATTTTGGAAACCATATGACTAATTACATTTTAATACGAAAAATAAGATTAGAGCATCACATTTTTGGTCTGTTATTAAAATATTTTGTTATTAATTCAGATTTTCTTTTTTCAACAACAGACTTTTGCTGTGATACACCATGAAAAAAGTGACTAAAAGTGATTAATTGTAAAAAAAGTGACTAAAGGTGAGAAAAGTGATGGAATTGCAAGCCTGTATACAGTGAAACCTCTCAGAGTGGCCCACTCCTTCAAACCGAGAATATTTGGCAACTTAGAGGGGTTGGTCGCTCTGAAGGGTTTTATTTACTATTATAAGATAATTACTATAGTGCATAATTCTGACATATATTCCTTATGTAAATGAAATTTAAAACTTATTTAAAGAAAATAGTACTTTATTTCATGCTTTTTTACATTTAAAAAAAAAAAGGCTACAATTTGTTTATTTGCTCTGTAGTCTTCGTACTCCTCCAAAATCAAATTCTTTTCTTTAATGAATTTGTTGATTTCCATTCTTCCGTAGTTTAATAATTCAACTAACTTTCTTGCCGATTTGCCATTCTCATATTCAAGCAGAACTTCAATGTTCTGCTCGAGATTTAGAAACACACATTTCGACATCGTTGCAACTCAGATCACTGACCAATTAATGAAATGAAACTGGCGTGAATGACATTTTTGCTGACAGAAGTGCAATTCTTCCTTAACTTTACTAATTGGAATTCTAAACAAAAGCCCTAGGACACCTTCAATGCTTGATTGTCCAGTTCCTCCCTCAGTTTCTATGGGTGGTGCAATAGGGATTCCCTATCTGAAGGGTGTGGGAAGAATACAAAAGAGATAACAGATTTAATCTTTCTTAGAAAGAGGAGGGGGGGAATCGCAGGAATGGACTTCTGAAGTTATTCCTTTGTCTTTTATCTGACCATAAACCCAACCTTGAGTTTTTTTGCTCAAAATTAAAGCATGGAGTGAGTAGACTCCCAAAAAAAGAAAGGGGCAATCCCACTTTGTGGCCATTTAGAGGGGGTCAGGTGGCCGCTGATACAGGTTTCTTTACCATTAGATCTATGAGTCGAAAAATCCGTGCCATAAATGGCTGTTTAGAAGGGTGGCCGCCAGGAAAAGTAAAGTTTCACTGTATATATACATATATATATAGTTATTATATATATATATATATATATATATTATAGTGTCAAGCATGCTATTAGTAATTCAAAACTGTTCTACTGTGGAAAAAAAAACCAGATTTTAATGTATTCCTGAATTTAGAAATCCAAGCTTTCTACCCATGATAGAAGTTATTTAAAAGAAATAGGAACTTGCAACGAGAAGGATATCTAGTCTACACTTAAATTGTTCAAAAATGAAGGCTATAATAGTCTTCAAGTTGATCAAAATTATACTCTAAAAATAAGTGTTCCTACTCCTTGGTAAACGAGGAATAATGCAATTCATGATCATAAAGTCAGGTTTATTATTCCTGAATTTAAATGTCCTGCATTACATTTTTACAGAAGCATTCCTCTTTATTTGAATGCTGTATTTCACAGCATACATACAATCCTCTAATTGCTATTTCAATGAAAAGACAGAGCTCTATTACAAGCACCAATATTCTAGTGTCAAGCACATAATTACTACAAAAAATGAGTAAGATTGTGAAGCATGGGGAAAATATGTTTGCAAATATTAACTTCACAAGTTTGCATATTTATCAAAATTTTCTAAATATATTTTTTGAAACATTTACTTTGTCCATTTACCATAATAATCAGAAATGATAATTATTTATTCTTGTTTATTACCTAAATATATGCATAGGTATCTAGTAATTTGACCAATCTATGGACTAAAATGTAATATAGACAAGTAAAATTAACTAAATTTCATAAATAGCAGGTTTTGAGAACTTATAAGAAAAAATTCTACATGGTAAGTTTTTTTTTTTTTTTTTTTTTTTTAATAATAGTTGAAAAAAAATTATATTTAATAACTTTCTTTTGTCTTCAAGAATCATAGTTGAGAAAAAGAACGGGATAGACAAGCACTTATTGCAGCATGCCATACTGCTGTATTTAGCTGGAAAGAGCTAAATGCAGCAGTATGACTTGTATGTTTTTCTTATTAAAGTTATATGATTTTGATCTTACCTAATAATTCTAACTACTTCATGAAATGCAGCATCCACATTAAGTGGAGGGTCTTTGGCACTGGTTTCGATGTATGGAATCTGGTAAACACAAATATAACATTAGATTAAATACTAGCCAATTCACTAGCCAAAATCAACTTCAAATATATGAAAATTTGTTATGATATATACTGTAAAGCATTTCAATGATATAATAACATACATTGCTACTTTTTAGCATTATTAAGCCTATATGTAAGTTACTCTGCTATTTTTGACAGTGGCAGATGCAAATATACATATATTCCAGGATTGGAAAAAAATCATGATTTTTTTTTTAAATAAAAAAAAATCAGATTTTTTTTTTCTGAATACTCATTTTAATTGTTGTTTTTATGCTTTTTGCAATATATATAGAATAGTTTGTTATAAGAAGTAACATCTTATCTATCGAGTATATTCTACACACAGATTACCTAAAATTAAATATATAAATTTTAATCTAAATATGTTCCATTATTTTGTAATTGGATAGTGCAAACTAAATAAGATGTCAATTGAAAGAACAAATTAAATATTCTTTTACTATTAAAAAAAAAAAAAAAAAAAAAAAAAAAAAAAAAAAATCACAATTATTTCATTATTTTTAAGCACCGAATTATGGATTTAATTGTTTCAATAAAAACACTAACTTTGATGCTCTATCCACTCCTAATTGGTTACGAAGGCTAGAATGAACAATACCAAAAGAAGAAAACTGTCTTTCCATTCCAGCAGATGAAGCTGCGACTGTTGTTATTTGGTAGACAAACTGGATTTCAAGTTCTGTAATACTCTCTTTACATCCCATTTCATAAAATGAATTCCACCAGTCATAAACACTGTACTATAACTACTACGTACTTGCTGATCACAACCATGAAATTCTTGAAAAGCGCATGCTATCTATTTACACTTATTTACTTACTGGTATTAATGTGATGACTGATTCCCAATTCTCCTGTCTTTGGAATACAGGTTTTAAAAAGAATTGAAAAAAAAAAGATTTAAATCAATGATTTTTTCAAAAAAATCAACTGATTTAAATCATGCCAACCCTGATATATTCATTAAAAATATGAACTTAAACTCTTATGATTACTAATGAGAATTTGTGGCAGCAATTGAAATTTAGCTGTTGTAGAATAAATTTTGAAAGAAAGGAAAATGAAGATCATGTGAGAGCATTTTGGACTACGATTTTAAAGAGGGTCTAAATTAGTAAGAATGCTTCCAACCAACAATTAGTTATAAGAAATAAAGCTCCATCTCATCCTACTGTATGTTACAAATATGTAGAAATCAAAGTTCTTTCCTGCAGGAGCGTAACTTAGCAGTTTTAAATTTGGGGTGGGGGTGGAACTTTCAA
The DNA here is from genome assembly GCA_032207245.1 of Pardosa pseudoannulata. NCBI lineage: Eukaryota > Metazoa > Arthropoda > Arachnida > Araneae > Lycosidae > Pardosa > Pardosa pseudoannulata. The sequence goes on from CM063499.1 coordinate 65,120,423, forward strand.
TAGTGAATATTTGATAATCCTAAAATGACCATGTTTTTACCCTTTTTTAAAACATTTAATTACAAAGGCAAAATCTTATTTACTCTTATATCGCTCAGCTTGTTGTCCGTCCAGTCTTGCTCAGTCCAAAGAGTCCCCCGATGAACTCTTTGGATTTTATCAAAGGACACATATACATATAACTGTTAATCTAAAGTAATACAAAGTCATTTTCAGTTCAGGTTACACACACAGTTTAAGGTATCCATCTATGTTCGGAGAACTTTTTTCATTAAACGTAGAAACTAGTTCATGTTTTCACATTTTTACATTTTCATAGAGAATCACACTTAAAAAATTTTTTCCTGAAGAAGTTTTAATAAAATTTCTAATAAATGAAGAAAATTTAGTAAAAAAAATCTGTTTTTTTTCAAAAGATCTAATTTTTTAATAAATTATTTCAATATTTTTTGATGCAACACATATCTTATACACTGGACTAGTGATTCACCTAAAATCTTTCCTTAATTTACATTTGGTAAAACATTTTGGTCTTTCAAAATCATACACATTGAATTTTTAACGAATTTTCATTACCTTTACATCTAACTATCAGTGTAACACCATTAAAAATTATCTAAATTTAAAACTTTTAGGTCATTCACTAGTAGATACTATCAAAAGCATTCATAATAATTTTCAACAAAATATTTTGAGAACTTTTTGAGAAATCACATTTCAAGTTTCAACATTTTATTAAAAATACTGTTCTGAGAAAAGCGCATTTGAAATTTATGAAAACAACTTTAACTATTAAAAAATTAACATACATGTTTAAAATTTCCCATACTTTCTAATTGCCAAGTTGCTAATTATTAAAAATACTAGAAAAATGTTTAAACTAATCTTTATGAAAATTTAAAAAGTTTTGTTAAAAAAAGGCTCTTTAAAAGGTTTTAAATTTAACAGTCAAATTTCCTGAACAAAACACAAAGCGATAGAACGTCCATCCTATTACTCTGATCTTGATATATATGACTTTTGGCTATTTTCTACATGATCTCCATTTTCAATTAAAGATGCGATGATGAGGCTATGTACATGTGTTTGCATTTATAGTTTAATTTTCTGCATTGATTTCATGAAATAAATAGCTTGAGGATTTTAAATTTTGTATTATTGGTTATAAAAGTGTATTGAAATTGGAGAGAATTACTTTGAACACTCCTAAAATATTATACAGTTTAACATACCATGTAGTCATATTCAAAAATTTCAGAGTAACCCTCATATAAAAGAATTATTATTAGATCCTGACTACATAATACACAGAAGTAACACACTTATGATTAATGACATGACCATAACTATTAACGTTCAATTTAAAATATTCATATATGCAAAGGCAATACTAAAATGTATTAATACATTAAGAAAATACAGTGAAACTTCTCCATGCGGCCACCCTTCTAAATGGACAATTTTTCAGGGCACAGATTTTTCGACTCATAAACCTAATGGTAAAATAACCTGTATTAGTGGCCACCTAACCCCCTCTAAACAATTGCCTGGGATTGCCCATTTCATTTTTCGGAAAATTCTACTCACTCAGTGCTTTAATTTTGAGCGGAAAAACGTGTCGGATATAAGACCCAGGAATAATTTGCTAAGTCCATTCCTGCAGTCCCCCCTTTCTTAGAAACATTAAATCTGTTATCTTTTTTGTATTCTCCCCACACCCTTCAGGTAGGGAATTCCTATTGCTCTACCATAGAAACTGAGGGACGAACTGGACAATCAGGCACTGCAGGTATCCAAGGGCCTTTGTTTGGAATTCCAATACGCACAGTGAACAAAGAATTGCACCTCTGTCAGCAAAAATGTCATCCATGCCAGTTTCATTTCATTAATTTGTCAGTGATCTGAGTTGCAACGATGGAAAAATGCATTTTCCTAAATCTCGAGCAGTGCATTGAAGTTCTGCTTGAATATGAAAATTGCAAATTGGCAAAAAAGTTATATGAATTATCTAACTGCGGAAGAACGCAAATCAACAAAGTCATTAAAGAAAAGAATTTGATTTTGAAGGAATATGAAGACTTTAATTTTCTGCTTTTAAAGTACAATAGGAATTTAAAAAATGGTTGTTATTGAGAAAAGTAAAAACTTAACACCCAAATTGTAGTCTTTAAAAAAAATGTAAGAGAGCATGAAATAAAATACTATTTTCTCTTTAGATAAGTTTTCAATTTCATTTTAAATAAGGAATATATGTCAGACTTGTTTATATTACGCATTATAGCAATTATCTTATAATAAAACCCTTCAGAGCAGCCAAATATTCTCGGAACGGTAGGGGGGGTTGCTCAGAAAGGTTTCACTGTATATTAATACAAGAGGTAACTATGCTATGAAAATATATAACTATTTTAGAGAAAGTAAGAAAATAATAAAAATATAATACACAAATAACTTCCTCAATCAGAATCTTTTACAGTTAAATTACAGATTAGTTTTAGAAATTTCAAAGAAACCAATTTTCAAGATCAATGAGTTAAATAAACAATTACCAACAGTGATAGCATTTTTTCAAACAAAATAGTTCAGTTATCTGCTTGTGCTAAATCTGGACAGCGTCTAATTTATAGACTTCTAATAACATAGATTTATAAAGCTAAGCAAAAAATTTTGTTAAATTAAAACAGATAATTTTAAATATCAGAAATAATTTGCAATGAAAATGAATATGAAAATTGCAAATTGGCAAGAAAGTTATATGAGTTATCTAAATGCGGAAGAACGCAAATCAACGAAGTCATTAAAGAAAAGAATTTGATTTTGAAGGAATACGAAGACTTCCATTTTCTGCTTTTAAAGTAAGAAATGAACTTAAAAAATGATTGTTATAGAGAAAAGTAAAAACTTCAAACACACAAATTGTAGCCTTTTTTAAAAAAATGTAAGAGAGCATAAAATAAAGTGCTATATTCTCTTTAGATAAGTTTTCAATTTCATTTTAAATAAGGAATATATGTCAGACTTGTTTATATTACGCATTATAGCAATTATCTTATAATAAAACACTTCAGAGCGGCCAAATATTCTCAGAACGGTGGGATAGCCCCTCAGAGAGGTTTCACTGTACTATGCATGTAATGAAATTGTAATAATAACTAGAAAAAAAATTTTCTATTCACCTTTAATGTTACAGCCAACTCCTTCCCTTGTTCTTCTGTAACTTTGCGTAAATGAACTAAATCAACTTTATTGGCAACAAGAAGCATGGGATAGGAATCACTAAAAAGAGAGAAGGACATTATTATTTTGAAAGATTACATTATTATTATTTAGAAATGAAATAATAGACTTAACTTATTACAGCTAGAAATATTTTTTAACTACGATAGCAATTTAAAACTCAACAGATCACTTCAGTGGAATATGCTAATTTAACATATATAACAAATACTATTAACCTTTGTTGTACTTAACAATATCACAAGATTCAAATTAAAATATTAGAAAATCAGAAAAAAGTTATTTTGAATTTCTTTTGATTCCTCATACATTTTCTTCGTCTAAAAATTAAAAAAAAATCTTAAGAATGTTTATTTTCTGCTATGATACTGAAAAATATTGATGCAACATAAATTGGCATGAATCTGATAACATAACTTTAGCAACTGATCCATTTAGAATAGGAATAAAAACTTAATCCATTGAGAATAGGGATAAAAGATTTCAGAAGTATTACTTCCTATAAAAGCTTCAAAATACAACCTGTAAGACTAACACAGATTATTTTTTAAAACTTCTTGAAAAAGTAATAAACACAATTAATTCTTCTAAACATGTAAACTTCCAAAAGAACAAACAGATTGACCATGTTTGCTAAATATAACACACAGAAAGCAGTCATGCCCCCAAACAATTAAAAATTGAGTTGTTTTAGAAAACAATATTTCATTTAAAATGAATTTCAGATATTTTGATAGTTAGTAAATGTGATTAGAACCAGAGAGGATTAATTTTTGGAATTAGATAATCGTTGGTAATATTGAGAGAAAAAGAAAATCACCGTAACATTACAGATAATGACAAGTCTAATAAACTGAGAGCAATGGTAAAAATGAAATGAAAGGAACTGTTATATAACCGATAATAAATGTTAAAATATTTTTTTAATTTTGTAGGTGATTAAAAAAGGTAGATTTATCAATTCTTTATCACATTAGGTTATGTTAAATCTTGGATTCACAATCTGCAATAATAATATAACCTATATACATATCTGACATGCTTTTTAAATTAAAACAAAAGAATGAAGATTTAAAAAGCAACTATAACGTTTTGCTTGATAATCTAATTATTAATCTAAATGCTAAAGAGAAATATCCACTGTTGAATCTAAATATAGCTTTATGGTCATGTTACCTATAAATGTGGGTGAAGTGATGCTTTTCAATATACAGGGTATCTGCCAAAATAAAATTTTTCAAATCCATGACTTTTCATGATTTTCCCTGATTTAGCAGATCATTTTCCATGACTTTAAAAAGCTTTTGTTAAAGTATATATGAATAAAACTTCTGATGTACATACAAATAAAATATATGCTTTTAGAGAAATTACAGGAATTTTATCATAAAAAACTATAAACTTACTTTATAAGTGTTAATAAACTCACGTAGGTAAAAATAAATTGTATCTACATACCTAAGTTTAATCATATAGCAATTTTTCAAAATGTTACCAATTTGAATTCAGGGTACTTTGGTATTATCCAGGTGACCATAAATAATAGCCAAATATAACCCTATAATGTTTATATACACTATCCTTAGAGATAAACTTATATTTTGTGCAAAAATCTTAACTAATTTTTATTAAAAAATACTATATTAATAAAATTTTAATCTACAATTTAAGAAAAAACCAGAATAATATACATTTACCCACCCATTAAGCTTTCTTGCTTTGAGTTTCCTTGGTGAACAAATTTTACTTGGCAATAGGGTCAATAGGATAATACATAAATACCAAACTCAGTAACTTCAGCCAAATGACAAGTAAAAATAGAATTAAACAATTCAATGCATTTTTTTTTAATCGGTAGTTTAGCAAATCCATGACTTTCCATGACTTTTACTCATTTTACTTGAAAAATCATGACTTTCCATGACAAAATTAATCCATTGTATAAATCCATGATTTTCCCTGACTTTCCAGGTGCGCAGAAACCATGAATGTATAAGAACATTCAAAGATGAATTGCACAGAGTAAGATTAAGATTCTGTTGTACTCACATATACTGCTGCTTTCACTCAGATATAATGATCTAAATCAAGCATGGACTGCATGCAGCCCATTTAAAAACTTTTTGCGGCCCAACTGAAGTTTTCAACTGTCTGTATTGTTTTAGTCATTTTGACTATATACAGTTGAAATATACAGTTTTAGTTGTTAATGTTTGCAATAATGAATATCACATATTATGTACGTTAAAACTTGATAATAACCAACGTAAGCCTGATCTTTGAGTATGGTTGGACAGGTTGCGTCGAAATTTGTATTCTAGAATATTCTGTCAATCGGCTATTACTTATACAAGCAGCTGACTCGCGTTACGTGCAAATGGTCTGTCCGACCAGTCAGTAGAAGTTGTATGGAAAGAAAGTTATAAATTATATTTATGGCATTGTGAAGTTATCATTACTTGTAAAGGAATAATTAATGTATTGTTTATTTAGAAAATGCAATCTAACGATGCGTTTGAAATTCTAACCTCCAAAATGTTTGATTTGATGTATAAAACAATATAGTACTGTTTGCAACTCAAATTATATGTTTTTTGTTGCATACAAAAGTGTCAGTTCACATTGTAAGGTGTTGAGGGTGATTATAAATACAGTATAGTTAATATTTATTATCGTTGTAGTTATGATATAAGTATAACAATTTTCATGTATAGTCATATCTGGCACTATAAAAATGTGTATTTTGAATATTGCACAATAATAAAATATTTTGAATAATTTGTTGTTTTATTTTTATATGTGCGACCCAACTCAGTTCAGTAAATTGTTTTTTGGCCCACCAACCGATTTGGGTTGGGCACCCCTGTTCTAAATAGTTATCGGGGATTTATGTGTAAGTATTATGAATTCCTCAAAGTGCTTAGTAAATGAAGCTTTATATATATATATATATATATATATATATATATATATATATATAAATGTAATGACATTCTAAAAAATTAAACAACTTAATTATTAGTGTATTAAAATAAACTTATGTCAATTCTATTCATAAAATTATAATCTTTGGCAAATTACCTTTGTTTCTGCTGAAGTCAACTATTTTTATACAACTTCTTTAGATATTTTACTTTCTATTCTAACATCCTCCATGTGATAAACTCTTTAACACTCTCATTGGCTGGCTCACTTGCACCCTCACAGTACTATATAATCAAATGTAAATAATTTTGGCAAAAAAAGCACAAAAGATTGTAAAAAAAAAAAAAAAAAAAAAAAAAAAAAATCAACATTATTTTTCTTAAATTTTGCTGTTTTCTTTCAAGACCAATGATTGCAAATTACTGAGTATTGATACCATTTTAATTTTGTTGTTGGCCAAAAACATCCAATATATATATATATATATATATATATATATATATATATATATATTATATATATATGTAATGAGACAGACTTCTCAATGGGTGGTCATGGCCATAAAAATGACACCCTTTTATCTAAAGACCTTTATTAAGACAAAGTTGGAGGAAGGGTTCATCTTTGTGACAGTACCAACTGACGGATCAGCTAACATGAAGTTCTATGTACAAGACATGTAACACCTAGGTCAACATCTGTGGTAAAATATCTCTATAAAAATCTGTCTCCGACAGCGTGTATTTCTTTTTTATTTGGAAATTTCCTAAATTGTCCGCTAGGGCCATGTAAGATTATAATCAGGGTTGGAAAAAAATCCTTATTTTTTTAAAAAAAATAATAAAAATCGGATTTATTTGATTTAAATCAGATTTTTTTTTATTTAAATCGGATTTATTTGATTTTTTTCTGAATACTAATTTTAATTGTTGTTTTTATGTTTTTTGCAATATACATAGAATAGTTTGTTATAAGAAGTAACATCTTATCTATCTAGTATATTGTACACACTGATTACCTAAAATTAAATATATAAATTTCAATCTAAATACATTCCATTATTTTGTAATTGGATAGTGCAAACTAAATAAGATGTCAATTTAAAGAACAAATTAAATATTCTTTGAGTGCAAACTATTTATCAATAAATCACAATTATTTCAATATTTTTAAGCACCGAATTATGGATTTAATTGTTTCCATAAAAACACTCGCTTTGATACTTTATCCACTCCTCATTGGTTACGAAGGCTAGAATGAACAATTCCAAAAGAAGTAAATTGTCTTTCCATTCCAGCAGACGAAGCCATGGCTGTCGTTATTGGGTAGACAAACTGAATTTCGAGTTCTGGAATACTTTCTTTACCTCCCATTACATAAAATGAATTCCACCAGTCCTAATCAATCATTGTGCTACTCCTACTCCATACTTTCTGATAACAACCCTTCAATTCTTGTAAAAACACATGCTATCTATTTACACTCATTTACTTATTGGTATTACTGTGCTGACTGATTCCCAATTCTCCTGTCTTTCGAATGTAGATTTTAAAAGAAGTGAAAAAAAATGAAAAAAAAAAAAAAAATCTAAATCAATCAATTAAATCAACTGATTTAAATCATGATTTAAATCAACTGATTTAAATGATACCAACCCTGTTTATAATTGGTCAGGCCCCTTCTCTGAGGGCGCAACTGTAGCCCCAGTGGTCAATTTAGGTTAGGGGTTAAAAAGGGGAATGGAAAATGATGCGGGAATTTTTACCCTTGATTTAAGTTTTGAAAATCCCTGAGAATTTTCCTTATATAATACATAAATATATATATATATATATATATATATATATATATACACAAACAGGGAGAAGTATAACTACACAAATTGTAAAATTTTGATTGAAAGTGAAATAGGTTGTCATACAAACCGATCTTTTACACGTAGTATTTGAGTATGGAAATGACGAATATTTTCAAAACTCTGCTTGTCAGTAACAGAATATACAAGAAGAAATCCATCTCCTTTGCGCATATATTGCTCTCGCATGGCACTGAATTCTTCTTGGCCAGCTGTGTCCAAAACTACAAAGTGTAAAAATAAGCTAGTAAAAAAAATTATTTTCTACAACATCTACAAAAATTACCATTTTATAGATTGTGAAAGAAAATTTATGTGATATACAATGAAGGGGAATTAATATAATTCATTAGTTCCCAAAGAAAATGATGCAGTAGAATGAGAACAGTAGTGGGTTTAGATGTATAGAGGCCAGTCAAAGCAGGTGACTAGTAAACATAATATATAAAAATAATCAATTTAATTGAATATTATTGCATGTATTATATATAATAAATGCCATATATTCTTTTAAATTATGAATTTCATGAACTCAACAGCAAATCTCCATTTGGTCACCTGTGGAGTAGAATACGTAAATTTTAATTTAAAACCCATTTTAACACACAATCTTATGCAGAGGATAGCTGAAAAATAGCAAGGGGAAATCAGTATTTGTTGCAAATATTTTATCAACTGCAATACATAGAGGTACATTTAAGCTTCTGCTAGAAACAGTTGTGTACCTCCTGTCCATCACAACAGTCTAGAAACTCTTATTTCCTGCTTTAGTGAGTATAGTTTTTATCTTCTTTTTGCGGTTGCAGAATTCCTTTTCAGTTAGTTTCTGACACTTAGCCAGGTATTTCAACTTAAGAGTACTTTCTTTATCATCCTGGTGGTTAGTTAAAGTTTTAATAATAATAGGTAAGTTACAGAACATTATTTTTAGTGGTACAATACACATGCAATTAATGCGCTATTTCTAGCTTTATAAATATAACAGCATATTGCAGTAAATGTGGCATAATACTTTGTCAGGCTTGATTTAGACCTTTCAACCAAGTTTATTGTTATACTCGACTAAAAATGAAACTCTTAAAGTAAATAATGAAGTATTATATATACATTCTAAAAGTTTATAGGCTGGATTTACTTTTCACTAATGAAGAGAACTCTGAAATCGCTACGAGCAAATTTTATCCCCTTCATACCAATGTATTATGTGGAGATTTGGTTTGGTTTCGTTTGGAGTGCTACGGTCTACTTTTTTGCAACACGAGGGCTAATGAGACCAGGACCTACTGCTTAAAGCTAATTCTGAACAGCTACGAACATCCATTCTACAGTGGGGTTTGAACCCACAAACACTGGTACCAAAGGTCAGCACCCTAACCATTCGGCCAGTGCTCGGCTCTATGTGGAGAACAGGTTAAATTTCCTATATAACAGATTTAAAAATTTCAAATTCTGTTATGTTTAGTCTATTTAGGTTTAATATACTTCAGAAAGTACAATTATTCTCAAATTTGAACATAATAAATAATTTGGGATAAAGCGGGTTAATTTCCTTTTTGTTTCCTGTTATATTCCTTTATTAGTTAGTTGAATTTCTTTGATAAGAAACATCATAGACCTTGGAGATTTACAAATGATGTTAATGAAATAAGACCCAGACAATAAAAAATTATTAAAACCAAAAGCTTCAACCATTTTAAAATTTTTTTAAAAATTTCTTATTGATTTTATACCTATTTTTCAGTTTTAATAAGAAAACATTTATACATTTGATGACCATTTTAATTAATTTCACATACCTGAATCTTAATAGATAGATAAATAAGCAGATAAAACAGATTGAGATAGTATACAACAATGTTTCAATCTTTAGTATAACTGGCTACTATGGAAAAGAGGGTGTTAAAAAAATTTTTTTTTCTAATAAAATAGGTGGTGAACCACAGAAGTGTGTGAACTTCTGATATAATTCTTATAATTTTCTCTGCACTTGACAAAATTAGATAACAAAAAATGCTTAGCTTATAATTACTGAGATTAATTGCTTAAATGAAAAATAAATAAACATTATGGTAATACAGTAATTTTTCATTGCAACTTTTTACATATTTAGTACTATCCTTATTAAAATTGCAATAAACACAATCTGGGAAATAATAGTCATTTTATATTTTATAAAATTCAAATAAATTATTCTTTTAAAAAATGTATACTGTAACACCCTAATAAAATAAAATTTATTTTTGATTAATTAAAGTTTCACTAACTTTAGAGGAGAATAAGCAGCGTTTTTATTTTCTTCTATATTTAATAGAAGTCGTTTGTTTTTGTAGTAATTTATAATTGTAGTTTGTTTTTTTAATGTATATGCAATCAAATTTATGACATCCTCAAAAGTTGTGATAAAGACTTTTGTGTATAATTTATACTCATCATCAAGTATCATTAAATAAATAATTTATTTTCTATTCCGCATTGATTTTTGTAATGTTTGTAATAAAATTTGTATTTGTAATTAGAATTAATTACTTTTAAAAATATTTCGTGGAAATTCCTTATCACAGTTATTAATATTCATGTTTGGTATTTTAATAAAATTCTGTAAAGAAAAATTATTTTTTTAATTAAATTCCAGTATAATAGATTGGCAACAAACCATTTTTTAAACCGTAAACTACACTTAAAACAGAATATGATTTTTTAAAGTATTTTTTCTGCTATTTATATAAGAAAGGAAAGCCAAAAAAAAATTTTATTAGTTTTTTAAAAAATTGGGCACTTAAGGGTTAAATGCTACCATGTTCTTTATATGGTTTCAAGCAAAATTTTACAACCAAAACCTACATTAAACCTATATATTATTCTCAGTCATTATTCCTTTCTCCTATCATTTGAAAAATATTTTTATCATATGCATGATTATTAAATTGTTAATTTATTGAAGATGGATAGGCAGTAAAATTATATACATTTTAAAACTTAAATATATGCATCAATGTAAGGTAATTTTTCCTAATTAATGCATTCATTTTAATGATTTTAACGTGACATTTAAGTCTAGTTTATACATTGTTTTATAATTGGAATTATGACAATAATGTACTGTCTTCATATTAAAATGTGTTATCATATGGAGGGGTTGACTTAAGAATTGGGTTCCACCTCCAAATTGGCGATAATGGTTTAAGTATGGTCGCCTAACATTTTCTCTTGATATCACCGTGTCCAAGCAATCTGTATCTATATTATAATTTATATAATTGTATCCAACTATCCTTGTTTAACTCTTTTCTTATATAAAGTGCGCTATGCTTAAAAAATTAGATACAACAAACCATTAATGGATTACTATGACTGATTTTTAATAATTTGGAGCTGTTGCATATGTAAGCTGTTAATGGATTAATTCATCATAAATATAAATGTCCTGTTTTCAAGTTATTTTCTTTAATTAAGTAAGAGTATATAATTCTATTGCGATGATGCAGTGTGCATTAATTAAAGTTGCCAAAAAACGCAAGAAATACAATGTTCGGATGGATTGCCTTTGTGTTTAATTAAATATCGCCAACATTTTCACCACATTTGTCAAGGGGAATCCAATTCTTAAGTAGACCCCATATGGAGAATATAAACCAAGAAGAAAACTGAAAAACTGTAGTAAAATAATTAGTAAGCGCTGCCACACCCATACATGTTCACCCACACACACAGAAATTCTTTTGCTTCTAACACTGTCTCATACTTACAAATACTCTTTGCTTGTTTATTTTTATACTTTGTTTTTATACTAATAAATACAGGAAATGTGCTTAAATAATGAGATAGGAAACAATTTATTGCGTCAAAGCTTACCGTCTAAGATACACCACTGGCCATCAACTTCCGTATGTTGAATATATGAGTCTTCAATTGTAGGATCATAATCAGTGACAAAGAGCTTCTGAAAAAACTGAATAGTTAGCGCTGACTTTCCAACGCCACCGTCTCCAACTACTACAAGTTTATAGGTAGTTAAATTGTCATTAGGAGGCTTCGACATGTTTTAAATTTTAAGTGACAACCAATAAATGTTAGGATAAACTACTAACACACCACAAAAATTTACTGCATTTTGAAAATCACGAAAATCAATATATTTTTTTACAACTGATTTACTGTTAAACAGCACTCATTAAAAATGATATATTTAGAAATGTCAAGATATCATAATTTTAAATGATAGTATGAGATTGATACAATTATAAAAGTTGAAAAGGAAATGACAAGATTTCTTTAATAAATATTACATATAAGTATGCACATATATGACTAGTCTGAACTTTAAAAAAATGAACTAATCAGAAATGACTTCCAGAAACGTCAACTCCTTAAATTTGTTTACAAAACGAAAAAAATGGCTGGCTTTATAGTGTTGCCATTCACGATAAAGAACTTTGCATTCTTCAACAAAAATACCAGAGTACTAAATATCCTTTCGTGAATGACTCACTTATAGCAGACACTTTCGTTTTCACTGATGCCATTCATTCTTAGAGTAATCTTAATCATAGAGTAGGAGATTCTGTCATAGAATGGATGTTTTGAAACTGCATATTTTAATATTTTGTTATATTTGTTAGTTAAAATATAAAACGAATATTAAAGAAAGATTCGAGTTTCTGAAGTAAATAAAGTGGATTTTTAATACACGTCATCTTTCGTAACTTCCGGTGATAAGTGTCAAATAGCGGAGCCGGTCTTCAATTTTTGTAGTTTGCGAAATTGTTTACTCTATTCAGGGTTTTTATTTTCCTCATTATTTTTGTAGTATCACATACACAGTCTGGAATATTTGAATCATCTATTTCATTCTACCTTTCTCTTTAGCATATTTCAATAAAGATGAAACTTTATTTTTCAATTTGTATTCTCCTATGCTTTACACAGAATGTTTTAGTATCCTGTGAAGAGGATTTCGAAGAAAATATAGATGATGATGGTTTGTATTTACGATTTGCCATAAATTACTGTTCGAGCAATTGTTATATATCTGGTAGTATGTTATGGTAATGTGTTCGGTTTAAAATGTATTTTACTTTTAGATATACCAGTTATTGAAGGTGATGGGGGAACAATAACAACTGCTGTAGAGGAAGATGTACTTATTCTCACGAGAGAAAATTTTGACATTCAGATAGCCAGCAAAAATATTATTCTTGTAGAATTCTATGCACCATGGTGAGAAATACCTTTTAATAGATTAATATTTATGTCATTTTTCCACTCACTACTTTTTGTATTTTAACATTTTATTAAATTTTGAATTTTTATCCTAATGTATCGTAATTATCCAACAAAATGCTTTACTTTCTATATTTTACTATGATTCAGAAGAATATTGTTGTGATAATTTAACACAAATAAATTGGAGAATCCATTTTTATTGCTAAGTTTTTGGTTATTAAGCTTGTTTTTTTTTTTACCAGGGGTGGTGATGCATTTTTGATTAAGGATTAACTCAAAATTTCAACGCAACAATTACAAATAATTGTTCATTGTATGGAATACAAAATTAATATAAAATATTCTCTGGTACGTAAATATTTGAATTTAATATATCATGTTTAAAACTAGGAAAAAATATTTGTACCTTAACTTTTCATTACAATAAAGAATTAAATATTTCATAAAATCGTAACTTTATCATCATTCTATGTTTATTTTCTAATTTAATACATTCAAAGAATTTGCTAAAAATTGCTCATATGCTCTTCAAAGTTTAATCCTACAAGAAATCAATTTTAACTCTCAAATACTCATAATCAGGTCTGTCTTGTTTTATTCAATAACTTAAAATTTAAACCTTGAAATGTCAAAATTTCTATTTAACTTTTTTAAGTATGTTCTTACTGACAGTGCCAAACAATAGCCGATTGGTTAGGGTGCTGGCCTTCGGTACCAGAGTTTGAATTCCACTGTGGCATGGATGTTTGTAGCCATTCAGAATCGACTTTAAGCTGTAGGTCTCGGTCTCATTAGCCCTCATGTTGCAAAAAAGTAGACCGTAGCATCCCAAACCAAACCCAAAACCTTACTGACAGCCAGAATCTGTACATCCAAGTTTCACTGCTGACACTGATTATATATTAAATATTTTATCTTTAGTAATTGAAGTTTGCTTAAAGGATTTCTCATTTTATATAGCCAAACGATAACTGAACAGTTGAATTCTGTTCTTTGTTACCAGATTAGTGAATTTGAATCCTGCTGCTGTCATAGATGTTCATAGATATTTAGAAACAACTTTAAGCAGCAAGTCCTGGTCTCATTATCCCTCGTGTATCAAATCAGTAGATTGTTGCACTCTAAAATCAACCAAATATTCTTTATATGTATATATGAGCTATCACATCTTAGTATTTAGAAAATTAATATTTTTAAGCTAAATACAATACGAAAATGCCACATTTAGAATTTTAATGTGTAAAAAATAAAATTAACCAAAAGAAATAGTTTAATTTATTAAAACTGTTTTTTAGTGATATTTGTATGTTAAATGTTGCATATTTTTATGTTTAAGTTTTTAATATAATGAATTAAAATTAACTAAAAGCATTAGCAATTTCATTTACCCAAATTGTTTCTAACTAATATTTTGAGCTTCAATAACTATTGTATTTTAAATGTCCTGAACATGTAAAAAATATGAATTGTCTTATCACACAAATTACTTTTATGGTTTTTCCAGCTGAAACAAACACAACCTGTCATGATTTTCACCAACAGAATACCAAACAATGCCAAACCTCACCAAAAATGTAGTGTTATATCAAAGTTTTATCCAAAAGTTTAGGTTCTTAAAGTTTCTTATGTTACATTCCAAATTATTAAAATTAAATTTTAACGTCTTAAAATTGAAATGAATATTTTTGTACTGTGTCTAACAGGTAATCTTTGTTTTCAGTATTATGCAAATTAATTTTGTACTTTTCTTTATTCTTTAAAATGCTATATTTGAATTTTATTATTTTAATAGGTGTGGTCATTGTAAATCTCTGGCTCCTGAATATGCAAAAGCTGCCAAGATCTTAAAAAATGAAGATCCTCCTATTTCTTTAGCAAAAGTAGATGCTACCATAGAGACAGATTTAGCTGCTCGATATGATGTTACTGGGTATCCAACTTTATATATATTTAAAAAAGGAGAAAAAATTGCTTATGAAGGACCTAGAACTGCTATGGGTAAGAACTTCTTTTGGTTTCTGTTGTGTATATCTTGCTTAAAGGATTTCTCATTTTATATAGCCAAACGATAACTGAACAGTTGAATTCTGTTCTTTGTTACCAGATTAGTGAATTTGAATCCTGCTGCTGTCATAGATGTTCATAGATATTTAGAAACAACTTTAAGCAGCAAGTCCTGGTCTCATTATCCCTCGTGTATCAAATCAGTAGATTGTTGCACTCTAAAATCAACCAAATATTCTTTATATGTATATATGAGCTATCACATCTTAGTATTTAGAAAATTAATATTTTTAAGCTAAATACAATACGAAAATGCCACATTTAGAATTTTAATGTGTAAAAAGCTTGAACATAGATCTAAATTGTAAATCAATATATTTTCACTGATTATTTTTCTATTTTCATCTCCAGTAAACCAAACTGCCAAACATTATTTTTGTTACATTTTTAAAAATATAACTTATGATACTTTGGTCAATCAATTCGATTCAGAGCTTTCATTTTTTATTCTGATATTTACCCAAAACACTCTACTCCTCCAATATTAGTAGAAGATACAAATGAACAAGTAGCATGCTATCAGGATATATTGGCACTAGCTATTGCAATCAAGCAGCCAATGTCTATATTCTTGATAAATCCCAATGTATCACAAGCTGGTAGCAGGTGTGGTAGGAGAACAATCAAGTTCAGTGCAACCAATTGCGAACAGTGGAATTTCCAGTCTTGGCCCAACTGCTTCATTATGAGTTATCGAGATAATATTGAGATATACTGCTTTGCACATATCATTGACTATTGCAATCAAGCAGTCAATATCAATAACTTTTATATATCTCTACCAGTCACCAGTAGCAGGTGTGGGAACATAGCAATCAAGTTCCTCTGCATATCTCAAGCAGTGGCATATCTGGTCTTGACCCAACTGCTTAATTATTGAGATATATTGCTTGCATTTATATCAAGTATGCAGGTAAATATGCAAAGCAGGTGTCAAATTAATACAATAACTTTAAAAAATATTACTTTATATTAATATATGCAAAATATACAGGATGTCTTTTGGCAATCTCCTTTATCACACCTTTTGGAAAAACAGTATCGCTGACAGGGGATATATCAGCATAGCATAATTTTAATATTTTTATCGCAATACTTATTGAAGTGTATCATTATTTGCCAATATATTGATGTACAATCCATCCCTAATTTTTACTAATGTCATTCATACTTTTTTTTATAAAAGAAGGAATGGAAGAATTTCAATTATCTGTTTGAGAAAATCATGATGGTATATATATCTTTGTGTGTGTTCTTACACTTAACTTAGTTTAAGATTAAAGTTAACAACTTTCTTTTTGACTCAGCATAACATTGGGAGAAAACATTTGCTCTGCATCCCTCTTTATTCCTCTGAACAGTGGGCAAATAAGGAGGATGCTGCTCTTAAATATTTCAAGTTGATCCCACGATTGGTATGGAGTTCATAGCTCTTTAGAATCAGCTTTAAGCAGTAGATTCTAGTCTTATTAGCTCCCAGGCAGAAAAAGATAGAACTTAGCACTCTAAACCATAGAACCTAATAATTTTTAGTTTTTTAATCCTAACACATTGCTCATTAAAGTTAATTATAGTGTAGAAGCCAGTAGGAGTTTTCTGACATATCAAAAGAGAAAAAATGCTTGTTTTTATTTATTTAATTTCAGAATTACTGACTATATTTTTCTATTGAAACCAAGGCTATAAAAAGTAGTTCCATTTTTATATTCCCCATTGTTACTGTTTTTCTACAAATTTATTGATAAAGTTTAACTTTTTAGTTTAATTAATTGAACTAAAGCTAAAATAAGCTTTAAATCTTAGAATAATAAATTTCCTGTGACTCATAAGTATGTTCTCCTTTTACTCCATAGGTATCGTTGAATACATGAAAGAAAGATCAGATCCAAACTGGAAACCCCCACCTGAAGCAGTTTTGACGTTGACTAGTGAAAACTTTACTGAGACAGTTGAAAAATCCGAAATTATTTTAGTGGAGTTTTATGCACCTTGGTAATTCTCTAATAATTTGTATTTAAGTTAATTTAAAATTTTTAATATTCAAGATATACATAATAGTTTATATTGAATATCTAGATATTTATACTTATTTACACTTATATATATATATATATATATATATATATATATATATATATACACATACATATGCAATTATAAACATGTAAGTATGCATATCTCTCTCTCTCTCTCTCTCTCTCTCTATATATATATATATATATATATATATATATATATATATACATATATACATACACACACACACACACACACTTAAGTTCATACTACATTTTAAGCAGGCTTGCAATTCCGTCACTTTTTTAAGAAAACAGTCACTTTTTTTCATGGTGTATCACAGGGTCTGACAATGTACTAAACCGTATTTCGTTCTTAGCACAAGCGCTACAATCACTCAACACGACCGAATTGAAACCTTCTGTATTATTTTGCATGCGCAATCTATTTGTATGTTTGGCTGTTATAGGTTGGCAGATGACATTGGGTAAGTACATTATTGAATCGTTGGTTGGACAGCTACTGATGGGAGGGAATAACTTGGTGAATGCAATGATGTCTTACAAGTACATCACCCCTCGGCTGTTAGGACCCACCTCTCTTTCCAAGTACCATCACCCTGTAGGGCTATTTCGGACCCTGCCTGGATTTCCAGCTGATCTAGTTTCCAGTTCTTTCTGTTGTTGAAAAAAGAAAATATGAATTAATAACAAAATATTTTAATAAAAGACCAAAAATGTGATGCTCTAATCTTATTTTTCTCATTAAAATGGTTTCATATGGTTTCCAGAATTTAGTGGTTTTAAAAAGTCATAAAGAAGTTCCTGAAATGTATATTTGTACTGAAATGTACGTTTAATACATTAAAGTAACTTATGTCAAAGCACACATTTCTCTTTTTCTTTTACTTCAATTTTTGTTTAGATACTCTAATCTAGCTATGTACATATTTCAAAACATCATTAATGTATGCAGAAAATTGTGACTATAAAATTAATGTATTGTATGTTTTCGAATCTAATTTATAGATTTTCTTGAATAAAAAGCAATGTTTAGTTGTGTTAAATAAAATTTTTAACCTTTTTGTATTTGACACTAAAATCATGTCTTGCATGAATCATTTGATTTCAAGTTAAAATAAATAGAAAAATCTTAATAATAGCATCTGTAATCAAGAGGAAAGAAAAAAAATTCACTCTTTTTTCAATGTTTAGTCACTTATTCTGTATTATTTGTCCCTTTTCTCACCTTTTTAAAAGTACCTCAGCAGTTGCAAGCCTGTTTTCAGCATTTTCAAAAACTTAAAATGTTTTAAAATGTCAAATTATTTTATGGCTTATAGGTGTGGTCATTGCAAGCGATTGGCACCTGAATATGAGCGAGCAGCACGAGTGCTAAAAGATTTACCAAAGCCTGTTCCATTAGCAAAAATTGACGGAACTGCAGAGAAAGATTTAGCAGACAAATATGAAGCAAGAGGATGGCCTACACTCATGATATTCCGAAAAGGGCGGAAATTCACCTATGAAGGGCCTAGAGATGAACCTGGTAGATAAGATTTTTTTAAAAGTGTACTTTCTCACTTAGATACTTGTATTCTACATAAGGTGGTTAGATAAAATCTTAGCCTATTTTCCCCATCGATTGAAGTACAATTATTTTCATCTCTCATGTTAGTGGATTTATCATTTGTCATTTAACCCTTTCGCGCCTACTGTCACAATTACGTGCCAGCAAGAAACTCACTCACTTCCCGGCCGACACACTGCCGTGCCAGAGCGTTTTCTCGTTCACCCCCGACCGTCACATATGTGTGCCAGTGTTGTGGAACATTTTAAAAACTATAATCTTTGATACAAGATGGCATTGTATGTCCATATGGATTTAAATACATGTAGATTTGACCTTGTACTCAATAGGAGAATAGTATGATACACAAGTGGTTTTTGATTATATAAACATGAGGGAAAAGGAATGTTTCCGATTGACATGTTTTATGACAGCTCTTTAAATTCGCACATGGTGTTTGTTTATGCAAGCAGGGGAGTTTTATTTTTGCTAAAGCGTTGTGTATTTCGGTTTGTAGTCCAGTTTTTAGTACAGAATTAGATCTGACAGACTTGATTTTTTTTTTCTCTTTTTATTGTTAGATTTTCTAAGTGTCGAAAGTTTGTAACTAAGCATGAAATAGCTGAAATGATGTGAAATATTTCAGATTTTGATTTTGAAACAGATTAGGATATTAGTAATAGTGACACTATAATATATTCCGATTGTTCTTTATGTTCATAATGGATCTAGTGATTCTAATAATGAGGAGGACATTTCTGACAAAGAAATTGACGATGTTTCGTTTTTTCACATTCTGGAAAAATCTTCCAAAACGGCAAATGAGTTACTATGACTACAAGGACTGTCACGTAAGATTGTTTGTAGATCCCTGTTTTTAAAATTTTTCATACAAAATAAGTTTAAATAACATAGTATTCAGTTTTGCAGTGTTAAAAGTCATTAAATACTAAGTAAAAAATGAAAAAAAAGGAAAGTGTAAAATATATATTTAAATAAGAAATAGCTTAAGTAAGTAAAGTATCTTTAAACATATATAAATCCCATTCTGTTTAAATACTTTATGCAGCCTTAATAAATAATGTGTTGCTACTTTGTTAATTTCTTTAATTTAGGCTTAATAGCAAAAAACCCTCTGGCCCAGGTTACTTACTTGCGAAAGTGACTGCCAGCCTCCAAGATAAGCATGCGTTTGCGCTTCCCGTCATGAAAGGATTAAAGTCTAAAGCTAATTAGCTAAACTAATCTAACATTGCAGCCCTTGCTTATTTCAAAATAATTTCCATTTTAACATGATTATGTTATGATTTATACCACTAATATGCATTGTAAAATCCTGTTCAGCAATGCCCTGTAGGTCTTAATTATGCTATTTTTGCAAGTGGAGAACTTTTAATATTATTGAATTTAATTTTTTATGTAAATTTTCTGCACATTCTGTTTTGTTAAGATTACAGTTTCTAGCATTCAGCCTACTTTAAAAAGATGTTTTATTTTTATTTATGCTAGGTTTTGAATTATAAAAATTTATTTTATAGAATTTTGTATATAAATAATTTTTATTTCTTTAATTTATTGCATTTATGCAGAATTTTAAGAATGCAGAGTTTATTTACTTAATTCATTACTTTTGGACATTTATGTCAATAATTTAGCTAGTTTTTTAAGGGTTTTAAATAAATATTATTTTTATGTGCCAATTTTAGGGATTATTTCTTATATGAAAGAACAAGCAAAGCCTCCAAGCCAGCTGAAGAAGTCTCTAAAAGAAATTGAAAGTGCTTTGGGCAAAATTGATTCCACCATCCTTGGCTTTTTTTACTCTGAGGAGGATCCCTTTTATATGAACTTTCAAGAAGCAGGTGAGTGTATGGAGTATTATGTATAGTTAAACTTTCATTCAACATAATTTTGTAATACCCGTTCCCATTATTTCTACTTCATAAGTGTTTGTGTCTGATTAGCACATACAGGTTTTATCACTTAAGAGTAAAATTGGAAAATTCATTAAAGAAGTTATTCAGGTATTTAACTATATAGCTATGTATTACTAGATATAGTTGCTTTTTCCATTCCCATAAAATGAGGAGTATTCACATTATAAGAATACTGCTGGTCTGTAAATAAAAATATTGTAATTTGCAAAAAACTTTTTATCAGCCATTTACTTTCAGAGAGTGAACCAATAAATGATGCAAAATTAAAAAAATTTAGATGTTATCAAGGCTTTGATGATATTATGAGCTCCAGCTTGTTCTTTACATACTGTATATTTCTGAATATAAGCCAAAGGTACAATTTTCCTTCAAAAATTTACCCAAAGTTCAAAACTTATATATAAGACAAAGTGAAAAAAAAAAACAAATTCTAGAAAGTTCAAACATGTCACCAAGAAACCAAAAATATTGCCACACTGGTAAAGCAGGAGAAATATTTTCCAATCAAGTTGCTTTAAATTAAAACACTACACTAACGTTTCACAATTTTTTTTCCCACAGCATCTAATTTAAATACCTTGAAGGTAAAGGATTAGTAGCACCTCCAGATAAATACAAGGACATTGTTGGCCAAATTCTGAAACTTATCGATGTTTCTGCTTATCAGCTACTACACACTTAGGCTTTGACCATCTCTCTGTCTCCTAATACCATGTAAACATTTGTGCTTGGTATGCAATCATGTATGCTTTTACATCAAGTTGACACAAATTACATCTCCTTGTGATGAAGTATGACAGTATTATGTACAACTGCTATATCAACAGCAGAAGATATCAGGATTTCCTACATCTCATTAATTAAATTATAGTTTTCCATTTTTGTACATTGACAACAAGTATTTTTGCCTGATTATGCAAAGCAGTCTTGCTATATAAACAGGTACTCGGTAATATATTGGGGGAGTCGTGTTTGTAGCTTGAGTGAGTCATGTTTTAGGTGTGATAGGTGAGGTTGATGGGTATTGACTCTGTAGAATGTTATCGCATAGTAGGATTAACTTTCGATGGTAGTTATTAATTATTTCATTGCCAATGTGTTGACTCTCACTTATCCTAGTTCTAATCATGTTATGACAGTATTTATTTTATGGATTACAAAACTATATCTGAGACTTCCTTTAAATGGTATTCCTTTAATTTGTAAATAGTTAAATGCTGTTTATAAATTATTGTTAATTGAAATATAGAACTAATCTGTTTGTTTAATAGGCTCTCACCATACTTCACACCATATGGTTACTCTATAGTCAGGGTGTTATCCCCCTTCCACCAACAGACATATCTCAGCACGTTTCGAAAGTGCCAAGGAAAAACAACTTGTGTTTTAAATTTTAATTAACTGTATGCATGATATTTATTTTCTTAATTTATACTAACTTATCTAGGTTACTGCCATGGAGCATGGTTTGATAATTTCAGCTCTAGACCATGCAACCAATGGTATTTTTACTTAGACACCAACAAGTTTCAATTCTGGTAACCCTAAAAATCACTTTTTCTTAAATTTAAGCAGTGTAAGCTTAAGAAAAAAGAAAAAAATGCTATCTTTGGTAATTCATATATTGTTTCTGGGTTATGTAGAAGTGTTTATTAGAAGATTAGCTGATCTGCTAGCATTATAGTACTATTGTTTTGGAGAGATTATAACACACATAAGAATCATTTTTAATTTATTTTTAAATTTTTATGTTTCCTCATTTTGAATATTTACCTTTTTTTTTTACTGTTATGCATTTTCTTTTATGTTCTTTACTTTTTTTACTGTTTCATTAATTTTTGCCTATTTGGTGACTTCTTGTTGCCAACGGAAAAAAGTCACTAAAAAACACATTTATTATGTCTGTTCCAGAACCCATATATAATCCAACCTCCAACTTTCAGTATTTTAAAAGTCCCAAAAATTCGTAGCTTATACACAGAAATATATAGTAGTTGAAGTTTCAAAACAGTTAGTCATTTTTTTACTTATTTACTAAACTCCTCAGCACTGTAGCCCATGTGGGGCCATGACCTATGGTGCCAATCTCTGTTTTCATGACCAAGGTCCTTGGGGTGTGAAGCAGACCAAGTCTATAGGTGTTCTGCTTGGTCAGTGCTTCAAAATTATGAGGACTCACTTGAACAAAAAGTCGTCTTTCACTCTAGCAGTTCTCATTAAAACAAAAGGCACACCCCTTTGCCTTAATAAGAGTAGTGTATGACTCAATCATGCTTGAATTGTCCAAGTGGCATCAGAAAAAACAACTACAACACCTCTCACAGAACACCTAGTGTTTAGTTTCAAAGCATGCTTAGTCCTCAATTTGTCTATCACTGAAGGTATCACGAGCTCGGCTGTTTTTGTTTTCCCGCCGGTGGCAACACGAAAAGAGATGGAAAGAAAATAAAGGTTGCTGATGTCGAAGTGGAGTCTGTGGTTGAATGTTTCATTCTTTTTTAATACTAATTTGCTCTCCCAAAAAACTGTTTTTTTTTTTTTTTTTTTTTTTTTTTTTTAGAATAGAACAGAATTGATGAAATGCTTAGTCAACCTTGCCTAACCCGAGAATATAAGCCTGGTTCTGTGTCATGGATGTGCAAAGTGCTCCCCAATACCACTGGGCTTATTTATTTATTTTTCCAAAAAAAAGTGTGAAATATCCAGGTTCTCCTTACTTTTTGCTAAATCCCCCGTATGGCGAAAGCTGGGTCGGGTGTAGAAGTTACTTACTTTTTGCTAAATAGTGCATATTACATGTTTCTATGCACATAATCAGTTATAAAACGCCTTCAGGAATATTCACCCTTCTAACTTAAATTTATGAAACTAGGTGATGGTTGAATTGGTGGGGTTGCTGCTTTGTCATAAAGTGATTTTAAGTCTGTGACTAAAAAAAACCCCCTTTCTAGTAAGAATGTTTGCAGCTGTTTAAAATCAATCAGCATCAGTTCCCATATAGATGTTAGGTCTATTGTTAAAAATCTCATCTCTTTCAGCACCTCTCTTTTTCTCTCCCAAATGAGGATTCTGGAATGTATCAAATCTAGATTTGTCCAACTGATGGTATAAGTATCATTCTGCAAATATGTGTGACCAGAATAGAACATATCTCTGCCTGAGCAGATTAGTATAAATACTGGTGTTAGTTTAACCAATCCAGTTGGGGGCTTACCACTTCCCATCATGTAGATAAATTAGTTTTTGAGTCAGATGAGGCATTTGCTTTATGCTGTATTCTCTTGCCTTATATGCTGGTTTGTAGTATTAACTAATTTCTATAACTTGTTTTAAAATGCTGCATACCTTTAATACATTCATTATTTTGTTTTTCTTATCTTTTAACTGTTAATTTGTTTTAAATTGAAAACTATTTTTTAATTATGAATATATGATTTCACAAACTGGTAATCCGTGTTCGAATAAAAGATTTACAAAATATACATGGGAGCTGCACTAAACTATATGAAGAGCCCCATTTGCATATAGTAATAATTGCAAAAGTTAGATTGAAGCACTCGAAGCCAAATCCCAATTATGATCCCAGTTTCTATAAGCATCCCTGATGTTGATTTTGGTAAGTGTTTGATTTTGTGAGTGAAGCTTCTTTGCTTATTTTGCAGCCAACACATTACGGGGAAAATTCAACTTCTTGCATTCCTTCAACAAGAAATTGATGTCACAGTACAAATTGCAAAAGCCAAGTGTTCTCCTAATACAACCAGAATTGTTTGCAACTCCATATGAGCCTTCCAAGTTTGTTTTTGATAATGTAAGTTCTGTTTTGTCTACCTGCTTTTTCTTCATTTTTGTACAATTGTTTCCTCACTAGCTCTATGTGGAGATTAGAGCTCGATTATTTATCAATATATTATCAAATATTGATATTTTTCAAATATTGCAATAACAATATGCAAAATTATGTTCTCAAATATATCCCCTATCAGCTATGCTTTTTTTTCTTAACATGCAATATCATAGGTTGCCAAAAGACATTCTGATTACTCTACAAATATTAATACAGTGTTCCCACAGTCCTTAAAAATCCCTAAGAGCTCCTTAATTTTAGCTTTCATTTTTAAGGGTCCTTAAAACTACTTAATTTTCCTCAAAGGTCCTTAAAAACTCCTTAATTTTTAAATTGGAACACTATCAATTTCTCCATCGATGAGATCCGCTGTCGTCATGTGACTGCCTATCAGTTTTCTTATATGACTATTTTTTCTTATTTACTTATTTGACAAATAATCTTTGGTATACTTAAAAGGTTTAAAGTATAAAGTCAGCTCCCTTTCCTAATAGCTTTTAATTAAATGAAGCATGGAGGATGGGAGTTTGTAGATATTTCAGTTACTTATGGAAGTTTAATTTTCCTTGCATTCAATGTAATAGAAAAGTCTAAAACTTTCTTCTTTCCCAGGCAATGTCGGGTATATTCAGCTAGTATATACATACACATATATGTATATATATATATATATATATATATATATATATATATATATATATATATATATATATATATATATATATATAAATGAATAAAATGACTCTATAGAGTCATTTTTAAACCCTCAGAAAGTACTGTTTATAATATTGTTTTTATTCACAATTTATTTTTAGTTTGATCACTCAAACTTTAGATGCACATTTTTCAAAATTAGTTTTTGACAAATAGATTTATCTTATATTAATTTTTAGTCATTTTTAAAAACTTAATTCTGAAATATTGTAGGGCATTTATTGAACATGTCTTGTCTGGTTCATAATCATTAAAATATGTTCCTCGGGAAATAGGGTTTATGTCGTTATGTCGTGTATTTCAAGTAGATCCTTATAAAAAGTTACTTTGGTCCTTAACTTTTGTTCTGGAAAAAGAGAGGGAACCTTGTAATATAGAGCAATATTTCTTCTAGCTATTGCATTCATTTAACATATTTACTTACATGCTTGATAGAAACGCAGGCCAGAAAACTTACATTTGAAGATTATCATGTCTTCTTTAAAGTCTGGTAGTATATCCCAATGTATTCATACAATGCAGTTTGGTAAGTTCATTAGTGTCCTGTTTTGACACCTATAATGGCTTGTATGTAACCAAGATAAGGATATTCTCTGCTTGATTATTTTAGCCAGTGACGTGCACATGTTGATATATCTCAATAGCTTACTTCTTGCTCATTCATATTCTGTTAATATCTGCAGCTTTTGGTGTTTTGGGTGAATATTGGGATGTGAAATAAATGCTGAGTCATGTTAATTGCCCAAATTATCATAAAATTATATTTAAAAAGTGACAAAAATCATACAGTTACGGTAAGCATTACAGTTTACCCAGAGATTAAAATGGTATAATAGTAGATAAAAATATATCATTGTATAATTTACAACTCTATGCAGTTTCAAAGTACTATCGGAATATATTGTTAATATGTATGTTAATTTGGAGATGTATAAAATTTTTGATATTGTCTGGACATAGTGGAGATCCATGATCATTGAAAATACTTAATCTAATGCCTTTAGAATTTTTTAAAAAAAATTATTTGTCAATTTTTTTTATTTAAGCCAAATAAGAGAAAGTTAAATTAATCATTTTAGTGCAAGTTCTGAAAAATAAAGTCAAAATTCTTTTTTAGTGCATTTTTAATATTTTTTGTTTGTTTTATTTTATGAAATAAAATTTCTTAATACTTTTTTTATAGTAATTTTTTTAATTTGAACTTTATTTCAAGTTCAAGGATCAGGGTTTCATATAGTGTAAATAATTGAAACAGTGAAGGTTTTTTTTTATTTATTAATTTTCCTACAAAGATTCCTTAAGATACGTGGATACTACAATCCAAAAGAGAAAGTAAGATGTTTGTTTTTACTTAATGCAATAATTTACAAGGATTTCTAACTTTATTACTGAGTGTTAATGATGATAGCCCATTAAATGAAAGATGTAAATATTAGATCAGATGCTATATTAGTCCTGGGATTGTAAGGAAAAAGTTAGCCTTAATTTTATGATGGAAGCTCATGTGGTTTTTTAAGTTCTTCCTTGTTAATGGTATTTTTATTTTATCATTATATTTTTGTATTAGTAAGTGCATAAATTTATTATTTTTATTTTAAAATTGTAACTTTTACTTTGCTTTCTGAAGAATAAAGTGTTATTCTTTCACAAAATTCTACAATACCTTTATTATTTAACACCTACCAACTACATTTGGACCAATGCAATATGGAACCTAGAAATAAAAAAGTTTTTTTGTGCAGGCAGAAGCATCAGCAACTGACATTGTAAGCTTTGTGCGTCAGAACTTCCTCCCCCTGGTGGGTGAGCGCAGCACCCGAAGTATGTGGAAGTATGAGAACAAGTACCCCTTGGTTATTGTCTACTATGATGTGGACTTCAGTTTCGACCACAGAAAACGTAAGTCCCAACCACTTTCTCTCTCTCTCTCTCTCTTTTTTCTATTTTAACTTTTTATGTTTCAAAAAGTAATACATTGGATCATTTGTGGTCATACCACAGTCAGAGTTGCAAAAAATCCAGAAGAAAAACCCAACCCGGGTGGGTGTTATTGGGGTCTGTTTTTAAGAGGAGAGGGCAGGGAAAGTACCATATTTTAGAAAAGATTAAATTGCTAAAACTGATTATATTTTTATTAATTAAATTAATATTAAAAAATTATAATTTAATGAGTACAAATAAATCAGTATAAAGGCTATAAAAAAGCTTACTCTGACATCACAACGCAAAATGTTATATATTGACATATACCACATATTTGAATGTTATTTTAATAAAGAATTATTTTTTATCTCTATTCTTTCTTCCCTTAAAAAATAAATAAATGGTTAATTCTCCTTATGAATATAAGCTAAGACCCCAAAATATTTTCTCAAAGTATGTTTAATGCTGATGTAATTAAAAAATTTATTGCAGCACAGTGGTCGAATTGAAATGCGTGTTAGGGATGGAGATATGATAGATTTTTGCAGTTTTATGGTAGCTCTAAACAAGTGCCCAGCTAGCTCTGCATTACTGGCGTGAGTGTTCTCTACATGTGGGTTGTTTGGTCGAAACTTAGAAACAGATTAGGAATACAAAAAGCATCGAAGTTAGTTAAAATACATAGACTTTTGAGACTGAAAAATGGTAATACTAATAACCTGATTGATGATATATGGGAGGATCTGTATTTGTTTTGAATTAATTAAAATCCTTGTGAAATTCTTGTTATACTAAGATTTATGGTCAAATTATTCTGTATTTAACAGATTAAACCTTTGCCCTTTTCCTTATGGATTTCACAGACAAATTTTTATGTTGAATTTACCATAGATTTACAAATATTTTTCTGGATTTTGATAGACTATATATATATATATATTTCCTCAAAATAATTCTTTAAAATTGAAAGAGGATAAAAAACTAAGATAAGTTTCTGAAAATGAATAAAAATATCACTATTGCCTAAAACACCCAATAAAACCCTTCTGGGTAGGTGGGTTTTTTGCAACCCTGACTTTAGTTCATGATTCAAACAGATGATCATAATGCCAAACTCAAACCAGGTAAACAAAGATATAAAACTTCTGATGGATTTTTTTTCTCTCTTATTTGTATTTTATATGAAAGTTTCAAAATTTGCTGTTATTAATCAGTCTCCATGATGCTATCTTGGATTTCTTGTTTAAAAAGCCCTTTGTCCAATATCTCATTTGATTTTAACCCATCATTGTTTCTTGGGCAATGCATATATCTCAAAACAAAACTAGAAGTGTTTTGTGAGTGTGTTTGAAAGAGAGAGGTATTTTGTGTTGATTTTTTTTTTTATCAAATACCTTAAAATAAGCAATCAAGAAATATGATATCATAGTGCCAAATTGTGTTCATATCTTTTAAATAAGGATTTATCAGTGACTTATGTGCCCACAATACTGGAGCTTTTATGAAATCCATCTCTTATCTCAATCATGTTACTTTAGTATCAAAAAACTTCATTTGGATTCATTTTAATTACATATAGGACATTGATTCTGTACTATGGTAGAAAAATGAATTCTGATAACATACAAAAATCCTTTATGTATAAAAGCCTGATATAGTATATGTGCATATATATTTATATGTATACATAAAAATACTTTGCTTATTGCTTTAAATTGATAATGCTAATGTTTGTCATTAAAGGAATTTACACTGAGTAAAGCATTATTTCAATTGGGAAATAAGTAATTTGTTCCTATCAAACTTTGTTAAAGCTATATTTAAATACATATCTAAAATTAATGAAAAATATTGAATTGGTCAAAAAAATTGTGGCCCACTTTTACTGCTCTGTGTTTACAAAAATAAAAAGGAAAACATTTTTTGACTAGAAAATCAGCCAAAGATTTCTGCTCCAATTTTTCCCCCTCTTTTTCTTCTTTCTGCACAGGCAAATAGCATTTTCCAGTTTACTTCTCAATCAATATACATTTTATTCCAATGGCATTAATTCAAGATTATTTATTTATTTATTTTATGCTGATGACTAATTTGTCATAAGGACACAAATATACTCTGATATTGACAGCATCCAATTAACTGAAACCTCATACTTGTCAAAGTTTCAAAACATTTGCTGAAATTGTATCTATATTTAATGCTTAAAACTGAAAAAAATATTTGCACGATGTTTTGGTGATAAATTTTTCCAAAATGTACAATGGTAAATCAAGAAGTATTCTTTTAAATTTATTACTCAAACTGTACTATAGCAAGATTAGCACTGTGGGAAGTCATATTAACAGGATTTGTCTAGAGGGGGCAAATCAATACTTTAATGTAAGAATTGTCCAATTGAAGGAATCGCATGATTTAAAAGTATTTCTAGTCAAAACTATAAAAAAGAAAATTTGGATAGTTTTATCCCTGACTCCATAGTTAACACATTGATTAGCTTTTCTATGTAGTTTTATGAGCAAAAAATCAACATGAGGTCATTTGTATTATATTGTCAACAACAGAATCAGTTATTCCTATAATTAAAATACAAGTTTAAAATAAATGATTTTTTTATTATTATTCTTTTATTATTTTGTATTATGGTCACTGTACTTTTAAAAAGTTTAAAAAAAAGGAAAATCTTAATCTCTTGAAAAGGCTTGAGCCTCCCCAGCTCCTCCATGGGTATGCTACTGCTAGTTTAACATATTTTTGTACACATATATAAAGGTTTGCACCTTAAAACACCTTAATTTAGGAGCTCCTTAAAAAAGGGTCCATTAAGCCTTTAATTTTTGATGAAATTGGTATTTACTTTAATATCAACCAGATCTGAAATAAATTTCCCAAAG
Organism: Pardosa pseudoannulata; assembly: GCA_032207245.1. Taxonomy (NCBI): domain Eukaryota; kingdom Metazoa; phylum Arthropoda; class Arachnida; order Araneae; family Lycosidae; genus Pardosa; species Pardosa pseudoannulata. The sequence goes on from CM063499.1 coordinate 65,150,624, forward strand.
TAAAAGTGTTCTTAATAGTTCTATACTTTTCTCTCTTTTTTTTTTTTTTTTTTTTTTTAATGAATTTTTGACTTATATGTCTGGTTTTAATAAGTTCTTGTCAATCCTAATGTTATTTCTCAGCAAGGTCCTTAGCAAAGTTAAAAAATGATTAAAAAATCTTATATTTTTTACTTTATATGTGTATTTGTATACTTAACTAATATTTTTCAATCCTTTTGGGCATGAGCAGAAACGCAGCTGATTCGGAATGAAGTTGCCAAGGTGGCCAAGGATTATCGGGGCCAGTTGACTTTCTGTATCTCAAAAGAAGAGGACTTTGAGGATGAACTATCAAGACTTGGCCTCTCTGATAGTGGAGAAGATGTGAATGTTGGTATGTTTGAGAGCGATGCCATACGTTATAGGATGGAACCCACAGAGGACTTCTCTACTGAGGAGCTGCGCACCTTTGTTGAAGATGTGCTGGCAGGTAAGATTGTGTGTTTTTGAATATGTGTGTGTGTATATATATACACACACTCATGTATATAAAATTGTCCCTAATGTTTTTCAAATTCTCCCCTTGTTTTCTTAATCTTAACTTTCCCAGACACTTAAAATAAGGATCATCAAGGATATCACATTCCTTCCACACTTGCCTAAACTAAGGATTGAATTAAAATTTGCTATTTGTGACTCACTCTTTCTCTTCTTTAACTTAGCTGTCCATACTCCCAGGAAGAACTAAAAATCTCTACAATTTTAATGCTTTTGTTGGCAGATTTACCAATAATGTTTTAACCAGGTCACAAAATCATTGTTGACCCTTTTTTATGATAAGTCATCTACGTGATTTTCCTTTCCTTGGAGCACAGATCATGTTGTAAGAATTTATCAAATTAGGCATCATCCCGTTAACTTTATCTGTGGGTCCTTTTAATCGCCTCTTCACATTAAAAAAGGACTCTAAAAGGCTGAAATTTGTCTGTGCTTAGTTGTCTAAACACTAGAGCTTATGGATGCTTCAGGCTCGCAATTGTTTCCAACTCCAACTTCCAGAGTTTACAATAATTTCACCAATATTTACTTCATTGTCATCCCCTTCATCTTCATCAGTTATTTCACTGGCAGTAACACAGCAATTTCAACGTTGCTCTCATCTGAATGTAAACTATTTAATAGTTCCAATACTTCTTATAACTTCAGAAACCTTTGCACTGAGTGTGGTGGTAAAACAGTTGGTAGCATTTTTTTTTTTTTTTTTCATTTTAATAAAGTTAGAAATAATGCATCAATTGCATTCATATCATCCCACTGTCCTATTTGGAAGACAGATAAAAAATAATGCTCTACAACTTACTTATTACTAATAAAGTTTTAACTAAACACTAGGATAATATAGAAAGAGTACTCTCACATAAAAAAATACCTAGTTGAGTGTCTGAAGTAAACTTAAAAGGAATTCTCAAATTGCAAAAAGAACTATGCCCACTAACACAGGAAATAAATATAGTTTCTAGACTGTAGTAATGAATGGGCGAGACATAACTATTGCTAGCTTATGCTTAGATATACCTCTACATGTTGCAGCTGATAAAATATTCACAACAAATAAATATTGATTCACACATGCTATTTTTCAGCTGTCCTTTAGATAGGACAGGGGGATAAAATGGGTTAACTTCCCATCCCTATCACAAAGATTGTTAAAGATTGTTTGTATTTCAACCGGGGTAAAAAAGAGAAGGTGGGTATTTCTTCTTATGATTGATTGTGACTGCCCCAGTTTGTGCCACAAAGAGCCTCTGATGCTTCATAGCTCCAAACCTGAGAAAATAACTTGAGACGGATGGTCTTCTTATTGACTGCTGTGCACTCAAATCATCTGAATGTGATCAGGATCATAAAACCCCTTGTGCTCTGGCTGCCATCTTGGGGAGGAGACTGTTTGCCATATTTTGTGTGATTATGAGTTTTTCTTAGCTCGTAGGTTAGAGCCCCTTGGTTGCCATCTTTTTAAATCTTGGGAGCTGCAGATATTCTTGTCACTTCTGTGCTGAGGTTTGCTTCAGCAATTGGCCTTTTTCCTTAGGTGCTCCTGGGGTTGTGTTTTCTTGGGTTTAGTTACAATAGACCTCTGGTTGCAGTGCCTTGATTTTGAGAACTCTCCCAGGAGCTGCCCTAAAGGTGATTTCATTCATTCTTCCCATTAGGACAAGCAGATCTGAGTGACTGTAGTGACTTAGATTTATTAGATTGACTTTTTGCATCACATTCAGTTTCAAAGAATTCTGAAAGCATAAATCCTTGAATAGAATAAATATCATTAATTTTTTTCAAAGAGCACATGTTCATTGACTTTTTGTAATTTTTACATTGTAGAGGAAAAGTAGAATTCCGTCAATGACTGTTTTTCTCTTTCTTGTTCATTTGTTATGAAATCAAGATAAATTAAGGTGGTTGAAAGTTTGAGGGAACAAAAGAAGCTTCTGCTCTTCATTCTGGAGAGGCTGCTATACATTTAGAGATCTCTTTTAGCTTTAATTAAATACCTATATACTTTACATCCAACCTCTGCTTTGGATAATTTAAGTTTATATTTGTTTCAAAATTCAAATTTGTTTCAGATATTACATACCATCAATATAAACAGTTTTGAAAATTAAACAATGCATTTTAATGAAACAAATGTCATAAATTTTTAAAATTAAATTGTTTATAATTTAAATCAAGAACTACAAACTACAAAAATTATTAGCAATTTATCCTTGCATTCTGTTGACAAAACAATACTTGGATTTTTTGCTATGTTTAGAGAAGGCCAATGTACCTATTATTAAAATAACAGTGTTAAACCTCTGACATAAATAGTACGTTAAATATTGTTAATCTTGCAAACAATCATACTGCTTATATTTTAGACTTAAAAATTCATAATAAGTTTGATTGCCAATAGTGCCAATTAACCTGTTTGGCACTATTGGAAGAGAGAGAAATGCTCCTTTCCCCCAAAAAATGACCAGAACCAAAATAAAGAATTTTTTGGTTATGACCAAAAAATCATAACTTCAATTAAATAGGCTGAAATTTACAGTTTATGATTCTTGGCAGTATCTCTATATACTGTGACAATGTGTGAGCTTGATTTTTCTCCATTAAGCCCAATTTTACTTAAAAATTCATTAAAATATCATAACTTCAATTAAATAGGCTGAAATTTACAGTTTATGATTCGTGGAAGTATCTCTATATACTGTGACAAAAGTTAAGTGATATTAAATATATATATATACAAATTTTAAAGAAAATGGTTTTGTTGTAATAAAAAAAAGTTTCATTTTAATATTTATATTTTAGTTATAAAAATAGATCTTTTTAAAATTAAACAAATTAGGAAAATTCTGTGATATTGCCATAAAATGTCCTAATTTTAACAAATTGAATAAATAAATATAACTCCAGGTATATCAGGTCTTACATCTGTTATTCATTTGCATTCAAATTGTTCTCAGTATTAATCACATTTAATATTGATTGATTCAGTATCATAATAATCAAATTCACTATCACTCATATTAAAACAATAACTTTCCTCCATTTCACTGATTTGTTCATGAATTTAAAAAAAAAAAAAAAAATCTGGTGGTTAACACTGAAATATTTAACTCCTTTTTTTCCCTTGATGTTTAAAATAAAACTGACAACAAACTCCTAGATGACTCGCTCCTAACTGACTAGCAAACTCCAAACTGCAAATGGCTACTTCTGCCTCTAACTCTAAATATTCTATCCTTTTTTATTCTGTCAAAAATATAAATGCCTAGTGCTCAATAAATTACATATTTTGGGAGAACTAGAACATGAATTGTTGTTCACTTGTTAAAAATTCTCTGATGTAAAAGAAAAAAATAAAATTCAGAACTGAAAGCGTATATTGAAAGTCAACACCCTCTAGAACTTTATTCAAAAATCTAATGGACTTCAATTGCCATCTAGTGCTGTTTAAAAATTATAACTAAACCGTTCCAATTCGCATTTACATCAATGTGTCCTCGGACACTGAACTGAGAATCGTGTGGTCCCAGTCCTGAACTAGCTTTAAAAAACTCTCTTCATATTTTACCACAAATGAGATAAGCAAAAGTTTTTCCAAAAGACTCTCTGACACCAGTCTTTATTGCTCAGATTGCTGCTTTGCAGCTAGTTAGGTATAGTTAACAAGAAATTCTGTAAGATCAAAAACAATATCATTTTGTAGACCTGTTTATCATTCTGCACAGACATCATTGTATTTTATTATTATTATTATTCAGGTGAAATTCCGCGTCACATCCGTTCTCAGCCAGCACCCCGGGACAATGCGGGTCCAGTGGTAACTGTCGTGGGTTCGACGTTTGACACCTTGATTACTCAGAGTTCTCGCGACGTCTTCCTTGAGTTTTACGCCCCCTGGTGTGGACATTGCCGCAATCTTGAGCCTGTTTATAAGAAGCTTGCCAAGGCACTTTCTGGACGTCCTGTCGTCGTCGCCAAGATGGATGCTACCGCTAACGACTATCCAGATACCTTCAGGGTTGCCGGATTCCCCACCCTTTATTATGTGCCTGCCAAGGACAAGCAGCGACCCATTCTGTATGAAGGTGATCGAACGCTCGATGACCTCATGAAGTTCGTCGAGAAGCAGTTGTCGGGTGCCAAAGACGAACTATAGTTGCTGTTACCATAGACACTGCTAGGAATCAATTATATGAAAGATGTGCATACACACATGCATATGTATACTTATGCATGTATGTATACACATACATATGTATGTATATATATATTCGCATCATTAACAAAACAAAACAAAAAATTGGTGGTCAAACCTAATTACGGATAATAAAAAAATTCTGCAATAACATAACAATCTTATTAGTGGTATCTCTTGTCAGATAATGGCTGGCTCTGGGTGAAGGGTCTTCGTGCATGCAGCCCAGTGCACGAAGGATTCATAGAACTATATATATATATATATATATTTATTTATTTATTTTCCTGTTTATCCATGGAATGACACATATGAGTGTGTAGGCTGCCCATGTGTTAAGACGGTACTAGTGTCCATTTTCAGCTGTGTTTCATCTTTGGCTCTGCCCTCAATTATCGTTTTTTATTTTTGGAACCATAACCTACACCCCCCCTCCCATCCATCTGTAAGTCTGTTGAAACTCTGACCCGGCCTAAGCCATCCAGATCATAGACCTTTTGTACAATGTCTAGTAACTTTTTATTGTTATTATTATTATTATTTTAAATAACTGGAATGTCCACTTGTCCGTTCTGAAGCGATTAGGTGTACATACCTTGACATCTCAGTACTCGCATATTTATATGCATCCCTCAAGCGCAACACCACACGCAGATTCCATTTTACGTTCCAAAATTTCATATACCATATTCGGGAGTAATACCTATGTGTTATGTCTGGCACAAGACTTTTTATGTTAAAATATGAATGTTGGACATTCCTAGAATCATCATTGTGAGTCTAAGGCCACAGTAGCATATAGCAGGAAACTATTAGTAAATACATAACATGGATGTCTACATTTCGACTCCATAAATCCTTTTGCGTTTAAAGCAGTGGCATAAGAGCAGAAACGAGACCAACGAATTAAATCCAAGATGTTGAACAACTGGCAACTCTAGTGGAAATTTTCTGCATTTTATCCTATTCTTTTATTTCTCTTAGTCTAAAAGAAGAAACAATTCCAGATTTTCTAAAATGATCCTCTTTTCTGCAGAGTTCAAATCTTTTCACTCTAAATTAATAAGATTAATAACCTGATAACATTAGTTCATTTTCAACGAAATAAAACCAGTGAGTAAAGATTTAATTCTACTGTGACCAAGGTGAGATGATTTCAGGTCTGAACAATATCAATTTATAGAAGTCTTTCGTACTGAGTTTTTCCGCTCTTCTTTCAAAGTACAGGAAGCATCAATCTTCTTGCATCTTTTAATGGATTTTTATAATACAAAATGACTTGTTCTGAACAAATTTAAAATTTCAGTTCTAGAACAGAAAAAATATTTTGCCCAAAAATTGAATGTTTTATGAACCATATATGAATTCCAAAGTGTCAGAAGTGAAATATTCATCATTTTCAAAGCTCTATAGACTATGTTTCGATCAAGCTCTTTCATTTTACATAAAGCACCATTAAAAAAATCTTTTAATAATGTTGCATCATTATCATGTTCAGAGATGTCGAAAATAATAATAATATCACATTTTTTCTGTTAGTACAAAGGTGCCGGATCAGCATATTCATTTTAACTTATTTTCAATCTACTTCATAGCTGTCATTTTCAAAGGAGAAATGTGCTCGACATCTTTATAAGAAAAAACATTTAATGTTCTCATCAGAAACTGAAAGATGATAAAATAATACTTTTGGTATTTCTATTCCTGAACGATAAATCGAATTTCCAGCCAGATGTTGCCAATTCTTTACCTGAGCCCAAAGTGAAACTTGAACTAAGCCACTTACTACGTTAAGTATACATATGTGTCCGTATCTATGCCTATATATACATAATGTTTATATACATGAGAATATACTCATGAGAGCATATTATAGCATGTATATATATATCGACTTGTATATATAAATATGAATATAATTGTGTAAACATCCATTCATATCTACATAATTGTACGCATTTATATATACATCCAACGCAGCCGGATCAAGTTCTATGAACTGTTCATTTCTCCACACGTTCAAATACTATTTTTGTACTATTTACTTTTGTATCCATGTTTTTGTTAAATAAAGTTTTCTTGAATTTATCAGCTCCTTCTCATAACACATTAAAGCTTTTTCTGAGTATCTTATCTACACAATATATTAAAGGGTTTATAAATTATATTTACACATATCCACAGTTAGGTGCTGTAGATTTGCTTTATTTTCCATTGCAATTCTTTTCGATAATGTAGAAAAGCTCTATACTGTGACAGATGGCAACACGTGTGACAAATTTTATATTTTATCTCAGTAAAAGTGCATAGCATTTTATAAGATCGGTATGAAATTCTACAGCTGCATTGTTGTGAATTCACATTAAGTACCTGTATTTGTTGGTTAGCTACAGACGTAATTCCAGAAGGATTAAACTGCTTTTAAATCCATGCATAATTAAAATGTCTCAGTTAATTGAAGATTTTGTTGACTGAAAAAGAATGTCATTCGTTTTCTTAATGCACCAGATGCGAAGGAGGCCAAAATTCCTTGATGTATCAGTGAAGTGTGAAGGGAAAACATTAAGAGAAAGGATACTTAAAAAATCATGCTAGATCATTTAAAGTTGGGAGTCAAAGTGAGCGATCTTCTGTCATTTCTTAAGACTTGCTACAGAAGGATGGTGGAAATGATCACGAAACTTTTTCCTGATTATAAACTTGGACTGTACCCTCAGTAAAGGGAACATACACTGCAATTTCTGGAAATATAAGTCTAAGTTCTTGTTGTAAAAGCATGCTACAACCTTATTTTGAACTCAAATTACTGCAATTAACCTATAAATGACCCCTCCCCCCAAAAAAAATTAAGGGAAAATCATCTTTAAATTTTGCGAACTGAATTTAAATATCGGTCATTTTTTGTCATAGAAGTAAAAAAACTTTGGATGTTTTGGGCAGTTTAAAAATTTATTAAATATTATTTCCAATGCGGGGGAGGGGGATAAGGGCGAATATTGTAGCATAATATTTGCCACTACTAAATCACAAATATTTGTTGGTCATTTTATTATGGAACCATTATATAAGTAACCAACATTACTCCCTAGGATAACACAAGCAAAGTGGGTTCTCGTAATTTAAAAGTAGAATACCCCCCTAGCCTTTGGAGGTAGGAGGCTTGGGGAACTTGCAGAAGAATGTGACTGCGAACCTATTTTACTTGTCCTAGCCGCCATTAATGACTGGGGTAGAGCTTTAAGCTTGCAATCCACTAGTTATGTGATCCAGAAGTGTTTGCGTCCAGGGATTTCACCCTAACCTTTTTCCGTAGACATAAAATTACAAATAATTTACCCTTACAATTTTCTGTTTATGTTAAAAACGATAATACAACACCTTTCTTATGTATCTCAAATTTCCAATCTCAATAAAATAACAGGTCGAAACTTAAGTATAAATATACGAAATGTAATGCAAAGAAAGTGATTTGATGCCAAGATGATAACCCGACGTTAGAATTACTTCATCCAATCAGAAAGGTTTATTTAATCACCTTGGACAAACTATGCAAGTTTTGTGAACCTGCATACAGAATGGAGTGTTCAAGTATCCCAGAGACTCAAATTGAACAACATTATTTTGTATTACCCTAGGGTGCTACCATATTGTGATCGAGATATGTCGCAAGCGACTTTCGAATCATAATGACGCTAGAAGTTGGGAGAGATGGGAATTTAGTTCTACAAATTCTTCTCTCTGGGGATTTTGAAGTCATTATGCAGCAGAAGTCACATATGACTCAACAAAGTTGGTCGAGTAATGTCAAACCCTCCTAGAAAACTTCTAACTGTCTAGATGGCTTTGATAATGTTCTCCAACACATTAGCCAATTAGCTGCTTGCCCAAACCCATACCAAGTTATGTGATCAACTCTTTGGTCGATCATCTGCGAACCAAACTGGGAAATAGCGTTTTCTACAAATTGTAGAGTGTACAATTATTCCCCTCTCCTTTTATGATAGGTGGCGCTAAGAGAGCCATCTAGTTTGCTTTCCATAGAGCCAGTCATCCCTCTGAGTGTCTGCGTTATATATGTTGTTGTTTTTATACTGTGTCATGGAACATAGAGAACGAAATAAAAATGGTTCCTAAAAATGGACTAATTATTTCACAACGCCTTTTGGAATAAATGAGTCTTGTCCTTCTACAAAGTTAAATTCTCTTTGAGAACCTGTAGAGGGCGCTCCTCGAACCCAATGTGGGAGAGGATCCCTTATGTTTTTGCCAATTGTTGGAGAGAATTCTGAGATGTACCATGCATCTTCTCCATCATGTCCATTAAATATCGTTAAATTTTAAAATGAACCAACTTATTTAATTTATTTACTAAATGTTTCTTAAAATTATATTTCACAAACCTTGTGCAGGTGGCAATGGCTGCTATATGTCTATTTACCGGGCGTGATTGCTTTATTGCTCATCTATATCAACTTGGCATTCTCCTATCCCCCATGTTATAATAATAATGGACCAATGAACAAATACCACCTGCTTACCTGTGGAGCTCTCGATGGAGAATCATTATTATATTTCTTTTGGGAATTCATAATCCTAATTCGAAACAACACGATTTGGCCTGTGATGTTCCAATGATGATGTGAAGATTCATATTAATCAACTAGAACTCTCTTATCAGAAAAAAACATAACTTTACTGAAACGCACGCATAACAGTAAAAACAAGAGTTCTAAAACTAATTATTAGACACTATAGCGCCATCTACATCAGAAAAACTATAACTTCTCCCCCCTCCATGACCTATTAGTTCAGAAAGACATTATAGGAAGCACTTCTAAAATTTTTTAATTTAAATCTTGGTTAAAGTATGCATACATAATTCACATACAACAGTTCAATCAATAAAAAGATAATTTTTCTAACTCAGTTGACAATATAGGCACTATATACATTTATGCCAATACAAGGCTTCGAACATGTTACACATTTAACACTACTGGGGAGCACGTGTAGCTTAAGGATTGCTACGGACTTGAGTAACATTACTTCCGCTGGGTGTTCGTAATATAGAAGCTGGGACCAGGCAGAACAACCCCAGGCTTTGCCTGCCACCCCCAGAGGTATCGTTCAAGAAATTGGAGAACACTGTGACCACAAACATATTATATTTTACGTATCCCAGTCACCTTTACCGAACGCGGCGGATCTGACGCCGGCTCGAGTTACCTTACAGTTACGAGATCGCTGCCTTTGCCGACTGAGTTAAAGCGGATCAATTAGAACACTATTAGATAAGTATTCTAACGTCACAGAATCCTCCGGTAGCGTGTGGGTATCGAAGTGGTTAGGACACGACGTACAGCTTAGAAACAATAACAACCTTTATTCTTGATTAAAATGGAATATGTACAAATCTTCCAAATGGAAATCACAGAGCTCAGGCGGGCTGGTGCTGACCTAATTGTCCCAGGTTCAAGGCGAACCTAAAAAAACAATCTTCAGACAGATTCCGTTGTACAGGGGTACAACAGGGCCTCTTTGAATCCCACAAAGAGCTGGAGATGAACTCTCTCAAAAAAAAAAAATAATAATAAAAAAAAAAAACCACCACCACAAATTGAACATCTGTCCGTTCTCTCTTTTTGGGGGGCTCTCCGTTGAAAAACTCGCTCCGCCTGACGTCACTTTTAGCATCTTCCCATTGGCTTTTTCTTCCGCTTCGCCGTCCTGGTAGCCTCTGATTGGCTGCTTCGGTGGCGCCTCACTGTCTGACATTTCGTTGTCCCGTTCGTCCGTCCGATTCACCTTGGACATCTCAAGGCGTGGTCGAAGCGACAACCCTTTGTGGTGTAGTGTCAAAAACCCAGACAGAGTGTCTCCCTGCCCTGGGGTTTAACAAAACCCCTTTGTGAAACCAATGGGGTGTAGCGTCGTCACAGTATTAACAAATACCCAGAAAAACGCACAAAAACCTAGGTTTTTGCCGACCCTTTAAAGCAGCATGGCAAAATATTTGTGTTTTGGCGCAAATTTTGCATCCCTGAGGTTAGCTTTTGTCTTCCTACTCCACTTTCTCGCTACGTCTTTGCATAGGTTCTCCACCGTCACAATTCAAAATTAACGCAAAATAAAATTTTAAACTTATCAAATTTTTTCTTTACAGTTCAAATTAAACGAATATTTAAAGTCCTAAAGTAGTCCTGTAATTCCAAATTATACAACAACTATACTAGTTTTCTAATTCCGCAATCACCTGTTTTAATACCACAAGCTCTTACCTTATTGTCCTATAAGTACTGAAATTACCTACCTAATTTCCACATATTCCTAGGAGAATTCATCAACTATCATATAGCCCGTCATATGGCGGGATCACTAAAATTTTTATTTTTTCAGGATTGTAAAGTACACTATGAGGGAGGTAAGAAAATGTTTGTTTGTTTTTTGGCTGAGAATCATCTGGTACAAGCTCAATAATTTGTTTATCTTCATACTCCTCTAAAGTCTCCCGATACTGTAAATGCAGTTTAGAATCACGTTGAATTCATTTAGAAAGATAATTCAAAGCCTTCTTAGCTACGTCAAAATTATCGTTAAGTTCTTTCCGATTTTTATTACCAAAGTAATTAATGGAAGTAAAGGAATGAAACTAACATTTCCACGACAACCTGAAAGCAGATAGAATTTATAGCTAATACCGGTGATAAAATTTTCATTGAAAAAAAAAAATCGATGATTGAATTTAAAATTATTACATAGTTACCTAATCTTTTATTAAAGCCAAATATAAAAATAAATTATTTAAGTAATATCTAAGTTCAGTGATAAAACGTATGTATATAATGTAGACGATATTTAAATAATTTAAAATAAGAAATGATTAAATAAGATATTTAAAGAAATGACGTCATAATGCTAGAAAAAATGTTATCTTTACCTATTTGCTATGTGATAAATTGATAAATTTAATCGCCTGTTCTTAACCGAGGAAAATAGGGCTTAAAATAATGGTATTAAACGCTCGAAATGGGAGGAGGGATGGATTTCGAACGTTTTAAAGACTACAGTATTTTTCGCTGTGATATGATGCATATTTAAGGCAATTTATTTTAGAATCGGATCGATAGTTTAGAAGAAGATAAATTTTACTCGCTTTGAATTTTGTTAATCCTAACTCATCAAGAATCCAATATGGATGCATCTATCCATTCCAGGTCCAACCGCTTCATAAATTCGAGGACAGACGGACAGTTAACTTAGGCTATAATTATATAGGGGATACTATATCTTTCACCTAAAATTCGGAAGGATTGTCTTAGTTCACTATACTCGGTGTAAACTCAATAGGCACTTCAAGGTCACTGATTTTTCCCCCGATCACCAACTGTAACTATGGTAACGACAGTTGGGGAAAGACTACTCTTTTTTCCCACTGTGTTAAGGGGTGTCATGCATCGTGTGGGGAGGTAGACTTTCTATTCCAAAATTGCACTGAATTATTTTATGATTTTACAAGAATTGAAAGAGGTCTTAATGTAATAACAATATTTTGTATAATTTTATTATGTATTTAAAGATTTATGGTCTGTTGACACATTTTTACAAAGTGAAAATTTCTTTAAAAGGTACAGATTCCTAATGTTTCAGTAAGAAGTCTAAATTAAAATAAATTTTTGTATTTTTACAAGAACATCTATGATTTATTATAAACTTTTTATACATATTGTTAAACTTTTCTTTGTGTAAATAGTTTTTATGCCCAACTGAAAATTTTAACTTTGCTTATAATTAGTAGTTTGTTAAAAAAAAATGTAGTTAAATTTATTTTAAAAAGCTTTAAAAACTAAATAAAAAATATTTCCTGTTTTTTAGTTAAACGGCATTTTAAAGGCAGAAAAGGTGACACTTTTGTCGAAATCATCTAATTCTGTTATGCTCCTTTTATGTGAAATTTTTTTTTAATATTGTCGCAGTTCTGGATCGGCATCATCAGTTGCTTGTTGAGTTTGCGAAAACAATTCCAAAACTGTAGCAACTGGATTGGATTCGACAACATTTCAAGTACATGTATACGTTATATATCAGTATTTTGGACTGTTTTCTAACATCAAAACTAGCCAATACAGGAAATATCTTATGAAGTAAGAAATTTAAATAAATATGAAGCAAAATTTAAATAAAACAATGAATTAAAAGATAAAAAATGATAGGGTAATATCAGATAAGCGCAAAATAAATATCTACGAGAAGAAAGAAAAGCAAGAACGTATTGGAATCAAATCCTCAACTGAAGTGCTGAAAATAAGTGTGAATGCACATGCTTCTTGGTTGCTACCATAGTAACCAATGACTGGGGAAACGAGAAAGTGTGACCTTGAAGTGCCAATAGATTTTACACGGACTATAGTATGAAATGAATAATGCAGCTCCATGTTCGGAAATGAGAAACTACATGAAAAGTATGCACAATTATTGAGACATATCAATGGTGAAATGAATAACAAATGGACCACATCGAACAATTTGTTGCTAAAAAAGACAATGCAAAGAAAAATATCAGATTATTTTCCAAAAATTTAATAAATGTTTTGTTTTTCAAATAACTCGAAAATTCTGTATTAAATTTCTTTAAGTTATTGTAAACTTCTTGGTTTCATTGATTTTTATTAAATACATGCATATATATACATATCTATGTAAATAAAATGCACTATAATAAACTTAATTTTGTTGAATGTATGTTTTTTCTCAATATTCTTTAACACGAAATTTATTTAGCACAAAAAGTATGTAGTCCTTTTCGTTTCATGTTAAACGATTTTTACTATATGTAAAACAGCTGAGGACTAATTTTGATTGACTCAATGAATTTTTTTGACTGCAATGCTGGTAACTGTCAGGGCCGGACTAAGATACTTTTGTGCCCAGGGCACAATTTAATTTTTATGCCCTCCACCCCCATGCAAATTTATAGCGACACGTTATTATCATAATTACAGTCATATAAAAATTATAACATTGAATTAGCAAACATATTTAAGAAATTAGCATTAAAGTAATATCCAAAATCAAAAACACCAAATTTTCATTTTACGTAATCATTATTATGTCTATTTAGCCATGCTAAAAATTGAGGACTTTTAAAGACCTAGAGTGACCCACTTTTTTAATTTTTACCTTGTCACACTCACAAGCTCTGTGGTGCAGAAAATAAATAATAATAGAATTAAAAATAATTTAAATGGATGAGATGATCTAATGGTTTATAGCAGTGGAGTGCGGTCCTTATGTGCAGGGTATGCCGAACGATGGCCGATTGGTTAGGGTGCTGGCCTTCGGTACCGGAGTTCGTGGGTTCGAATCCCGCTGTGGCATAGATGTTCGTAGCCGTTCGGAATCGGCTTTAAGCTGTAGGTCCCGGTCTCATTAGCCCTCGTGTTGCAAAAAGTAGACCGTAGCACTCCAAACCAAACCTAAAAAAAAACCTATGTGCAGGGTGTGCACTGTACACCCTGGCAAAATATGAGGTGTAGTGGGTACAATTAATCCCCTCTCCTTTTTTACGATAGGTGGCGCTAGAAAGCCATCGAGTGTGTTCTAATATAGTGTCAGTGGTCTATGAGTGTGTGTTTTGTGCTCTTTGTTGTTTGGTGTTCTGTGTTGTGGAACTTCGAAAGGAAATAAAAATGGTTCCTAAAAAAATAGTCTAAATTAATTCTAAACGTCTTATGAAATAAGAGTCTCGTCCTTCTACAGAGGGATAATAATTTTCTTCACCTATGTCTACCTATCTTTATATGGTATATAGTAAATATTATTTATAATATATTCAAATATGTTAATTTACTTGCTTGTATTCCCGCAGTGCCTGCAGTACTAGGTGCTGCACCACGTAGCGCGTTCAAAAGCAAACGAACATGGGAAGATCTGATGTGCACGAACTGCGCACTAAATTGAAAATCACGCTTTATGTGTATGGGCTACTGGAAAAGCACAGCACTGAGGCAAGTGCAGCTATTTTTCCTGCACTTGGCATTCAGAATCATCCAAAGGTACCGTTTATTAAGCGTTGTATTAGAACGGGGACTTACGTGCTGAAACGATTTTGGTTTTTTAACTGATTAACTGGCCGCACGATTTTGCAGACGGTTAATGTTTAAATGTATATATTGTAAGATTTTGTTTTCATGGAAATATAAAAGAAGTGTTTCATCAATATGAAGTGAAATGTTTTAGTGTGGTAAAGTAATTTCGGTGATGTATTATATTTATTGAAATAATTCGCTGAAAAACAATGTTGTTTTGTTACACAAAAAAGAAACGAATTTTAACAAAACAGTCCAAATTTTACCATTCATTGTGTCTTAAAGCCAGTATATAAGTTATATCTGTATCACCATATCCCTGGTTTTGTTTTTAAAAATTGTCAAGATGTTTTTCGCAGAATATATGATTTCCAAATGTTAAAAACAATTAATAAATATAATTTAATCCATTGACAGAACAAGAAACAGTTCGTTCTATTGTGCAGCATGCAGTGAAATCCTCTGCACGTGGAATAGACTTTCGGTTTGTCGGCACCAATGAGCATCCGGATGAGGCACCGCAGCGGCGGACGCCGTGTGGTGCAACGTTTGCTGATCATAAAGTTTTTCGTGGAAGTCCAAAGCGTTGCTTTTTCGACGCCAATATGACACTATACAACAAAAGATATGATTTTTGCTTCAGTGCTAGTAGAATTCTAATAAGTTTAGCTGTTTTTATAGTTATAACTCGACTACTCGTAGGTAAATGTTTTATTTATTGTAATCTTTTAATGTAATAAATAACCCGTTTCAGAATGGAGAACTCAGATGTCCCAATAATTAAAGATTTATTGGAAAACCCAAGTTCTCTGCACATCCTGTATGAAAACTTACCACACGACACTGGTTTATAGTGGTACGTTGCTAATAATCTGTATTATAAATATGCAATAACCCATAGGCTAGAAAGAGCACCAGGTTC
Organism: Pardosa pseudoannulata; assembly: GCA_032207245.1. Classification (NCBI taxonomy): domain Eukaryota; kingdom Metazoa; phylum Arthropoda; class Arachnida; order Araneae; family Lycosidae; genus Pardosa; species Pardosa pseudoannulata. The sequence continues at coordinate 65,166,363 of CM063499.1, forward strand.
GTTGAGGGAATTTACTATCAGGTAAATAACAGTAAAATTAAAGTAAATAGGAAACAATAAAGTTCATGACAAACAAAATTTTCTCGTCCAATAATTTATTAAAACTTAACGATGGTAGCGTAAGTTTGCAATTTTTCCTCACTTAATATGTGTTTCAAGCACTCGACTAAATTTTAGTGCCCCAAGTGCCCGTGTAATAATCAGGCCCTGGTAACTATATATTTTTAAAAATCAAAAAAGAAAGAAATATCTTAACTCCTTTGATTGACTTCAACACTTCATGGTTGTGCTAAAGCCATTGATCAAATTTAACGATTAAGTAATGAAATAATTTTATTGTGTTTGAACAAGAATGCTTATTTTCAAAAGAAGCCATATAAATACAGTTTTTTTCTGTTTCCGGATGCGATAAATTATAACGATTGCGAAAAGAAAACAAATAATAAACAGTGCGATGTTCGAAAGTTGGTACAGTGCGAAATACTTCAACATTGCGTGGGTGTATCAATGCTATTGATCAGACTTAATGATTACGTAGAAGAAATTACATTGTGTTTGAACATAAATATAAATGTTCATTTTCAGTAGAGGCAATACTTAAATCTAGTTTTTTTATTGTTTCGGATGCAATGAATCATAACGATTTCGCAAAAGAAAAAAATAATAAACAGTGCGATGAAAAAATACCGAGAAAAGTTGAATTTGGCAACACGTGATTGATGTTCTTTTCTCAGAAGCGATGAGTCAAACAGTAACGAAAAAAAAATATATGATTTCGACATTAAATGACTTCGTTGTCCATCTATGAAATTGTACATATTTTTTGTTGCAATTCATTTAAATTTATTTTATTTAAACGTAAAATACCACCTTCCAATTTTTTAATCAAGTAGACAGTAACACAATTGCAAAAATACAGTAGGAATTCGTTTATAACGAGTATTAAGAGACCACGGCGATTCCTCTTTGTAACCGAGTGCTCATAAAAATCGGGTTCTTGAAAAAATCACAAAAATTCATACATTACATTAAGGTGCACATCACCTTTAACCAGGGGCTTACGCAAGGGGGGGAACTCAAAGGGGGTTTAAACACCCACTTTGAGCTCAGACAAAATACCAAAAATAAAAATTTTAGTAGAAATTATGCGGGCTTTTATTTTTTAGAATAATGAACCCCCCTGAAAATTATGAAACCCCCCTGGAAAACATTCTGCTTATGCCACTGCCTTTAACCTTTTCTTGGGCCTCTCATTTCTCCCTCCACGTTTCCAAACTATCAAAACAGAGCTGCTAATTTTATTCAATCGATCAAACAATTGATGACAGCGCAAAACCGAAGCGGGAATCAGTCTTCCCGTCGTTTCAATAACAAGACCAATATATTAGAATGGGTTTTGCGCTTCCCACAGGTGTATTTTGTAAGATCGTGTAGGTGGAAAGTAATCTTCCCACGGCCCACGAAAGGGTTAAAAACAGTTTTTTTTTATTTTTTGCTTTATCATATCTTTTTTAATTTTTCTCGTAAATACATGGGATTTTCAGCATTTATTCTCTATTCTTATTTAAAAAGTTTTGATAAATTTACCTTTTTTTCTTAAAAAAAAATTAAGAATTTATAAAGTAAAAAGTGAGAGCTTGTTAACAAATTTTTTAAATTTTTCTTACACACTGGGCTTAGATTTACAACAGCAAGTTTCATTAATATTTTTGTTTTTGTAAACAATAAGTATAGGGTATTATTCTCCACCTATTTCAATTTTTAAAAAGTATCAAAAATATTATACCAAGGGATGGAATTTTAAAAAAAATCTAAAAAATTATGTTTAAAAATTTCATTTTAAATACTCTAAATACTACATGAAATAAACAACAGAAAAAAAGTAGGTAGAGTTTCATTACAGACTTAGCTTTAAAAATTATTCTGAAGAACGTTAACTTGAAGAATAATTTTAATATGTAATGAATAATTTAACCATAAACTTTTGTTCATTTTAACAATTGAAAATGACAGTATTTTCCCCGTAATAGTTTTCTTGACTTACGGAGGTGTCAAGCGTGTCGTTTGTCAACGCACCGACAGAGAAAAGGAATTTTGCTTTGATTGAGTCGGCCAGGCGCCAAGGGCGTTTCAGCTACCCCAAGGTCAAAGAGGGGAGGAGGGTCGACCTCCCTTAAAACCGAGGTTTACTGCTTGAAAAAGAGAGAAGCGGGAAGGACTCCCGGCTGAACTTCCAGAAAGGAGGTTGATCTAGAGCAGGGATGGGCAAACTACGGCCCGCGGGCCAACTCCGGACTGCCGGAAGGTTTTATCCGGCCCGCGGATAGAATTTTAAGTTGTCGGTCCGACGGTAATTAAAAGAAATATGTATTTATACATTATATATCCATTCCTTTTATTATGACGTCATTCCTTAAACTATCTCATTTAATCATTTCTCATTTTAAATTATTTAAATATCGTCTGCATTATTTTCATACTTTTTATCACTGAACTTAGATATTAAGTAAATAATTTTCTTTAATATTTGGCTTAACATTAGGTACATATGTGATAATTTTAGGTACATATGTGATAACTACTGTGGAAAAAAAGGAAAAACTTAACGATAACTTCGACGTAGCTAAGAAAACTTTGAATTATCTTTCTAAATGAATTCAACGTTATTCTAAACTGCATTCACAGTATCGGGAGACTTTAGAGGAGTATGGAGATAAACAAATTATTGAGCGTGTACCAGATAATTCTCAGCCAAAAAACAAATCAATGTTTTTTCCTTATAGGGTACTTTACAATTCTGGAAAATTAAAAATTTTACTGATCCGTCATATGACGGGCTATATGCTAGTGTACGAATAATGGGAATCCACTACCGAATGATCACGTAATTCTGACGACATTTTCGGGAAAAAAAGAAAGATGAATCACTGCTCGAAACATCCGAAAATGTAAACAGGTTTTTCCTACCTTCCAAATAAAATCCCTTTTAAGCGGGTACTTTACTAGTACATGTATCCATTCTTTCGCAGAGGTTTCTGGATGTATTGAGCTCGCTTTAATGCTGAACTTCTGAAGTTCTCTACGTAATTTTTAATTTTAATTAATTATATAATTTAACCCTTTAACGGACAGTGGTTTCGTAGCAAAACCACCTATTAAACATCTTTATTTTTTAAACTTTACTTTTTGGAGTACTTTACTTTATTTTTTATAATTATTTACGGCTCCAATCTCATACATCTGTGATGTATGGAAGCCAATGATGTAGAATCAAGAGCTTTTGCAGTTAAAAAAAATTTTTTTTTTGGAAACATGGATGAGTTTTCGATTTTATATATATATATATATATATATATATATATATATATATATATATATATATATATATACTGTGTGCTTTAAAACGAAAGTGAGTAGTTTGAAAACTTCTCTTGGCGATCTTGGTTTGGTTTGGTTTTGGAGCGTTACGGTCTACTATTTGCAACACGAGGGCTAATGAGACCGGGGCCTACTGCTTAAAGCCGATTCCGAACGGCTACGGACATCCATACCATAGTGGGATTCGAACCCACGAACTCCGGTTCCGAAGGCCAGCACCCTAACCATTCGGCCATCGTTCGGCATTGACGATCTGGAGAAGACTAAGTTTTTGCGCTGGAACTGAATGAAAGATCAACTCGTGAATGGAAGACTGCATAGATCAACTTACTGATTTAGAAGACATCTTGGATGGTTTGGTTTGGTTTGGAGCGCTACGGTCTACTGTTTTGCACACGAGGGCTAATGAGACCGGGACCTACTGCTTAAAGCCGATTCCGAAAGGCTACGAACATCCATGCCATAGTGGGATTCGAACCCACGAACTCCGGTACCAACGACCAGCGCCCTAACCAATCGGCCAGTGTTCGGCCATCTTGGATGATTTAGACCTCCTGTATTGGTTTGAAGTGCTACGGTCTACTTTTTGCAACACGAGGGCTAATGAGACCGGGACCTACAGCTTAAAGCCGATTCCGAACGGCTATGAACATCCATGCCACTGTGGGATTCGAACCCACGAACTCCGGTACCGAAGGTCAGCACCCTAACCAATCGGCCATCGTTCGGCCAGACTTCCTGTCAAACTCCGCATTACTTTTCGAGACTGATTTAAATCCTTAACACTAGATTGCCCGAGATTTCTTGTATACCTATATTGCCCAAAAACAGTCCAAATGACTGCATTGTGAAAAAATAACAAATATGTAAAGAAATTTGTTTAAAATTAATTTTTAATATTATATATTAAAGGAGGGCGGAAGTAACTACAATTATTCATAAACCCATTTATATGTTATAGAAAAAGTCACCAAATTCTAAGAAATTGTGTCATTATATTTCATAATTGTTTCTCTAATTGAAATTAAAAAACAGTCAAAATGACTGCCTTGGGCAATCTAGTGTTAAGTTTGTTTTCAAAAAACATATATGGGTCTATCTTTGTATTGATTATGGTTTATAGCAAAATGGCACTTTAAGTTGGATGGTTTCATGCTTTCGTTTGTTAGATTTTCAAAACAAATGACGCAAAGTGGAATAAGCTCATTTTCTCTCCATCCCATGATAATCCAAATTTAAGATATTCTTTGTCGTACCTGAGAGTTTTCTTCCCTTTTTTTTTAATAGGTTCTTTCAGAATTGAAGTTGATTTGTCGTTAATTTAATTATTTCGTGTTAGTTGATTGCTATCATAAGAATTACTTTCTTTCGGTGTAGTAGTTCCAGATTTCAACCAGCGATTTATAATCTATGTTGGGAATTAAAATTATATTTTATAAAAATAATCACATAACAAAAATAAGTACATAACAAACATTTCCTATAAGAAAAATCTCACAAAAGCTAAAAGTACGCAGGCACCTGAAAAAAATACTAACTATTAACGAAGTAAAGTGTCCTGTAACGAAGTGTGGTGTATTCTAGACCATATAACATTTTATGGAAATTTCTAGAGAATGTTTCTAATATCGGAATGACTAAAATACGTACAATTTTCGTCATAACCTGGTATATTTTTTAAGGGGACATATCACCTTTAAACCTTCAAAAAATCGGGGGGGGGGTTGTTTTGTTTTTTGCATTTTTACAATCTTTGGAATTTTCTGAATCCGTTAAAATAAACCCCATTGATATATTCGAATTACAACCTGTAAAACTATAACATAAAAAAGAAACACTGGCAGCATGAGCCACTGTCTGGCTCCGGTTTTACTTCACCATGCGAGACAATCTCCGGCTACCTTTTTCTTTGATAGAGTGTGGACGTCCAACACCATGCCGTCTACTGCTGTTTTCAACGTCATTCATCCACTTTATATAAGTACCAACAACTGTAGATTGCGAACAACCCACGAGTCATGCAGTTTGGGAAATACTTTGAAGCACGCTAGTTCGAACGTGCATCAAAAATTAAAGAAAATAAACGGTTAAAATTAAAGATACAAGTGCCAGTCGTAAAATAAACTTAACAATTTAATAAGGATAATAGTTAGGTCTTACACACATTGCTGCAAGGAGAAGGAATGCGGATTACCAGCGCAGAGTGAACCACAACGGTTGTACAGGAGCTGAGATGATGCGCGCTACATTATATAAGCTGTATATAAACAATAGTATGAAAGTTACATATTTAGTTTATCGCCAAGTGGTGGACCCAAAGTAGTATTGTAAAATCTTTAGTGCTGATTTGGAGCTGTGATGCCGCTGCAACTTGTTCTGAGCCATCGATCCATTACAATCTGCCCTCTATCAAAATCGCTTAGATCTGCAGCCTTTCCCATCACACACAGAAGTAAGTGAAAGAATGATTCTTCAGACTCTCCAGCAGCAGTTAAATACCACTTCCACCTGATCACGTGTCTTCCACATCATCCAGGCGAGTTCATTGCAAAATGTAGGGGTGGTCATAATGTTTTGGCTCTTGAATGTATATGAAAAATACACTAGTGCGCAAAACTTAAGCAACGATGTAAAAATTTACCAGATAGCTATGAAATTGCAGAAAAAGAGGATTGGAGATCAGTACAGTGAACACGTAAGTCAGTACAAACGTCAAGCGTATGTAAATATCATGAACTAAAAGTCAGAGGCGACATGAGCGTACGTAAAATGCGCGATGTCGGCTTGTGCAGCTGAACAGTAGAATAAAAGGAAGGACGAAGACGCAATTCAACATATTTGCTGAAAGTGCCAGTGAGTGAGTTCTTGACATATGTCTTGAAGAAATCACCTGGACGACTTCACACGTGGAAGAATGATCGGAAAGCTGGAGGAGGGGTGTACTGTCATCAGTGTAGCTGCAGATTTCGGAATGAACAAAAGTGTCGTTTTCCGCTTTTAAAAAGCTTTCCAAACCACAGGTACGACTGTTAGAAAAGTTGAAGGTGGTCACCCGAGGACGACAACTGCAGTGGATGACCGATATATCGTCCTGCAGTCGAAAAGAGGCCGACACTAGTCAGCAAGAGCCATTGATCAGTAACTCTGTACAGCAACGGGGCAACAAGTGTCGCGGTTTACTGTGGCCAGACGAATTCACAAAGGGGGCCTAATCTCCCGCCTTCTTGAAAGCTGCCTCCCGTTGAAAGTTGGCCACCGAAGTCACCGTTTACAGTGGTGCAGAGATCACAAAAACTGGACAACTGATCGTGTCCTCTTTACGGATGAGAGTCGGTTCAGTACCAGAAGAGATTCTTAACGTGTTTTCATTTGGAGAGAGGTCAGGACCCCGTTTTATCCTAGTGACATCAAGTAAAGACACCGTTACGGTGGTCCTGGAGTTCTCGTTTGGGGAGGCATTATGCTGAACGGGCGAACTGAGTTCCACGTTTCGACAGAGGTTCTGTAACCGGGGATCGCTTTTGTGAGGAGACACCCCTTCCCCATCTGAGTCTGTTCCGAGGTGCCATTGGCCCAGACCTCATTTTTATGGGTGATAATGCAAGGCCACATAGGACTCTTGCTGTTGAGGAGCTACAGAAAAGTGAAGTATCACTTGAATGGATGGGACAGCGTACTCCCCTGATTTAAATCCCGTCGAACATGTGTGGTATGCTTTGGAGACGCTCATTGCAGCACGCTTTCATCCCCCGGATAGCACCCAACAACTCAAACAGATGCTGATTACGGAATGCGCACTCCTACTGCTAGAAATGTTGGACCAGCTGGTTCTGAGCTTACGGAGACGGTGCGAAGCAACATTGCAGTTGGGATGACATATCCCATGTTAAGGAATATCTGCTTGATGTTCTTCTTCTTGAATAGACAATACTATGCGTTCAATAAAGCTTGTTTCTGTTTGATTCCATACAGTATGCATTGTATTCCTTTTTCAGCGCCGATGCTTTCATCCTCCTTTACGTACATAATATTCTCCCTCGTTTCTGAATTTCATGTCTCTCAGATGATTTCTCGTGGAGTTTTGGAAAAAAAAATCCACCTGTTGCTTAAGTTTTGCACACCAGTGTACTTAAGAAATACAATATGTGAAAAAATATGATGCATAAAAAATACAATACATAAAAAATACTATGCATTACAATACAGTTGCAAAGAAAAAAAAGAAATACAAAACAGAACAATAAACAGGTAAAAGCAAATGAATACATTATATACAAAAGAGCAGCAGCATCAGGAGAAGGGGTGAGGAGGCAGTCAAGGAAGAGTTGAAGGCAATACTCCATGATGCAGGTAACTCCCAGTCTAGACTTCGTAGAGAAAAGCAGATTGAGTAATTTTACGTTGATGAGGTTGGACGAGAAATATTTTATCCTGAAGGGTTAATAATTTCTCAATGCTAGATGATATGTTTGATATCACTTACGTCTCTGTTGAGCCAGAAGCAAATTTCAGACCTGTAGAAAAATCTATGTTGATACAGAGGAAGGATTCCGTGCTCTGTTATAACTTGATTGATGTAGAAATCACTTTGTAATCTGGCTTTTCTCACACTGGGGATGTTATGCCTGCAACCCAAAGAGATTTTTCCCACTAGAGAGAGCTCTACAGGGGAAATAATATGACGATGGAATTCTAAGTATATGTAGTGTATGAAGTGTGTTTATGTGATGTTTTTTAGAGTTTTTGCAGAGAATGCAAGAATAAAATGTTTGGTGTGTTTGTCGTATGGAAGTAGTAGTTTTTTGTCTTCTTGGCCCAGAAACCACCGTGATTCATCCTGAAAGGTAAAGAAATTTTTCCATATTTTAAGTAGAGGGACATTAAAAGGAACCCTAGTCAGTGGATTCTGACAACTATGATCAACAGAAGTTGATTTGATCAGTAACAGGGGATAGAATCGGGAGCAGGTCTTCCTTTTTCAGTTGTTTCCCATAATTGTTGCCATTTGTCTAAAATTTCTTTCTTCATTAGTGTATTGATTTGATATTTAGCCATTTGATATCAGTGGCAGGTTTATTAGTAGCTTCCTGGGAGCGTTGATCCTATCGTTCATTAAATCTTTCACCAATTTGATCCTTTATCCACTGGATAAAGTAGTTCTTAATGGAGCTGGAAAGTAGAGTTCTAATGGCCCTGGCGATCTTCGAGTTGCAAGTTCCACAGATGGACTTATGAGCTGAAAGTGAGTCCGATTTAATGATAACTTCTTGATGACTAATGTAAGGAATTTGGAGCCACGACCCGCTTTTTTAGCTGTGCACCCCTTCCTTTATCAGGGAGTGGACCTTTTGACTCCTCAATCGGGTGTCTTTTGAGGAATATGAACCAGTTGGCTACTGGGCTCATAAAGTCTTCGTACTTGTCGTTTTCTGCAGGGAGGCGTTGAATTAAAGAAGGGTGTAGGTGGTTTTCTTACAGATCACTGAAGAAAGTGAATGATTTTCGAGGTGAAGGATTTCTTTTTCGGAGGGCATTGGATAACCAGAAGCTGACTGCTGAAGAAAGGAAAAAGGAATGTTTGCTGTTGGTTCAGTAGAGAAAGAAGTTCCCCAGCAGCCTGCGACACAACATCTTTCGTGGGAGGGGCGACTTTTGCTGACAGAGTCCGATGAAACTTAATGCCTGACATTTCTTTCTGGAGGTCACTAGTCCATATTGGCTATGGTTGCAGATAAATCAGCTTCCGGGACTTTGAATATGATTTGCCTTGCAATTAATGATATATAATCTTATAAATTTTTCTTTTGTTGTCCGTTTAACTGTGGAAAATGTAATTTTTATGCATTCCAGAGGCAACCAAAGAACATAACCATACCTGCCCCAGTTAAGTAGGTTTACAGGTCACAAGCGTGTTTCATACATAGCTCCACAATAGCACTTGTGTTTACAACTAGCTTCAAATTCCACGACACTAAAGTAGATCACGTAAAATTTCTGCTTGGAATACGCTGGACTTGCTACTAATCTGAAGACTACTTCTTTGGTGATTGTGGCTTCATGAATAACAAAAAAGTCAAATCCAACTACATTATCCCTTTTTGAGCCGTCAGTGTGGATCATTGTTCTCTTGGAAGTGTCAAAATCCATCCAGTCCTGAATAGTACTTTTCCAAGGTGGATGGTCGTCTAAGATTGGCCAATCAAAGTCATTGAAAGTAATGGTCTTGTCTTGATTTGAGATGTCTTCATGAAACTCTTGTAGTTTGTGGATCAGGTACCGTCTTTTACAGATGAGATGCACAGGAGGTGTGGCTGCCAGAACTTGCAAGGAATCAGTGGTGACTGTTCTGTATCACTTTGCTAATTTCAACTCAATTCTTTAAATTGAGTCGAGTACTCTTTTTCCCCCAGAGTTACATCCTACCAGATGCAAGCGGGGTATGAGATTGCTTTACCAGTGTTGCGAGGCATATGTCTTTGATGAGCTTGCTGTTAATGTTCTAAGAGACTCTGCCTAGAGAGTTGAATCTCGTTGTAATTTAGGTGATCTTCTAAGAGCCGGTCTCACCAAAGTCGTTTATTGCTAACCGCTATTAATCTCTGTTTAAACGGAGAATTGCGCTCTACCATTGGCTGGTGCCATGGGTTAATCGCGGTTAGCCGTTAAGCGACTTTGGTGAGACCAGCCCTTAATATCTTGAAGATGCTGTATCCATTGCAGTCAAGTATCAAACATGCATTAAGATTGCGTTGTTCAGTGTTTAACCACTGCAGTTACTTAATTCTCGCAAGACAGGATTTACAATGCCCGCTCCAGTAAAAATAGACGAGCATGTACGGAAACAAGGAATGCAGTTCGAGAGAAGGAGCAAGAGTACCGACAAGACAATAACAAACCTTTTACTTCTAATCCTACCCATTCTGAATTACTACAAAAGAGTGTGTAATTCATCGAAATGAATTTTTATGCCACAAAGTCTCTTTAAAAAAGTTTATTCCCCAGAAATGTGCAAGTTATCTACATTTGCATCTTTAATTTCTTTAACCCTTTCGTGGGCCATTTATTTCTCACTCCACGTTTCGAAACTTTCAAAACAGAGCTGCTAAGTTTATTCAATCGATCGAACAGTTGATGACAGAGCAAAACCGAAGCGGTAATTAGTCTTCTCGGCTTTTCAATAACAAAACCAATATATTAGAATGGGTTTTGCGCTTCCCACAGGTGTATTTTGTAAGATCGTGTAGGTGGGAAGTAATCTTTCCACGGCCCACGAAAGGGTTAAATGGTTTTCTTAAATGCTTCAGTTTTTCCTAAGTGTTATTAGGGTAAATTTCTTCATCCTTTAAATCAATAAAGTTTGACTGTATATATTTACTTAGGTTTGGTTTGGAGCTCTACGGTCTACTGTTTTGCACACGAGGGCTAATGAGACCGGGACCTACTGCTTAAAACAGATTCCGAACGGCTACGAACATCCATGCCATAGTGGGATTCGAACCCACGATCTCCGGTACCGACGATCAGCGCCCTAACCAATCGGCCAGAGTTCGGCATATGTTTACTTAGAGGAGTTATTAAAGAAAATGTTTTTTTTAAAGTAAGCTTACAGTAATGAAATTTTCAAGTTGATATTTAAGACCTTGGACTTCTACTGTTTCTTCATGGTTTATTCATTTTAAAACTAATTCTGTTAGTGATTTTATCACATCTCTGTATAAGAAGAAAATAACAGTTAATGCTTCATTTCTTAAAGTCCATCTTATTTAGCAAAATAGCTTAAATCTTCCTAAAGGACTCTTCATCCATTAACACTTGCATAAAAATATAAAGAAATTCCGGTTATGAAAATGTTTTGAGACTTCATAACCCTTTTACAACAATATTTATAGCAATATTTTAATCTGCACAATGAAGAACAAATTGTTCTTTTTGCTTTAACTGTAAAATTTAGGTTTGTAGACCATTGTAAGCGCCCGATCTAACATTAGAAAAGCTCTATCGTAAGCTTGCCTTCTGTATTTTTTATATCTCTTCCATGGTTTAAAAAACTTACTAACAATATATTCTAGCCCAAATGTTGAATGGTCAACCTCAGAAAAGAAACCTAAAAATCTTTTTTTTTTTTTTTTTACTTTCAGATCAGTTGCATCGTTACCACTCTTTCTCTCATTTTAACATTGGCATATCTATCTATCTATCTATCTATCTATATATATATATATATATATATATATATATATATATATATATATATATATATATATATATATATATATATATATATATATATAACCCAAATAACACTCACTGACTAACTCATAACAAAATATCGGGATCTATTGAACCAAATATAATGACATTTTTGTCATTAATTAAATCTGAAAAAGATAAGCTGCCGTGTTTTTGACTCCGAATAAAATACCCTGGAAGATCTTGGGAGCAGTTAGGCAAAATGATGCAATATGAAATCTACAATAGATTTGGAGACCGGAAGGTTACAAAGGCTTTAGGCTAGCCACATTAGATTATTAGGACACTTTTCTAGGTATAACTACTCAAACCCAACTAAATTAGTGACTTTTTCAAAGATTGAGGGAACGCGAAAAAGAGGAAGGCTCACTACCAGGTGGGTTGATATTTTTTAGAGAGATCTTAAGGACCTTGGAGTTAACTGGTGACAATCTATTGCTCCAGATAGATTCGGTGGAGACTGATAGAGACAACCTTGGTCTGTGATAGGCTGTAGTGCTAAAGAAGAACTTATATTACCACATAGACCCTCATTAAGAAAAGTTTTTTTCAATATTCCATTTCCAAGGAAGGTAACGGGTTGATGGTTAAATCACAGTATTTGGTTATTAAGGAATGTAATGAACCCACCCCTTTTATAAAGAGCTTGCAAAATATTTGTTTAACCCAACGCTTTGTTTATTCTAGGATAGAATAAGATGCTGCCATAAATACTGACGGCAAAGGAGGAAGTCGTGGGGAGAAAATTGCCGATTTTATTTATTTTGGTTTTATGCACCAGAAATCTTTTGCTCGCGTCCCAAACTAAACTAAGCAGTAAGCATATACATGATTCTGATTTTTTATCTGTCTATTGCTATTTGGTTTCGTTTTTAAGAATACGTGCTGCAACCAAAGTTTTTTTCTATTTCTCTGCCATGAAATGTCAAAATTTCATAGTGTTGCCATCCGGTACGGGATTTGACAAAATGTTGTAGACTCTGACTGAAGTAAAATAAGTCTTGGCTATTCAAACCAAGTTTCCTTTTGAAAATGAATATTTTTCAAATTAATACGCTTTTCAGGAAGGAGAAGGCTTTAGATTTTTTAAGGAATACTCTTTGACCTGGTGGGGATTCAGGGACGTGATTCCTGTCGATTCCTAAAACTGAAAATTGTGTCATAAATGAGTTAAAAGGACGATAATTTGTCCCTGATACATGTTCCTATTCAATATTGAGTTTCTGTTTCCAAATTATCTGTTTTCTGGAGTTTATGGTAAAATTTTATCCGTGTTGCAATTGAGGCAAAAATTTGGCATCATGTTTTCCTGACAATCTGGCAACCTACTTGATCAATCATCACTAGAATCAAAGTAAACCGGGCAATTTGGTGCGACTCGATTCTCGGATTTTATGTGATTCTGTTATTCTATAAAGGAATTTATATAGCAGTTAGTTTTCAGATTTTGGGGTTTAGATGAAGGTGAGTGTTACTGACCCAGATATGACCTGGAAAGCTTCATTTGCCTCAATTATTACAAGGAAACCAGTGCCATGTATCACATACTTTGAGCTGATATCTTTTATTTCCTGATAGTTTGGTACATAATACGCATTTAAGAACTGTATGATTGCAAAAACTTAGTGGCATTGTCTTTGTTATGTGTTTCAGTATTTATATTTTCATTCATAAATTTTGTTTCATTCTTACGGACGGTACTTCTGACTAATAGTAGTTATTTACGAGTTGTATGCTATGTTTTACAGTTTAGATTTGATATTTATGTCTTGGAAGTCGATCTGCATCATTTGACTGCCCATTTAAATGTACCGTATTGTCTCTTTTACCGCCAGCTTCAATATGTTAGTTTATATAATGTAAGTTTTATTTGTTTGTGAGGGTTTTTCGTGTTGTCATGAACAGTTTTTAGGTATTCCACTTAATGTTTTGGGTAAGATACTTATCACTATACCCATTTTCACCGAAAATCGCTGTTATTATTTGCTTTAGGCTTAATGCATTTAGTGTTCTATTTACACAACATGTAGTATTACCTTATCTTTGTTATTGATTGTCATGCATATCTCATGGTATAGGAGCTTTAAGCAATTCTAAAAAGTGCCATTTATTTTGTATCGCGTGAAATTTTTACATAACAAACTCCAAATTGTTTTATTCTCATATTTGTGAAGTTTCATTTTTAAAAAAAATTTTGTTAAAGGCAATTTTTAGTTTTGTTTAAAATTTGCTCAATTAGTATTTGATTAGTGCTTTATTTTTACTTTGTTTTGAAAGTTACTGTAGAATGTTAAAATAGCTTATAACTGTAACATTGTTTGATCACAGGCTTAAGATTTTTTCTATAGCATTAAATTATTTTTTAATGTTTAAACTACAGGCACTAGCAATTTATCATAAATTCCCTTATGGCTGTATTTATAATAAAACAAATGTAAAATTTTTTGTTTATATGTTCTGTGTGATATCTTATCTCTCATGCAGGTTTAAGACATTTTGAAACTTTGCAGCTTACTGCTTTGTTTTCACTAGATATTTTATTATCTTAAATTTTTTACCCTTTTCTTTTGAATGTCACTTTTTTTTTTAAATATTGTACCTTGTCTGAAAGTAAATATTGTTGTTGGACAGCTGACCTTATGTCCAAGCGATTGCCAAGGAAAAAAGAGAGAAACCACTATGTGCATCCGAACCCACGTCGGTTGTACAGTATCATGTCACCGGACGAGGCGGCGACTAGGCCAAAAGAAGACTTTACAGAACTGGAGATAACAGGTAAGTGGACTTCAAAGACTAAAAAACAGTTTTAAATGTTTGTCTGCCAGTTATGTAAAGTTATGAAATAATTTCTTTTAATCAGGGTTGGCATGATTTAAATCAGTTGATTTTTTAAAGAAAATCATTGATTTAAATCATTTTTTTCACTTTTCTTAAAACCTAATTCGAAAGACAGGAGAATTGGGAATCAGCACAGAAATACCAATAAGTAAATAAGTGTAAATAGATAGTATGTTTTCTAAGAATTTAGGGGTTATCAGAAAGTATGTAGTAGGGGTAGGTATGACTAGTTACGACTAGTGGAATTCATTTCATGTAATGGGGGGTGAAGAGAGTATTACAGAACTTGAAATCCAGTTTGTCTACTAAATAACAACAGCTGTCACATTATCTGCTAAAATGGAAAGACAGTTTTCTTTTGGTATTTTTCATTCTAACTTTCGTAACCAATTAGGAGTGGATACGACATCGAAACTAGTGTTTTTATTGAAACAGTTAAATCCATCATTCGTTGCTTAAAAAGTATTGAAATAATTGAGATTTTTTTTTTTTTAATAGTTTGCATTAAATGAATATTTAATTTGTTTTTTAAATTTACATCTTATTTAGTTTGCACCATCCAATTACAAAATAATGAAATGTATATAGATTAAAATTTATGCATTTAATTTTAGGTAATCAGTATGTAGAATATACTAGATAGATAAGTTGTTACTTATAACAAACAATTCCATGTATATTGCAAAAAATATAAAAACACAACAGTAATTAAAATTAGAATTCAGAAAAAAATCAAATAAATTTGATTTAAATAAAAAAAATCTGATTTAAATCAAACAAATCTGATGTTTTTTTTATTTAAAAAAAATCATGATTTTTTTCCAACCCTGCTTTTAATCTTAAGTTCTTGCACAACTAATAATGAGCCATCATCAGCAATTCTTATAAAATATTTCTATTCTAGCTATTTAAACATTTTTGATTTATGAATAAAATAGATGTATTCTGATGTATGTTTAATAATGATCATTTCTTGATAGTTTGGTACAGGAGACACATTTAAGATTTTCTTGAGTTATTACCTGGTTATATTGATAATATTCCTATATAAATTGTATATATATCATACATAACTCATTTTTAATATGTTTATATATAAACGTAAGTATATCTTTTAAAAACATTTGAGTCATTTGCCATCTAAGTTGGCCGAACGATGGCCAAATGGTAGAGCGCTGCTCTTGGGAACCGGAGTTCGCAGGTTCGAATCTCGCTGCTGGCATGGATGTTTGTAGCCATTTGGAATCAGCTTATAACTGTAGGTCCTTGTCTCATTAGCCCTCGTGTGCAAAACAGTAGACCGTAGCTCTCCAAACCAAACCAAAGCCATCTAAGTTGTCATGTTTAAAGGAAGTCGCAGAGTTTAACAAAGATTTACTAGACAATTTTTTTTTGCCAATTGTAGGATTTTAAAGATTTTTGATTAATTTATTAATTATTTTCAAGTTTTCAAGTTAAAGGTTGCCATTCCAGCATGTTTAAATTGTAAAATGCACAGAATATAATTTAATAATGTTAATTGTATAGAAATATAACCAATGTGAGAATTTTTAATACTTTTTCCTTAAATAGATTTTAAATATTTTGTATTAAGTATATTTATATAATATTTTATTAGTTTAATTTTAACTAGCAGCACTTCTGCTTTAATACAAGAATTTTTATTCTTGATTAGTCGCGTGTAAATTTAGCCATTTAAATGGCTACAATTTAGAAAAAATTTAAATGTATCTGAAGTGAAAGTATTTTCCACAGAATTGTGTACATATATATAATAACTAGTATTACACAATTTGAATAATATCCCATATCATAACATATAGGGTAACATGTAATAATTTAACACAACAGTGCTGTAGGAGCCCTATGAGTCTAAATTGTTCCATTATGGTAGTGTTACCAATTGGTTGAAGGCAAAACACTGGTGTTCTGTAAGCATCTTACTTTTTTTTTGCATTGAATTTTGTTGTATTTGAACAGCCAAGTACATACAACTTAAATATTTTACCATAAGTTTCAACTTGATACTAATGTAAATTAGATGATTCTTCAATTCTACCTCTCCTTTGCCTCCAAAAAAAAAAAAGTAAAAATAGTCAAATTTAGAGGAAAACAAGAAGGTAGCCTTGTTTTGTATATGTTACAACATAGAAATGTAGATAACATTAGGTACTAGTTTCTCATTAAAGTCACATTTTTTGCCTCCAAAATGTAAACAATTACTAAAGTTATAACTCCCGAATTCTAATAAAGTAGCAGAACAAGCTTATGTATTTCATGTTAAGTGTTCTTCTGAAGAAAATTCCTCATAGGGTTTCATGTCCTGAAAAAGGTTTGTAAAAGGGTTGGCATGATTTAAATCAGATGATATTTTTGAAAAAAAAAAATCATTGATTTAAATTATTTTTTTTTAACTTCTTTTAAAACCTATATTCCAAAGACAAGAGAATGGGGAATCAGTCAGCACAGTAATACCAATAAGTAAATAAGTGTAAATAGATAGCATGTGCTTTCCAAGAATTTAGGGTTTGTTATCAGAAAATATGTAGTAGGGGTAAGTACAATGACTAGTTATGAGTAGTGGAATTCATTTTATGTAATGGGAGGTAAGGAGAGTATTACAAAACTTGAAACCCAGTTTGCCTACCAAATAACAACCGCCGTGGCTTCATCTGCTAGAATGGAAAGACAATTTTCTTCTTTTGGTATAGTTCATTCTAGCCTTCATAAACAAATAGGAGTTGATAAAGCATCAAAGCTAGTATTTTATTGAAGTAATTAAATCCATAATTCGATGCTTAAAAAAATATTGAAATGATGTTTTTTAAATAAATAGTTTGCATTAAAAGAATATATAATTTGTTCTTTAAATTAACATCTTATTTAGTTTGCACTATCCAATTTCAAAATAATGGAATGTATTTAGATTAAAATTTATATATTTAATTTCAGGTAATCAGTGTGTAGAATATACTAGATAGATAAGATGTTACTTCTTATAACAAACTATTCTATGTATATTGCAAAAAACATAAAAACAACAATTAAAATTAGTATTCAGAAAAAAATATAAAAATCTGATTTAAATCAAAAACTAATTTAAATCAAATAAATCCAATTTTTTTTTGATTTTCTTAAAAGAAATCATGATTTATTTCCTACCCTGTGAGAGTAGCTATATATATATATATATATATATATATATATATATATATATAAATGGCTCTTTGGTACCTTCATTATCTAGTTTCATTTATAAATTGGTACTTCTTTCTTAAAAATCTGAGGGCATCTGCTCTTTTGCCTGAGTAAAGCATAAAAGTAAATTGATGGATGTTGCTTTACTTATAAATATAGTTTATTTTCCCATTTTTAGAATGCAGCTTTAACTGAAAGAGGTTTATTTTCACCCTAACAATTGCTTTTAAGTTCTGGAAAAAAACTTCAATATTTTCTTAACAGTGGAACTTAACCCCTTAACTGGTTTGCTTGTACAGTGTATCGATTACTAATAGTTGGTCATACCTGTTTTCACAAGCATTGATATCTCCCCCCTTCTTGTTTTGGCGAAACGATGGCTGAATGGTTAGGGTGCTGACCTTCAGAAGGTTCGAATCCCACAGTGGCATGGATGTTCGAAGCCGTTCGGAATCAGCTTTATGCAGTAGGTCCTGGTCTCATTAGCCCTTGTGTTACAAAAAGTAGACCGTAGCGCTCCAAACCAAACCCTTCTTGTTTTGATTTGCTTGTACTTTTGCGATTGAAAGATTCTTTAGTATCAGAATATTTTCATAGAGGACACAGTTTGTCCATGTCATTGGAAAGCTTTAGAACTAGTTTTTTTTATAGTTACTGAAAGTCGAAATTTTTCGGAAAATATTTTTTAATATTTTTGCTAGACAGTTTTCTAGTTATGAATTCAAAATGTCTAAGTCATAGATATTATAGATAATACTTTATTGTTAGATGTTTCTGACAATTCAGATAGAAATTCAGAACTGTCTTGTAATGTTCTGGATTGTTCTTTTGATGACACATGTAGTGAACTTGGTTCTGATAAAGATTTGATTTCTGTTACACATTTTATTGGAATTTATGAGGCATGTTTCTGACAATTCAGATAGAAATTCAGAACTGTCTTGTAATGTTCTGGATTGTTCTTTTGATGACACATGTAGTGAACTTGGTTCTGATAAAGATTTGATTTCTGTTACACATTTTATTGGAATTTATGTGGAAAGCCTGCCTCCTCAGTGTTCCCTGTTTAATATTATGGGTGTTTCAGCCATACATACAGGAGTTGATACTTGTTATGAACTGACAAACTTTACACTGTATACTAATTGTAAAAAGCCAATACTTAGCAGCATTTGGTTACCAAATTGATAAAACAAAAAATGCTTAAAATCATTATTTATCAACTTAATAAAAAATTTCTTTAGTTTTCCTTGTATACTTTTTGTTAGGACTATAATTATATGCAACCAAAAAAAATGCTAAAAGTTCAAAGAACAATTGAATTTAAAAATATTTGAGAAAGAAAAGTGAACCTTGTGATATATTAAATTGTAGAAATCCAAGGTATCTAGAAATAATGTTAGGTATAACTTTGTGTGTTTCATCCAGGGGCGTACGCAAGGGGGGAATTAGGGGTTAATCCCCCTCCTTGCTTACGCCCCCTTGCGTACTGTATAAATCAATACATTTTTAGCCTGTTTGTATACTAGTTTAATTCCCTATTTGTTGGTAAGTTATTTTTTCTTATTTTTTGGTCAAATTCATTGGTTTTCTATAGAATATTCACATTTAACGGTTATTATATAGGTAGATATTACATTACAAGTAGTTTTTTCTCGCTTGATTAATTCCTACTTTTTAATAAAAATAAAATATTTTACCTTTTATTATAAAAAAATGTTTTTATGCTTAAAAAATCAAATCAAAATTTAACTAAACACTGTTATCTAAATAAAAAGTCAAAATTGTCTAGCTGTCTAAATTAGGGAAATAATAGTGCTTTATTACATACTCGAATTTCTTTTAGTAGTTTCAGAAAATTATGAACCCCCCCTTGAAAAATTTCTGCATATGCCACTGGTTTCATCATACTAATTTTCCTAAAACATGAAATATATTTTCTGTTCTTGAGTAATATCAAATGAGAAATCATTTATAAAAACATTTCCTAAAAATTTAATACATTCTAAGCTGTTTGCATATGACATTTTATTTTTGTATTTATAGATATGATGTATATTCTGCCGATGGTTGGGGAGTAGATAAAGCTTGGATATGACTTAGTTGCACATTTTATACAGTCTTTTAAAAGGCTGTTTTGTATATTTCCATTTGTTTATCCTTGTTTATGATGGTTATGTAATTAGAAAGTAATGATTCTGATGATTCAAAGTATTTTAGTATCTTTAAATCTTCTTCAAGAATATTTAAACTTTCTCATTAATCAAGTTATGCTAAAATTATAAAAAGGCTGAAAGCATAGACAGAATGACATAACATACTACCATTATTTAAAATTCTTGTTAGTGGATGTCAAAAAATATAGCTATGTTTTTTATAAGCAGAATTCTGATATGTATGTGAAATTAATATGGATTCTTCAAATTAGTTTACTAGATTTTCTGGTTTTTCTCAACATACTAACAAATATTTTCTTAATCCCTGTTTAAATACATTAACAGTCATTGACAGTTGAAAAATATGTTGTAAATATGATTTTAGATTAAATATCAGACCAAAATGGTTTCTGAAGACTAAATGTATTTGATTTTGAAAGCTATAAATGCATAAGGTGTTCTTTACTTTATTGGATATATTTTGTATTCATGGAAGAAAATGCTTTATTTAGCTTTCTTAAAGTATTCTTAAATTGAGTAATGCGAAATGGAGGAAACAATTTAGTTTTTTTTTAAATTATCAATTTTTAAAAATCCATTTTTTAATAACTTTAATTACCTGTATTTAGTTTTTTAATTACTGGTAAAATTCTTGCAGTTTAAAATTTTGTTCTTCTGGAAATAACACTTGTTTATAGCTACTGATTTGTGTGTATGTGTATTTAAATAAGTATCTTTAAGAGCTTTTATGCCTTGGTAAATTTTGCATTAGCAAATAGAAATGCTTTTGTGTTTTGAAAATGTAATGGATTTTTCTTAATTTTTAGGAGATGTTCGTTACCTGAGCCCTACTCTCTTCAAGATGACGTGTCTAACGTCTTTGTACCTGAATAATAATGCATTGATTAGTTTACCTGGCGAGATATCATTGTTAACTAACCTTGCTCATCTCAATGTTTCTTACAATAAAATCCGAAGTATACCTCCAGAAATTGGGGACATGTTGTCACTTCGGGAACTGATCTTAAGTCACAACCTCATCTCCACGCTGCCAACACAATTAGGACAGTTATTTAAGTTATGTAAATTAGGTAAGTATGCTTTCTTTGCAATTTGTAGTTTGGCATAGTTGTATTCATTAAGAATCCTACAAATGTTCTGAAATTAAACTTCAAATTAGAGAGAATATATTTTAATATAATTTTAAAGATTATAAAATTAATTTTAAAAGGTTTAAGATAGTTATTTTTTAAAATTTTAATGACAGTGTTTTATACATAGCTTAAATTAGATTCAAAGCCGAATGATGGCCAATTGGTTAGGGTACTAGCCTTCGGTACTGGAGTTCATGGGTTTGAATCCCACAGTGGCATGGATGTTTGTAGCCGTTCAGAATCGGCTTTAAGCTGTAGGTCCCGGTCTCATTAGTCCTTGTGTTACAAAAAAGTAGATAGACCGTAGCACTCCAAACCAAATCTAAATTAGATTCCAGACTGAAATAATTTTTGAAACATTTTTGTGTACTGAAAAGCCTCAGATTTTGCTTTTTTATTTTTGTGTGTTGGTTATTTAGAAAAATTAAAGTTCATTTGAATTGGAATTAAGTACAGTAAAACTTTACTTTAAAATGTATTTTGAAAAGAAATAGTCAGTGATACTTATCAAAACTGTATGGATGTGATGAATATGTATTGAAATAGTAAGTAAGGAATCTGACCTAGGTTTTCAAATTGGCAGCAAAATGGCCAACACAGCTGCTATATATTTCTGTAATATTTTTGAAGTGAGTCTTTCTGTGACATCTTGAAAATATGTTAAATATCTCATAGCTAGTAAGAAAAAATGCTGAGATGTTACTTTATGTAATAAATTTAATAAGGTTAAACCTAATAAAGGGGAACTTATTCTGGCTTGTCTTCAGATTGGCCACACATGAATCACCTATTGTCCTTTACAGCTACATGTGAGTCTTGCTACTGACTGTCAAATACATTTTGGTCGATTGCTTTAGTATTAAAAATCATAGATTGTACTAGGGTAGGTCATTTTGCTGGCAAAAAGGTATTTTTGCCAGGACAATGGCAAAAACTGGCATTACTCCTTTTTCAGTCAAATATTTTTCAAATTCCTGAAGCAAAAAAAGCATTTTTTAAATTGATAAAAATTAATATATTTTATCCTGAATTGAAACAAACCAAAAAATGTTTTTGTCAGTAAGCAGTTTTTTCCTTGTTGTACTGAAGTTTTAATGTGATATCTCATTCATTCATCTCCAGATTTTCCTACAATGAACCCAAGTTAAAAAAAAAAATACTCTCTGGTTCTATATCAAACATTGTTTTGAAGTACGTAGAATATGTATGCAGGGTTTCCACGGTCCTTAAAAATCCTTAAGAACTTTTTAATTTTGACTTTCATTTTTAAGGGCAAAACTACTTTATTTTTAAATTGGAACACGATAAATTTCTCCATCGACAAGATCTGCCGTTGTCATGTGATTTCCTATTAGTTTTCTTATTTGTCAAATAAATCTTTTCGTATACTTAAAAGGTTTAAAGTATATAGTCAGCTGTCCTTACTTAATAGTTAACAATCATGCAGATTCTAATTAAACGAAGCATGGAGGATGGGGGGGTTTGTAGCTATTTCAGTTACTTAAGTTTAATTTTCCTTGCATTCAAGGTAATAGAAAAGTCTAAAACTTTCTTCTTTCCCAGGCAATGTCGGGTTTAATCAGTTAGTATATACATATATATATAAATGACAGATATATATATATATATATATATATATAAATATAAATAAAATAACTCTCTATATGTATATCAGTCATTTTTAAACCCCCATAAAGTACTGTTTTATAATGTTTTTATTCACAATTTTTTTTTTTTTTTTTTTTTTGTAATCACTCAAACTTTAGATGTACAATTTTCAAAATTAGTTTTTGTTGAATAGATTTATCTTATATTAATTTTTAAGCATTTTTAAAAACTTAATTCTGAAATATTAAAGGGCATTTATTGAACATGCCTTGTTTGGTTCATAATCATTAAAATATTTCCTCAGGAAATAGGGTTATGTTGTTATGTCGTATATTTTAAGTATGTCCTTACAAAAAGTTACTTTGGTCCTCAGAAAGTCCTTAAAAAGTCTTTAATTTTTGTTTTGGAAAAAGAGCAGAAACCCTGTTATGTGCTTGAAAAAATTTATTGAAAATGCATAAAATGTTTGGGAAGAGGATTCTATAACCTTTTTGTGAAAATAGTTTTACAATGTTCATTATAAGGGGATGCAAAAATCTCTTTAAAATAATTTAATGCTTATTTTCTTGCTATCTCTCAATCAAGAATTTTTTTTTCTCTGAATATTGGAAATGTATTGAATTGTTTCTTTAGTTTTAAGTTCGAACTGGTATCACCATGTATGTGAGAAATTGATAAACATGGTCAGGACAAAGTTTTATGTCATACCAATAATGCAAGTACCTTGTAAATATTCTAATCTTTTTAAATACTGGAAACAGTATTAAAATATAACAAAATGTGTCTGTAGTAACAGATTTACTTTGAATGAAGTAATTCTTCTCTTCATTGCATGACTTGAAGCACTAAATCTCTACAGGCACAAATATACCAAATGTATGACATGCAATATTGACCAAAGAAGGGTTAAATCTGCACTTTTTGTACTTTTTTTCTTGAAGATATTAAGTGAATGAAATTAGTCTATTAACTGGATGTTATCTTTATTTTGTAAATTTTACTTATATTCAATAGCCATTATTTTTCAAAGATTTATCATATTCCCTTTAATATTATATTTTCAATTTTTACTTTCTTGTACAGAGCTAAAGTGTTGTAGTCTTTAATTTTAGTGTTTGGTTTTTGATAAAAATACTTATTTTGACCTTGCCAGACTGAACTTTGGTCAGATACAGTGTTATGTCTGTAAATATGTGGGAACTTTAATTTTAAAACTTTAACCCTTTTATGGGCCATTTATTTCTCACACAAGATTTTCAAACTTTCAAAACAAAAGTGCTAATTATATTCAATTGATCAAACAATAGATGACAACGCAAAACTAAACTGAGAATTAGTCTTCCCTTCGTAATAATAGTAAGTCCAATATATTATTATGGGTTTTACGCGTCCCACAGGTGCATTTTGTAAGATCATGTAAGTGGGAAGTAATCTTACCATGGCTGTTGAAAGGGTTAAATGTCCATTTTGACCATTGCTGTATTGCCTAGGACTAGTATACTCTTGATGTTTGTACATATATACATACATACATACATATCTTGTATAACTAAAACACAATAGGCTGTAGGAGGTCAAAATTTTGTAGTTAGGATTGATATGTCTAGTTGTTCACCTCTTCTTGTGATTACAATCTGTACTGTTTATAATGAAAAATTTTAATAAAATGTTAACACTGTGGGAATAACTCAAAAACAATTAGCCCTAGATTGCTCAAATTTTGATTTTTGGGACTAATCTTATGCTGTCTAGTTGTTCGCCCATTCTTTTGATTGAAATTTGGCAAAAATTACAATATAATGTTTATTAAATGCTACTTATCTAAAACAGTACAGCTGAAAGATATTAGTGTATTTATGTGCAGTTGTAACAATGTTTTCAAAGTCCATTTTTTAAACACAAATTTATTTGCATAGAATAATTTTGAATTTTTGCTGTTCATTACTTCTTGGTAAATCTTTGGTTTAGAATAAATTATCTATAACAAAACTGTCACAATGACTTCTCAATATAACAAGTATTAAGGCTGTGAGTTTTCACCAATGGCAATACTTAAGCTCCAGTCTCACAACATGGATACCTTAAGAAACAAAACTCACTTTGAATCTTGAAAAGAATATGCAAACAATTATTCTGATGATGCATCAAACAAAATATAAAAAGAGATATAAGAGATGTATAAAGAAACCATGTGTTGTCCACATCAGATTTTATTATAACTTAAATCTAAAGCATATATTTAAACATTTTTTTTTAATAATTCTAAATTGTTTTCCTATATTTACTGTGATATCTAACTGTAGGATATTTATCAGTAATTTGCGGTTTTCTTGTTAATTTTATTTTTTTCAGTCAAGTATTATTAAACTGTCGCTTGCTGAAGATTACTTTTTTTTTCTATTTGCTTATTCTAAGCTCCTTGAAAAAGCTTTGAGTGTAAGATTATTGCTGTTAATAAGAATGCTTTTGATTAATGATAAAATAAATAATTAGTAAATATTTGGAGTCTGGCTTTATTAGTAAATATTTGGAGTCTGGAGTCCACGTTAATACTCAGGAAGTTTAATTTGAGATAATCATTTTTTAAATTTTGTAAAACATTACTTATTTTCAAATTTCTGAAAAGTAGTCGCTTTTTCATCCAGGTAATGAAATTTCATTTTAAAATTACATGGGAGATACTGTCATGAATAATGTTTTGAAATTTATATCAATTAAAGATTGAAGTATCTACATTCATTTAAAAAAAATAACTATAAAATATAACCAATACATGATTTTTAAGTGAATATTTAATTCCAAAATGATAATGACTCTAAAATTGAAAGTATTTAGCTTTTATTTTTGTCCATGCTCAATGCTTTCATTTATACATACATTGGTTCTTTTTAAATAATCTTGAAAGAAAAGTGGGTACTTAACAATTAACCAAGTACAAGGATAAATTACCAAACTTAGTACTATTATTCCTTTATAATTGATATTTTATTTTTTATTTTTATGGAAAAAAATTAAACTATAATGCATAAAACTATAATGCATGAGCAATAAAAAACAAAAACAAATTTAGTACAAGATAAAGGGCTCCAAAAATATGGATTGGGGTAAAATCAGTATTTTTTTTTATCCCTACTTCTGATTCCAGTCTTTGATTCAAAGATGCAGTAAAACCTATATTTTGACAATTAATAGGTTTCTATTCTTAAACTGCTGCATAACTCGATAGAACTGGGTTGTTTTTGACAATGCAGAGGATGAAAAATTTTAACTTCCAACCTCATAAAATTTTTTCTATAAAATTTGGCTTTCATGTAAGCTGCGTAGTTTTCATGTTATAGTTAGTTCCTCTTTGACTGTTAAATATATTTGAAAAATTTTGTTACCTCCATTCAATCTATAAATCATATAATTCAATAAAAATTTATATCGAACTAATTTGTTTGTAAAATTAATGAAATATGAAATTCTAAAATGGGCTATTATTACAAAGTTGATAAATATTTAAAATTAAAAAATGCATTAATTAAATGGCAGAGGATATTTTACACACACATACATGCTCTGGCAATGCTAGGGGCTTTAATTGGTAATTATAAAGCATTATTACTATGAGTTGAATTTGTATGTTGTATGTATGAGGAATGACTTGGCTTTTTTTTTTTTCCAGAATTATCTGGTAACCCATTAGGTGGTCATATTTTGGATATAGTGAATCGTCCATCATACCGCACAGAAGACATCTTGTATTACCTTGTTGATCATCATCCTGGTAAGTGTAGTTTAATAATATTGCCGATTTATCCATTAGAAAGTAGAAACATTTTAACCCTCTCGCTGAGCATCCCATGATTTCCACAGGCAACATAGATGTAGCAAAATTTGTGCGACCCGCGATTTCCGCAGGTATGCATTTTAGCCGTTTATTTAACTGTGCAACCCACTCTTCCTCCGTTTATTCTTTCATTTTGGCTTTACTGTGATTTTTAAATGTTTATTTAGCTTTAAACTAGCAGATGGCTTTAACTGTGAAATATAGATATTTTTTTGCATTTTGAACTTGCTGTTCATAGCGGAAAGATGTCTGTCAAGAATCTTTTCGCGAGTGATATAACTTATACTCCTGACAATATTTCCACCACTGATAGCCCTTCTGACTATTATTTCAAGTATATTGAAGATAGTTATAGCAAAACTGATAAGAATTTCTCAGATTCCTCTGCGGATAGTGATGAATCTGAACATTTATTTTCTATTTAAAATGTTCAACAGTGGAGCAAAATTGATATGCAAAATATTCCACCAATTCCTGCTTCATTTCCTCTCCTTTGAAATCCCGGACTATATTCCACTATGGCAAATAATGCAACTGTTTTGAACTATTTTGAACTTTATTTTGACGAGGTTATGTTGCGAATAATAGTAAAAGAGACCAACAGTACATGAGAGAAATAGACCCATGAGACTAACACCTCGAAACTTTACTAGCCATATACACCCAAATCCCATCAAGAAAGAGCCTTGTAGATAGTGTGCTGTCTGTTTTTAAAAACCTGAAGGTTGAAGAAAAACTTCGAAAAGAAACGCGAATTTGGTGCAAGGATTGTGAGGTAGGACTTTGTATCGAGCCTTGTTCCGAAATTTATCATACAAGACTTCATTTGTAATAAATTTTTGTAAGTCTTTTGCATTTTTAAATTAGTATATAGTTTTGCTTTTGTATTTTATAAAATAAATGATAATTTAACCAAGATTAATTTTGAAAATTAAGCTTTTATATCATTATAAAATTTCATTTTTCTGAACACCTTTGTATAGGACCTAATTCTATATTTAAAAAAAAACTTTTACAAAAATTTTGTGTATATTTTAACTCTAAAATGTATATAGATTTGAAATGTGTAATAAAAAACACAATTTTTGAACCTATTTTGATCAAATAAATACGCAGTGAGAGGGTTAATAGAACTCCCAGGGCTAATAAGGATATTTTATTGCTTTTTAACTCATCATAAGGTGTCTTTTAATAATCCTTTATATTTCTAAGTTAACACACAAAAGTGTTCATTTCCCTTTGAAAATTTAGTGGTTATCTTCTAGGATGCTTTCTAGTAAAAAAGGGCTGTAAGATAAAGCCAATTGGAGTAAAACTTTGAAAATCATGTTTGGAATAGATAGAATCTCATTTTATACATAACTTCCTTGAAATATATTTTCTTATGGATGCAAAGAAAACATGCTTAAAATCCATTAAGGGTGGGAATATTTTTCTACTGATTTCTTCAACATACAGAATTTTTTTTTTCATACAAGTAAAACTATATATGCATGTACAAATACTCTCATTTGCATAACTTATATATGCATGGATACTTGTTATGAAAATGAGATTTGAGTTTTAAGGGAGAGTTTGCCCATTGATTGTCTGTATTAAAATCTCTCCCTTGTATTTTTCCATGTTTTATTAATACAGGCTTGCAATTCCGTCACTTTTCTCACCTTGAGTCACTTTTTTTTACAATTGATCACTTTTAGTCACTTTTTTAAGTAAACAATCACTTTTAGTCACTTTTTTCATGGTGTATCACAGCAAAAGTCTGTTGTTGAAAAAAGAAAATCTGAATTAATAACAAAATATTTTAATAAAAGACCAAAAAGGTGATGCTCTAATCTTATTTTTCGTATTAAAATGTAAGTAGTCATATGATTTCCAGAATTTAGTGATTTTAAAAAGTCGTAAAGAAGTTCCTGAAATCTACATTTGTACTGAAATGTACATTTAATACATTAAAGTAATTTACGTCAAAACACACTCTCTTTTTCTTCACAATTTTTGTTTATATACTCTAATTTAGCTATGTACATATTTCAAAACATCATTAATATATACAGAAAATTGTGAATACAAAATTAATGTATTGTATGTTTTCAAATCTAATTTATAGATTCTCTTGAATAAAAAGCAATGTTGAGTTGTGTTAAACAAAATTTTTAACCTTTTTGTATTTGACGCTAAAATTATGTCTTGCATGAATCATTTGATTTAGAGTTAAAATAAATAGAAAAATCTTAATAGCATGTGTAATCAAGAGGAGAAAAATATCGCTTTTTTTTCAATGTTTAGTCACTTATTCTGTATTATTTGTCACTTTTCTCACCTTTTTGAAAGTATCTCAGCAGTTGCAAGCCTGTTAATAATAAAAATATTTTGAATATTGTGTTCTAAATGACCATTTTTTGCATATCTGTAGCTCTGTATTCATACAATTTATTTGATTTGCAAGTATATATATATATATATATATATATATATGTATATATATATATATGTACATATATATATATATATATATATATATATATATATATATATATATATATATATATATATATATATATATATGTATCTTTTTAAAATTAGCTATATGGTATGTGAGATTTAAAATAACTAATCCATGAGGTCGGAAGATTGACTGCTGTCTTTAGATATTAGAATCTTCATCAAATCTTTAATTAGAAATGAGATAAATTACTATAAATTTGCTGTGGTGAAATAAATAGTTTTAAGTAAATTTTGTAGCATTATTCAAGGAGCTAAGAATGTTTTAAATCAGGGGTTCTTAATGCCGTGCCCATGGGCATCAGTGTCTGTGTGCTATATACTATATGAAAATCAACTGTAGCCTCAATAAAAATATTTGGAATCTACCCAAAGATAAAAAATATCACCTTTTGAAAAAAAGGAAATTACAAATTAAAAGAATGCTATAAGATTGCTATAAGATCATCTTATATGCCTGACTTTGAAAATATGCATAATATGCAATGAATAATATATGCCAAAAATTGCATTAAATGTAACTATTTTGAATTTTTTGTTACTTTTTTTGTTGTTTTAATGTTTGTAAAATTTTTTGTGATGCTTATGATTGCAATAAAGTATTAAGAATCATTATTCTTTTTTTTTTTTTTTTAACTGCACCTCCTATCAATTTTCTGTTTGTCAAATGTGCCCAAACAGGGAATAAGGTTAAAAACCCCGGTTTTAGACTAATAAAAAAATTACACGAGTTTTGGGTTATCGAAGTAGCCATAACTTAATTTGCATATATATCATAATTTTCTATTGAAAAATTAAAGTATTTATAAGCATTTTGATATAAAATATGCATAAATTGGTTCATAAATACATTTTGCGAAATCCTATTTCCACTGCGAAAAGTTTTGATGTATTTTCAAATAAAGATAGTACTTTCAAATTTTGTCTGGACCATATATATGAACTGTATTTAACCAATTAATAATCATAATTTTCAAGAAAATGGTTGTAAAATTGCTTATTTTTGTAATTGAGCAATAATGCACATATTTGAATAGTACTGACATCTGGTTTAAAATAAACTATTAAATTACATAAAGTAGTGTGGCACGGCCATCTGGGCCAAAAGGATTTTTTTTCCAGGCTTAAGAAATAGATTGTTGTAGTATTTTTAATTCATTACTTTTGAACACTTCAGCTTATAAATAAGCACATAAGAAATAAGGCACAAAGTCACATTCTGTGATTTAAACAGGTGCTAGAGAGAAGGGGTAAGGTCTTGAATAGAATATAATTATTTTATTCAAGCCCTTAAATATAGATGGCATACACATTTTATTTATAATGATGTGCATTTTCTGTTCTCTAAAGTTTGTTCTAAACAATTTCCAAAACTATTTCATCACATGCAGGTATATGTACACAAAATGTTAAATCCAGTAGACGTACAGCTGCTCATATGATATAGTCAATTTTTTTTTCAGATTTAATGTTTTTTTTTAAAGCTGATAATCTGTCAATTCTAAATTGTTAGCGTATCTATTTGAAGCATTACTATTAAAATTTACATATGCTGAAAACATATTTTTTAAATTAAAATTTTTTTTCTTTTTTAAGTCTTCAAATTTCATTGCAACCAAGAAGTTAATACTTTTAACTAATTATCCATATAAATATATATTATGTTAAATTAAAAAAACATTAAATTAATCTTTAAATTCACTGAATTTAGTGAAAATTAATTGGACTTTAATATTATAAAACAATTTTTGACCACATAAAGAACAATTTTCAATTGTATTAATCAAGAATCCTTAATTAATGTTTATCTTTATTTTAATACTTATGACTGGACAAAATTTCAAAGCTGGATGTAAAATGTTTTTATAACAATTTTGTGTTAGTTTCAGAAACACTTTTAAAGAAAGATTCTTTAAATTTTCACTATCATTTTTCAAACAATAATTTTAATTTTGTAAAAACATGAGAATTTTTTAAAAATCTTTAAATGTTTGCTTAATTGTATAAAATTGCATTTTTGTTAACTAATATAAAATATTTCACAAATTTGTGAAAATAGCAAAATATGTATAAAACCATTAAAGTTAAAAATTTTTTTTTCAAAAGGTATACTGTCTCTATCAACAGACTGGATACCACTAAGCAAATATATAAAATTAAATTCTTGTAAATTGACTTATGAGGTCAGTCAATGTTTAAAATTGTTTGGGAGTGGGACAGTTTCATTTGGAATGGGTGCTAGAAGTATTCACATGTTTTGTTGTAATTTTTTCTCAAAAGTGAAGGAAATTTCTCTTCAATATTTTCATTCTTATAGAAATTTTAAAATGATATTAATTATAGCACACAACCAGGATAATGGTTTTCCAGTACATATAAAAATACAGTGAAACCTTTCTGAGTGGCCACCCCACTGTTCCGAGAATATTTGGTCGCTCTGAAGGTTTTTATTATAAGGTAATTGTTATAATGCATAATATAAACAAGTCTGACATATATTCCTTATTTAAAATGAAATTGAAAACTTATCGAAAGAGAAAATAGTACTTTATTTCATGCTCTCTTACATTTTTTTTAAAAAGGCTACAATTTGTGTGTTTTAAGTTTTTACTTTTCTGTATAATTACCATTTTGTAAGTTAATTTTTTACTTTAAAAGCAGAAAATTGAAGTCTTCGTATTCCTTCAAAATCAAATTTTTTTCTTTAAAGACTTCGTTGATTTGCGTTCTTCTGCAGATAGATAATTCAACTAACTTTCTTGCCGATTTGCCATTTTCATATTCAAGCACAACTGCAATGCGCTGCTTGAGATTTAGGACAACATGTTTCAACATAGTTGCAACTCAGATAACTGACAAACTAATGAAATGAAACTGGCGTGGCTGACATTTTTGCTGACAGAGATGCAATTCTTCTTTTACAGTACCTATTGGAATTCCAAACAAAGGTCCTAGGATACCTGTAACGCCTGATTGTCCAGTTCCTCCCTCAGTTTCTATAGGTGGTGCAATACGGATTCCCTATCTGAAGGGTATGGTTAGAATACAAAAGAGATAAGAGATTTAATGTTTCTAAGAAAGGGGGGAAAGACTGCAGGAATAGACTTTGCAAAGTATTCCTGGGTCTTATATCGAACCATAAAACTGACCTTGAGTTTTTCCGCTCAAAATTAAAGCATTCAGTGAGTAAATTTTCCAAAAAATGAAATGGGCAATCCCACTTGATGGCCGTTTAGAGGGGGTTGGGTAGCCGCTGATACAGGTATTTTACCATTAGGTCTGGGAGTTGAAAAATTGGCTGTTTAGAAGGGTGGCCACTATAGAGGGGTGGCTGCTTTGAGAAGTTAAACTGTACATGAAAATGGCAGACTTTATTATGCTCCATTTTATAGTAGCTTAAAATGTACTTTGAACAAAAAAGACAGAAAAAAAAAGCTTCTGTTTACTCCAAAGCATAACTCTCAAGTATATGGAACTTTAAAAAGTTATGTTCTGTAATAAAGAAATTCTTTAAAGAAAAAAATTACTGAATTGAACTTGAAGAAAAATGAGTGAATGAACTTGAATGGCTTGGGAATGAATTTTTAGATGCTTGTGTTGTTTATTTTTTAATGTTTTTCTGAAATTTAAACTAAAAATATCCAGAAAGAAATTAAATGGTAAAAGATGGGGTCAGCTGTAAAATTATTTTTGATTAGTGTTTCAAATACTTGTAGAGTTTGGGGGGAGGGATGCTCTTAATAAACTATAATGTTGGATATGACTGTGTGAGAAGTGTTATGGAAGATTTTGTGTAATAAAGCATTTCATCTAAAACTGTAATAATAATTTTCATGGTCTTACTGTTTTCATAGTTGAATTATAAATGCTTGTTTCATTAATTTAGTAATATATGGTAACATCCAGTGTCAAACAGTTTGAGTATTTATGATACAAAATCTTACTTTTTTTTTTCAGTTTGTTTTAGTTAAATTATAATTTTTTTTAATGCATGTACTAACACATAAACAAGTTAAACGCAAGTTTACAAGCATAGTAAAATGCCACTTCACTTTCAAAATTTGAAGTTTCTTCAATATTCATTTTTCCATTTAATATACCTCCTTGATACCTCCTTATTTTTCCCTTTATGCTGAGATTTTCTAATAGTTAATATTTTCTTAAAATATGTATTTCATTTTTTTATAACAA
The DNA here is from genome assembly GCA_032207245.1 of Pardosa pseudoannulata. Lineage (NCBI taxonomy): Eukaryota > Metazoa > Arthropoda > Arachnida > Araneae > Lycosidae > Pardosa > Pardosa pseudoannulata. The sequence goes on from CM063499.1 coordinate 65,199,473, forward strand.
TCATTAAATGCTAATATTAAAAATATTATATAAAGCTGGTATTTAGTTATTTTATATTAATATCAGTTTGAGTGAATTACATTTTCAAGACGAAGTTTATTAAAGTGGCTTTTTATACTTAAAATTCTATTTTACACCTTTATAAAATATTTAAAAATATTAATTATATTTCATATTTGTTATGAAGTGGAGAGAAAATTTAAGCGTATCAGTCAAATTTCTGTAATATATTTGAATCAATTTCATTTTTTAGAGTACTTTTCTTTAAAACTTCCGTATAATTACGAGTTATTCCATTACGGGAGTATATAGTGCTTGTCTATGATGGTGAGCTTTAGATAAATAAAAATTTGAACTATTGCAACATATGGTTACAGGAAGGCACTAGTGAGTTATTAATTTATGGATTCTTAAAAGTTCAGCTTCCGATTGTCTTTCTAAATGTAAACAATAAAATTATGTGCGTCATTGTCATTCCCATTCCGACAGATTGACGTAAATTTTCGATTTAAGAGGAACTGACTTGAGTTTAACAATAGACCCAAACACGAATATGATGACGGGATTTTAGATGTTATTTCAGATAATATTCGCTAGATGACGCCACCATTCGGCTTCGTTAAATGGGGAAAACGTGTTTACTAACACAAGCTTATGCTCAACTTGATGGCGATTTTTTTCATTCTATACTAGAAATGTAAATGCGGCTTTACGTAATACTCGATAAAGACTTAATTACTGACTTCTCGATGCCGGTTTATTTACGCATTAGCCGTGGTTCTCTATGCTGATTCCGAAGTCAGTGTTGCTCTCCGTCACTATCTCATACATTTCCCTTCCTCTCTCTCTCTCTCCCTATCTCATACATTTCCCTCCCTCTCTATCCCTTTCTCATACATTTGAATCAATTTCTTTTTTTTAGAGTACTTTCCTTTAAAACTTCCGTATAATTACGAGTTATTCCATTACGGATGTATATAGTGCTTGTCTATGATGGTGAGCTTTCTTTCGCTCTCTCTGTCTGTCTGTTTCTCTCTCTCTCTCTCTCTCACTCTCTCTCTCTCTCCCCCCCCCACTTACCAGTTTCAGTTGAGGTATGTGTGTGGTTAAAATAATGTCCAAGTTTCATTTAAAGCAAATTATTTATTCATTCATTTTAATCATTCTAGAAACTAAACTAAAAGGCATATTGAACAATGACAATATAATACTACATGCATCGACTTTGTAGTATATGTAAGTTGCCAAACTGTGGAAACCTCCTGCCACAGCCTGGCAGGACTTCACCTTATATTAGTGAAGTTAGAGCGAGTGTGTGTCGTCTTTAAACTAAGAACCAATAGTTGGTATAATTGCCAATGATACAAATCTAAATACGACATCAGCCTGTAAGCCGTTCACTCGCAGTACTTATTGCATGAGATAGGCAGGAAAATATGATGTTTGCCTAACAATCGCAGAAATTGGTTTGAAAAAAAAATCTGTTAAATCTAGAATCTTTTCTCATACCACATAATTAAGAAAAAAGAAGGTAGCTCAACATTGAGTTAAAATTTTTTTTCTCCCTAAACAAAGGACTTTTAAGTTGTAGAGGATTAAAAACGAGGTCACCTTTTTGAGTAGCTAAAAGATGGCAGACCATCATCTCTTGCGTTGCCTTTGTTGTCCGTTCTCGAGGTGGTTTCTGTTCACGATGCGGAGGGTGTCCCCCGTCTCGGCTGACCTCCCCAGTATAATTCGGACTCCTCGCCTCGAACACACACGGCCTACAAAATAAGTCGTCTCGAGGCTTTGTTGTCGACATTGACTTGTCATGCCTTCTAAATGTCTTAAAGGAGGAGGAGAACCTTTCATGATGAATCCGACCTGCCGCGGTTAGAGACGATACTCAATCCCGGTAACCAGCATGTTGTAACCACGCAGGCCCCAAGATGGCCTTGTGTTAGCATAGTTCGCATGGCCCCAGGATAGCATGTCGAAGAAAATGAAGAACCGCCTTAAGATAATTAGATACCATCAAATAAACAAATCTTTTCTTAAATAATATACATTTTTAGAATGAAGATCCTAAACTGAAAATGTGGGGATCTTCGTAGGTGAATTTTTTTTTTCAAACAGTTTGATCAATTGAAACTTCATTTTTCGGATCGTTCTCTTCACATTCCTCTTTGGAACCAAGAGCAATCCCACATTTTATTCGTCTCTTACGTGTGTTCACAATGTTCTCTTCGTCGTTGTACGTGTCGTCAGTATCCAATAGAACATATATACCATATTCTCATTCCCAGAATTTTCTTCATCTATTTCAGAGCATAGTTCGCCAATAATATCTTCCAATAATTTCCTTTGCATTGACATTTTAGGGCTAAATTTTTTGAATTTTTGTTTGAATAATTCACCAATAATAAAATACAAAAACTAGTACTTACTATTTTTATTTATTATTCAAAGTTTGTAGCCTATTTTATTACAAATAGTCGCAAGATCACGTCGCAAATATTTGTACAGAACCAGTACAATTTCAAGGATCGTTATTTTACCAGCAGTCGACGATCTGTATCCAACACAAAACAAACGGTACATATGCACATGGCATGTTCTTAAACACTATCTGATGACATCTCCTTGGAAAACATAAAATTAGTGATAAGTTAGCGATTTTTATGTAGATAACTTGATAAAATTTCGTACATTTTCCAGCGATCAAAAATCCGCTCTCGGGAGATAACGGTAGAGTACATATCTGGAAAAACGAAAGAAGAGATATTGAAAAATTAAGTAGCTATATATTATAGAAAAAGTCGTGCTGTAAGTTCAAGAAAAATGAAATCTTGGAATTAAACAATTTTGATTAAGTTATCAAAACCGGTAATTTATCCGCATAATAGGTTTAGAGCTAATGAAGTCTTTTGTCATTGCAGACTTTGTACTTTAGAAGTACGATTCGACTCGAGAGGGTCGCTGTTAAACGAGTTTTCGCGAAGTTCCTAGCTCTTCTTCATACGAAAACGAATTGTAGTAACTCAAAATCTTACGGGATTCCTTATTCTCTCTCGGTTGATTCGTGTTCTAATGTGTATAATGTTAAAGTCCAAGTACAGAGTGTCTACTTGTCAGGAAAGAGGACATGAAAGTGAAAAATGTATTATGAAAGTCAGGAAAATGAATTGCATGGAATGATTTTTCACTTTGTAAAAGTTCTGTAAATTTTCCGTCAGCATGGTACCCGTTGGTGAAAATTTGTTGCCAACATCAGGCCTAGTTGCACCAAAAGTAGCAATTTTGATGGTGTCACCACCCATTAGAACTTGTCCAAAAGCAGCAACAAGATGAAAATGAACCGCCTTTTTCTTTTTTCGGGGAGTGTAAAACTTGTTTCTTTATGCCTGAGTGGTGTGATGTGCTCTGTGCTCTGTTGCTGTATCTAGATGCACCTTACCTATAGAGCAGAATCAAGCAAATGATACAGTTGTCAAAAATATCTGAGCGAGAATGGATTGTTTTTGAAAAGCGGCCACGTGCTCAAGGTAATGGTTTTCGCGAAGTGCAGGGCAGTATGGAAGTATACAGCTTCAATCTCCCAATGGAAAATGATTATAAAGATTTTTCTAAGTAAATTCTTTGAAAGTGTCTTCAAAGATGTTAGGAAATGGATTTTCATAGATATCCTTTAGTGCCTTTAAAAAAAGTTGACTTTTAGCCATTTTGGTAAGTCCTCCCCACAACTGTAGAAGGTAACTCTGTGTTTGCGATGCTATAGCAAAGTTAAAATTACTTTTGTCCCGTTTGTGACCACGATGTCTATATTCATTACATATCGAGGTCGCAATTGTTTTTGGAGTACATCTGCGGGGAGAAGAATAAAACACATGTCATTTTTTCCTTCACGCCTCGACTGTATTTCTCAAACCTATATAAAAAAAATAAATCTTTTTGTTCCCAGAGTGACTCGATGACACAATGCGGGTTTCCTTCGTTCTCGGAGGCCGTTAAGCGACCTCTCTCCATCGGATGTTTCTTGGCGGGATTTCTCTCCCGAAAGGTCTGGGCGTGGAATAGTCCTTTTTTCGGATGGTCGGCCGGCCGGAAAGGGAAGGCCGAGAAATCCATGGCCGTAATATATTACAAACTGAATAATGGCGGTCATTTCGGAAAGGTCGCCCCCAAAATCTCCGACCTATTTCACATAGGTAGGCGAACTTCGTTGGGGGTTCGAGCCGAAAACATGGGGAAATGGACATTCCCGACATGAAAGACAGGGTGACCCTTTTCGTAGATCCACTTAACTCTGATGACAACGGGAAGTGGTTTGGAAACATTGTCCGATGAATAAAAATGACCTATTCTACGACTTCCTTCCTCGCCCACGACATTCCCGCCTGTGTCCATTTTCGATGGTCCGTCCTTGGCCTTCCACGACGCACAGAATTCGGTGTGCTAACGTTGTTTTTCACAATTCAGGCCAGAATTTCAATTTCTGAGGAAATTTTCGTTGGCAAAAACTTATTTTAAACTTATTTCCTGCAGCCGACCCCTCCTCCTTTCTTATGAAAGGTTCAGTGCCGTGCTGAGGGTATGTCCGAAGGTTTTAAAATCGTCATTGTTAACGAACCAGTGTCTCGACGAAGTACTGATTGTATATTTTTAGTTTTGGCTGCGTAACTTGAAAGGTTTCCTTCTGGATGGTCGGTCAATAAAATTCTCAGGGCCAAGCCCTCTGAGATTTCTACCAGTTAGCCACCCCCCCCCCCCAAAAAAAAAAAAAAAAAAAAAAAAAAAAAAAAAAACAAAAAAAAAAAAAAAAAAATCGAAAAATGGCTAAAGAAGGGAAAGGATAGAAAAACTGGAATCCGTGAGTTTGTAACACAACAATTAGCAAGGGAGTAGGTATTTTAACAGGGTTGTATCGGTTTTAACCAGGGGGTTTAAACCAGTGGTTTTAACCGATTTTAATCGTCTGGTCAGTATTAATTTTGATCAGTTTTGACCATTGAAATTCGCTTTTCAATATATTTAATACTAATCGAACATAGTTTACTAGCATATGATAAAGGCAAGTTACATTTGTTAAAAATGTCATGATACAAATAACACCAGCAAAAAACAAATATAACATAACTCCAAGATACAAAAAAATTGTTTTACTAATTTTTTTTTATACAAGCTGTTTTATATGTAATTGATGTTGAATTCTAAAAACGGTTACAAGTAACAAGTTTTGTAGTTGTCTCTAAATTTAAACCCTTTCGTAATTTATTTTGGATTACTCCAAACTTCGAAAATAATCTTTCTGTAGATGAAGAGCTGGCAAACAGTTCATTAGATGTATTGTAAAATCAACAAATTTTATGTTAATGGCTTTAACTTTCTTCATTGCTGCCCACCAGACATCAGGTCTATGTGCAACTGGATTACATTTTTACAATTGCATGTGCATGGTTCATTTTTAAAATTCAAACATTATTATACTGTATAAGCATGTTAAATCTCATGAACGTGTTAGTGTAATATTTTGTTTAAATGCACTGCTATTTTTATTGCTTATTAAAAGTCACTTCTAATTACAAAAGATATTATATATTAAAATTAAGACCATTTAAAACTATTTTTAACAATTCTGACCATTTCTGACCACTTTTAATCAGTTTTGGACGGTTAAAAACATTTTTGTCCAGTGTCATGGTCAAAATCAGTTCTAACCTTTCAAAATTACAACCCTGTATTTTAAAGAGAGAAACACAAATTTTGTAATGCCAAACTTATCAGAACTCAACGGCAGCTCCTGTACAAAGTGACTGTTTAATGATTTCTCCCCCCTCTTCCCTTCCTTTTCTTTTTGACATTTTCGTCGCCAATGTCACCATTGAGTGGTTATATGACGAGACTTAAGATAGAAAAAAAAAACACGATGAGTGCCATCCCCTTTTCCACTCAAGGCCGAAAAATATCACTTTTACCAGATAAACTATAGTTATTAATGGATTTCGTTAAAAAAGACACACATGCAAGGCAAATGGGTGAATTTTTTTTATGAAACCGGAACGTTTTGTCACCTTAGAGATACGTGCTTTTCAGTTATCGGAAATGACGAAGTATTAAAAATTTTCCATGCTATTAATATTAAGATTTTTTTCCTTCACCTTTTGTAATACCGAATTGGGGGAATAGAAGTTATTAAATTTCTGTTATGAGGATATAGAACCGATAAATTTTCATCATTTAAGCTTTTTTTTTTTTTAATTTTTTCTAAAACTTCGATTTATCACATGAGTTTTGCACCTTTTTAAAATAAAATTCATACAAGTTCATAAATCAGATTCTAGAAGAAATATTTAACATTGTCATTTCAAATAACACACACATGCCATGTGGGATTGATGAGAATTTAGCTTACCTGTGGTATAACATTTAAGGGGACGCATCACCTTTAAGCAACTTAAAAATGAGGAATTTTTGAAGGCTGAAAGGTGATATGTCCCCTTAAAGCATATGAAAAAAACCCTGAAATGTATATCAAATGGAAGCTAAATATATTTTTAAACTTTAAATGTAACAGATATTTAGTTTCAAAACCTAACTTGTAAGCAATCGGAAATTAAAAGAAATTAAATCGTGCCTTAAAATTTAAATCTGTTACCTGCATTAATATAATTGAGGTTCAGATAAGAAGACGCTATATTTACGTCCATTCTATAAAAGTTTAGTTACTAATTTATATATTTGTAGAGCTATCTTGACGGGAAGTGAATTAATTTTTTCATTTGGTGTATGCAATTTGCCCACTAAAAATATTACTTGATATGGGAAAAAAAAAGTTTTCTTAAAGCGAGTCTTATTTAAAAGCTTGTCAATCTTAAAAGTTCCGGAACTTTTTAAATTTTTCGATGGGGAATTTGGTTTGGAAGATGTCCCCGTTACGAAGCAAATTCCGTCACGTCCCTCTGGTCACGTGCGGGTCGAGAAAACGGGGCGGCCCACTTGTACATTGGCAAATACACGCGAAATGGCCACATAACCTTAAGGCAAGGGGGCCTGTACAGACCATGACTATAGGTAGGTAAGAAATGAAAGCCGGGTAGGAAAATGAAAAAGTTATGTTTAACATTTCTACAGAATTTTTTTCTTGCTCAAAATGGGCTTTTATTAGTCTCGATGACGTATTTCTCGAAACAAGGTATTCTTCAGATTCCTTGCGCTTTCTCCACGTCCAGTATTTACACCCGCACACTCACATTTTGCCCCTTTTTGAGCCCGGATAGTTTTCTCAATGCATGACTGATAAGTGACCGTTGTAGTTGTTAATGTACGATGAACAGACGTATTTTACCTTCAACCCAGCTGTGTTCTGCTCAGGACATAGCGTGCACGTATCCGAATAAATTTTTAATTATTGAACGAGAGTTTAATCATTTGATAGAGCCAATTAAATATCCTCTTACAAAGCCTATGATTAGAGTGCATCCATAGAAGCGTCCGTCGTTTGTATTGAACCACGAGGGTTGACAAATAATGTTAATAAAGTATTGGCAATATGAGGAGAAAACAAATTTTTAAGAACGTCAGGTATAAAATGGGCATGGTTAAAAGCCTTTCATCCCATCATTGAAACTGAGGATCTACCATTGTTGGGAACAAACGTTGGGGGTAAGTTTAGCCACGAATCCAGGACATACACTTTGCACCTTAAGACTCTTGGTCGCCAAAACGGAGGTTGAGGCCATAGACTTTAAGTAGGGCTGTTTTGCATTACATTCCTTTATTTCTTTAGTGCCTGGGTCATTTCTGCCGATTACATATTGATGCATATCTTAAATGCAAGTTATCTTGGTCTGCACAGAATAAAATAAATATGAAGTTTAAACAACTTTGAATACTAAAGCACGTCACGGTAGTGACGAGTTATCGTTTGGAACATCATAGGATGCCATTTATAAAAAAGGAAAATCTTCATGAAATGAGATTTATTTGGTATTACATGCAAAAGAAATACTGTAAAATGGAGTTTTATAATTTATAAAGCAATTTGTTATTATTTTAATCTATGTTACTGCTGGAAAAGTAAATGTAGGTGCGTTGTTCGAAAATTCAGTGTCGATCCAAATGATATATGTATAAATAATACAAATTACTCTAAAATTTTGGTAATTTTTTTTATAAGGTTGCCCTCTACCTACTCTTAAAAAAAAAGTTCTAAGAAAACGTAAAAATTCTATTAGCCTATTTTTTAGTGGTATCTAGAAACAGACCCCAGGCATTAAGGGATTAATATAGTCACCTGCGAAGTATATTTCTTTGCGACGTATGTCTGAAACCAGTAGGTTATCATTAGCACCGGCAAGAGGTTGTCACTGTTGCTGGGGGCCTGAACTAGAGTTGTGAGCAGAGGAAAAAACCCGATTTAAACCCGGGAAAAAACCGGGTTTTTGGGGAAGGGAATTTTGAAGTATTTTGTTTACCTTTATCTTAATCGCACAAGACGGTCTCTTTAGCCCTCGTGTGCAAAACAGTAGACCGTAGCGCTCCAAACCAAACCAAACTAATCGCACAAGACAATTTTTACATTTCACATATTTTTATTATTACATAAATATTAGGCAATAATTTGTAGTGTCACAAAACCCATAAATCATTATTTTTCTTGGATAACATCGCTCTCGCTCACTCTATCTCTCTCTCTTTCTCTCTCTAATTACTATATATATATATATATATATATATATATATATATATATATATATATCTGTGTGTAGATATTGGACACAAAATGCAACAGTGTCATTTGATGACACCTTTTAAATGATATATGCATTACAAAAAAATAATAAACTTATTTTAAATTTAAAGATATTTATTTTTATATTATAAAAGGAGGGTGAAAAGTTTAACATAAAGCAGTTTACATAATAAATAATGTATATAATTATATTAGCAAATAAAATTGAAGCAACCAGTTATGTGTTTGATAAGACTAACAGGGTAATTAATTACATAAGTACTACTATAAAATCATTTAAATGCTCATTGCTATTATTTCTTGAATATATATATATATATATATATATATATATTATATATATATATATATTGCCGCATAAAGAAGCTTAGCCAACCATCTCAGTGGCCGAATGGTCAAAGCACGCGATCCAGACCCGGAGATTGTGGGTTCGATGCTTGACATGGCAGTTTATCCAAAGTACGGATTTTTAATTTAAAAATGTTGCTTATTGTTTCCTTATGTTCTTGATTATTCTAGATCTTTCTTTAATATGTAAATTAGTTATTTCTCGAATATTCTGTTCGGGTATAAAAGCTGATACCCACTAGTTGTAGGCGACTTCTCGATCCTGTAAAGTTGCGAGTTGCTATTTAGGTTCAATAAATTGTTCTGTTAAGTTAAACGGTGTGTTCATTCAAATCTTCGTGACAATATATATATATATATATATATATATATATATATATATATATATATATATATATATATATATTGCCAAAAGTAAAAAAAATCTCTTAGAAATAATATGCTAGTTCTTAAATAGCCACTGTTGTAAAAATAAATGTAAACATTGTTAAAATGATTTCTTCCCAAAGTTTCTCAAATGGCGGTTTTATTCCCCAAAATTCCTTGTTTATTCCCACCTCTTCAAAATTCCGGGTTTTAGACATCTCTAGCCTGAACAGGGAAGCCACGTACTCTTTTTCTTTGACTTCAGATTATTTCTGTATATGTAAATAATGTCCATAGATACTTATGAAGTCTAGCACTCTGAGATTAATTTGCTTTCATGGCTAAGTCCTCCACAAACACAGGCTACTAGAACTATACACCAATCTACTGTACTATAAACTACTACACGAAACCCAGCTACTATATACATATATACGCAAACACATGTAACATATTTTTTTATCTGTATACGTTTTTTAGTCTGCTGATGAATCTTCGGTCTGAGTAGACATTTGCGCACACATTTGATAAGATTTTAGAATAAGGCTTGTCGGCAGTTTCGAATGCGAATAGTCTCATTAGGGGGGTGGTTGGCACACTTTCGACCCCTGTTGTCCGAGTTACGTGCCACGCCGTAAGGGTTGGCTTTCGTCACGGTTACGACAGAACCCTGTTTTGAAGATTTTCGTGTCCCTTTCCCACTTTGTCGAAACTAGCAGTTATGTAATTAAGATTCATGTAGGACGATTTCAGAGTTTTGTTCGTTAATTGCGCTAAATATTTAGGACTTTGTGCACGTGTACGTACACTTACATATATAAACACGTGTATATGCATGTCAAATATAAGTACACCAATGGTGTAACGAAAATTGATGTGGGGGACTGCGACCCTCATAAAGATGGTTGCATAGACTACACACACACACACACGTACGATTATTGTGCTAATTTCGAGATACGAGTTGAAGGGGAAGAAATCTCTCGTCCCCATGCTCTTCTGTTCTGGAGTTCGAGGGTTAGAATCCCGCTGCATGGGTGTTCGGAATCGGCTTTAACCCTTTAACGGACAGTGGTTTCGTAGCAAAACCACCTATTAAACATCTTTTTTTTTTTTTTTTTTAAACTTTACTTTTTGGATTACTTTACTTTATCTTTTTTATAATTATTTATGGCTCCAATCTCATACATCTATGATATGTGGAAGCCAATGATGTAGAATCAAGAGCTTTTGCAATTAAAAAAAAACAACTTTTTGGAGACATGGATGAGCTCTCGATTATATATATATATATATATATATATTTATATATATATATATATATGTATGTATGTATGTATGTATATATATATGTATGTATATATATGTATGTATATGTATGGATATAGGTATGTAGATGTATGTATGTATATATGTATGTATGTATGTATGTATATATATATGTATGTATATATATGTATGTATATGTATATATATATATATATTTATATATGTATGTATATATGTATGTATATGTATATATTTATACATATTATACATTTTATACATATTATATTTTTGATATTTTAAATATATAACAGATGATAGTTCTACGTTTAACTTATTTATTTCTTTTTCTATTGAATTATGTGTATTTAAATTTTCTATACTTGAGAATTCAGATTCAATTTATCTTACTTATGACCTCAAATAAAAGTATCTGTACAAACACTTTTAAGTTGTTAAGCTATTTATTTATTATACCAGTTGAAGGATTATCATTTATTGTTCTTCCAGTATAGTTAAACTTTTAAAAAGGCATAATGTTCAAGCTGTACAAGGGTAGGGGTTAGTCAGTTAAACCACTTCTCAAATCCTAATTTACTATCCGCTAAGGCAAATCCTTCTAAGGAATGTAAAAATTTTTTATATATTGTACATATACAAGGCTTATTAGATAACAATTATAAACAAATTACATTAAATTCCCATGAATTTATTTTGGTGACCTTTAAAGGGTTAAGCAGTAGTTCAAGTCTCATTAGGCCTCTTGAGCAAAACAGACCGTAGCGCTACATACTATACCAAACCCTCGTCCCCATATAAAATTTCTCGTTATACCTTTGATGTATACGTGCGTGCGTATACACTTGTAATTAATATATGTGCAGAGTCAATTGTAGGCTGTAACCCGCCTGCGTTTCAGGTAGTCCCCTACCGATGCGTATACCTAATATTCTATCAGTTGCCCTAGAAATTTGGCCACCTCTGTTCGTGCATGAACTGCTTACGTACTACTCCCCGTTCTGCATATACATATATGTACACACATACGTATATGTGTATGTTTATATACATATTGAATGTCTGTCTATCCCAATCATGGCGTGATTCTAACCGACAACCGCAGCTTTCTTTCCACGACACTTACGTTTTACTCGATATTTATTGAACCAGCGTGTTTAAGAGTAGATGAGGGTGAGGGTCTTCCTTGTGTTGCACTCTACAAGGTCTTCGGTCAATCTGTGCCCTGTGTGGGGGCATGCCCTACAAGAAAAGTGAACTTTGGAGCAGGTCCGACGGTGATCGCGTCTTGTCCCGTATTTTGGGTTAAATGACGCACACCCACCCGAGAATAGGTCTATTGTGTTTTCAATCCGCTTAAGAAACACGTGCGCGTGACTCCGTGAAGCGAGGATAAACGCGCCGCCGTTGACCTCCACTCGGAAGTCCCGTTACGAGATCCCCGGACAGACAAAAGGAGTCCGTACTCGACCGAAGGCTTCCAGTTCCTCCCTATCCAAGGTCGAAAATTGTCGGGGGAAAAAGGATTTTTACTTAGCTTTGATAATAATAATAATGCAATCCAATATTACCGACACTGCGTTCCTCTACGGTTAATGATTCTTCTCTTTGAATGTTACCTTCTATATTTGACGGTCGTCTCCATCAAAATCAAAACACCCCTGTTTATAGGAAAGCCAGCCATCCGCAGGCGTTCATCGTAACCTCAAACTGCTACGAATTTTATATCGAAAAATGCAAAACGACGCATTCATGCTAAAAAATTCATTTTTAAGTAGTCCCTTTCGACTGCAGTGACCTAATAATTAAAAGAGGAATACTCGAACTTCGACATTCACTTTTGTGAAGATTCCGAATCCATATATCAGGAAAAATATATCTCCACTTCTCTGTTCCCAACATAATTAGTATCTCCGATGATGACCGTCCTTTGTCATCTGTCGCCCCAATATATTCATACAATCTTACTGAGGAAAATTGTAATTTGTATGTTTGCCTTTATATATAAATATATCTATACATATGTATGCACAAAGGTTTAATTTTTAAATACACATTTATTGTATAAGTGTGTATATATGTATCCTGCATCTACATATATAGACAAAAGCATATCTCAGGGTAGTACCATCGCAGTCAGAAATAGGTCACAAGAGAGCGGGTCGAGGACCTCCCCTCTCGTTTCGCACCCTATTTATAGGCGGGCGCAACAGGTTGTTGTTTTCCCCCCATTGTTTGCGCGCCATCGAAGCGAGGCTTTTTCTCACGGTGGGCGCGTATTGCAATTTTCGGAGTGTCCACAATGTCCATCGTTAGGGATACTGGAAACCATCTTTCCAAAGGATCCCGGTTTTAATTATCACAAGCAGATGCAAAAGACTTTTACGTCTCCACACCAACCTTTTCTGTGAAAACTGGCTAAATTTTTTGGATAAGCTTGTTCTTAATTTGCGCATCAGTAAAACTTAATGTCTAGCATTGGCACATAATCTCGACTAGGATATTTAATGCTATTCGTACTTGTCTTCGAATCTGTCGCACCGTTATCTTCTGATCCCACTTGTGATCGTAGTCAAATATGTCTTAACCGATTTGCCCTTTTAAAAAGCATCTCCTTCATCGAACTACTCTTATTCAATAAGCGATGAAGATATATATATTAAATGTTTCGCACTATGTCATCTTTTTCACTTTTTAATAAACATTGGATTTTACCCTTACATCTGACATAGCCATTCGCTATTGTTTTCTCTGGTTCCCTCTTATTGCTTGTTGGCTTTATTGTTCCTTTTTCATGCATAGAAGAAGAGTTTTATACTGTGCTGAGATATTACGTTTTTTTGTGTCTTACACAATTTATTTCAGGCAGATGTAGTGTCAAAATACTTAAACAAACCTTTCGTTCCCTCTTTTCTGATACCCGCCGTCGCAAGCTGTGAGCGATGTCCGCACTATTATTTCGTCTGGGCGAAAAATCTTCTTCGTCAGACGCTATTTAGTCGAAGTTAAATAATTGAAATGCCTGCCTCAGTCCTTTTGGATTCTTTTTCCTAGATGATTATCTCCTGCGATTCGAATCCCGGGCTTGATACCCAGTAATTACTCAACCTAGTTCCTAAATGCCTCAAGTCAAGAGGTAGGGTTAGTTTGATTCCTTTTACTGATGAAGATTGTAGAAACAACTTGTGCTATAACACAAGAAACTGATTTTAGTTCAGGTTGACTTCGGATAAGGCCTTTAATCGTTTAAAAAGTTTTCGCTATCACACAAGAAATCTGCGTATTCTTCAACGGTGAAAGGAATCCTAAACTGACTGAATATGCTGCTTTTTCAACACATGTTAACGTGTGGTTAGACATAAAGACAGAAAAACACGGGCAAGTCGTCAATCATCAGGTCGGCTTAAAGTTTTACCAAGTACGAGGCAGGTACAACCTAGTGGGGTAGTTACACCACAATCCGGCTGAAAGTCGAAAAACGGTCTCCTATCTGCAAGAGACTAGACAAGTTGAGCTAAACGTTGGTACTGTCGTGCGATTGAATATCTCTTTGACAGGATTGACCTTTGACAGAACTCTTTACGTCCTCCAAACGTGTTAAAGCTCGCTACGAAAATAGCTCCTGACCAGCAGCACACGTGAGATACATTAACAGACTAGAATCGTCTTTAAAAGGGGACGTAACAGATAGCTACCTAATGGAATCGTCACCAATGGTGACGTGAAAAGCAACCTAGAGCAGAGGGTGCCCGTTGACACTTTTTGGCATAACGAGAAACTTAAAGATGGTTTGAATCTCGTTTCGTTTGGAGCCCAATCTTGTGCAACAACGCAGGTTAACCGAGTCCGGAACATCTTTTGTAAATCCGGTTCCGACTTACTACAAACATTCGGACCGACAGTGAAATTCGAACCCACAGAGTCCATTATCAGAAGAGTGAGGCGTTCCACTCAGATGCCGGTCCACCGTCCGGTTGCTGTTGAGCGTTTTCTGGAAATTTTGTGGGTTTTCTTTTACTCTTGTTGGTCAAGTGCAGAAAAGAGGAAAAACTGTCCCCACCGATTTGTTCCTCGCAACTAACATTTATTTCAGGGGATTCACAATATCGAAATAATACGGGACACTGCGGGGAAGATCGATATTTTAATATATTTTTTTTTTCTCTTGGTATCCAAGGAGGCCAAACGGGGCGAGTCTACGGTTGTTCTCGCGGAGAACAAATAGACGCATGTACACCCGATTTTTATAAATGAGAGTTTTTTGTGTCGGGCCCGCATGCGTGCGCGGGAGGGAGCCTGCACGCGTTCGCCGCATGCCCGCATCGCCCTTCCTCAAGGCCCGTTGGCACTTGGATAAAGAAAGGAAAACATCTCACTTTCAAGGCCGAGTGTCGTTTTCTCGGTGTCGGGTCGTCGACAGATAACGATGGTAATCGAAGGGATTCCATACACAACTTTAGAACAGTTTTATTTCGTTGGATAGAAAGATGAGGTCCAAACAACCCTTAACAAAGTTTTCGGTCCCTGTCGTCCAGTGTCAAGAGTGTATTCCCCTTATATATTTCAACTACCAGTGGATATATTAAATGAAGTTTAAAAGTGTATGTAATATATATGTATAAATATTGCGTGCATCTCATTTATGGACATCGTTATGGGGAAGTGGGATTTTCCACGGTTCGAGACGAATCCAAGTAGAGCGCAACGCTTTTATTTTGTGCTTGCATCTAGACGAATTGCGTGGAAGGTTGTCGAAAATATATGCGCACGCTCATACATCTTCTAGATCGGTTGCTAAGACTGGTCTGGAACCGAAAGGGTCCCCTTCGTATTCTCTGTTGCCCTTAAATGTTTGTGTTAAGCGACAGTCTTGATCAAATTGGGAACATGCCTTCCTTTTCCCCAACGGGATGTGATTTTCGACCAGACATTGCCGCCTTTGAAACTGAAACGTCCAAGTGAGGGCGACTGTCTTTATAAATTCTTGGTTTGTTGCTGTCAGTTGGCCTTAGTAGCAGAGAGAGAGAGAGCATAGTTTTGCCTCCACCCGTGTTCATTCCTAGAGTTCACCCAAGAAAGGACATCCATTGTTGAAACTTGAAAGTGGTGCGAGTATCCTACTCTCTTTCCGTGTGAAATGAGTTCCAATTAAAGTTAATAGCCGTTTATAAAATAGTCTTGCATTTTGTTGAGTTCCAGCGAATATAGAAGACGACTATATGCAGCAATGTTGCACCATCCAAAATGCCATAGTTATATTTATCCGTCGTTATTCGAGCAAATATTTTAATTTTTCTTTGATGGAATCTATCCAAGAGGCCGAGTGCAAGCACACACACTTCGAGGCTTATCGCCCTCTCTGCTTTTAGACAGGATTCCCAACGTGTGTATATTTTGCTTAAGAAATTTTAGATTCATTCTTATCGCTTTTGTCATTTGCGGTTATTCTGTACCCCCGACTGGTACTCTAGAGTTCTTTGCATCCCGTTCTCTCACAGGTTCGGAGTTTTTTTTTTTATTATTTTGGTGGGGGTAGATGACGCCTGGAAACCCGTTGTCCGAGGTAAAAGACCCCCGGAAGGGGACTGCTGCAAGGTCATTCCCACCGCCAGGCATGCGTGCACGAAACAACACAGAACATTGTATCTCTTTCTGCCGGAAAAACACCGAAAATTTCCGCCGGACAACAGTTCCTCTCTGAGTGTCCGCTTCCGTTTCGAAATCGGTGGGAAAACTCATTGTCGGTTTCTAACTTCCAATTCCCTTCCACTTGGTTATTGGTCGTCATAAAGATATGATCCACCGGCATACGTCACCAAGACATTCGCAGCCTTTATAGTCCATCTGCTTTTAACATAGTGTAAAATTGTTAGTTTTTAACTCTTCAAAATCCGGATGATAGCTTTGTAGGTAGACATTTGCCTTTCGGTATAGGAGGTTATGGGTTCTTTCGGCAAGGATGTTTTGTATCCGTCCGAAACGGCTGGAAGAAGTTTGCCGGTCTAATTATCTCTGGTGTTGCATAAAGTTGACTTTAGTTCTCAACCAAACCGAGGACCAGAACCCCTTGTTTCGACATGACGTTGCAGTCTTACATTCTCCATTTAGGACCATTCTTATCTTTGATATTTCCTCAAACAAACCCTTTTTCAATGTTTCATGTCAGTCCATCTCTATTGATGGACTTCTTATGGTCGCCCGTCTGAATCTTTCTTCTGAGCTCCTATTGATAATAGATGTTGAAGAAAGCCTTTTTTCCACAGATATTGTTTTAATGTAAATGTGTGAAACTTAATTAGGAGCTTCATATTTCTTCTTCGAAATCGATCTCTTCCATAAGTCGGTTTTTCCAGATTCTTCGATGAGCGCGGGTTCTTTTATCGGAATAGATTTTGCTCTGTAGTTAGGAAAATATTACGTTAAAATAAAAATACTGGCTGCTTTTCAATATTTCACTTAATTGGAACCTACGAATGTTAAATGTTCGATAGTAGAGGGAGATCTATAATAGCGCTTTCATGTGTTAGTTAAATACCACTCTGTTTTTATTTACTTGACAAAGAGTTGTATATCACGGTGTATCTTTTTCGTCTTAAGTGCTGGAGATATAGGCTATCTATCGGGATAATATTCTTCCATGATACCATGATAGTCAAAATTTTGTCAAGGTGCGGGAAGGCTTGATTGGTATTTTTGACTGTCAATTTTTATGAGCTACTTCCTCACTTTAACTCATGTTGCTCAGTTAAGTATTCGTTTGCAGTAGACGTAGGGTGCAATTTAGTCAACTCATTAACAAGCTCATTCATTAGACAAAGTATTCCATTATAGCAATAAATACAATGCTAGTGTAAGCCACAAATCGAGAATTCACTTGTATTGATAATGTTGGGCCTCACGGCTATATGGGCCGGTTTGCGCTTGATTGATTGATTGATTGATTGTATTGATAATGCAGTTCATTCGTAAGCTTCAGCGAAACAGCTTTCTGCCTCCAATCTCTATATCTTCTTGATATTTATTGCTAAACTCTGGTATAAAGTAAACGGTTATACCTACTAAAAAGGGCACATAGTAAAATCAACAACCGGCCTTTTTCTTCCCAAACTGTTGGTCGTAGACGTGTACGTCAGATTACAAAAATGTATAAAAAATCATTCCCTATATGGTATTTTTAAATTTAAAAGTTCAAATTTTGTAAAATTGCAATCTGAATTTTTAAAAGTTCACTATATCATATTTCGTAAAATTCGTCTTAACAAATGTATCACAAAAAATGACATTTCTGTGTGACAAGATCGGGAGAAGTCGGAGGCCTAGGAAGAAATTTTTCATGGACCGATTTTTTTCCCTATTTCAACTCGTATCTGAAAATTAATATAGTAAACCTCTCATATGTATGTATACAGCAATCTTTATGGAGAGGGGTTACAACACTACATTCCGCCCCCCTTTCCCTCGCCATATAGGAAAAGTATTAAATATGTCTTTAAACAATTTTACCGCGATAAGTGTCGAAAATTATGAAGGGTAATGCGTGACCTTTTTAACACTATATTGCCCGAGATTTCTTGTATACCTATATTGCCCAAAAACAGTCAAAATGACTGCATTGTGAAAAAATAACAATATGTAAAGAAATTTGTTTAAAATTAATTTTTAATATTTCTTATATTATTTACAATTAAACAACAAGTTATTAGTAAATATTAACAATAAAAAAATTTACTTTAATTTAAAAAAATTTAGGCATTATTATTTGTACATTTTATGCAAATGAAAGTGGAAATCTTTTTATGTGTACATCTTCTGCAAACATACTTTTGACATTTTTCACATATATTATTTGTTTTGTTGTTGTGGCAAAGTCGTACTTGACAAAATTTGCGTTTGTGAGAATGGGTTGCATTTGATGATGTTGCAGTTGATCTTTGTGGGTCTTCATGTTCTGATAAATTTTTCTGTCTTGCAACTCTATATACGTTGGAAAGATGTTCTGCTAATTGAAATAAGAACTCTTTTCGTTCTATTTGTATTCCTGTCGTTTCTTTGTAAATGATCCAAGCATTTATAGCAGCCAAATCTAAAATATTGAAAAATATTTGGAGGGCCCATCTACGAGAACTAGCTTTTACTGTATATTTTCTGGCCATTTGATCCGCCATATCAACTCCAAATTTTGTACTGTTATAAAATTGAATTGATTCTGGTAACATTTTTTTATTACTTTTATCAATTTTAACAAATTTAGCAAAAGAAATAAAATAAACAACTTGTTAGAACAACACTTTATAAAGATTCGAATAACTAGTACTACTTTAGCTTATTGAGCAACTGACACTTATCAAGTATACGCCCAAATCGACAATTTATCATGCATCGGTATGTTACCGTTATCGAAAAAAAAATATGTTATTTCAATACAAAGCCGGACAGGTCATATAAGAAATTTACTCAATTCAATAAATAAAAATCTTTTGATTATTTAAAATTTCCCAAGCAGTCAAGCCGAACGATGGCCGAATGGTTAGGGCACTGACCTTCGGATCCGGAGTTCGTGGGTTCGAGTCCCACTGTTGCATGGGTGTTCGTAGCCGTTCGGAATCGGCTATAAGCAGTAGGTCCCGATCTCATTAGCCCTCGTGTTGCAAAAAAGTAGACCGTAGTGCTCCCAACCAACCAACCCAAGCAGTCAAAATGACTGCTTTTGGGCAATATAGGTATAACACACAACACACACACACACACACACACACACACACATATATATATATATATATATATATATATATATATATATATATATACGGAAATAAAGGAGGGCGGAAGTAACTACAATTATTCATAAACCCATTTATATGTTATAGAAAAAGTCACCAAATTCTAAGAAATTGTGTCATTTCATAATTGTTTTTCTAATTGAAATTAAAAAACAGTCAAAATGACTGCCTTGGGCAATCTAGTGTTAAAATTTATAAGGATAGAAATGGTATTTGCGTTGAAAGAAGAGTATCAAAATTTTTCGAGAATAGTTTAAAGTACTTTTTTCTCTCTGCTTTTAAAAATTGAGTCATGTGTAACCCTGGTGAATTTTCCGCTCTATTACGAGGTAAAATTTGTTTTAAAAAAAATCAGCAACAAAGAGTAGAATCATTATCCTTATTGGTTAACATGGAGCTTCAGGAATCCCATTGAGCCTGCCCTTAACCACGACATTGTATTTGATGTCTTTGTATATTAATATAATTTACCTCACGAGTTTATACATATTGTGAATCTTCAGTTACGCGTAATGTCTTAGAAGGAATGTCGACTGAAATTCGAAGATACGCGTGTTTTTCGCTTCCAGCATAAAATCTAGTTTGAACTGGCTCTCTTCTTTTTCTAGAACAATCGCGGCTATTTCTTTTCTGGTCAGATTTGCTTGTAACTGGTAATTCACTGGTTCATTCTTAAAAAAAAAAAAAAAAACATGCTGTTGCGAGTTAAAGACTTGCGTCACTGAATATACGAAACTTATGTTCGATCTTCAGAATCCAGTAGGGTATCTTAGTTTTTTTATTAATATTTCCCGCTTTGTGTAGCGTCACGTGATCGTTGGCTGCCTCCTTCCGCCCTTTCCTCCAGTGTCAAGGTCAAGGTGCCTCTTTCTCTCTCTTGGCGCCTTTCCACGCGTCGCCAAGACCCACTGACTCCCTTTTCCGAGTGTGACGAGATGCTCGGCCACGGTGCATTTTCGATTGAGAAGCACTTCCTTAGATGATTACTACACTAGCATATAGCCCGTCATATGACGGGATCAGTAAAATTTTTAATTTTCAGAATTGTAAAGTAGCCTATGGAGCAGGTAAAAAATATGGATTAATTTTTGGCTGAGAACTATCTGGTACACGCTCAATAATTTATCTTTACTGACCAAGCTTAATTTATATTATCATATTACGTGATAGGATAAACAGCATAGCTTTTAATATTGACAGTGATTATTTGGCGGTATATATGAATGATGTCCAAAATTTAGAGAATCGATTGCAAACTGTGTGGTTATGTATAAAAGACAAACACACAAACTTCTTAATTTTCAAACATATATAACTTAAGCGCTAGATATTTATTAGTCCGTGAAATAGACTCCTAGACTTTTATGAAAAGAATTTGTTGTTCATACGGGTGATAAAATTTTTATTGCAACAAAAAAATAATCGATGATTAAATTTAAAATTATCACATATGTGTACCTAATCTATTATTTAAACCAAATATAAAAGAAAATTTTTTACGTGTGATAAAACGTATGAAAATAATGCAGACGATATTTAAATAATTTAAAATAAGAAAGGATTAAACGAGATGGTTGTAGGAATGACGTCATAATACTAGAAAAAAAAATGTTTTTTTTATCTGATGTCACTAAACGATCGAAAAAGGAGAAAAGGGTGGATTTCAAACGTTTTTGAACTCACTTTGAATTTTGCTAACCTTAACTCATGAAGAATCCAATATGGCTTCTATCCATTCCTGGCCCAACCGCTTAAAAAATCAGAGGACAGACGGACAGATAACTTAGGCTATTATTATATAGGGGATGATTATTACT
>CM063499.1:65225801-65268301 GCA_032207245.1 Pardosa pseudoannulata
CAGGTCTTATTCTCCCTCTTACTCTATACTAAATTCATTCTTGATATAAATTTAGTATAGAATAAGAGGAAGCAGCGAGGGCGGAGAGTAATATTTAAACTGGACTGTGTTTACTCGACCCTTATATACTCTAATTAGTCCGTCATCGAGTGTAGGCCTAGCACGTTCGGTAGAGGGTCTGCACATTTGATCAGCTTACTTCTCGGGTTGACGGTTCTGTCCCCGACACAGCCAAATTTTTCTAAATGTCTAATTAATTTAATATTTTCTGCTTTTTCTTTTAAATTCTTATTCCTAATAAATGTTTATTATTTTTTCAACTTTTTTCCTAAACCATAGATCCGATTCTAAAACAAATTGGTATGAAACGCGTCGTATCACAGCGTAAAATACTGTCATATTTAAAACGTTCGAAATTCATTCACCTCGTTCCCCTTTTCGAGCGTTTAATGCCATTATATCAAGCCCTATTTTAGGAGCAGGCTATTAAATTTATCAATTTATCACATAATAAATAGGTAAAAATAACAATTTTTTCTAGCATTATGACGTCATTCCTTTAACTGTCTCATTTACTCATTTATTTTAGATTATTTAAATATCTTTTGTATTTTTCTCATACGTTTTATCACTAAACTTAGATATTACCTAAATAATTTTCTTTTATATTTGGCTTAAATAATACATTAACTACATATGTGATAATTTTAATCGATTATTTTTGTAGAACGATAATTCTCAGCCAAAAAACAAACCATTTTTTTTTACCTGCCTCATAGGGTACCTTTACAATTCTGGAAAATTAAAAATTTTACTGATCCCGTCATATGGCGGGCTATATGCTAGTAATGAGATATTTGACAATATTCTCTGTGAATCGCGCTTCGAAAATGTACCAATTGGCTTAAAATTTGATAACGTTAAGCAATGATTTTTGCGTTAATTCCAATGCGTTTGTTCGGGACCGAAGGTTATTGAGGATCATGTACAAGTGATAAGATTAACCGTGATCACTCTATTGTATTAAAAAATGCTTATAAAACTATTAACTACTTGTTGTTTTCCCACGAAAAATATAAGTTTCGAAATTGAGTTATCCATTCTGTTACACAGATTTCAATGTCACATCGTGAAGTATTTCAAAAAGTCAGTTTCTAAAACCGTGCTTTAAGGAAACTAAATTTCCTTTACGACTTGAGGAAAATTTCGAAGTTGAAAAGAAAGTGTCGTAAGTTTTTCGCACGAGGACAATATGCCGTAAATCGAAAAGCCAATGTTTTTGTCCACGCAAACAGTGGAAAAAAGTGTTAAGATTTTTCGTTGCTTTAGAAAAGAATTGAATAAATGAGATCACGATTATAATTATTTCTATATCAAAGTAGTGATTAATGGTTGAAGGTATAATTTTTTACGTCTATCTTTAGTCAATTTAATAAGCAATTATTAATTAAAATTACTTAAGTTTATAATTTATTCAATAAGGATTATTAACATTTGATCTTAACGTTATTAGTGAGTTTAGTTCCTTAAAGATAAATCTTTAATAAATTTAATTATTGATATTTCAATTGTATCACTATTGAATGCATTTAGTAATGATTTTTTTAAATTAACGTGTTTTTTAATGGTTCGGATATAGCGAACTGGATTCTTTAATGAAAGTTCGTTATAACGGAGTTCGAAGATATAGATTTACATAGGCACATTAAAGCCCCATTTACGTTGAATCAGTAAAAAAGGGGAAATATTTGTAATAGGCTTAAAAAGTTTATAAATAGCTATAAAAAAAGGTAATGTTAGTGGGATTTGAAATGTATGTAAAGTAAACCGCTTTCGTTTATTTTCTAGACCTCCGTGTAGAGGAGGAAATCGTCAATTTCGTGGTATTCACTATTTAGAAATTCCTGTTTATACAGTGAAACCTGTGTTAAACGATGTTTAGAACGATATTTTCTTTGGTCTCACAGAATTTTTCTTTGTCTCTTTATCCTTTATGTATTAAACGTCAATATTTTATCTATAACATAGATAAATTTAAAATTATTTAAATTATGTTAGATAACATAAGTATAATCCTAGATATTATACACACGCTGCGTAAGCATAGGAAGTGCATATTGCCTACAGTATTTTTCTAGATCCCTAAAGTATCGTTGTTCAGACAGGTTTTTGTGTGTATATTGTATCTAATAATGTTGTGTTTCTAAATCTTTTTCGGACGCGCTCGAGTAATCGAGAGATGACGTTATTCCTTCGTGCTCTTTTGCTCTCTTAGTTTGGCGCTCTTGGCGACTAGAGAGCTGGTGGGTTGGCGCGCGGGGCCACGAGGCATTCTCAGTCAGTAGTCGGTTCGGTCGCAACCGAGAAGGTGGTCTTCCTCAAATTCTGTGTTGTGTGTTATGATCGCATTTGGTGCCTCTCCGAAAGATTCGACGCGATGACGTAATAGTTTGCCCAAAGGGATTATGGGTCCCCACCCCGAGACGCCGCCCCTGGACGTGCAGCACTACGTGGGCTCGTGCCTCATCCGCCGGCCGCAGCAGCCGGGCCGTCCCAAGCGACGCCCTCCTGCCGGATGCGCCTGGACTGGGGCGCCCCTCATCCGACGGGATCATGCCGCCGACCGGGAATACGGCGAGCCCCACCTCCTGGACGAAATCGCCCGGCTTGCCCTGCACGCGCAGGGAGCGCCCCTCATCCGCGGCGCCGCCCCGCCTTCCGACTGCGCCCTTAGCACCACCTCCGAGGATTCCGGCGGGGCGCCCGAGCCCGGCTTGCCCCGCATTCTGAAGCCCCGAAAGCGACGCAAGAAGGAGCAGCGCCGTCCCGCCCACCCAGTCGTCACCCTCAAGCCCTACCAGCCCCTCTGCTACGGACAGAGGCATTTCGAGCCGGAGCCCCGCCAGGGCTATCCTCACGCTCCTTCGGCACGCTGCCGGTGCCACCACTGCGTGCCGCCCCCTTCCGCCCTTCTCACGCCTCCCGACTCGCCAGTGGGCGAAGGCGCCCCGACGCCCCATGATAACGACGGAACGAGAAGACCCGCTCCACTCCTCCGTAAGTACTAGTAACCATTTGTTAATTGTCTTCGTATATAGGTTTGACTGTGTTGTTCCCTCTGATACCTCCTTTTTTCTTTAGTTGTATGCATGTGACTTTGACCATATGAGGCAGACACAGCTTCCTGTTTTTAAAGTAAAATCCCAGTTTCGAACATTCCGTTTGCATTTAGAGGGTTTTTGTGGGTTCCTTTTCTACATTTAGTTCTCTATTCGTTCCGAGCCGAACGATGGCTGATTGATTAGAGCGTTGATCACCGGTACTGGAGTTCGTGGGTTCGAATCTCACAGTGGCTGAGATGTTCGTAGCCGTTTGGAATCGGCTTTAAGCAGTAGGTCCCGGTCTCATTATCCCTCGTGTTTAAAAAAAGTAGACCGTAGCGCTCCAAACCAAACCAAATCTCCATTGGCTCCGAACGTGGTTCATACGACACGTACCATTTAGGCATTCAATTGTTTTGATTATGCGGAAGGTAAACTTTTACGAAATCATAGGGTACCGTTGCCGATGTGGATGTCGAAATGCTGGAGAGGAAAAAGTGGCGGAACCTGTATCACTTCGTCTATGAACTTGCTTCTAATATCTTTGTCCCTTGTCACCCCCTACGACAACGAATCTCATAAGGGTTCCTGTTCAGTCGATGTCTCAGTAAAATACTAAATAATTTATTTTGTACCTAATATTTTGTACATGTCCATAAATTTTGATCTCGTCTTCTCAGACCAATCCATTCCTGTCTCCCGAGAAAACGCCCGATCAACACACGAATAACGTTTTCCTCTCAGTGTTCAGAGATAGTTAAAATTATCCTTTTGTACCTATCGGAGTTTGTTTCCTGTATCGTTCGAGCCAAACGAGATTCGGGTACTACAAAAAAAGTTGGAATTTAGGTGGTAAAAATGTTTTTTTTTCGGTTGGTAAAAATCGCTCTCAGGTGTATGTGTGTTATGTGGAAGCCAATTGAGGTTATTAAGGCAGTGTCCCATCATATTAATATAACGACCAAGAACTGAGGACCATTTCATTCTCTTTTTAACAAAATATATATTCTCAGACTTCCCTTCCATTCTATCAGACACTCGGACTCGCGAATAAATTTTTAAATTCCAGACGAATAACTGAATAGACTGAAATCCATTATCCCATTAGTAATATTTTCGCAAATATTGGCATAATCTTCGCCTCGTGTAGAGTGCTTTCGCGTTTTGAGGCACAAAGTGTTAAAATACCGGCAGTCCGTTTGCGCAAATACCGTTTCGTCTCTCCTGTTAGGCATCGAAATGGCGGCCAGTCACGCGTGTCAGGGAAGAAGGTAGACGCAGGGAGTCTACGTTTCCGGTATTTGTTTCCGAGAAAGAGCGTCTCGGCGGGGGTTCTGTTTGTAAACACACTGGACGCGGCAGTAGTTTTATTGCCAAACATTGCGAAGGCCAGTATTTATTTTTTAGTTTTTAAATATTTATACACATATATCAATTTTAAGTCAGATTTCTAGAATGTGTACGTTTACCTATAGAGATATCCCTATGGGTACGTATTTCAATACATCTAAATCCATACTGTTCCGCTGGTCCCGGCGGTTATTTTTGGCATTTTGTGTGTAGCCTGAATTGCGATCCAATCGTACGATTCGGCTTGGTCATTGTACAAATTGGAAGTAAAAGTTTTCGTGTTATTCCTACTGTAGTTTGAATTTTTTAAAAACTTTAATTACCAATGGCTGTGAATCTACTTGAATAAAAGTAAACCATTTTTAGTGAAAGAATAAAGTGTCACACCAGGGAAATTGGTCTCTCTATTAGACGAACATAGAATTGCTTTATGATAAGGCATTTTTACTCTTCTAAATTACAAAAGAAATAAGGTTTATTTAGATGACCAATTTTATCAACTCATTCTGACCTCTCTCCGTGGGTTTTAGCAAAATGTCTTGTTCGTTTTTCAAAAGTCATTCACGGTTTTCTTAACCGTTTCTATCTTTCTACTAGCTATCCGCAAATAACTGAAAACTTTATTCTGGAAAACGGTAGATATTTATCTGGTTTCCAAACTACGAACGTTGCTTGTGTCCTTTTCTTGGAAATCTTTCTACGGACCATGCTATTTTGTATCAACATGTGATAACACGAATCTAACAGACAGCACCCAAATATTGAGTTCGATCTCGAACAGGATTCTCTGCCTACCAACAGGGTTAGTGCTCGGGCACTTGGGGCACGAAAATTTAGTCGAGTGCTTGAAACACATATTAAGTGGCGAAAAATTGCAAACTTACGCTACCATCGTTAAGTTTCAATAAATTATTGTACGAGGTAATTGTGTTTGTCACGAACTCTATTGTTTCCTATTTACTTTAATTTTACTGTTATTTACCTCATAATTAATTCCTTAACGAACCTGGTGCTCTTTTTATCCTATGGGTTATTGCATATTTATAAGACAGATTATTAGCAACGTACCACTATAAATCATTAAATCATCTCATCCATTTAAATTATTTTTAATTTTATTGTTATTTATTTTCTGCACCACAGAGCTTGTGAGTGTTACAAGGTAAAAATAAAAAAAAAGTGGCTCACTCTAGGTCTTCAAAAGTCCTTAATTTTTAGCATGGCTAAACAGAGATAATAATAATTACGTAAAATGAAAATTTGGTGTTTTTGATTTTGAATATTACTTTAATGCTAATTTCTTAAATCTGCTTGCTAATTCAATGTTATTATTTTTATATGACTGTAAATTATGATAACTTGTCGCTATAAATTTGCAATGGGTTTGGAGGGCACAAAAATTGGATTGTGCCCTGGGCACAAAAGTATCTTAGTCAGGCCCTGCTTACCAATGGTCTTTAATTGCTAAATGTCGGGTTTTGTTTCCATACATCGTATAGTTATGATATACTAATTAGTATAATATTGTAACTTGAGTATGTTACTTTCTTGTACCATTTCTGGCATTTTCTTTGAAGAAAGCTAACAGCAAAAGCGCTCTTTTTTTTATTATAAATTTATTTAAAGTGGCCAGGTATTTGTAAAGGGTGATCCTTAAAAATCCTTAAAAATACTTTTTAAAATCATTTTTGGAGTTCTTTATAAGAACCTTAAAAAGCTTCTGTATTTTTAAAAAAACTTAACATCTAGAACTGATTTTATTTCAATGTATAACAGATTAAATGATGTTATGGAATTGGAAATCATTATCAGAATGTTATTTTAAACTTGTCATTTCCCTAGTTTTTTCTAGATAAAATTTCTCTTCATACACTGTTAGAATGTCAAAAAGTCAAAAGATTTTTTAAAAATGCTTCAGTTTTAGAAGACATGTGCGAGTTTCGCTACAGTACTAAAATCATTAATTCATAATCTAAAATCATCATTTCAACCATTAATTGAAATGAAATATTCTTTAAATCTGGGGCTGTTTTAAAAGGGTAATGGACCTACAAAATGACTTAATACGATCAAAATAAATTGTTTTCCCAAATTCAAAGTACACATCGTACGTTAAATTTTGATATTCGAAGAATAAAAATTTTATCAATTTCATTTTTGTCGTAGATTAGCGTTTTAAGCTAGTTCGATTTTTTTTTCCTTATAGTTGACTTTACAATGTTCCAGGTACCTTAACTTCTCAATTTTTTTGGAGAAAAGTGTTTCAAATGTTTCATAAATCCGGGTAGCTTTTTAATTGCTTTTTTAAAACCTTCGATATTTTGTCGAAGGGTTTATAAAAGCGTTGAAAAAGCGAAAAATGTGCTTAAAATATTGCGCAATTTTAAATATATATTTAATATAAACTGTAATTAACCATGGGTGAAACAGTAGTTTTAACTGTCTGTTCAATTTAGTTCAATTTAGTGTATTTTAATAGCATGCGTTAAAAACTAAGTTAATATTTGTTAAAATGGCATAATATGAGGAATATAACACCAGCAAACACCAAATAAAAAAAATCTTGAAATAAATATATCAAGATACAACAAAAATGTGTTATTTTTTTTTTACACAAACTCTTTTATGTAAATTGTTTTAAATAAAAAACGATTACAAGTAGCACGTTTTTCGGTTGTCTCTAAATTTAGACGGTTCTGTAATTTCTTTTGGATTTATTCCACACTTCGAAAGTAATCTTTCTATTTATGACGAGTTGTCATTACATTTCATTAGGTGTAATATGAATTCAACAAATTTTAATCGATGTCTTTAAACTTCATGTTTTGTGTTTTTAACTGCAACTGGTGTGCATGATCCATGTTTAAAATTCTAACATTGTTGTAGTATTGTATAAGCATATTTTACTAGTGACCCTCATAAACTTGTCAGCGTATTTTTTTAATTGCACAAATAATGGAAGAGCGGTTAAACCCATTTTATAACTTTATTTGTGCTAACATAAGGCTTGCTTCTGTTGAATGTTCATTTTTATTGTTACTTTAAACCGTTTTTAAACCTCTCCTTTTAATTTGTCTCAAACTTTTTTTTATCTAAATTTCGTCTTTATTTCTGCATTTTTTTTTTGGCGCAGTTTGTCCCTAGAGGATTTAGCGCCACTAAACTTCAATCAACCAACCAACCAACCACCAACAACATAAGGCTTGCCTTATGCTACAGTTTTAACGGTTCTTACCATTTTTGAATTATTTTGGAGGGTTAAAACCATTTTTATCCAATGCTCTGCCAAAACTGGTTTCGAGTGTTGTTTTTATGCCCATTTTTACATATACAGTAGGAAAAAAAAAAAAAAAAACTTTTTCTGTCTCCAGGAAACAGTTTTAGTAAATGTTGTTGGACAGCTAAATTTTTATAAAAAATGTGTTTTGATTTAATATATATTTGTTTATTTTATGTTGTAGCAGCAATATTTGCGTTTATTTTTAAGAATACAGTTAAAAATTTACATTAAAAACACAAGAAATTTAAGGTCGACTGAAGGAATAATCTTAACCCATTAACGTACGGATATTTCTGATGACTATATATTAGTAAATACCTAACATAGAAGCTATTATAGACACCTAGAAGTAAAACAAAATATGAAATTTAAACACCTTTAAATATGACATCAAGTCTTTAGTGAGGAGGTGTCATTTTAAAACATAAGAAAACTTCGTGATCAGAGATTTATTTGCTATCATATATGAGAAAAGTACTGAAAAGAGATGACTTATTATAGATATGGCTATTCGCCATGATTTTGACCGGTATACGTTCAGAAATACGTTCGGTCATAATACGTTCAGAATTACATTCGGTCATAATACGTTCAGAAATACATTCGGTCATAATACGTTCAGAATTACATTCGGTCATAATACGTTCAGAAATACATTCGGTCATAATACGTTCAGAATTACATTCGGTCATAATACGTTCAGAAATACATTCGGTCATAATACGTTCAGAAATACATTCGGTCATAATACGTTCAGAATTACGTTCGGTCATAATACGTTCAGAATTACATTCGGTCATAATACGTTCAGAAATACATTCGGTCATAATACGTTCTTATTCTAAGCTTGAAAATCATAAAATGCCGATCGAAATGACAAAATTACAGATAAGATCATATTTGAAAACTTGGTAGATTATTCATAAGATTAATATCTACTTCCATTAAAGGGGAAGAATCGTTTCAAGAAAACAAACACTCTACAAACCATTTTTTAACTGTCCTCAAATAAGGAGGCTGGGCGTTAATGGGTTAAAAATCGGTTAATTTCAGGAAACTTGAGTACTGGGACCAAAGTCATTTCTGTGACTTATATACACGGAATTAATCATTTGTAATGAGGCTGTTCTTGTTGGAATTAATTTATTGTACAATTTCATAATTAGTGCTATTAAAAATAGGATCTTTTCTCAATCTGAATATCGATATGGAAATCTAGGATTTCTGGGTGCCCAAGAATGGCGTCTTCGTGGAAGGGAAAAGGCCAACTTCCTGCAACCCCGATTGGGATTTCGCGGTCACAGTGTTCTTGCCCATCTGGGTCAGTGTCATTAGGCTGCAAAACGGAGCCTGGCCGACATCGGGGCCGTTCAACTGCTGTCGCCTCCATTCGGGAAAAGCGCTGCTAATACCATATATCTTGTATTTCTTTATACAAAGCGTTTATTTGATGCGGTTAAATAGGAAACTGATACTCATGATCTGTCTGTCCATTGAAGACAGATATCAGGTAACCCGGTGGACTTCCGAGGATTAATAGCGATTTATGCATAGACTTCCAGTTCTAAAAGAACTAGTCGAGCTGAAATTTTTGCCTGCTACTGCTTTACATTCATAAAAAATATGAATAAACTAGCATATAGCCCGTCATATGACGGGACCAGTAAAATTTTTAATTTTCTAGAATTGTAGTAAAGTACCCTAAGGCAGGTAAAGGCTTGTTTTTTGTCCGAGAATTACCTGGTATACACGCTTAATAATTTGTTTATATTTACCGCATGTTAGTTACCAAATTTAATTTATCTTGTCATATTGCATGAAAGGATGAACAGCAGAGGTTTTAATATTGGCAGTGATTATTCGGCGGTATATATGAATGATGTCCAAAATCGAGCGAATCGATTGCAAACCGTGAGGTTATGTATAAACAAACAAACGAACTTCTTAATTTTCAAAAATATATAACTTAAACTCTAGATATTTACCAGTCCGTGTAATAGACTCCTAGACATTTATGAAAAAAAATTTGTTGTTAATACCGGTGATAAAAGTTTCATTGCAACAAAAAATAATAGATGATTCAATTTGAAATTAGTACATATGTACCTAATCTACTATTTAATAAAAATATAAAAGAAAATTATTTACGTAATATCTAAGTTGTGATAAAACGTATGAAAATAATGCAGACGATATTTAAATAATTTAAAATAAGAAATAATTAAAGGAGATGGTCTTAATGTTAGAGAAAAATGTTACTTTTACCTATTTATTATGTGATAAATTGATAAATTTAATGTTTACTCTTAACCGGGGACAACAGAGCTTGAAATAATGGCATTAAACACTCGAAAAGGGGGGAAGGGGGGATTTCGAACGTTTTCGAACTCGCTTTGAATTTTACTAACCCTAACTCATCAAAAATACTATATGGATTCCTCTATCCATTCCAGGTCCAACCGCTTCCTAAATTCGAGGACAGACAACTTAGGCTATTATTATATAGGGGATGAAAAATGTTAATAGATGGAATATAAAGAACATTTTGGTGACCAAGACCGTACAATAATGTAAAAATTGAACAATTGATACGTTTATTAAAAGCTATTAATAATGTCATAAGGTTTCAGTTCTAGAAATTGGCACATATTGAAAAGTCTTGAAAGAAAATGTTCCCGTACTTTTAAATACCTCATATGCCGAACGATGGCCGAATGGTTAGACTGCTGGCCTTCGGTACCGGAGTTCATGGGTTCGAATCCTATTGCGGCATGGATGTTCGTAGCCGTTTGGAATCGGCTTTAAGCAGTAGGTCGCGGTCTCATTAGCCCCTGTGTTGCAAAAAATAGACCGTGGCACTCCAAACCAAACCTCATATTCCTCTAGCGCTTCCTTTCTGCACTAACATATCACTTTTCGATTACAGATGGAGGGGTCATTTATGGTATTTTGTTATAAATGCCAGATAAAGTCCGTCGCTTGATTTCTAAACGGGTTCGAAGCTCCGCCGAATTGATACACGGTAATCTAAGCGAATTTACTTCGCACTCAACTTATTAACAGATTAAATTTTATTGGTAGCCTTAAATATTTCGTTACCAATAACAATAAATTTCGGTCTTTGACTTAAGCTGTACATTCACAGACATGAATTACAAAATTGAAATCTTGGAACAAATGCAATGTTTTTTACGAAAGCCGTATCACACTTCAACATGAATTGAAAAAGCAGCAGATTCAGTTTAGGATTCCTTCTACCGAATATGCGGATTTCTCAAGTAATAGTGAAAAATTTTTCAACCGATTGAAGACCTCTACTACAAGTCAATTTGAACTAAAATAAATCGGTTGAAAAGCTTTTGCTGTTTTACAGGAAATCTGCACAGTCATCACCAGTAAAAGAAGTCGTAAACTAATCTGCACATGCTGATGTGTGATAAGGTCTTAGGAATGACACGTGCATTCAAATTTTAAATTTTAAAAGTGGAATAAGGTTTAATAGGGTGTTTGCTGAACTGCTAAAAATCCATTTCCTATTATGTAGGGACAGTTATTTATGGTAAAATGGGGCGATTGTACCCCAAATCGTGTGAAATAGGTAAATTAGCTTCTTTATGTGTGATTCAACTATGATGACACAGGTGTTGACGAGGCTTTCATTAGTGAGAAACGCAACTAAATTTAACGCCCTACCATGTGTTGTCTTAGGAATATTCTCGAACAGGAAATCGTACATCTTAGTCGAGATGGGGAACCTTTTACCCATAAGGTGTAACATTTAAATTTGTCCTAATCACCATAATTAAATGTCAATATAAGAAATATTATGAAGGCCGCACGCTTCCCATGTACGTCGTTCTTCTCTACAATGGCCGAATGGGTACGGTGCTGTTCTTCGGTCCAGGAATTTGCGAATTCGATTTCCACTGCAGGTATGGATATATGTAGCTGTTTGGAAAAGGCTTTAAGCTGTAGGTCCCGGTATCATCAATCCTCGTGTAGCAAAAGCGTAGACCATAGCGCTCAAAATTGACCAATCTGTCGCGAGCTCGGCTGTTTTTGTTTTCCCGAAGGTGGCAACGCGGAATGAGATGGAAAGAAAAATAAAGTTGTTGCTGATGTCGAATGTTTCATTTTTGAATACTAATTTGCTCTCTCAAAGACTATTTTTTAGAGAATAGAACACAGTCTTCTCTACAACATGTCATCCGGATAGCGATGCTACGCATTTTCAGTCGGCCCTCTATGCAATCTGTTCACGTTAGCTATAAAATACAGAAAAATGTAATTGTGTTATAGTATTCTAAGTCATAGTTTGTCCGTTGCTACTTTTAATTCTGCAGCGTGACTTCTGTGGTGAGAAATCCCTTCATGACCAAATCCTCTGTCTGGAACTAAATAAGCCTCGGAGAAATTTCGTTTTCAATCATGGTCTGAAACATTTTCTGCAGACTCCCTTTTTGCGTGAATGGCATTGAATCTATATCGTGTTAGAGGTTGGTGTTCGTGTACAGTTTTACGGCTTTCCGCTGACCCTAACTGTCATCACAAAGTCATGACGTCACTCCAGCTTTCGCCCAATGATTTCTATTTTGATTTGTATTATTGTGATTGGTTCAGCAAAATGTGACAAAAGGTACAACATTCAAATTACAAGTTTTGGTTAGGTTTAAATATGCAGATCTATAGTCAGGTAGATAAGGAATTAGGTTGAGACTTCGTTTTGTATTTTATATGTATACGGTGTCCGTATAGTTCAGGCATTTCACTTTTTAATGTTTTGAATTGAAAGTAAATAATTTGTTTTTAAAACTGGGGATTATTGCTTCTGCATCTTTCCTGAGTCCATTTCGAACACTTCTCTGCCAATCTTCTTGTCAATCCCCTATATTGGTGCCTAGATGTCATTTAAGATCGGATGAATGTCTCGGATTTCTGTCATGGTTGCCTAAGAAATTTGGACTCCCTTCGCCCAAGGTATAGAAGTAGGTTACCCGCAGAATTCATAGGACAACGTGCAATTCGTTCGGATTGGTACACGGAGACACAACCGGTACCGTAATATTTTGAGACAAGTTTTGACTTTTTTCTTTTGTGAAGAAACGTTACGGGGGTAACTCTCTCGCTCGAGTGGTTGCGCCTCTGTTCCGGCTCAGTGGACAGAGCTGCTGCTCATCCGAGACGACTGCTAAAACGGGATTTCCCTATTTTGGCGACGATGATCCTCACATATTTGGCATCCTCTGACACATTTTGGCGCAGATGATCGAAATGTTTATTAAATCGTTATGTACATATATATAAATGATAGTATTTGTTGTTCTACAGAAAATATCCTTCTCAAAATCCACACATGTGCAACTACGAGTTCCGACTTAAATTTCTGCCAGTATTGTGGTCGGAGTTTCACGTGTCCATATTTTAACTGCCAGTCTGAGTTGGACGTTTTGTTCTTTCTGCAAAGATTTTCAAGAAATTAATTCCCTTTCTATGATCAATAGTCAGTTGCTTTTTACTATCAATATTTGTTTGACCAAAAACTAAATATAAACTAAGCCTTGCAACGACGCTTTAATGTTATAATGAAACGTAGAGTCATAGAATTTGTGATTAGAACCGTGGAAAATGGAATAATGATTGAGTTCCGTTTACCTTATTATAATGTATCCTTCTCACGTTCTTCCATTTGGACGATCTTCTCCACGTCTAGTAGGGTAAGGACACTATACAAATTTTCCGGTGCGAGTCCAATGTAAGGTATTTCATTCATGACGGTTAGCTCCATGCTATTAAGCCTGACATCAAATGCTGGCCTACCTTACCATCCAGGAAGAACGATGTAATCATGACTCGGCTCCGAATTGGACATCCTCGTTTTACCCATCGGCATCTCCTTCTAGTTGAACCTGTCCCCATCTGTAACAGCTGCATTGTCGCTATGTCCGTGCAGCACATCTTAATTGAGTGTCCAAATTTTAAAGTTTACAGACGTCGTCATTTTTATACTCATGATATTCATCCAAAAGATATCCTTGGCGTTATTCCTCATCCTAATGTTTTCTCCATTTTGAGAGACATCGGGTTTTATCATCATCATGTCTGATTTTTATTTCTTCCCTCTGTGTTTTTGTCGTTTTCACTGATTTTACCTCTTGTTCACCTGACGCTTTCTGACAGTTTTATAGTGTTCCAATTTTACCATTTTATCCTGTATATTTTTACTTTTCTACAATCTATGGTTTTACATTATCTTTCTATGGCACTCTTCGTTTTGGCACAATATATTCCATTTGGGATTCAGTGCCAATAAATCCAAATCATCCATCCATCCATTCATGAGGGTTCACCGAGGTAGATGAACTTAGACCATTTTTTTTTGTGTAAGTTTAGGTACGAAATAAAACTCATTTCACGTCGTGTCGTATGTATTGAACAAAAATTATAAATGAGTTGTGTGATCACTATTTCCATTTCTCCATTTTATGATAAGATGTTGAGTATGGCTTAATCATTTTAGCACCGCCTGCAGACATTTATATATATATATATATATATATATATATATATATATATATATATATATATATATATATATATATATATATATTTTTTTTAAAATTGGTACGGTTTTACCTTTGCTGGTTTTAGCTTGTTCTGTTTTTGGATTAGGGCACTTTTATCAGTTATGTCTTGTTGTATTTATGAAAAAACACCTTGTGCTTGGCGCTTATGTCCTAAATAGGACCTTGCGCCGTAAAACTCCAACCAACCAACCATCCAACCATTTTAGCGCCTACAAGAGTATCGTCCTTTTGCAAAGACTGCCAGACCGATTTGTCGATTTTGCTAAGGTTTGGGAAAATCTCGTTAGAAAAATTCTCTCATAATATCTATAACTTTATCGAAATCAAAACCTTGACAAAAGTGTCAAACAACAGTAACAACAAATGTGGCGCGTTTCGAACACTGGCTACAAAGAAATACACTATCTGTACAAAAACCAAGGAAAGGTTATACGAGTTTACGCTTGTTGTGTTGATGCATGACTCCTTCGTAGAAAATGAGAAATTCTGTTCTAAGAGCTATCTAAATTTTATTAGTTCTAGGAAAATGCCCCGTATCGAATGACTATCTTGCCGTTCTAGCGTATACGCAGTCTGGGCACCAGCTAGCGTGAAATGTAACGTTAAACCATTTATAACGTTTGTAAATTTATTTTCAGATAGCTCTCGCGATGCGAATAGTCAGGCGCCATCGCATTTGGAACAATATATCGTTAGCATTTTTTGCAAATGTGCGAACGGCGATATATCGGGATTCGGCACTAAAAGGTTTGAAATTTTTGACCTATGGATACGAATACAAAAATGATCAAGTAAGCTTGGAACATTGAGGAAGATATACACGCTTTCTATATAATGATCTAATTTATATACTTTTCTTCTGAATTATCTAATTTATATACTTTTCTTCTGAATTATCTAATTTATATACATTTCAATTCTATCCCACCCGTTTATAAAAAGAAATTTTTCAATGAATTTCTCCCCCCCTCCACCTCATGTACCACAGGATGAAAAATCTTATGAAAATGCAAATTTTAAATATTTTGTAGTAGATATCAGAAAATGGCTTATAAAAAACATTAGATATTGGTAAAATCCTAAAATCCATTGTATATAATTGGGGTTTTGAACCGTAATTCTTTTTCGTTCCGGTTCATCTAATTACTATATATATATATATATATATATATATATATATATATATACATACATACATCATACATATATATACATGCATAATATATATATATATATATATATATATATATACATACATACATCATACATATATATACATGCATATACATATATATATTATATAATATATATATTATATATATATATATATATATCGGTTTTCGTTCTGCCATGAATATCGTTTTTCGGTTCAGTTCTGTAATAATTTTATTTTATGCATATTCTTATTTGTACTAATAATATTCTATCATAAACAAAAAATGTAATTCTATTAAGATTTTATACTTTTTTTAATTGAAACACCTATGTGAATCGATACAATTAACCCGCATACGAGCGGTGCATTGGTATTGCTGCCCATTATCAAAATCGCATTTGACAACTGAAACTTCAACCGAATTAAATGTGCTAACAAGTAGTTTCATGCGAAACGAAAACAACAGAAAAGTAAGAGTGAACATCACAACAGGAAATAAGAAGCAATGTGCATGTAATGACGATAATTATATGGTTGATGTTAAATGAGAAAATATTGATAAATTGGTTACAGTATCAAAATGACTAAAGATGCATCGAACCAAAATAAACCGATATTTTTTTTTTCGGTTCAGTTCTGGTTCGAAGCTCTGTAAATAATTATTTCAAGATTTCAAAATAGGGTTTCGTGTTATTTGGGAAAAAACCTTACACTGTTTGAGATGCAGTAGAACCTCCTTTTAACGACCCCACGATACAACGACCCCTTCGTTAGAACGTCCATCTTAAAAAGTTCCAATTATTTTACCATAGGAAAAACGTTAATTTTAAATCATTACAACGAACCCAAACGCATTATTTTTCGTTAGAACGACCGCCAATTTTAGTCTGCAGAACTCATGAGCAAGTGGGCTATTTCAAAATTACTGTACTGTGGGGCAACTTCAGTTCGATTCCGACGACGGAGAAGAAATCGTCCAAGCTTTTAAAAAAGTGAATGAAAAAGCTTTCAATGCAATCAATGCCTTGCGTCAATATTTTGAAGGACAATTTAATTCTGAAGATTTTCTTGAAAATCTAACGTATATGGAATCAGTGATAATGGAAGATTCCCAAATGAACTTGAAACAGGCGTCAGGCTTTTTTTTTTTTTTCTTTTCAAAAATTCAGTAATGGAAATACAAATAAATAGAAGTGTTCTCTAGGTATGTACTGTTGCATCATTTCTTTGCTCAATTTTTTTTTCAGTTCGTTACAACGACCATATCATGTTGGTCTGTCCCACAGGGGGTCGTTATACCGAGGTTTTGCAGTAGTATAGAATAGAAATGGGCTTTGTTGTTCAACTGATTGATGAATGAGAACCGTGTCGAATAGCTGTTCCCTTCGGGAATCGAGGTTCGAAGCTGATGCTGATACGAATATTTCGGTTATAAGTGATTTTACGATCCTTCGTGTCGCGAAACAGTGGATTCAACGAAATCTGTATTATTGATATGTTTCACAATGTTTTACAATCCACTGATTCTAAGCAGTGTATAGACCAGGGGTATCCAACCCAAATCGGTGGTGGGCCAAAAAACAATTTACTGAACTGAGGTGGGCCTCCCATATAAAAATAAAACAATAAATTATTCAAAATATTTTATCGTGCAATATTCAAAATATGCAATTTTTCATTCATTTATTTTCACTTTGTAACTTCTGATTTAGTTCATTCAGTTTCATTGTTATATCTGTTAAAAAACATAAATCTAGAAGCCCTTGATCATCCGAAAGTTCACTTATACCACTACTGTATTGTTTTATACATCAAATTAAACATTTTGGAGGTTAGAATTTCAAACGCATCGTTATCTTGCGTTTTTTTAAATAAACAATACCTTAATTATTCCTTTACGATTAATGATAACTTCACAATGCCATAAATATAATTTATAATTTTCTTTCCATACTAACGCGAGTCAGCTGGTTGGATAAGTAAGGGCCGATGGACAGAATATTCTAGAACACTCAAATTTTAACTTAACCTGTCCAACCATATTCAAAGACCAGGTTTACGTTGGTTACTATTAGGTCTTAAAACGTATATAATATGTGATATTTATTATTGCAAACATTAACAACTAAAATTCTGTGTTTCAACTGTATATAGTCAAAATGACTATATAGACAGTTAAAAACTTCAGTTGGGCCGCGGGATTGACAGAATATTCTAGAACACTCAAATTTCAACGTAACCTGTCCAATCCTACTCAAAGACCAGGTTTACGTTGGTTACTATCAGGTCTTAACGTACATAATATGTGATATTTATTATTGCCAACATTAACAACTAAAATTCTGTGTTTCAACTGTATATAGTCAAAATGACTATATAGACAGTTAAAAACTTCAGTTGGGTCGCGGGTTGGGCATGCCTGGTATAGACAACAGTCCAACTTGAGTTGTGTTGCTTAGGAATTTGTACATGCCTGTGTGCGCGCTGTAACGGGCCCGCCCCAGAGTGCATGCACAGATGAGTAAAGTCTCCCTGGAGCTGTTTCCTCAGAAACCAGTCTTTTGTCTTGATCCCTCCAA
Organism: Pardosa pseudoannulata; assembly: GCA_032207245.1. Classification (NCBI taxonomy): domain Eukaryota; kingdom Metazoa; phylum Arthropoda; class Arachnida; order Araneae; family Lycosidae; genus Pardosa; species Pardosa pseudoannulata. The sequence goes on from CM063499.1 coordinate 65,243,852, forward strand.
GTATTCGGATGACACCGATGCGGAAACACGGCCGTTAAGGGGACACCGAAAAACTTCGTAATAGCAGCCTTTAATCGAGTTCTGCTCGCTTCAGTATGAAAATTTCACGATTTCTTGAAATGAGACAATTTGGTCGGTGTCTGGAACGATTAATCTATTTTCACTCGTGTGTAAACTTGGGTTGTATAATTGTTCTCTGTTCTTCATTTCGGAGTTGAATTCAGATTCTTGTTGAGACGTTTTTGGTTTCGTCTCTTTTCAAAAATTCGACATCGAAATGGAGTAAGGCAGCTTTATGCTATCGTATGTTTTTATTTTTTTGCAAGAAGAAAAAATTTATATGTTAATATAAATGTATATTATTTTTGTTTAATATATTTTTCCATAAATTTATTTTTCTTTTTGTGTTTTATCGGTAAAAATTTTTTTTTTGCTTATTACGCTATTTTAATTGTTATTTTTCCCTTTTTTAATGGGCTGAAATACGTATGCCAAAAGGATTTCTGTATAATTTGATCTATGGTAGCGTGTGTAAATAAATGATTGCTCGTATACACACACACACACACACACACACACACACATATATATATATACATATATATATATATATATATACACTTATATATATATACATATATATATACACTTATATATATATACACATACATATATATATGTGCATATATATATATACATATATATGTACATACACATATACATATATATATACACATATATACATATATATATATACACATATATACATATATATATATATATATATATATATATATATATATATATATATATATATATATATATATATATAATATATATATATCAGGCTTGCAATTCCGTCACTTTCCTCACCTTTAGTCCCTTTTTTTAAAATTGATCACTTTTAGTCACTTTTTTATGTAAACAATCACTTTTAGTCACCTTTTTCACGGTGTATCACAGCTAAAGTCCGTTGTTGAAAAAAGAAAATCTGAATTAATAAGAAAATATTTTAATAAAAGACCAAAAATGTGATGCTCTAATCTTATTTTTCTTATTAAAACGTAATTAGTCATATGGTTTCCAGAATTGAGTGATTTTAAAAAGTCGTAAAGAAGTTCCTGAAATCTACATTTGTACTGAAATGTACATTTAATACATTAAAGTAATTTACGTCAAAGCACACATTTCTCTTTTTCTTTTTCTTCACAGTTTTTGTTTAGGTACTCTAATCTAGCTATGTACATATTTCAAAACACCATTAATTTTTGCAGAAAATTGTGATTATAAAATTAATGTATTGTATGTATCAATACTCTAGTAAATTCTTTTGTCAATACTCTTGTATATTCTTTTAAAAATGCTTATTGGCTTTTAAATAAGAATATGAAAAAACAAAAAAGAGAATCTTCAGAAAATTACGCAGCTGAAGATCAAAAGAAAGAAAAATCAAAATTGATTAAAAGGCGTCGCAAAAATTGCGAATAACCAAAGTTGCTAATAAGGAAATTAATGCAATCGTGGAGCAAATTTAATGTTCAAAGTAATAATATATACTTTCTTTATTAATGTTAGGATGCCTTATTTAAATAATAATGAAATGTCCTGTTCCTCGCTCAGATTGTTCTGAATACCCCAAAGACTAAAGAATATTTCGAAATTTTAGCTCCATTGGGATTTTATTATTTTATATTAAATTTTATAACTATTTAAATATAAATTTATATCTAAAAAAAGTAAAAATGTGACAATTTTTGTTTTATGTAGTGTGAATTTATTAGGGATGATATTTGGAATTACAGGTAATTATCAGGGAATTAAATGATTTCTTGGATTGTTGGACACTGATGATATAAAATTCATTGTTGAAAATTCTCTTAAATTGCTTGTTTGTTTCTTTTTTTTTTGTAAAGATTATATCGCAGTCCTGTCAGCTCTCTGGGTTTAACTCGGCAATCAGAATTTTTGACCATTTGCTGGGTTTCCGGGGCAAATGTACGAATTGCCGAATTTTCGAAAGGAATGGCATTAAACCGTTTTCGTCTGTTTTTGCTACATCGAGACGAAATTTTACTTCGTCTCTGCCAAATAGGTTCCTGTTAGAGGCATTACGATCAGACTGCAATCAGAATCTGTTGTTTTATTATCTAGATTTCCTGGATATGGTGCAAAATTTACCATTTATAGGTATTAAACATATACTTATTTTATTTTATACCATTTTTTATTAGTATAAGATCGTTAAGTCAATCCATACACTTAACTTACTGCATGATTTCATACTTATAGGGATTGTCAGGTTTGATATCGGGATTTCAGTAAGTAATCAAAAGCCTCGCGATTGGTGTGACCCTGTAAGGCGTGGGACAGGTGATATTGACACCTACACGGTGGATCTTGGGTCATTTGGCAAACCTCACGAATTATATTCTAAATTTATGAATGCGAGGAACGTGTAGACGTCAACGTTTGACATGCTTATGACACGCAACTCCGATTGAAGGTTGTTGAAGTTCAAAAACCAGGCGAAAGAAATGAAAATACACTTAACATTAGCTGGGTAAATATTTTTCGCCATTGTCATTCTATATTAAGTCAAAGAGAGTTATTTTACTTATGCATAATAAATAATTACTGAAAAACATTTAGGGTTCCGATTTAAAGCGAACTTGCAACCTTATTCCATTTAGGCGTACATTGTATGGATTTTGATCACATTGTAAGATTATATGTTTACATGTGAAAATTCTTGATAAAAATTTGGAAGATGTATTAGTAGCCAAAACAGTGATATATGAGCATTGCTTTAAACAGATTTTTGACAAAGAACTTGACAAAAGACCAAGACAAAATCAAAATCAGCAACAATTATTTGGAACGTAAATAGAATGATTTTTAATGTGTGTGTGTGTGTGTGTGTGTGTGTGTGTGTGTGTGTTAGTTTGTTAGAGAGAAATAGAAATCAAACTAGATCGGGAAACTAATGTAGGTATTTTGTATGAAACCCCGAAGACGGCCCGAGAAAATTATCAGTGGTTTTCAAATCTTAAAAAATCCCTCATTCCTTTGCTTTTTTTTTCCTTTTTAAGCCTTAACATAAATTGACCACTGGGACTACAGTTCATGTCCTCACAGAAAGGGAAATTCCACCTGGTCGACTCGCATTTTAAGAGTTTTTTTAAAAAAATATTCCACTTAATAGAACAGCAAATTCTCTAGGATGTTATCTTTCCCTTTTTTAAAAAGCATCGAGAAAAAAGGGATCCCTTTGTTATATTTTCTTTCCTTTAAACGTCCCCTTTTTAAACCCTTTAGTGCAGTAATTCTCAACTACTGTGTTGTGGCACTTTTGTGTGCCTCCAGATTTTTGAAATGCATTTTTTTTTTTCGATTTTTATTTTACACTTGATGAAATTTCAGACCAGAGGCGAAAATTTTTATTTCCAGAAATATTTTAGTGGTAAATCTACATCATAAGCTGAGAAAACTTCACATTTTTTTATGATGTAATCAGAAATGTTGTAGCTTGTTTGGTTTTGGATTTTCACTATTAACCAACATAGAAACGGAGGGAAAAAAAAAAAAAAGGAAGATCGAGACTGTTAAATGTACAAGACGATATGAGAGTAGCATTGTCATTTTTACCACCAAATATAAATGAAACTATCAAAAAATATCAAGCTCAAATTTCTTTTTAAAGGTATTCTTATGAACAACTTGTAATTAATCCCTTAATAAACGTACTGTCGTTTTTGTATTACATATTTTATTTTACATTAAAAATTATAATCATAAACCATTTTACACGGTGTATTATAAGTAAGTGAACAACTTTTAAACTTACCTTTTTCTTTGTGTGCCGCCAAATTTTGAAATTGTTAAGTGTGCCTGAGGGAAAAAAAAAAGTAGTTTAGAATCGCTGTTTTAGTGGTTGAAATTCGACGTGTAGGTTATTGTTTGCCTGGGATGCGAAACTGAAGCTTTTTTCAGCTGTCTCGAAATTCATTGAGTGGTATTTTCATTTGATTAGTACAAATAAAATTTAACACTTCAATATCTCAGTGAAATTCGCCGAAATGTTAACGTGGACTCTCACTGAAGATTCGAAATACGGGAGGGAAATAATATTTATAACATAAGCCAGATCACAAGCTTTTACGGTACCATAGTTTTCGGTATGAAATGTATTTTTATTTATTTTTTACTTTATGTAGGCTTATATTGATTTCACATTTTATTATTCAGTTGTATAGACTTTTTATATATATAGTAGCACCTCACAAATGCTACAGAAACATTTCATTTTTGTATATAATATTTTTTGTATTTAAATAAGTCAAGTTTTAGATTGTTTTTTAAGCTAATTCATGTACTATTTTTTAAAACTTTTTTGTCCGCGTTGAATGCTGCCAAAAAGAGGTGAAAATATAATCTAGCTGCTTTCTTGAGAAGCCTAGGTCTTTCCCCACACCTGCGATATTCATTTTTACAGCCCGTGAACTGCTGTAGTCACAGCCGTGTTATTATTATTTTTACTAGCATATAGCCCGTCATATGACTGGATCATAAAATTTTTTAATTTTTCAGAATTGTAAAGTGCCCTATGAGGCAGGTAAAAAAAATGGTTTTGTTTTTTGGCTGAGTATTATCTTGGAACAAAAAATAATCGTTGATTAACTTTGAAATTATCACATATGTACCTAATCTATTATTTAAGCCAAATATGAAAGAAAATTATTCACGTAATGTGTAAGTTGAATAACATATAAGGCAATTTCACGCAGTAGAGCTAATTCTCAAATTATGACAATTCTGGCTTTAGTTTCAAACGGAAGGGCAGTTTATTGTTTGTCTATTGGCTGTTGTAAACATGAAAATGAATGGGAAGGGCATTATAGTAGCTCGTGACGTTTCGACAAATTGCCTTATAACAGTGATAAAACGTATGAAAATATTGCAGACGATATTTAAATAATGTAAAGTAAGAAATGATTCAGTGAGACGGTTAAATGAATGACGTCATAATGGTAGAAAAAAATGTTATTTTTAGTTATTTATTATTATGTGATGTATTGATAAATTTAATCGCCTGCTCTTAACCGGGGAAAATAGGGCTTGTAAAAATGGCATTAAACGCTAGAAAAGGGGGAAAGGGGTGGATTTCGAACGTTTTAAAGACTACAGTATTTTTTAGTGTGACATGAAGCATATGTATACCAATTTACTTTAGAATCGCACCGATAGTTTAGGAGAAGATAAACTTGACTCGCTTTGAATTTTGCTAACCCTAACTCAACATTCAATATGGATGCCTCTATCCATTCCAGGTCCAACCGCTTCATAAATTGGAGGACAGATGAACTGATAGCTTAGGATATTATTATATAGGGGATTCTTTTTACGGGGTGGCTGTCCTTTCGTAGCTGGAGGTTCGTTTTCCCCTTCTCCCTCTTCTAATGTTCCTCCGTGAAAATTCAGCGCGGATGCAATTGAGGTAGGCAGAGGTTCTATGCGAGAAATAGTTGTCCACTAACAATAAGTAAAGTTGTTGTTTAGTGTAAATAATGTGAATAGAAATAAAACCCAGAGTTTTGTTTGAGGATTATTATAGTCATCCTAGAATCTAACACTACTCAGCTGCTACCAAATATATATTTTGCCTAGATATGCAAGTTATAATACGTCCAAATACTTTAATGTGGAGAAAATTTTATTTTTACGGGTAGTAGATGGGCAGGAATTACCGGGAACTGTTTTCGTAAGTTCTCAACGCAGGACCGGCGATAGTAGACTTCTTATAGCGACTAAACAGTCTGCTTAGAGTGTAAAACAAAGAAAACCCACAATATATCACAACGCTAGTCCAGTGTATAAGAAATGTGTTGCCTCAAAAAATATTTAAATAATTAATTAAAAAATTAGACCTTTTGAAAAAAAACCCGATTTTTTTTACTACATTTTCGTCATTTATTAGAAATTTTATAAAAAAACTTCTCCAGGAATAATTTTTTAAGTGCAATTCTCTTTGATAATATAAAAAATAAATCTAAAAATGTAAAAACATGAACTAGTTTTTACGTTTAAAGAAAAAAGTTCTCCGAACGTAGACGGATGCCTTAAACTTTTCTGGAAGACTAAGATTCATTGTTTTAAATTTTTTGTTCTGTGTTAGTTGTGACTTAGTTTAAAAAAAAAAAAAAAAAAAAAAAGGGGGGCCTCAAGGTGGGGTCCTGAGTACACACACAGTTCAATGGGGCCAATTAAAACGGCAAGTCAAGGTCTGTTTTTGGCATCGCCAAAACTCCATTTCGCCGACTTGTGCTTCTTCCCTCTGACGTCACCGTTGACCCGGCTTCGCGGAGTTCCGGCTGCCGCCGATGGTCAAGTGTGCGCGCGCAGTCGCTTGAACTTTTGCACTATTGACCTGGTTTTGGATTCCTCCTCCCCCCACTAAAAGAAGACGATTTGGCGTCTTTTTTTTTTTTCTTCCTCCTAAGAATGTCTTCACCGGAACATTTTATTTTATTTTATTTTTTTTTATTTCCGTTCTATTCCGACGCGGGAAAGGTGGAACAGGTTCACCGATCGCCAATTTGTTTATACCTGTATGTGTTATATATATATATATATATATATAGTGTGTGTGTGTGTGTGTATATATATATATATATATATATATATATATATATATATATATATATATATATATATATATATATATAGTGTGTGTGTGTATATATATATATATATATATATATAGTGTGTGTGTGTATATATAGTGTATGTATATATGTATATATATAGTGTGTGTGTATATATATATATAGTGTATGTGTATATATATATAGTGTATGTGTATATATATATATAGTGTATGTGTATATATATATAGTGTATGTATATATATAGTGTATGTATATATATAGTGTATGTATATATATAGTGTATGTATATATATAGTGTATGTATATATATAGTGTATGTATATATATATATAGTGTATGTATATATATATAGTGTATGTATATATATAGTGTATGTATATATATATAGTGTGTGTATATATATATAGTGTGTGTATATATATATGTAGTGAGTGTATATATATAATGTGTGTATATGCATATATGTGTGTATATATGTATATGTGTATATATATCTATATGTATGTATAGGTCTGTATATATGTGTTTATATATATATGTAGTGTGTGTGTATATATATATATATATATATATATAGTGTGTGTGTGTATATATATATAGTGTGTGTGTGTATATATATATAGTGTGTATATATATATAGTGTGTGTATATGCATATGTATGTATATATATCTATGTATGTATAGGTGTGTATATATATGTGTATATATAAATAATATGCATATACATATATACGTATGAGCTACGTGTCCACGCTTCTCTGTTATGATTTTGTATTAATCTAATTAACTTTTTAATTTGTCTGTTATCGTAGTAACCTCTGGAGAGAAATAAAGACAAGTCCACCGGCTCGAGCAGTTTCGCTGCCAAGTTACTATTAAGAGATAAATTGTTTACATATATAAATTTGCATTTGAGCATCTTTTCTCATTTAGTAACAAAGAAAGTAAATTTCTTGAAACAGTAACAAGATCTGGTGCTGTACCGCTAGAATCGAAATTAGTTTTTCAACTCGAGTTGGGCTTTTCTTTGTGGTTTTAAGCAATCTAGTCGATATCAGTTTTGACCATTGAAATTTGCTATCCAATTTATTGAATAGTGAAATATATTTTGTTGATATGTGTTGAAACTAAGAACATTTTGTTAACAATGACTTGCAAGTAGCACTGCACCAACAAAACACGAAATACAAAAGTGTCATAAATAACATTTTTTTTTTTTTTTTACTCGTTAGATCAAAATATTTAATAAATGAAATAAGTGGTATTTTTTTAGAATTAGTTGTTCAAGCCAGTATTTAATGGAAAATTAGTTTTTTACTTGTGTTTGTTTTATTTAAATATTTAAATTTTGCTTTATTATTCTATAAGGGTAAGATTACAAGCACTGAAAATGTGTAAAAAATAGCTTTTTTTTTTGTGTGTGATGCAATTTTCTCGTCGATATGTAGATTTTTGTGTTTTGGTTTAAGACGTATGTCCGCTGATCAGATATTTTCCTTTTTTTTGCTTATTATTAAATTTTGACCATTTATTACTGTTTTTCTATATAATATTTTAATTTTCCTGTAATATGCAAAGCTTATGCAATTTTTACTATACAAATTTGATATAATTTTATTTCTATAATAAATATACATTGTGTTTTTGGATGTGTGAATGCGAGAGAGATGTCTTGAATTATCTGTTTTCCATATTCATGGTGGATGCGTTGCACAGCGAAACACTTACCAATCCAATATAAAACTCCACAAATATTTTAAAGCACTTTAATGAAGCACAAGTTAATAAATTCACATCGACCCATCATCGAGCTGATCTACGCCTTTCGGCCACAGCACTCATAAATCCTCACACATTCTACGAGAGTAGTGGAAGTAGTAGTTCTTTGTTTAGTCTAGTAGAAGTAGCAGTTCTTCACAAAGAAGTTATTGAAATGTCCTCCACTTTTCCAAATGTATTTCAGCATCATTATTCTTAACTGCTTATATCTTGACTTATAATGAAATTTGATTCTAAAGTAAATTTACGACTTGTCGTCGCATGACAATGTGACGTCTACCAGGAAGGGGTTAAAGTAGTTAAGTAAGAGCTCTTTGAAAAGAATATATAAACTTTATATGAAAACAATAAACAAAGGTGAACCTCAAAGCAAGTCCATTTAAATTGAATCAAGACATTAAAAATAAAACTAAACTACTAAATGAGTAATGCTTGAAGAATAACCAAAATAAACTCTAAATGCCCAAAGAAGATTTGATGCCCATTATGTCAAGAGCAGAACATGTTCTTAGTTTTCCATTAGTCAGGAGATAATAAGGAAGATTCTACGTTTGTTCCGGTGAGTCAGACTCAAGTTCGTAATGGAAGCTCGTTAATGCGGTTCGTCAAGCGTTTCCACGTCAATGTTAGTTTTCTTCTACCGTTACATTCTAATTTTACGAAGTGCAAAATTTATTCTTTTTTATTTTCAAATGTTTGCTTTTATAATGCCGTTTGAAGAATTAAGACTTATTCTTTTAGAAGTTCGTAAGTACTTTTGCTATTTGCCTCTACTGCCAACTCATGGGCAAAACCTGCTTCTTTGGAACCTTCACATCCAGGTATGCCTTCCACTTACAATAAAGTACTTGACAAAAGTGTAAGAGAACGCATTTGGATCTCTGGAAGGCCTATCCTATACACGATTGGTACTATAAAAAACGCTTTTGTGATGCCCTGCTTTTCGGGAGACAGAAGCCAGCAAACTTTCATTTCACGCTTTGGCAGTGGACACCTGAAGTGTCTTTCATATGTACAGAAAATGTTTAGACTACGCACAAAGTGCGGGACTGTTCAGGCATCGCCCAAGCATATTTTAAATTGTATTGACTTTGATTTGGACCAGGTCTTTTCCAATCCTCCACTGTTCTTAGACTTTTTGCTGTTTATGGGCTTACGGAATTGGTCTAGTTTTGTTAGACCACTTGGATAAGAAATAACAACACTGTAGACTACATTTTGGCAACTGTCACTAAAATCAAATGCGAGAATAAACAAAATGAGCCCTTCCTCAATTCTAGAGTTATCGGAAATAATATCGAAACCCTCAATATACCTTCAAAATAACTGATTAGTTAGGAACGCTGCAGGGATTAATAAAGACATAGAGGGCCTATTCCGTCTATCTACGGATGAGATGGATAAAATAGTGACTTTTTTTTAAACAGCATTTGTTCCACGGATAACAACAATAAGATGCGGCTAAAATGGCAGTAATCTATCTATTGCACCAACACTAATACGGAGTTCAACTACAAAATATTTTCTTCCTCCTCGTATTATTGCTTTCATTCGTACAAATGCATATACACATGCATGCAAGCAACTTTAAAAAAAGTTCTATTTATATCATCCTTTTTTTTTTCTTTTAGAATTTTTGAGGAAATTCGCTTTTGACGTTTTCGTTATTTTTCAAATTTGATATGAATACACATTTAAATTTTTTAAAAATGAAATATCAGTTTCTCTCCAAGTAAAATACATCCGATAAACAATTTTTATTCTTTATTTTAAACAGTCTATAATGATATATCGTGCTTAAAACAAGCTTAAAAAATTATCAAAACTTAATATGTCATATCGATATATCGTTTAGAGTTGAATTGTTATTTATATAATCATCTCATCAGTTTTAAGTTAACTTATTCAGATTAAAAATCAACCAACATATTTGTGTTTGTGTAAACACGCGCACGCATCTATAGATTCTCGTTCATCGCTCTCAAAGGTAAAAATAAAATAAAGTAAAATAAAATCCTTTAAGAAAATATTTGCTCTCCACCCACGTTGATCTCCAGGTCTGTCGTGGTGGGCGTCTCAACAAAAACGAGGGGCCTAAGTTGGCGCCACGGAAGAACAAAAGTCTTTGAGACAAACGAAGGTCGAGGTCTGTCGACCGGCCCACCCCTCATCTGACCCGCTTGTCGACCGATGTCGGTCACGAACGAGGATCTCGCTCGCTTCCGGTCCCAGATTGGGGGTGGCCGCACGTGACCTACCACCAGAGTGTCTTCGGCACTCACCTACATACAGCAGTGTGCTTCGCTTTCCGTAGACAATCAGAACAGGGGCAATTTTTTCGACTCGATTCGGGAAATGACATTCGTTCGTTATATGCCCGGGGGCGGCTGTAGGGCCGGACTTGTGTCAGAGGCGGCATTAGGGGTCTTAATTGAACAGAGAAGGAAGCTAGCCTGAACCTTGAAAATACTGATTTACAGGTTATGAACTTTTCCCACACATAGTGATATCAAACAGAATTTATACTTAAAGAAACAATTCAATATACTTACGATTTTTATGACTAAGATTTTTTTCACTTGATAAAGATATCAAGAAAATGAGGATGGAATGATTTCAAAGTGGTTTTTACGTTCCCGTGATAATAAACGTTGTAAAGCCGTTTTCACAGTAGGGTTGTAGAACTATTTTCCCGAACATTATGTATTTTTAATCACTATTTTCATACAGATCACAGTATGCTTTCATGTCTCAAGTACTTGAAAGCTATATATGTGATAAATTTAGTATCAATATTTTTGGCTTTAAATTTTGGGTTAATTGCAGGGAAATCTGAAGATAGGTGAACGGAATATCGTAAGTAGGATTGCAGTACGTCAAGCAAAAAACTGCTTACTGCCAAATATATTTTGTGCTTCTCAATTTAAGATAGAACATACATTAATTTTCATCAATTAAAAAAAATGCTCTTTTTGGATCGGGAATTGGAAAAATATTCGACAGAGAAGCGGTTAAATGATAAATGAGATTTTGAAATTGCTTTTAATTTCATTTGTTTGTCTGTTGAAAATTTGTAATTAATTTTTAACTACCTTCTTGACTAGATGGAGGTCTGACATTTTGCCTTTGGGTTCATTTCTGATGACAATACAATATTCAATCATCAAAAAAAAAAAATTAGATTTACGGGGGGAAAATTAAAGCTCGAGGCACTCAACATATAACAATAGAGGGATTTCATGCAACGTCACGATCTACTTTTAATGCCCTTTCCATTCATTTTTATGCTTACGGTAGTCAATAGGCAACTACTATGCTGCCCTTCCGATTATGAGCCCTTGACGATTATGCCCTTGACGATTATGAGCTTTCGCTTCTCGCTTCTTTGGAGCGAAAGCCCACAATCGTCATAAGTTGAGCTGTGTCTTTCTGCGTGAAATTGCCTTATTATCACGTTAGTATTTTTATATAAATATTCCCTTACACAATTATATATGTATTGAAAATATATTTGACACAAATTCCAAATGCGCCCCACGCTTTTATTTTTAGTCGCCTAGCCCATCATAACAGTTGGCTCTTATCCTATAGAGGCTCCTCAAGCAATTTCTCTTTGTCAGCACTTCATTTTCATATAGAAGCTTTTCACACAATTTCTATTTCATGTGCTGTTTGTAGCAAGTATGGATTGGTGGCTGGGGCACGTTAGATTCGTGTAGCAATGTCCTGCAAGTTCTCAAACGATACCTCTAGAGGTGGTAGGCTAATCCTGGAGAGGGTCTTCTGCTTAATCCTTGCTTCTAAATTACGAAGAGCCTTTCTTTAGGTTAAGCCAGTCTGCAGCCCTCGTGGTTCCTTGCTGAAAGTGAAGCAGCGTATTGTCCTTAACCATGGACCAGTCGCATACTGCGACTGGGTCTATTTGATTTAGTGTAAAATTTCCTACACCAGAGAAATGAGTAACAACGGCAGAAGAGTGGGTAATTTCTCCCATATACCAATTCCAGGTATATGAGAGTACCTATGTCAGTTACTCTCTTGTACTAAGGAGAGTCTGTAATCATTTTGACAGTCGCATTTTGTTGCCCAATGAACATCTTATTTCTGGATTTAGCTGCTTATGACCAAACTGGTACTGCGTAGGAAATTGCAGGTATAAGGAACGATGTGTATTGCAATAAGATAATTTTTTTTAAATTATATTTACAAATACATACAAGAAATTGTCAAATTTCTTTATTTTTTCATAATCGGTAACTTTTTAAAATATAATATGATAGATGTGACAGATATGTGACCTACTCCGGATTCTTCGGAGCATCTCCGGAAAAATGAGAAAATTTGATAACTCCGGAAACTTCTCAGATTGCTCCGGAAAATAACAAAACTTTTGAACAGCTAAAAGATTAAGATTCAGCAATTAAGTAAAAAGTTTTGCAAAAAATAATACTGAATATTACTCTGTTCACACAGTAATGCTTCATGTTAAAAGTTTTCAGTACTGTGCTGAAAAACCAAACTGAATTTAGGTCAAATTTGAGTAGACAAACTCAAGAATACCTGATGTTTAAAAAATGGAAATATTTTAATTAGGGTCAATGTTGCTATAAGAAGCACTGTTCTGAAAAATAAGTTGTTAAAGCTGAAAAAGCTACCCGTAAATTTTAACTTACCTTTTTCAATTTACTACTGTGTAAATATTTTAAATTTAATTTTAATTCAGAAACCCATAATATATGTACTTATGTATAATCTGTAATTAGCATGTTAAAATTCCAAACCACGCTATTTCTGCTGACACAAGTGGCTGAATGTTGGCATGTCTGGATGTGAAAAGTTACTCACAGTCCTGTGTTAAAGGCGTTAATAAATCCGAAACTTTTTGGGCTGTACAAGTTGTACCATTTGTAAAAATATTCAAAATTTATCATTAAGATTTTAAAGAACTTCGTAAATTCTTGTCCGGAAACTGAAATATAAAATTTTTTCCATACATCTTTATGACGTTATACGATTAAATTCATCTTATGTGTTAACTTCAATAACTGGTATATTTGATCGTGACTGTTAAAGGAAAGTTATATGCAAATTTAATTACTATTTGTACAGCTTCTGTACTCTTTGCTTTAGCTTACGTTTTTGCTCTTGCTTGATATCCACCTTTTGTGTGACTAACATTGTCATGTATAATTGCCATTTTATGCTGCAATACGTGTAAATTTTATTTGTATAATTTTAAAATAAAATTGTTGTATAAGTTTAAGCTCTAAGAAGAGTTATTTTTCAACCATCTTTTTATGGTATTTATTCATCCGTCTACTGCATTGGTATTAGACTCATGTTTTATAACTTTTTGTATTGAATTTTGGATGCCTAGAATTACCGACCAATTTTCCGTCAGTTCTATAATGAAAACTGTTACAGCAGATTTGACTTTCCTGATTGGCTTTTCAATGGAATTCTTAAATATATAGCCATTAAATGTTTACTCTAATACTTGGCGCGTGTTTCTTTCTGTCCTGAGAGTTTGAAGAGTGTCTCAGAATATTGTGTGGCATCTTTGACAGTCACGTGTACCTGCTGCGGGCGAGAGTGAAAGGGGTCCTTGAAAATGGCGCAACAGGTGCGTGGCCCTGAAAAAAGGACGGGTTATGCAAAGAGATGGCGCTCGGAGGTCGTTTCGCTCATTCAATGTCAAATGACGATCGCGTAAGACGTTGCAATCAAATTAATAGTTATGTTCGTATACATAGTCTATTTACCAATAATTGTGTTATAGCTATGAGTATAGTTTTACGATACGCATGCGTACATATTTAATGTTCCAGCTAACTAATGTGTATAAATGACTGTCATTTTTCGGCTTATTTGCATTAGTAAAATTTTCTAACAAAAGTACCTCGTGACCTGGAATAAAGTCAAATTATGTTGCCAAATTTGACAACAGAATTAAGTCGCTAGATTTGGATTCCTGACACTAAAATGTAATACACGTAAAAAAGAATGAGAAACTATATACTGATGCCTGTTTATTTTTGAGTGTGTTTATACTATTTGAAAATCAATCATTATTATATACCAAACTACCGACATTACTATATAAATAATACTTCTTTTTAATGTATTGTATCTACCTTTAAAATAACCCATGAATTCAGGGTCACCCTGTGTTACAAGTCTCTTCGCCTGGTTCGGCCTGATTAAGTCAGTCAAAGATTATAATTATTTTAAAATTTAAGTTATTTTTCTACGTTATATTACACTAACGATATAATAAAACACACCCATGAACACATTCATTTAAATTTCATTGCATCATATAGTTTCTAAAATTAAAAAAAAAAAAAAAAAGGTTTAACTTCGGATTAGCGGAAAATAACCAAGGTTTATGCCAAATCGTTCAAAAGAGAACAAATGTATTGACAAATAAAAATATTACGAGACGTAAATGTTAAATTCGTTTTTCAAACGGAAACGCCGTTATCGACGAAATACGATTGGCGCTATAAAAAGGGTATAACTTAATTCAAAATTAAAGAATTATATAAAATTAAAATGGATAAATGATTCATATCAAGTGAATATGGTTGGAAAGCTTTGTGGGTTCAAATCTTACTGATGGCATAATTGTTCCTAACTGTTCGAAATAGGGTTTAAGATATAGGTTCCATTTTCATTAGCCCTCGTGCAGAAAAACAACAGACTATAGCGTTCTAAACCAAAGTAGTTGCCAAACGCAAGTTGTTACAAAAAGGGTTCTATCTCACACGCCTTCGATACTTCGAATCATTTGACCTGCCTAAAAAATTTACAGGGTTAACTTGAATTACACAAATTTTGGTGAGATTTTTTTCTAGCCATTTAGAAAATTAGCCTATAACTAAATTTAGCCATTTCGGATTGATTTTTTTTAACCCTCCAAAGTTCTCAAACGATGCCTCTAGAAGTTGCAGGCCAAGCCTTTTTTTTTTTTTTGGGGGGGGGGGTCTTCTGCTTCGTCCTTACTTCTAAATTACGAAGACCCTCTTGAGATTAAGAGAGTTTTTTCAGCCTTTGTGGTTTCTCGCTCCAAGTGAAGCTGCCTATTACCCTTAACCGTGGACCAATTGCATATTACGGAGTAGATTGGATCTGGTGTAAGGCTTTCGTACACCAAGGACATGAGTAACAAGAACAACAGGATTACTTAGCGAACACATGTACAAATGAACAGTTAGATCTGGTGTAAGGCTTTCGTACACCAAGGACATAAGTAACAAGAACAACAGGATTGCTTAGCGAACACATGTACACATGAACAGATTATATATCCACGCATGCAATGTATGACTCAGTAAAAAGAACCGCGAATGTGCTGAAAACCTTTATAGTCGCCCCTCTTTCTGTGTGTCTCTTAATACTTAAAAAGAATGCTTTATTAAAAATTTGCAGCGTTCAACGGTGCTAGTGTAATTTATTTCCATTTATCGACTGCGTGCGTGTCGGATGAATGTTTGTAAACACGCCAATGTGGTGAAGAAGAGACTAGCTTGTGTTGGAAGAAGAACGCGGAGGTCTTTAACCGCCGTTCACCTGACCTCGAACGTCACTTCACTCCACTGCTGCCCTTCATTTGGCGGAGCTTCTTCCTTCACACGCCCAATCTCCCCCTCCACACACGCACTTTCTACAGATATATGTATACACATACACGTGTCTGTTTGGGTTCGTAATACCGGTGAACTGGCTTACAACTAAAATTTTAAATGCCTTCTAGTGTAACGTGAATTGGGAAATAATAGTTTGTAACCATTTTAAATTGTTTTAAACCACGGAGAAATGTACCGTTCTGTTTCGTTCTAAAAAGTAAATTTTCTAACCCATTAATGCTTAGCCTTTCTCGTTCGGGGCAGTTTTAAAAGTAGCGTGTAGAATTTTAATGCTTTCGTGGAATGATTTTTTCGAATGGGTAAAACGCTGTTTAACGGTACTGGAGGTAGTGGGTTCAAATACTACTGTTGTCGTGGATATTCGTAGCAGTTCGGAATCGAATAAACTAAGAAGTATCGCTCTCTTTACACAGTTCGCATTTTCACGCTATAGCAGGTTTTGTACGCGAATTTGTAACGACGCTACGCAACTTCTGCAAAATTTCTCCTTTCTCTTACCTACAGGAATTTTTTTTTCATTAGTAGGTCTCTGTTACTCAAGTTGCGGAAAGTTTAGCGCGATCACTGCGCATTATCCCTTACAAACTTGCTAACTTTCCGGGTTTAACAGGAAATACCGCATTTTTGGACATTTTCCGAATTTCCTGGATAAATGTACAAATTGCCAGATTTCCAAAGGCAAAAACAAAAAACCGTGTGATTTTTTATTTTTTGTTTTATGAGATTGAAAGTTGTTTGTACTCTAGATTATCTTTGGACCTTTCCCGAAAAAAATTTCGGGCTACCTCGCTGCGATTTACGATCATTTTACTTCCGCGCTTTAAGGCGACAGTGGACCTCTAGAGCAAACTTTTTTTTCTTTTAAATGAATTTCCTTGAAGATTGACTATGTTATTAGTACTATTGATATATAAATATTTTAAATTTGAAGGCAAAATATTAATTAGTTTGTATTTATTATTAATTATTTCATAATTAGCTTAATTGAAAATGCTCCAGGCGCATCAATTTTGCATAAAATTGGATTAAAAAAATTTTAAGTATGCCTTATAGACTTTACAAAAAAAGATGTAGGTGTTTCCATAAACATTCATAGAAAATATAAAGAGAAAAAAAATCATTATGATGATGATGATACCTATATTTTGCAGAATAAACAGCTATAGCGGTTAATTAAAATGCGTAACTAACATATTATATGCTTCAAAACATACCCGTTTCAACTAGACTTTGTTTTATAAACTCTAACGTAAATAATACTGGAATTTCAAAAACAATGATCTATTTTCAATGCGCCTGGAGTACTTTAAGCATGTTTTACAAACATGAAAATTTTACTTCTGAGTAAACAGCATTTGAAGTTATTATTGCTATACCCATAAGTAATGATAAGCTTATTATACCCATAAGTAACGATAAAATGATGGGAATGAAAAAATTCTTTTTGCTCCGTATTCCTAATGATATATTCTTTCTCTATTCACTAAAATCGAAAATTCGAATTTTCGGTCGATTTTAGCCAATTTGAAAGTTTACCATCGCTTTAACTGTGAACCTGTAAATTAAAATAAACTTCGGAATAAAAAAAAATCTGCTTTCAAAGTATTTTATTTATAATATTCGTGCCGCATTGTCCATTCATATGCTTCGTTGCGTCAGCCTTCTGAGTCTTGTTAGACTTATATATAGATTGTGTAGTTGTACTGATCATGGCAAACGGACGTCACATAAAGAATGAAACTCGTGTTTTTCGCAAGCGTGCTTGTCATCGTACTTTATTTTAATGGTCCTGACAGAAAAGAATGCTTTACACGTTTATGTAATTTTTTAACTCTAATTTCCGCTGCGGTTGTCCAATATTTTTAATACTATTTTGTTGAGTACAGGTAGTGTTAGAATCCGTAATAAGTAAGCAACAAAGGTTGGGTAGTTGAAATTTATTGGCGTAAGATCCAAGTAAGGATATGCTATGCCTAACAAAAAAGCAAAATACAGAGTTTCAAATATGACCGATATATTTGAAAAATCAATAAAAACTAAACGGGCAGCGACAAAAATACACCTTTTATTGCAGTATGCTTGGGACAACAGTAAATTTTCAGAAAGACAAACCATTGAAAATAGTTACTATTTTCAACAACAGATGGCGCTGTAGGAAATTTGAAAGATATAGAAGAAATCGCAGTCTGTGAGTTCGCAAATCTGTAAGTCGTCTTTCAGCTGTAAGCGTATGCTGTTCACAGATTGCAAGTTTGCTTTGAAAAAAAGGTTTATTCCTTAGAACGAACAGAAGATTGCCTGGCCTGAGACGTTTATACGGGTGTCTGATAATTTCGTTCTGAGACTACGCCATATTATTATTGCGCATGGTGGATATGTGGAAAATATAGTAGATATTTTCTGTTTGCAGCGCCATCTGTTCTGAAATATTGTAACTAATTTTGAAAGTTTGTGTGCCTGAAAATTTACTGTTGTCTCAAGCATATTGCAATAAACTGTGTATTTTTATCGCTGCCCGTTTAGCTTTTATTGATCTTTCAAATATTCTGGTCATTCTTGAAACACCATGTATTAAAACAATAGTATATAAAGTAAAGGTAAAAGAAAACAGTGGAAAATTTAAAAGGACAAGGCAAATTCATACTTAATTTTTTTAATTATACCAAAGAAATTAAAGTAGTTTTGGGTGAGGGGTTTCACCCAAAATTTCCTCTGGGATGAAAAACTTTAGTATATTATAAAAAGTAAATGAAGTTAAAATAGGATGACCAGTGAGAATTGTGGAGTAGGCTTCGCCAAGAGTAAATGGGTTTGGGGTAAGTCTATTATGGCCAATTCAATGACGTTAAAATGACGATCATTTTGCTATTTCGAAAAGGTGGCCAAAATGAGATCAATGGTCTAATAAAGTGAAGTTTATTTCCAGTTTTCGTGTTCTATTCAGCATTCCAGCGGTCATTTGTGATAAAAGAGGTGGCTTTTTTTAATATCACTTTAAAGCAGTGGAAGAAGTTACTTCTCTGGCTAATGCATCGACTAAGCAACAACGGTAACATAATTTAAAATATTTTTTCGACAAACGTATTCAGGGTAACGTTTCAGGAGGACATAGTATCTTTCGAGCTGGTTCCCCCAGCAAATCACGTGATTTTGTTCCCAAGAGGCGGAAGAGGATTCAACAATTTTTGGAGGCAAGAGTGAACCTTAATCATTTAATCTAGTTCGTAACCCCACAAGCATCAATTTAATTATTGCTGAAGCTGTACCATTTTAACGATACAGCTCAATAATGTGGCCAGTGGACTGAAAATGAGCATTTATTATTCTAGCGTTTGTTTTGTGAAATGGGTAAAAAGAATTTAAGTTGTAGAAACTCTTTTATCTGACATTTTATGGTTGGAAAGTTTGGTATTAAAAAAAAGTGAAGGGGGGAGGAGAAGGAGGATTTTAGATATTTTAGGGGTAATAATTTTGATACACATTCCTGCTTTTGTGTATGTGTTTTGCAAGCGCCGCCTGTTGGGCAACGCGGTGCGCGCGGGGTGTTGCGAATAACGCGGTCAGCGAACATCTCATCGGCATTCTTCTCTGCGTGTCGTCTTGGCGCAACGCTGCAGTGTTTCATCTCCGCTTTCTTCACGGAGTAAAATGAAGCAAACCGCGTCTATTGTTTGTCCCCCTTTTCGCAACCACGATTCGGAATAACACGAGATGAAGATATTTTTTGAGCTACAGTCTGGTTTCTGTATTTATTGAGCTCGGTGTTTTTTTTTCTCGTTTTTCTCTCAAGGGTTGAATTGGGAACATATCCTTTATGGGTACTTCGTCATACGAATCTATGTGCCTGAATTGCATGATTGTGTTGTTTCTCCTTATATCATAGATTGTTATAAACACAAACTCGCTTTTGATGGCTCGTTTGATTCAGTTACCTCATCTAAAATTCGATAATTTTTCTCTTTCTCCTTTTTTGTAAATTGCGTGCCTGCCGGAGAGAACCTTGAAGATATTCTGTAACTGTGCATCCATTTCACGTCATGCCCAAGCGTTATGTATTGAGGTTTCGGTACAATACAAGGCTCCATTTACTATTTATGTTTATTGCGCATTGATATGACAAAAAAGTGAGATTTTGAAAAAAGACGTTTAGACAAGTATGGTTGCTTTTTGACCTTATTTATTCTTTCTTTGTGTGTGTTATGGCTTAATCTTCCATGCAGTCAGGTTGCAGTCCAACCAGACCTCGGGTGTTAATGTTAACTTTTGCTAGATCCAGAATTTTTTTTGAGGATTGTGGAAACCTGTTATAAAAATGATTCCACCACGGCCTGTTACAGGGTTCCCACGGTCCTTAAAAGTCCTTAAGAACTCCTTAATTTTTTTTCATTTTTAAGGGCCCTTAAAAAGTCCTTAATTTTTAAATTGGAATGCGATCAATTTCTCCATCGACGAGATCAGCAGTCGTCACGTGATTTCCTATCAGTTTTCTTATATGTCAAATATATAATTTTTCGTATACTTAAAAGGTTTAAAGTATAAAGTCAGCTGCCCTTTCCTAATAGCTAACAGTCATGTAGATTTAAATTAAACGAAGCATGGAGGATGGGGGTTTGTAGATATTTCAGTTACTTCTGGAAGTTTAATTTTCCTTGCATTGAATGTAATAGAAAAGTCTAAAACTTTCTTCTTTCCCTGGCAACGCCGGGCATAATCAGCTAGTGTATTTATAGTGTGTAACCCTCAGAAAGTACTGTTTATAATATTGTTTTTATTCACAATTTATTTTTAGTTTGATCACTCCAAAAACCTCTTAGATGTACATTTTTCAAAATTAGGTTTTGTCAAATAGATTTATCTTATATTAATTTTTAAGTATTTTTAAAAACTTAATTCTGAAATATTGTAGGGCATTTCTTGAACATGTCTTGTGTGGTTCATAATCATTAACACATTCGCTGCCACTAAAAATGATATTACCATCCTCAGAAGCCGCATTACAAAACAGGGTTTTTAATCACGCACATAAAAAAATGCAAACAAAAATTTTGAAAACCAACCACAAAAAATTAAAAAATAATACTTCACTAACGTGCCGAAACAACCTCGCCGTTCAATTTCCAAAGCCACACTAAACACAGAGCATATAACTTATCAAAGTCCGTCGTCGCGTTATTGCGTCGTCGGCATACCAGGAGGTGCCGCTCTGACGCGCCAGTGCGTCGGTGGCAGCGAACGTGTTAAAATATGTTCCTCATGAGATAGGGTTTATGCCATTATGTCGTATATTTCAAGTAGGTCCTTATAAAAAATTACTTTGGTCCTTAGAAAGTCCTTAAAAAGTCCTCAATTTTTGTTCTGAAAAAAGAGTGGGAACCCTGTATTATTACACGAAAAACACTTCCTAAGCGCTTTTTCTTTTCTGCGATTGCTGTGGTTCCGTGAAAGTAGCATACTACGCGATGAGTATACCACCCACTAAAAATGGACCAATGACACAATTTATAAATCCCTTCTAAAGGTTTTAAGTCGTGCGTCTTAAGAATTTTTTTAAAAAATCTGTAGCATATATTCCCAAATCTTACTGTCCTAGATCCTTTGAAATGAGCCGGTAGGACTTTGCTTTTCGGCACCATTTTCCCCGACTGGAATGTAAGTTATGATTCGGATTTATGCTTTAAGCCTTGTCATCATTAGCCTTCATGTTGTAAATAAAAGCGCCACACCGCTCCAAGTGGAACTTTTGAAAAGTACATTCTCTGTGGAGCTACAGTGTGCCCCTTTTATTCGTTTGTACTCGATCTACGCCCGGAAAACAAATAGATCTCCACCAATCGATTACCACCCGTTAACTATCCCGGCATATCCCTTGTTCTTTAATCCGTCGGAGGTAATATCTTTGCCAATCGCCTCCAAAACTTGTCCAGTTGAATTTAATAGTATTCTTTTTGCAGTCTTGCAATTCCGTTACTTTTCTCACCTTTAGTCACTTTTTTTACAATTGTTCACTTTTAGTCTCTTTTTTCATGGTGTATCACAACAAAAGTCTGTTGTTGAAAAAAGGAAAATCTGAATTAATAACAAAATTTTTTAAATAAAAGCCCAAAAATGGGATGCTCTAATCTTATTTTTCTTATTAAAATGTAATTAGTCATATGGTTTCCAGAATTTTGTGATTTTAAAAAGTCGTAAAGAATTTTCTGAAATGTACATTTAATTTAACATTAAAGTAATTTAAGTCAAAGCACACATTTCTCTTTTTCTTCACAATTTTTTAGACTCTCTGGTCTAGCTATGTACATATTTCAAAACATCATTAATACATGCAGAAAATTGTTATTATAAAATTAATGTATTGTATGTATTCAAATCTAATTTAGATTTTCTTGGATGAAAAGCAATGTTGAGTTGCGTTAAATCAAAATTTTTAACTTTTTTTTGTATTTGACGCTAAAATCATGTCTTGCATGAATCATTTGATTTAGAGTTAAAATAAATAGAAAAATCTTAATAATAGCGTCTGTAATCAAGAGGAGAAAAAAAAATCTTTTTTTTCAATGTTTAGTCACTTTTTAGTCGCTCATTCTGTATTATTTGTCACTTTTCTCACCTTTTTGAAAGTACCTCAGCAGTTGCAAGCGTGTTTTTGTCTTACATCAATATGTTAATAAATGAAAGTGAAATCTTTAAATTGATTGTCTTTAATACGTCGTGCTAAATTAAAGTTTATCAGCTATTAATTACTATGTACATGCCGACTTGTAGACTATGAATGAATTAAAAAAAAACCCTAAAATGTTTTGGAAAGAGGCGAGAAAAATGGACTGGCGATCGAATGCATTGGAATGGCTCGGAAGGTAGCAAAATAACGGCTGTGGTTTTTCGTTATAAAATTGGACTGTCTTTCTAAAAACACGCGATTTAAAATAAATCTTACTTTTGAGCGAAGTATTTTAGTCCGAGGTGGTTACAGAGGGCCTTTTTCTAGCAATGATGTAATAGTGATTTCTTATGAACTTCCGTCACACTTTCGACCGGTGACTGTAGAAATTATTATTCTGGCCTTCACGCTTTCTTGGTTTACAAACACATATATTAATGACTGACACTTTTACGCTCACCTGCATTAGGAAAATCGTGTAACGGAAAAGAGTGTGACGTGACCTGGAGTAGATGCAAATAATGGCCAGTGTGCCTAATTTGGCGACAAAATTGCGTCGCCATCCACTCGGTAAAATAAATTAACGGATATATGTTTAGAAATTTTTTTTTCAGTTGACATTATTTAAAATGACAGTCGTTTTAAACAATGTTTTCTTCAATATCGGAAAAAAATAATTCTAGAGAGGTTAGCCTGCCGTCGGAGCGTTAGAACCGAGTATTAAAGTTGAAGCTCATTTGTTAAATCGCTGCTGTTTGAAATATAGTGTACAACTTGTTTTCAGTGCTATCTTACTCCCTTCTGGAGGCATCCGTACAGTCTTATTTTAATGTAGCATTTGTTTAATTTGATAGCTAATATAGGCCGCCTACCTTCATAGGTTTATGAAATCCGCAATTGCACGCTGGATGTTCCCTTCTATTTGGTTAGTTCTCGGGAGGGTGCTCCCATTTCCCCGTTCCTTGTGGCCTTTCAGACTCACAGAAAGAATCTTTTCTTCTGTTGTAGCTAGTACTAGAGTCACTGGTACAGTAGATCAACAATCTACTGGCTATCCATCCTATAGCTCCACTCGATGGTGATGTTGCAGTGTTTTATCAGCAGAGGGACATCGTTTTAATTTCTCAGAGTATTTCTTTTTTTCTGTTTTGAGAACTGATTAATGACTTAAGGATAATCTCTTGATCACTGTTTTCGCGATTTGAGATTTTTAAATTTGAAAATGCTATAAAAGGAATGTTTATTTTATTAAGCTGAAAGTATATTTAAGACCAGCGGTTGCGTAGGAAAAGGAAGATCGGGCACTTTACTATGCAAACTGTATATATATACACACACAGAATCGCCTGGTGCGTCAGTTATATATATATATATATATATATATATATATATATATATATATATATATATATATGAAATAATATATTGGCGAGACTCATTCAAAATTACAATACAGTTTATTTCTGGTAATAAACATGAAATCCATACAACAGATAGACAGCTTTACAGCTTCGTGCACACAGATCATCTGGTCCCGCACATACTTTTTAAGTAGGGATTCCTAAACTAAAAGATTACGAATAATCCCTAAGCATAATTGATCACGTGATACAAAATACCCATGTTTAAAGAGAACTCGCTAACTATTGGCTAAAGTAGTCCAGACAGAGGCTGTACTAAGTCTATAGCGTGTCTGGA